>CM040118.1:221788567-222988567 GCA_022559845.1 Amorphophallus konjac
TGCCTTCTCTTCTCTTTAATTTCGACAATGGCCCTGTGCATTTCGGCCCAATCGATCCTTTGCCCCTCATGGAGATCATAGACCAGGTCCCGGAATTGGAAACACCCCTCAATGGTATGGCCCGGCTGCCTGTGGAACATACAATACTTTATCTGATCAACGGCCGGGTTCCAGTTGGGCCGTTCCGGAGGAAGTTGTATGGCATTAACTGACATAAGAGCCGAGAAGATGTCCGTGAGGGTTTCTGGCAATGGTGGATATTGTGCCCTCTTAGGAGCCGGACGCTTGTTGTTGTTGTTGTTGTAGCCGTTGGGTGGAGGAACGTTGTGGTATTGTGGAGGTGGTGGTGGTTGTTGTGGAGCGATGAAGGCATTTTATGGAGTGGTGAAGGTAGGCGGGGGGTTTTGTGGAGTGGTCTGGAAGTTCTGCGGAGCTGGGTTCTGCGGAGTACGGGGGTTTTGGGGGAAGCGGAAGGGTGCGGCTTGAAATGGGAAAGCAACGGCTTGAACTTGCTCGTTCGTTTGGACCCCCTCAGTAACCGGCCCTTGAGGTTTCTTGTGATACTTGGGCTTTTGGTTTTCAAATAGTGAGTGTATGGGGGAATCCTTGAACTGAGTTTGAATAAAGCGCGCCCGGCTGTACACTTGGTGCATATTGGCTATGTCATTCATGACCAGAATGTTTCGGAAGGTCGGAGTAGCATTGGAAATAAGTAACTTGACCTTCTCTTCCTCCGGGATATGGCCGGGCACTCTAGCGGCCATTTGCCTCCACCTATCTGCATAAGTGGCAAACTCCTCATCCGGTTTCATCTTTTCGGCCACCAAATCTATGAAAGAATATTCCAGGCTGACCCTGTCTTGAAACCGCTGAATAAACTTATCTTTCACCACCTTAAAGCTTTCGACGTCCTCCAATGGCAGAGAGTAGAACCATTCCAATGCAACACCATCCAATGACCGGCGGAACAAATACACCATAAGGCGATCATCATATTGGAATTGGGCCGATTCATACAAGAAATCCCTCACGTGAATAAAGGGATTGCCGTTCCCGTCATATTTGCGATAATTGGGGAGCACGGACTGCGGAGGGAACCGGATGTTTTGAAAGCTAGGAACTGGAACATCTGCCAAGGATTGTGGGCCAACCCGTTTCTGGAGGAAATCGAGTTGCTGTTGCATGGTGGCCCATTTATCGAGTAATTCTTGCTCTTTGGAGGGAGCAGGGGTAGTGCAAGATGACGGTTGAAGCTGAGGAGCGGAAGGGAGGATTGTAGCAGGAGGTGGAAGTCCGCAAGAAGGATAACCAGCCGAGTTAGGGGGCCCATAAGAAGGATATTGGGCCAGAGATTGACCCAGATTAGAGTGGGCTTGGACAACCCCTGGCTGAGGGCGCAAGAAATCTGAAGGGCCCATAAGGACTTGTGGAACCATTGGGCTAGACAAATGATGATCCACCTGAATGAAAGAAGGGATAGGAGAAGATTGGCCCATCTCCAAGCCAGCGAATGTGATGGTCCGGGGTAGGACCGGAGTAAGATCAATCGGAGTGGGCTGGATGGAAGGCCCACCAACTCTAGATTGGTCGATGGAGGGATTGGATGGGCCTTGCATAGTCGTAGGAGGGGAGATATTGGATCTTTGCATGGCCTGATAGACAGCTTGGAGTTGGGCTGGATCCAATTGGGCCATCATTTGGAGAATGGAGCCCGCAGAAGGAGTAGAGAAAGAAGGGGTGGCTTGACCACCTTCCATGGGGGTGGAGGTCGGAAGAGGGGCTGTCCCCTCTCCAGCAGGGAATGAGGTAAACCTAGCAGGGTTTTCAAGAAGCCCTTGAGGAAGGGAATCCTCTTGGGAGCGGGGAGGATTGAAGGAAGCCATGGCGGATTCAAAAAGTGGATTTGAGTAGAATTTGGAGAAGGAATTGACTCTAGGAGGTGATTCCGACGGACGAAAACAACTCCACATGCAACGGACAACCTTGACAATATGCAAACAACACAACACAAATAATCAAACAATGAGCAACCAAACTTAGATGATTTCCAACAAAGATGTAAATGACAAGAGATGAAAACACTCAAAGTCAACCAAGTTGCTTAAGATGATGCAACAAGATTCTTATGATTTCTCCTTCGGAACTTTAGTGGAATGATTACTATGTGCTCTCAACAATAGGTTCCTGATAGGAGGGGGGTGTAAAGCTTGGTTTGACTCTAAATGTTCACTCCTTCACTTATGCAATCCTAGACACGGGGTGGGAAAGGTACAACCAGCCCGGCGTCTGTGTGGGAATCCATGGCTCGCGGGGACTTATGGAGGTCCCTGGTGTGATTTCCTAGTTGGCCCCAAGGAATATGGAGACGAGAGGTCCGCACACCAAGGTAGGATAGTGCAATCTAATGTATGAAAGTATGAATGATCCTATGTGCACCGGAGTGCATGCAAATTCTAACCTAGAATCTAGCAAACAATTATGCACACAATGATGTAAGTATGTAAAACAACCAAGGAGGAAGTCAAATATCACCCAAGCACCAAGATCACAGTAGAAACTACGAAATAGAATGCACCTCGGGATGCGTACCTGTCTGGAGTGTAACGGTCTATAACCCCTGCATCAGAAGAGAGTAACGGTCGAAGACCAGACCGTCAGAAGTAATATAATGCAGGGAACCAGGACCGTTAGATGAGCCAGAGAACCAAAAACAACCAGAAATAGAAGGGAAATCCGGGGAAAGCCCAAATAGCAGGATGAGGAGTGTAATGGTCTAAAGCCCCTGCATCAGAGTGGAGTAACGCAGGGACAAAGGACCGTCAGACAACCCAGAGAACTAGAAACAACAGGAAGTAAGAGGGAAATCCGAGGAAAACCGAACAAGGAAATGATGGCAGGTTTAAACAGAGATCAAGACACGATTGGCACAAGTTGTCCCACCGTGATCGCCAAAAAAATATCTGTTGATTTGTTTGCTTCCCTTCTTTTTGTTTGTGGTGATGTGTGATAAAGATGATAAGCAAAAATCAATGATCTCAATCAACCTATGAACATGTGAATCATGAACCTAGGCAATCAGAACAAGCTCTAGCATGGGCATGCTATCTCAATCATCAACTAAACTAAGGAAATAAAGAAAAACACACGCCGGGGCGTGGAACAAGGAACAAATAAAAACACACCGTAATGGTGGAACAAGTAAAGGAAATAAGGGATATGAGATGAGAAAGAGAAAGCTAATGCCCAATACCAAGAAAGAATGTGATCGCCACCAAGGTAAACACAAGCCAAAGACTTGAAAATACCTTGGAATAGGGGGATGATGCACCCGCCCACGGGAGAGAGAAAACTAGTGAAATCTACAGATCAGTTGAATGTAACGGTCCAACACCCACGCGTCACAGGGAGTGTGACAGTCGCTCGATAGACCGCCAGAGAAGCCTGACGTGTCTGCACAAGACCGTCAGAGACCCTGCAGTAATAGCTTGTGAATTCTTTGAACTCTAAATCTTCCAGCCGGCCAGAAGACTTGGGCCTCGTCTAATGAACCTGTAAACATGCCAAGGAATGTGGAACACAAGAAAACAACCCCAAATTAGCCCTTTTAACAAGCGTAGTATCAATTCTTAAATAACTAAAGAGCATGCAAAAGGAAAGGGAAATACCGGGGAAGTTTTGGTTTTTTAACCCCTCTGGGCATTTTAAAAAAAGTGGGGAGGATGTTTAGATGATGAAAACCAGATGAAGAATGTGGCGGAAAGGAGAGGGACAATGCTTATGATGAGGGGAGGAAAGGAACACAAGTATGCAATGATGAACTTTGAACACAATGGAACGAATACTCCCTTCACCGTGAAGCAGATGGACGTGAGGAACAATTCTCCTTGGTTGGATGTGGCTCCAGGATGCGGTAGCAGTTCGACGCGAACTCCAGATTTTCCTCCCTTAGGCCATGAAGTTAAGGGTTCTATTTATAGGCCCTCAAACTCTCCGGTCGAGCAGAGGATAATCCAACAAGAAAAGAGGATAACTCTTAGCAAACTCTTGAAGATAATATCACCAAGAGTCCATAGAAATAAATAGAAGGTTCTGAGGATCAGATTTTGAAGAGAAATCATCAATTCAAACCCTTATCTTGACCACGGAGTAGCAGAGAAAAGCCTAAACTGCCAGGACTCTCTGTTGGATGTAACGGCTGCACGACAGACCGCAACAGGAACGTAACGCATCAGGGAATGACCGCCACTTTCAACCTTATCTCAAAGAGATAAGATTAACGGGAAGATCAAACAAGTAGGACTCTGCAAGATATGTAACGGTCAAGAGATGACGCGTTAGAGGAAGTAACGGCTGCACGACAGACCGTCAAAATCAATGGATAAGCCAAAAGATAAGGATTGAAACAAAGGCCTTAAGCTGTAGGACTCTTCAAGATGTAACGGCCCAGGGTCAATGCGTTAGAGGAATGTAACGCACCTCGTTCAGACCGTTAGAGACATTGGGGATCAAATGATAAGAAGTCTTGAGACTAAGGACTCTTCGAAGTATAACGGCCAAGGAAGGATGCGTTAGAAGGGTGTAACGCCCCTACAATGGACCGTTAGAGATAATCAAGGATCAAAATGAGATAAAGGTTTGCTAAGCCTCATCCAATGAAAGGTCACAAGGAACCAAACTCAACCAAGGAGAGAAGACCCATGAAATAAGCCTCCATCTGATCAAGAAGACCCAATGAAGAGCGAATAACTCGGAGCATTATATAGAATCAACAAGGAGATGACCCGACTTATTGGTCATAAAATGGGTGTCAACAGTTGCTAGTGACTGCGCGGTCTGATTCTGGCCACTCTTGTGTTTCCACGGTTGCACGACAGACCGTCCATTACCTTCTCACGAGTGTGTGTCTTTCTGTGAGCTTGATAGCTTCAACAGTCTCCCTCGGACCGTGCACTTATTTCCATAGTCTGTTAAAAGGCCATTCGCGTCTGCTGGCTCAGGTACGTTACTGGTCTTCATACGGTTGTGGCTTCACTGACTCTCTGCAATCTATCTAGGGTCGTTCAACACTTTGCAGGGTTGTTCGATAGACCGTCAAGTTAGGTACGCTTCTGTCCCTGCAGTCTCGGTTCGTTTCAGCCTCTGTGTTTTAGTTCTTTTTACTACTCCTTGTCATTACACGGCCCTGCCCTGGCCGTTTACCTCCCTGAGTGGTCTCTCATGAGACCGTTTATCTGTGCTACAGTGCACCCCGAAACTGATAGTTGTGTGTTATTTCATATCATTTCATATTCATTTTGGGTGCCTCTTATCTCTCCCTGGTTGCCATGTATCATTGTACTATACTTGCCATATTGATTTGATCATTATTTGTTAGTTTTAGGCTAGACCTTGCATGCACTCCGGTGCGCATAGGTTCATGCATCTTTATCATTAGTAGTTGCATTCCTACCTGGTAAGGGATCCTCTCGTCTCCATATTCCTTGGAGCCGACTAGGTGACCTTATCGGGGACCTCCGTAAGTCCCCGTGAGCCGTGGATTCCCACACGGACGTCGGGCCGATTGTACATTTCCACCCGTTAGGCTCGCATTTTGCATATGTTGGGAGGTGGAGAGGGGGATTTCTACAGCCCACTTGAAGAGCAGCCGAACTAGGCCCATCCAGGCCAAACAAGGCCCTGCTCGCCCGAGTGATAGCCCATTGGGCCCACTCCGGACTGAAAGCCCAATAAAAGTTCGCTCGGGGATACTACCTTCCTAGGCGGCCCTTAGGCTCGGAAGGCCCGAGCGACGGTCGGGTCACAGGAATGGTCCACGCCCGAGCCATCTCTCCACCGGGGAGAGGAAGGCGCGTGCCGACCGATCCAACCCCTCTTCCTCCGAGCTAAGCCTACCGCCCCGGATAAGAGCTGGCATCTTTGAGCTCGGAACGGCCAACGATTGATTATCCATGCAGCCGTTAGGAGCCTTTTGTAAGCAGGAATTTAAGGGGATAAGGGACTCCACGTCCCCATGGCGATAAAGATTCCACGATGAGGCAGTTAAGAGCTCACGTTGAGGACGTAACTCCCGCCTGAAATCCCTCGACTTACAGGACTCCTGAAGACGTCACATTATTTAAATGAAGGATACCTTCCGGTGAAAGGTAAGGGCAATCATACGCTCAAAACTCCTGAGCAGGAACCGCTTCACCCTTCTGGTGGAGAGGGATCTTGCATAGAAGCCACTTCCTCTCTTTACTGCTCCCACCATAGCTTTACTGACTTAAGCATCAGAGGGTTTTCCCTAGGGACTCATCCCTGGGCCCCCTGATCCGTTTCCCTTTCCTGCAATTCACAATCCGGTGATCCCCTGCCCGCTCAGGACCCGTGCGAGATCTCGCCTCTTCATCTGGCGCCGTCTGTGGGACACGTACAAGAAGCCAGCATGGTGCGAAGGAGCTCAGGGAGGAGGTTCACTGGAGATAGGGGAAAGGCCATGGTAGTGGCTGGGGATGGCCCCTCTCGGGCCTCGCAGAACCCCCCCTCCAACGCCAGCACCCCCGCCGACGAACCACCACCCCCCCGCGGCAGCAGGGCTACCGCCCCACGGCGGCACCGATGCTTTCCAAGCCCTCAACGCAAAATTGGATATCCTCGTGGAGCTCATGAGGACCCAGGTGGCTAGGGATGGAAGGTTGCGCGCCCCGTCAGGGAGCCCTCCCCGCGAGAATGAGTCCCAACACACTGTTAGAGGCCGCTTCACTATCTGCGGCCAGCAGATTATCCGTAACAGGATTGGAGGACCCTCGCAAGCTCCACCACCGGAGCAAGAGGCTTCCTCCACACTCAGGCGGGGAAAACCTGGGGCACGCCGTCTGAACCTGGAGACCGATGTTTTCGAGGATCGCCAAGACGTTCCCCCCAGCCCCGCGGCACAACAGCAGCCGGAGTTATCTCTCCAGCTACGAGCGTTCAAGAGGCGCTTCGTAGAACAAGACCGCTCCCTGCAGAAGGCCTCTCCCCCGGAGGATGAGGAGAAATCCCCTTTCTCTGAGTATATCTTGAAGGCAGAGGTGTCTCCCAGAACCTCCATCCCAACCTTCAAGCTCTATGACGGCCAGGGCGACCCGGCCGATCACTACGATAGCTTCGACGCTCTGATGACCCTGCACGGAGCGCCTGACGCCATCAAATACCGAGCCTTCATGACCACCCTAGTCCAAGGCACTCAAGCTTGGTTCCGGGCCCTCACCCCCGGATCCATCCAAGATTTCAAGCAGTTTGGGCGAGTATTCAAATATAGTTTTGTCGGAAGTGCCCCCCCAAGGTCGGTAGCGGGGCTCCTGGCCCTTAAACAGGTGCAAGGGGAAAGACTCCAGGCTTATATTCACCGATTCAAGTCGGAAGCCCTGAGAATCCCCCACCTAGACGTGGCCTCGGCCATAACCGCATTGACTAGGGGCACCCGGGATGAGAATCTCCTCCGCGAGCTTGTCCTCCACCCTCCCTCGGCTCTTGCCGAGCTAGTAACTCTGGCTTTGAGCCATGCCGAGTGCGAAGAAGTACTCAGCGCATGCCGAGATGCAACCGGCTCGGGTCGGGAGGGGGACAAGAAGCGGGCACCCGAGCCAAGCTCAGGTTCGGGAAAAAGGCGGAACAGGGACGGGGAGCGCAAGGAACCGTCACGGAAGTATGAACGGTACACCCCACTAGCTGTGCCGGTCTATGAGATCTATGAAGACATCAAAGACTCGGGTGTCCTCCGCCAACCCGAGCCAATAAGGTCAAAGAACCGTAATTGCAACAAGCACTGCTTGTTCCACAGCAATCACGGGCACCACACCGGCGACTGCCACCAGCTCCAGGATGAGATTGAGCGCCTCATCCGTCAGGGACACCTAGCTCGGTTCGTAGCCGAGCATAAGGAAGACCGAGGCGCCCCGGAGGAGATCGACAATGCCCCCCGAGGGGTCCACATTAATGTCATCTCTGGAGGAGCAGCATCAGGAGGCGACATCGGCCGAGGAAGGAAGCGTCATGCCGAGCGGGCGAGCCGAGCCATAGAGCCTCCCAAGGCCCCGCCGAGTGAGCCCCAAGTCATAGTCTTCTCTGACCGAGACCTGGAGGGGTTGAACACCCCGCATGACGACGCCCTCGTGATATCGGCCACGATAAACCATTGTAACGTAGATAGGATTCTAGTTGAGAATGGGAGCGCCCCTGATGTGCTGTCTTATGATTGTTTCCTTATGATGAGGGAGGATCCGTCTAAGCTCTGCCCGATCCGGACCCCTCTCTGCGGGTTCAATGGCCAAGCCACCTACCCCGAGGGAGCCCTAAGCCTGTCAGTTACACTCGGCACCTCACCCAAAACCGTTATGGTCATGGTGGACTTCATAGTGATCAAAGGTATGATAGCATACAACACCATCTTCGGCCGAGGAATCCTCAGCTGAACGAAAGCGGTGCCTTCTACCTATCACCAAAAAATGAAGTTCTCCACCAAAAATGGGGTGGGGGAAGTCCGAGGTAACCAGGCCATGGCTCAGAAGTGCTATAACATCTCGGTGGAAGCCTCAAGGCCAGACGGGAATAACAAGGGCCCCCGGGGAGTCGAGGAAAAATCCGCAACCGTCGAGCCTGGAGGCGAATTGCTAGCGGTTTTCTTAAACGATGACCCGACCCTAGGAGTAAAGATCGGAGCCGACCTACCGTCTAAGGCTCAGAAGCAATATAAAGATTTTCTTTCTGCGTACATCTGAGTCTTCGCATGGTCTGATGATCAGCTCCCTGGGATACCAGGGGAGACCGTAAGGCACAAGCTCAACCTCGACCCCCCTATGGAGCCCGTACAACAACGAAGGAGGAAGCACGCACCAGAAAAGCAGGCGATCATCAAGGCGCAGGTCACCAAAGGGCAAGAGACTGGCCTCTTTAGACCGGTCCTGTACCCGATGTGGCTAGCCAACGTCATCCTGGTACCGAAAGCTTCGGGCAAGTGGCAGATGTGCGTGGACTTCACCGACCTGAACAAGGCCACCCCTAAGGACTATTATCCGTTACCGAGCATCGACCAACTAGTTGATTCAACCTTGGGCAATGAGATACTCAGCTTCCTAGATGCCTATTCAGGTTACCATGAGATCAGAATGGATCCAGAAGATATCGAGAAGACCGCCTTCATCACCGACCTGGGCGTATACTGCTACACCCGGATGCCTTTCGGGTTGAAGAACGCCGGAGCCACATACCAAAGGCTGGTCAACCATATGTTCAAAGGACAGCTCGGTCAGAACGTCGAGGCCTATATTGAAGACATGCTCGTCAAGACCCCCAAGGCCAAAGACCACTTCGCCGACCGCGCCGAGACCTTCGACACTCTCCTAAGGTACAGCATGAAGCTTAATCCTGCCAAGTGTGCCTTCGGAGTAAGATCTGGGAAGTTCCTGGGTTTCCTGGTTACTCAGCGTGGGATCGAGGCCAACCCCGATAAAGTCCAGGCCATCCTGGACATGCGCCCGCCCACTTGCGTCAAGGATGTCTAGTGCCTAATCGGGCGTATCGCCGCTCTTAGTAGATTCCTGTCCCGTGCGGCCGAACGATGTCTGCCCTTCTTCAAGCTATTGAGGGGGCCTAAATTGGCATATGCTACGTTCGCATGGGACGAGGAGTGCTATAAAGCGTTTGTCGAGCTCAAAGAATTCTTGGTTTCACCCCCGGTGCTTTCCAAGCCCGTCCCGGGCGAAGCCCTGCATCTCTATCTCTCGGCAACTCCATCTACGGTCAGCTCGGTCCTAGTCAGGAATGACTCGGGAGTCGAGAGGCCGGTCTATTATACCAGCAAGGTGCTCAACGAGGCTGAAAGAAGGTACCACGCAATCGAGAAGCTCGTACTAGCGTTGGTTACCTCGGCCAAGCGCCTCCGACCCTACTTCCAAGAGCATCCCGTCACCGTGCTGACCGGTGAACCGTTGAAGAGGATCCTCGCTCACCCCGAAGCCTCAGGACGCCTCATCAAGTGGGCCATCATGCTTGGGGCCTACGACATATCTTATCAGCCTTGCTCAGCTATCAAAGGCTAGGCGCTCACTGATTTCATTACCGAGAGCACCATCCCGACCGAAGAAAGGCCTCCGTCCGCGCCCGGCCCAACCTGGGAACTGTTCGTCGATGGGTCTTCCAACTCGGTCGGGAGTGGTGTCGGAATCCTCCTGAAGTCCCCCGAAGGAGCAGAGCTATAGTACGCCTTGAAGTTCAACTTCTAAGCGTCCAACAATGCTTCCGAGTACGAAGCCTTTATCTCAGGAGCCCGCATGGCCCGACAGCTGGGGGCTGAGCGAGTCAAAATCCACACCGACTCTCAGCTGGTCGCTATCCAAGTCAACGGTGAGTACGAAGCTCGAGAGGCACCAATGATCAAATACCTCCAGCTGGTCAGAGCCCTGGCTGAACAGTTCGAGAGATTTGAGGTAGTCCGAATAGCTCGGGAGGAAAACTCTCGAGCGGACGCCCTCTCTCAGCTGGCTTCCTCTCTCGACCCTGAGGGTACTCGATCAGTCCTCCTCGAAGAGCTAGAGCGCCCGAGCATTGACTCGGATCTCCTCGCCGTTGACCCGGCCACCCCGAGCGACTGGTGCACCCCGTACCTGTCGTGGCTCCAAGACTCTCAAGAACCTCTCGACCCCCGAGAGGCCCGCAGATTGAAGTACCAAGCTCGACAATTCATCATCCTAGATGGCACTCTCTACCGAAGGTCCTTCTCCGGTCCCCTCCTGAAATGCCTCAGCACCGACGAAGCCAACCGAGCTATCCAAGAGATTCACAAAGGCCTGTGTGGAGCGCATTCAGGAGGAAGGTCGCTTGCCAGGATCCTACTGCGGTAGGGTTACTAGTGGCCCACTCTTCAGCGCGACTACTCAGCCTATGTGCAACAGTGCGGCCGATGCTAGCGATTTGACCACTTGGTCCATCGGCCGGCAACGAAGCTCATCACCCTAGCCGAGCCATATCCGTTCGCTCGGTGGGGGATCGACATCCTTGGGCCGTTCCCTATGGCTCAGGCCCAGAAGAAGTTTGTCATCGTCGCCATCGACTACTTCACCAAGTGGATCGAGGCCGAAGCCACGGCGAGAATCATCGAGACAGTCGTCTGGAATTTCGTCTGGAAGTCGATCATCTGTCGCTACGGCATCCCCCGGGTGATAGTGAGCGATAACAGTCGGCAATTTGATTCTCGCTATTTCTGAGACAGATGTGCCGACCTAGGTAGTCGCAATCACTTCACCTCGGTCGCCCACCCTCAGGCCAACGGACTGGTCGAGAATGTCAATAAGACTATCTTAAAAGGCACCAAGACCAGGCTCGGCAAGGCCAAGGGCAGCTGGCTTGAGGAATTGCCTAGCGTGCTTTGGTCGCACAAGACGACTCCTAGAACGGCAACCAGTGAGAGTCCTTTCTGTTGTGCTCCTTGTGCTTTGATGATAATGTGGTGTTTTAATGATAGCAACATGAATGAGTCACCATATTATTTTGCTAAGAACATCACATTGAATGATAGCAACATGAATGCATATGACTGATCTATTCTGTAGAGAATGCATGAGTGTGCTAGCTCTATGGGTCGACCCCCCTCTTAGATGGGTGGACCCCCCTCAGATTCGCATGTCTATACATCGTGCATTCTCAAGTCTGTACAGACTATGTGCGTCTCTATGTATTTTTGAAGTCTACACATTGGTTAGTTGCACGCCACAGAATTGAGAAAGTCTGTACATCGTGTGTTGCTGAAAGTCTGTACACTGTCTCACTTAGCGTCTTAGTGCATTCGGCAAGTTTGTACATTCTGCACACACACGCTCGTGTCTCACTGTTAAAGTCTATACAGACTTCAGCGTCTTATTCAGCATCTCTGTTTGTGTCTCACTGTGCAAGTCTATACATTGCATTGTTGTGTGTGTGCTCAAAGTCTATACAATGCATGCTCATTCATTCAAAGTCCATACATTATCCTGTAGCATGCACAAGTCTATACATCCTTCAGGTGCTTCATCTCAGCAAGTCTATACATTGGACTTGAACATATAGGAAGTCTGTACATCGGCTAGGCAGCAAGTCTGTACAGCCAGTGCATATGTTAAGTCTATACATTGCATCTTTACCTACGTTCTGAACTGAGCAAGTCTATACACTCCTTATCTTTACCGACGTTCAGAACACCAAGTCTGTACATTGGGCTTTCACTTAAAGTCTATACATTCGATTGTGCATTGTCCATGAGTAAGTCTATACAGCCTTTGCATTGCACTAAGTCTATACATTGCACTGTAGCATGCATTTCTTCAAGTTTGTATAGCGCCAAGTCCACACATCGTAAAGTCTATACATCGTGCTTGCTCAAGTCTGTACAGCCTTTCCGTTGGCAAGTCCACACATCGTGAAGTCTATACATTCGTTTGCCTTGCATTGCATCAAGTCTGTACAGCCTTTCCTTTGGCAAGTCCACACATCGTGAAGTCTATACATTCGTTTGGCTTGCATTGCTTCAAGTCTACACATTCCTTGCTCAAGTCTGTACAACCCTTGAATTGGCAAGTCCATACATCGTTCAACTGTCTGTCTAAGTCTACACATTGCTTCTCCATGCATTGCACGAAGTCTGCACATTGTGTGCTGCATGCTTACCAAGTCCATACACTGGCTAGCCTGCAAGTCTATACATTGGCTGCTGCATGCTCACACAATCATTAAGTGTGTACATCGTGCATCCTTTGATTTGAAGTCTATACATCGTGCATCCTTTGATTTAAAGCATGTACATCGTGCATCATTTAATTTGAAGTATATACAGCTTGCATGCTTCATAACGCCAAGTCTATACATTGTTGGCTGTTCAGCGTCTCATGCAGTGTCTCATGCAAAGTCTTTACATTGCTGTCGCATTGCAAAGTCTATACATTGCTGCTGAACGTAAGTCTATACATTGGTTGCTGCATTGTACGCACACTCAAAGTCTACACATTGCATGTTAGCATGCTCGCACACACTAAGTCCATACATGAGCAAAGTCTGCACATTACTTATATATTGTACGCAGAGTCTACACATTCGTCTGCATGCCTGAGCATCCATTGTTGTTGTGCATACTTTGATAGATGTAAAGTCTATACCTTGCTATCTGCATGTGTGCACTCCTTCGATACAAGTCTATACATTGCTTCAGTGTTGCATTCACAAAGTCTGTACAATGCCTTAGTCTTCTACACATGAAGTCTGTACATGCTTCAGCGTTGCTTGCATATATAAAGTCTGTACAGGGTTTTAGACTTAAACTAATAACTCGATCCTCTGTCTGACAGGGACTCTTTGCAGAGCTTAATGAAAGGCACGTGATCTGAGGCTAGAAGGGCTGACAGGAAGATGACACGTGGTCAAAATACTTGGGCGGGAAATGTGGAAGCCACACGCCCAACCTGCTGCTGCTATATATATGAAGCCTCTTCCATCAGAAGGAGGCTGATCGTGATCGAAGCAGAAGAGTAGAGAGTGAACCAGCCTGCACGATCCACAGAGAGAAGAAAAAGAGAGAAGAAGCAGAAGAGAGCAGAGAAGAGAAAGAGAGAGCGTGAGTTAAGAAGAAGAAGAAGAGAAAGAGAGATTGAGAGATTAGCAGAAGAAGATAGAGAGCTCGTGAAGAAGAGGAAGAGGAGATTACCTGAAGATCATTCCTACTGGATGTTGGATCAGATCCACTCCAGTCAGCTCCTTTGAGAGCCACATTGTGCTTCATTATTTATAGCTTTCAATCACTGTTACTACTTGCTTTTGTTTTCTTTTCAAACTATTCTTCAAGCTATTCGTCAGCAGTGCAAGCTGTGATGCACAGCGGCGAGGTGGATACCTCGGACGGGTTAAGCTGTAGTCCCCAGCAGATGGCAAGCTGTAATGCCCAGCGGTTGTATGGCAAGCTGTGATGCCCAACTGTTCAAGCTGTGAGTCAGCGGAATCCACACTCGGGTTTGAGTGTGGGGTGGATGTAGGTCTGGAGGAATCAAACCACCTAAAAATCTTTGTGCAGTGGTTTTATCTCTTTGTGTGTTTGACGCTAGATGAATGTTTAGGTGTGCTTTGGTTTGATTGCACACTGTGTGTTTATTTAATTCCGCAATTGATCATTGGCCGTCTGTTAGTATCAGATTCTCTAAATTTGTTTAGCTTTTCAGATTGGCTAATTCTGTTTAGTTAGCACTCTACATATCTGCGATAGTTTTTAATTCCGCATCTCTGATTCTATTAGATTTAATTTGAGCGAAGTTTTTAAAGGGGAGATTTATTCACCCCCCTCTGAATCCATAGCACCGAACCCAACACTTGATATCAGAGCGGGTCTCTGACTTAACATATCTAACAATCTGCAGAGGATACTGCTAATTCTTTTGGTGCATTTCAGAGTGGGCTTCGTGTGTTCTGTGTTTTGTTTCACCGGTTTAGTGTCTTGATTTGCTCATCTGATTTTGGTGCATTCATCATATCTCGATGGGTAATCCTCCGATATTCAGAGGTAATGATTTTGATTCTTGGTTAGAAAAGTTCCATCGGTATGTAAAATCAACTGATCCTAATCTCTGGAAGGTAATAACTCATGGTCCACACAATTTATCAAAAGATAAATCTAGATGGACTGAGAAGGATAAGTTGAAAGACTCTGTCAACACTAGAGCATTAGTTTTAATGAAAGAATCAATTGACAGAGCTCTAATCTCATGTATTTATTCTTGCAGGTCTGCAAAAGAAAATTTGGAAAAACTAAAGCTTACCAGGCATCACAACAAATGCTTGATGGCTGATCGGAGAATTGATAATGAAGAGTCATCATCTCAGGTAAGCTCTTGATCCGAAGAAGTTTCGATTGATGAATTATGGGATATAAATGAGAAACTGTCTGATAGATGTGAAAAATTGAAATCTGAGAACAAAAGACTAAAGAAAAGGATTGAACAATGCAAATCTGAAGTCACTTGTGATGTTTGTCCTACACTGAAACATTCTTATGATACATGCTTAATAGATGTTCAGAACTTTAAGGAACAAAATGATTCTCTAAAAATTGAAAAACAAACATGTTTGGACAAGATATCAGAACTTGAGAATCAACTGAATTAGAAGAAAAATGAGCATCTAGAAAGCATGCAAGAGTTGACTGAAATTAATTCTGTAATGGACAAACTAAAGATTGAACATGTTGAAGTTTAAAAAGAAAATGAAGATCTCAAGGCTAGTCTGAATAAATTCAGCAAGGAAACTATGCATATCTCTTCTGTAGAGGCAAGCTGTAATATATGTTTGGCTCTAAGAGAACGTAATGAAGATCTCTATAATGAAAATGAATGGATGAAGAAACAAATTGCCGTGTTTAAAGAGGATCACAGAAATCTGCTTGCTGAGAAAATAAAAGTGGAAGAAAGGGAAGAGGAACTAATTGAAAAACTGGAGCTGATGTCTGGAAGAGAAAGATGTGCTGATAATGAAATTCATGCTAAAAATTTTGAGGAAGAAAATACTGAATTGAAAGCTGAAGTTGAAAAATTGAAATGGTTAAACACTGGCCTGTCTCAAAGACTTCTCACCACAGAAAAAGGAAAAGCTATCTATGATGAAGAATCAGAAAAGTTGAGCAACTTGGAACAAGAAATTGAGAAGTATAAAGTTGCAAACAAAGTTCTAAGTGAATGTGTCAATTGTAGTGAAGAGGAGATAGCCAGTTATGAGCTTCATATAGCACATTTAGAGAATAAGATTCAGGATCTAGGAAAATCAGCATCCAAGTCTGCTAAGAATGAAGGAAAAATGAAAGCTGTCATGAAAAGTGAGGATAAGAACTCAAAAAGGGGGATAAGCTGTAGTTCTGATGTTAAGGAAATTACTAGAAACCAGCTATACACTACTTTTGTGCAAAGCTCTGATGCAGCTGGTACTTCAAATCAATCCCCAAAATAAAACAAAAATCTGAAAACACCTTCATCACCTGTCTTTCAATTTGAGGCACAGAAAGCTGAAAAACGAACAAAAATTGTGAACAAAGTTAAACAATCAAACAAGATTGGAAAGAAAGATGGGGTTAAAAATGTCCCTACTTGTGTCATGAAATCTGTTAGCTTGGCTGAATTTAATGGGTCAATGCAAAATGCTCATGCTTCATGTACTCATTCTCATGCATCTAGTCAGTCTGTTAGTAATCATGTTGCCAGGAAATCACAAGTGTCATGTCATTATTGTGGCAAGATAGGGCATGGAATGGATGATTGCAGACTGTTGTTTGAAGATGAGCATGCTGGTAAAGCTATGCATTCTAAGAATTTATCTGATAGAAACCATGTCACTAAGAAATCTGATGCATCTTGTTATTACTGTGGTAGGCGTGGTCATCTAATGAATGCATGTTTCACAATGAAAGAAGACAACAATGTGAATTCTAGATTTTTCACACATGCTCATGGCCCACATAGATATAGATCTATTTCAGGCCAGCATATTATTTGTTTCACTTGCAACAAACCTGGGCATAAGGCAAATGAGTGCTGGTCAGGAATCATTGGGGTAACAATGAATCAAGAAGCAAGCATCTTAGATACCTTGAGTGTGGGAAATATGGTCATGTAGTCAAGGACTGCTGGCATGTTCAGAGAAATCATATTAACTTCAAATCTGCTAAATTCCCCAGAACAAAAAGTGCAAATATTTCATGTTTTAACTGTGGCAAGGTAGGTCACAATTATACTGAATGTTGGTCATCAGGTAATAAGAAACAAACTGCTCATGCATACAACAGAACAATTCATGCTCAGTTTCATAGGTCTTGAAGAGGCGTTATCTCGCGCTATTCCTGAGCGGGCTGATGATCACCAGATTGTGAACTGCAAGACAGGGAAACGGATCAGGGGGCCCAGGGGGAGTCCCTGGGGCAAAACCCTCCGATGCTTAAGTCAGTAGAGCTGTGGTGGGAGCAATGCTAGGGAGGAGAAAGCTAATGCGCGAGATCCCTCTCCACCAGAAGGGTGAAGCGGTTCGTGCTCAGGAGTTTTGGGCGTATGATTGCCTTTGTTGGCTTACCTTTCACCGGAGGGTATCCCTGGTTTAAATAGTACACCGTCTCTTGGAGTCTTGCAAGCCGAGGGGTTTCAGGTGGGGGTTACGTCCTCATCGTGGGCCTTTATGGCCTTATCGTGGGAGCATTATCCTCGCGGGGAAGAAGAAGTCCCTTGCCTTCCTGAATTCTTGCCTGCTGCGGACTCTTAACGGCTGCAAAGATAAGTATTTGTCGATCGTCCCGAGCTCAGAGAGGCCGGCCCTATCCGGGCGATAGGCTTAGCTCGGTAAAAGATGGGTCGGACAGGCCGGCACATGCCTCCTCCTCTCGGGCGGAGAGACGGCTCGGGTGCGGACCTTCCTGTGACCTGACCGATGCTCGGGCCCTCCGAGCCATGAGGCCGCCTAGGAGGGTTGTTCCTCGAGTATTTTTATTGGGCTTTCTCCTCTAAGTGGGCCATGTGGGCTGTCACTTAGGCGAGCTTGCCTTGTTGGGCCCTACCGGGCCTAGTTGGGTCTGCTCTTTGAATGGGCTGCAGAAATCTCCCTCTCCACTTGTCCCCCTCTTACTCCCGAGCCAAGGGAGGCTCGGGTGAGTAGTCCTTCGAGGCTTTGGACCGGCATGGCTCGGGTGAGAGGAATTCTGCTGGCGTTAAGTAGCCACGTGCCGTGGTCACCTGGGCCTGTAGTAATAATGATCCTGACGGATTTGAAATGAAGGGGCCCCCTTTTTCTCAGAGGTCGGAACGGCGCGCCACCTCCCGTGAGGGTTTATAGGCGTTGGGCGCTGGTCGTCATTCCAGACTCTCTAGGGTTTTTGTCTTTCCTTCACCTCTTTATTTTTGGGGCTCCTTGATGTGCCATGAAAACACAGCAGAGGAGCGAAACCTTGCGGCCGCATTTGAGGAGTTGGAGAGGATAACCGCGGAGGCGGTCCGGCAGCTTCCTTCTCCCCCGGAGTCTTCGGGGTCTTGCAAGAGTCCCTCATTTAGTTCCTCCTTGAGATCCATGGCGGACCAATGCTCGGGCGAGGAGTTGGAGGTGAGGGCGCCGGTCCCGAATCGCAGCGAGCTGGGGGAAGCTGAGGTGAAGAAGCTGGAGCACCGGTTCCGACTGCCTTTTAGATATAGCTTTGCCGCCGCTGCCCCGTACGAGACGAGTCTGGACGATCGCACGGGCCATATCTGCACCTTTCTTCTGGCTTGGAAGAGCGGATTTCACCTCCCCTTCGAGCCTTTCGTGCTTAAGCTCCTCGATTTTTTCAAGCTGGCGCCTATTCAGTTGGTGGCCAACTCATACCTTCTTCTCTCTGCCTTTCGGATCCTTTGCCGCCAGCATGGGATTCTTCCTTCCTTGGACCTCTTTCATTTTTTCTTTGAATTGAAAGCACATCCGTCGGCGGGGAAGGGCTTCTACTTTATTCAGGCGCGGAGGAACATGAGTTGTATTCCGCTGGCGGCGAAGGATTCTTCACACAAGGGGTGGAAGACCCAATTTTTCTGGGTGAAGGCGGAGGCGGTGGATGAGACCTGGAGGTGCCAGGTGATGCCCAACTTTCATCCGAACATTCCTCCTCGGTAGGAGGAGTTTCCTCTCCACGTGGAGGAGCAGGCGGTTCGTCTGCTGAAGAATCGCCAGTCGACCGAAGAGCTGGTGATGCCAGAGAATGTCGAATGGTGCCTCCTTACGTGGCTGAAACCATCAGGTACCATCGCTCTGATTTTTCTTCAGGGGTGGGAGTCATCTTTTTTTTTCTGACCATGCCTTCTTTTCTGTTGTAGACACCAGGCGGGAACCTCTGGAGGAGGTCACTGAGGTCATCGATCTCGGGGATGACTCGGCGGCTGATGAGCCTGGCGCTCCCGCGGGTCACTCCCAAGCCCGGGATAAGGGCAAGGGGGTGGCATCCGAGTGAACTTCATGGCCGGGCGGGGCGAAGCGCAAGGATCCCATGGAGGGAAAATTGCGAGAAGCCGCGAAGGCCAAGAAGCGGGCCAAGAAGGCCGGCCTTCTCGTCACTGCCGAGGGCGACTTTAGCACGGCGGCGCTCCCCTCTCAGGGGCAAGATGGGGCATACCCTACCGGGCCGGCTCCCCCATCCACCGAGGGAGAGGGGGCCGAGGAGACCAGGGGCCCTTCAGAGGGCGGTGATGGGTTGGCTCTCCCCTCGGTGGGAACAGAGGGGGCCGGAGTCGAAGTAGCTGATGCCGAGACCGGGGGATCGGTCGAGGTCGGTGATGTCTCGGGCGGCGAAGCGCGGGTCGAGACAGATGAGGTTGGGGCTTCGCCTGCGAGGGCGTCGCAGCCCCAAGTGTCCGAGGCTCCTGGCGCGGCCGGTTTCCTGGCGTCGGTCGAGGTTGGGGGTTCGCCCGCGGAGGTGTCGGAACCCCAACCGACCGTGGCACGCGGGGCGGCTGGTCCTGTAGCACGAGCCGAGCCTTCTGGCGAGGCGCCCGGTGCAGAGCGGATTTTCATGTTGGTGGCCCTGGAAAGGCTCGGCGTCTCAAGGGATCTGTACTGGATTTGCCACGAGGTGGCCGCGAGGATGAGTTGGGGAGACAAGCGTCACACTCCTTCTGGGGTCCTCGACGTTATCATGGAGGGTGGCCTAGTCATGGCCCCGACGGGGGCCATGATGGCGGAGACTTACGCCCGGACGGAGTCGGAGCGGTCGAACCTCGCCTGGGCCCTTGGAGGGTACGAGAGGAAGCTAGCTCGGCTCAACAAAGAGCACGAGGGGCTCCGATGGGAGTTCTCCGCGATCAGGGAGCTGGCGCGGTCGAGCCAGCTGGAAGTCGGGGCGCTGACTGAGCAGTTGGTCAAGGCTCGAGAATCGCTCGAGAGGAAAAGCAAACTCCTGGAAGAGGAGCGTCTCCACCACCTCGAGCAGGACGGTCACTGGGAGGCTGAACGTGCCGAGTTGCTAGACCTGGCGGAGGCAGCAGAGCACCTTCGTTCGGAGGTCGAGGCGGATTGAGCCATTGTGGAGAAGCGGTCGATCGAGGGTGAGGAGCGGGCAGTCGAGGTCGAACAGAAGTTGATCGAGCTTGAGGAGCGGGCAGTCGAGGCCGAGCGAAGGTCGATCGAGGCGGAGAGGCGAATGGCGGAGGCAGAGGAGCGAGCGTCCGAGGCGGAGCGGAAGTCGGTCGAATTTGCTGAAAGGATGGGGTAGGTCGGGGTGGAGGCGATCGAGCAGTACAGGGGCTCAGAGGCCTACCGTGCCGACCTTCCGGAAGCCACCCTTCCGTACTATGAGATAGCACTTCGCCGAGGCGCCCGCAAGGGGTTCAAGTAGGGTTATCGTCGGGCAGTGAACTGCGCCGACGAGCAAGACTCTGGGATCGATTTCCCCTCGGGCCAGCGCTATGACTCGGATGAGTCGGCCTCTAGCTCCTCTACGTCGGGTGGGGAAGATCCAGAGGGCTCTCCTCCGGCGGGGTCACCAACTCCGGATGCCTCGGGAGGGCTCGCGACCGAGACAGTTCTCGCACAGGCGAGGTCAGTGCCGGGGTCGGCCGTCACCGATGGTGCCGGGGGCGACTCACCCACTCCTGCCATTCCCGAGCTTCAAAGTGGGCCCGAGGCCTGATGTATTTTGCCTCTTCCTTTTGTTTGTTTCTTTTTCCCTCTCTAGAGAGTTTCCTTTTTATGAGATAATGAATGACTTACTTGCTTATTGCCATCCTTGCCGTGATTTGGTTAGCGTATCTGGAGTAGTTGGAAAGTGTCGATACGTCCTGCGTGATTTTCGCACGCTGATTGGGCAGGCTTCTGACGGGGCGTCTTTTCGTTTCCTCATGCTTTGAATACCAGGCTGCTTCGTGTATCCCGCTAAGGTAAAAAATGAGGAGTTGGAGGTGACCGTTCAGGGGAGAATTCCTTTGGCGTGTTTTCGAGGGGGGAGTCATTTAAGGCAAGTAGCCTCCCTTGGCCTATAAGAAGGACCGAAGGGCGCCCCTTCCTCTTCACCGCTTGGGATTTCTCTAACAGTCTTTCCTTACCCCTTCCTCACGTTGCGCTGTGCCATTGCATTCGGGGCATGGAGGATCCTTCGGAAGAAGATGCTGCCGATGATGGGGAGCGGAGAGTTTCTGCCGCTTCGGGCTGTTGATCAGGTCCGACGATCGCCGCGCGGGTTCGAGACGGGTCCGACGGTCGCCGCGCGGATCTGGAGAGGACTTTGGCGTGCGGGGGCACGCCATTCATCCTCTATCAGTTATGGCGAGGCTTCCGGGTGGGTGCCGAGATGGAGGACGGATGGGGGCATCCGTGATGCCTGTCCTCCGGGCCTTCCCCTGCCTCCTCATCCAGCTCTGCTGGATTTCTTTGCAGCCTCTTTTTCCGTCTTCTGCTCTTCATTTCTTTCACTCTTTGGAGGTTGCTTGCTTTCTGCTCCCTTCCAAGGGGTTGGCAGATTGGGGAGGCTTCCTTAAGCCTTCCTTTCTCCATACTCTTCCCAGTTCATCTTGGAAGGTAGCTTTCGTCAACGTTGAAGGTAGCCTTTTTCCGCAGTCCCTCTGTCACCTTTGTCGCGGGCCGCCCGAGCCAACTAGATCGACCTTCTTTTGTCCGAGCCAGTTTCTACGCGAGGCAGACTCAGTGGCTGGACGCAAGGAGATCAAGACCGAGTCGACCGAGCGATGGCCTCCTGCAGTGGTGCTAGATGGATTTTTACTTTTTGTCGTGCAATGTAATGGCTTTTGCCTTTCTGATGTACCAATAGTTGTTTGAATGAATAGAAGGAAATTTTATTTCATCCAACTTGTTTGCACAATTTCAAAAGTAGAATTTGCGTAGTGTGGCTGCGTTCCATGTCCGAGGGATGGGGTCCCCTTCCATTGTAGCTAGCCTGTATGCACCTTTCCCGAGCGTCTCGACCACTCGGTAGGGGCCTTCCCAATTGGGGGATAGCTTGCCCGCCGCCTCTAGTGGTCGAGAGGCTTCGACTTTTCTGAGGATGAAGTCTCCCGGTTGAACTGTCTACTTCGGACTTTGGCGTTGTAGTATCGCGTGAGGCGGCGTTGGTACTCCGTAGCTCGGATGCTGGCGATCTCTCGGAGTTCATCAGCCAGGTCGAGGTTCTCGAGTAACTTTTGCTCGTTCGCCTCGGGCGAGTAGCGGATGACTCGGAGAGACGGGTTGGCAACCTCTAATGGAATGACGGCCTCAATGCCATACACCAGCTGGAAAGGACTTTCACCGGTTGCCGTTCTGGGAGTCGTTCGGGGTGACCAAAGTACGCTAGGCAGTTCCTCGAGCCAGCTACCCTTGGCCTTGCTGGGTCTGGTCTTTATGCCTTTTAAGATAGTCTTATTGGCATTTTCGACCAGCCCATTGGCCTGAGGGTGGGCGACCGAAGTGAAGTGGTTGCGAATGTTTAGGTTGGCGCATCTGTCTTGAAAATAACGAGAATCGAATTGCCGACCGTTGTCGCTCACTATCACCCGGGGGATGTCAAAGCGACAAATGATCGACTTCCATACGAAACTCCAGACAACTGTCTCGGTGATCCTTGCCGTGGCTTCGGCCTCGATCCATTTGGTGAAGTAGTCGATGGCGACGATGATGAACTTCTTCTGGGACTGAGCCGTAGGGAACGGCCCGAGAATGTCGATCCCCCACCGAGCGAAAGGATATGGCTCGGTAAGGGTGATGAGCTCTGTAGCCAGCTGATGGACCAAGTGGTCGAATCGCTGGCACCTGTCGCACTGCTATACGTGGGCCGTGCAGTCGCGCTGCAGGGTGGGCCACCAGTACCCCTGCCGTAGCAGGATCCTGGCCAGCGACCTTCCTCCTGAATGCACTCCGCACTGGCCTTCATGAGTCTCTTGGATAGCTCGGCTGGCTTCGTCGGGGTTGAGACACTTCAGGAGAGGACCGGAGAAAGATCTTCGGTAGAGAGTGTCGTCAAGGATGACGAAGCGCCGGGCTTGATACTTCATTCGGCGGGCTTCTCGATGGTTAGAGGGCTCTCGGGAGTCCCGGAGCCAAGATAGGTAGGGGGAGCACCAGTCGCTTGGAAGGGCCGAGTCAACGGCTAGGAGCTCCAAGTAAATGCTCGGGTGCTCTAGCTCTTCGAGGAGGACTGATCGGGTACCTTCAGGGTCGAGCGAGGAGGCTAATCGAGAGAGGGCGTCCGCTCGGGAGTTTTCCTCCCGAGCTATTCGGACTACCTCGAATCCCTCGAACTGTTGGGCCAGGCCTCTGACCAGCTGGAGGTACTTGATCATTGGTGCCTCTCGGGCTTCATATTCGCTGTTGAGTTGGCTAGCGACCAGCTGGGAGTCGGTGTGGATCCTGACTCGCTCAGCCCCCAGCCGTCGGGCCATGCGTGCTCCCGAGATAAGGGCCTCGTACTCGGAAGCATTGTTGGACGCCTGGAAGCTGAATTTCAGGGCGTACTGCAGCTCTACTCCTTCGGGGGACCTCAGGAGGATCCCTGCACCGCTACCGATCGAGTTGGAAGACCCGTCGACGAACAGTTCCCAGGTTGGCCCGGGCGCAGATGGAGATCTCTCCTCAGTCGGGATGGTGCTCTCGGCGATGAAGTCGGCGAGCGCTTGGCCTTTCATAGCTGAGCGCGGGCGGTACGAGATGTCGTAGGCCCCAAGCATAATTGCCCATTTGACGAGTCGCCCCGAGGCTTCGGGGTGGGCCAAAATCTTCTTTAATGGTTCGCCGGTTAGCATGGTGATGGGGTGCCCCTGGAAGTTGGGTCGGAGGCGCTTGGTGGAGGTAACCAACGCTAACATGAGTTTCTTGGTTGCGGGGTACCTCCTCTCAGCCTCGTTGAGCACCTTGCTGATGTAGTAGACCGGCCTCTCGGTCCCCGAGTCATTTTTGACTAGGACTGAGCTAACAGTTGATGGCGTAGCCGAGAGATAGAGCAGCAGGACTTCGCCTGGCACGGGCTTGGAGAGCACCGGGGGCTGTGGGACGCACTAGGTTTCGTTGGGTGAAAATATCGTGGGATATCGGTGTTCTTTTTATCGGTTTATCTAGTGCGAGGGCGTGCCAGTCACCTAGGTGACAATGTGTTCGGGCTTCAAGACTGGAGTGGTCCGAAGCCCGGGGTGCGCTCCATCTGACTGATCAGATGATTGTGGATATCGGGTCGGGACTGGAGACCCGCCGCGCCATAAAGGGCGCGACGTTAATTACATCCCCTCGGAGAGGGGAAGACCTCTGATTAATCGCCAAGAAAAGGGGTCAAATGACCTAAAGATCATTTTTCATTAAAGCATGCGAGTTGGGTTGACATGATTTAAACCCTCCGCATCGGTATGCAAAACGACGTTCAAAACCATACAAATATTTGCTGCGAGTGCGGCAAATTTAATGCAAGTGCGGGATTAGATCCCGGTATATATATATATCAGTCACTAAGGACCATCCAATATCCGGTCGAGAGTCCGTATTCGAAGCATCGAAGGTAACAACAAAGACATTCGGATATCTACCGTAGGTACGGCGCGTTTCATGTGGGTGCGGGATCGGATCCCGGAAGAAATGGGTCAAGCTGATGAACTATCGGCCCGAGAGGTGCACGGATCATGACCATGTCGGGGATCCCGAGGTCCATGTCCGATACCACGGGGCATCATTACACAGTCCGGGGGAGCGGGTCGTTAAGTGTAAGGCCAAAACTCGGCAATGTGCACCCTCGCACGCGGATCGACCTGCGCGGTCAGGTCGCGGGGTTCGACCTGCCCGGTCAGGTCGTGGGGGTCAAGGGGGCAACGCCCCTTGCGGGGGTTTTCGGGGGCAGCGCCCCCGGAACAAAATTTGGATTATAGTAGAGGGGAGACTTTTGATTAGCTTTACTCATTAGCTTTAATTCTTTTCTATCATTTGATTAATCTTTTTTTTTGGCATGCCGGTTCAGGGAAGCAACGGGGACGGGGCGCGCCGGATTAGTATCAAGAGGAGGGCGCCGTTTTAGAGGCCAAAGGAGGAAGTGGGGGCGCCGTTTTAAGGTGAACATGGAGATGGAGAGGGCGCGCCATTTTTGGGACTCAAGGAAGGAGGTGGAGGTAGGGCGCCGGAATAGGCCCAATGGGGGGGCGCGCCGTTTTAAGGATGCTACAATGGGACAGAAGGGCGCGCCGGTTTAAGGAAGGCCAATGGGCGCGCCGTTTTAGCCTTCAAAGGAAATGGGGGTTACGAGAATGGGGTTAAATCGGCGCGGTGAGGGGTGACCGCGCCGGATTAGGCCACGCCGAGACATCGTCTCTTGAGTTTTCTTATTCGTTCTGTGGACTTATTTTGCTTTCTGTTCTTGATTCTATGGCCTACAGAAGGATCAATAGTTAGATTAATTGCTCGATTGACACCCTAGATCAATAGGATGAAGGTTTAAGCATCGTTGATGGTTTGTTAAGGTGAGTGAGCAAGAGGTTTAAGTGTTTTATTCGGGGGGTTCAGTTCACAGAGTTTTACTGTGTGTTTCTTTTCTTTCACCCGTAGGCAAATTCCATGATACATTCATTCATTGTTCTTGGTGTTCTTGACCCTGACGAAAATCGGGCAGCACCTCCCCTAGATCGGAAGGGTCTGGGGGAAAAATATGGGGCGCGCCATGCGGAGAGAACTCCGACGGCCCCGAAACATCCCGGTGCGTGCTAAGCAACGACACCAGTAAAGTTACCCCATTTGGGGCCGGAGATCCCGAGGGCTAGCCTACAAGGGAAACCGGTGACCCATGGGTTGTTGCGATCGTATCGACTCCCCCGTTCGGGGCCGGAGATCCTGAGGGCCAGCCTACAAAGGAACTCCGACGACCCGAGGGTTGCCGTGATCGCGTGGCTGAAGACCACGTGAGAGCCGAAGTCGACACAAGAACACGGCGGTAAAAAAAAAGGGCCACTACGGGATGAGTATTGAGGGGGATTGAGGCATCAAGATCTCCCAAAGGGGAGTTTTCCTTTCATTTCACAACAGACCGAACTCCGATTACATTGAAAGGGAACACGAAGACAAACGTCTACATGTGAAGATAACCAAAAGGAAATCAAAGGGACAGAAGGGATGCCAAGACAGAAGGGGGGAACCGAGCTCTCTTCCCCTCACCTCTCCTTCTTTCTTTCACCCCCTTATCTCACTTCACACTTCGGAGCAGGGCTTCGCCGCTAGTAGAGCGTCCCTCTTCTGTTGCTTCTTGCCTGGGGCTTGTATTTATATGGAGAGCAGGGAAGCAAGCTTCCCATTTCTATGGCTTTTTGTTCTGTTCGCAGTTGCCGTTGCTAACGTTGATGGGGTCACCGTGTCGAATGCCGTTGTCGTGGACGTCACCTCCGCCGCAGCTACAGTGTGACCGGGAGAGGGGCAGAGGCATGGCCTCCTCCTTCGCTGGCATGTACACCGCTAGCCACGTTGCTTTCATCATTTGCAGGGAATGGGCGACCGGCTGACGGAGCAAGCGTTCGACAGTGCAGGGCTCGAGGGTTTCCATTTGAAGAACATGCTTGGATGCCCAACGGGTCGAAGCATACCTTTTGCCATTTTAAGCAGTTCGTCGTCGTGCAGTTCCCAGGAAACAGGGGACCGTAATGCCGATGGGATGGGTCGGTTGCTCGCCAGGAAGCGCTTCAGAGAAAGGGGTTAAAAGGTTAAAACGGCGCCATATTCAAAGGGGCGCCGTTTTAAGCATCAAGGGGGGCTTCGGGGCGCGCCGTGTAGCCAATGAAAAGAAAAGGGTTAAAACGGCGCCATATCCAAAGGGGGGCGCGCCGTTTTAAAGGGGGGGGCGCGCCGGATAAGGGGCGCCGTTTTAAGACCCCCTCGCGCCGTTTTAAGCACTAAACGGATTCTTCTCGAAGTCGCGGCCATTTTACGTGAATGTCGACATTCCCGGAAGGTTCCGGTTGCTATGTATGACCTCTACAATGTTCCATTCACAGCCTTTGGGGCCCGGTCCCAGACTCTGCGTGACTTTCGGTGCACGTCGGGCTGTATCGGAGTCCCCGACTCTTCTTTGATTCAGCTCTCGGCACGGCCGACTGTAGAGTTGTGGCCATATCTTCCGCCCCGGGGGGGGCTCCCTCATCGGCTAGCGGACCACCAAGCGAGTCCTCATCCTGATCGGGCGAGGCATGAGGTTTATTTGGCATTTTCATCTTCGGCTTGCTCTCGAGTGTCGAGACGTGCATGCCGTATGATCATCATCGACATTTTTCGACGTCCACAAATGCCCCCCACTCGCGGGTGGCGCAAGCGAGGGATGAGTGCGCGGGGATCGCGAGTGTAGAGTTCTTCGACAGGACGTCTGTTCTTCTGAGCCAGTGGGATGCTAGTCCGGTGCGAATTCACGGGAAAGCGCTCACTCCTTCAGCGAAGGGATGAGGGGATCGCTTCACCGCACATGCACACGGACTGGCATATCTGAGTGGAGGTTTGGTCGTCGGCATGGCAGAGTGCCGAAGCAAGAAGGAGGGGTTCAAGTTTCTCTGACTTGGGTGAAAAGTCAAGATCGGATCGCACGGCTGAGGCCCCAGAAAGGCCTTAGGCGCCGTCAAAGGTGGTTCGTTGACACTGCGATTGCATCAACGCAAGGATTTCAATCTTCTTCCGACCCAGACGAAAGGTCTAAATCGGAGCTTTCGGCGAGGGTGCCGCATAAAGTGAATTCGTCAATGCTGGGATTGCATCAACGCAAGGATTTCAATCTCCTTCCGACCCAGACGAAAGGTCTGAATCGGGGCTTTCGACGAGGGTGCCGCATAAAGTGGATTCGTTAACGCTGGGATTGCATCAACGCAAGGATTTCAGTTTTCTTCCGACCCAGACGAAAGGTCTAAATCGGAGCTTCCGGCAAGGGTGCCGCATAAAGTGGATTCGTTAACGCTGGGTTGCATCAACGCAAGGATTTCAGTTTTCTTCCGACCCAGACGAAAGGTCTAAATCGGAGCTTTCGGTGAGGGTGCCACATAGGGTAAATTCGTCAATGCTGGGATTGCACCAACGCAAGGATTTCAGTTTTCTTCCGACCCAGACGAAAGGTCTAAATCGGAGCTTTCGGCGAGGGTGCCGCATAGAGTGAATTCGTCAATGCTGGGATTGCACCAACGCAAGGATTTCAGTTTTCTTCCGACCCAGACGAAAGGTCTAAATCGGAGCTTTCGGCGAGGGTGCCGCATAGATTGGATTCGTCAATGCTGGGATTGCATTAACGCAAGGATTTTAGTTTTCTTCCGACCCAGACGAAAGGTCTACATCGGAGCTTTCGACGAAGATGTCGAGTAAAGGTGGATTCATCAATGCTGGGATTGCATTAACGCAAGGATTTTAGTTTTCTTCCGACCTAGACGAAAGGTCTAAACCGGAGCTTTCGGCGAGGGTGCCGAGTAAGGTAAATTCGTCAATGCTGGGATTGCACCAACGCAAGGATTTCAGTTTTCTTCCGACCCAGACGAAAGGTCTAAATCGGAGCTTTCGGCGAGGGTGCCGCATAGAGTAACACTAAGGAACAACTTCTTTCTCATTCTTTTTCTTTTCCGTCTTCTTTTTTTTTCTTTTTTTTCTTTGTTTCTTTCTTTTCTTTTCTTTTCTTTTTTTTTTGATGATCACGGTGGGACCGGATCACAAAGGTGTGATAGTATCGTCGACATTGGGTTTATGTCAACGCAATGGAATCGGGTTTAATCGGCTTAGACGGAAGGTCTACGCCATGCTGCTCGGTTGAGGCCTCGGAGGGCCATGGGCGCCGAGTTGAGTTTTCGGATGTTTTATGTAAAAAGCTCCATGATGGAATCCTCTTCATTGTGGGGTAATGGTTTCAGTTGATCGCCGAGCTGGGGAAGCGGCGCATGGTATAACTTCAGGTGTTTCCCATTGAGTGGTGGGAATTGAATTTCCCCCCGGTGGTTGACGATGACATAAGCACCGCCTTCATAGACTTTCTGGACCACATAAGGTCCTATCCAGTTTTCATTCAGTTTGCCTTTGGGGTTGGCCGCCATGACTTCTCTTCGCTTGACCATGACTAGGTCTCCCATCTTGAATTCACGTTCTTTGACGAGTTTGTCAAAGGCGCGGGTCATACGGGCCTGGTAGACCTGTATGTTCTGCTGGGCTCTGAGCCGCCGTCCTTCCAGATCGGAGAGCTCCTCCAGTCTTCTTTCTATATTGGCTTGGCCATCTTTGACTAATTCGTGCTGGATCGCCACCCGTAGTGAGGGTACCTCCAGCTCTATCGGCACGACCGCTTCTGAGCCATACACCAAGGAGAATGGTGAACAACCTGTCGGGGTCTTGTACACAGTGCGATACGCCCATAGCGCTTCATACATCCTGTCTTCCCAATCCTTCTTGCTAGAGCTGACCGTCTTGGCAAGAAGTGTGCATAGTGTCTTGTTGAAGGCTTCCGCTAACCCGTTTGCCTGCGGATTATACGGAGTGGACGTCCTCCAATCAATCTTGAATTTATCGGCCAATCTATAGACCTTTTGGTTTCGGAAGTGGCTTCCGTTGTCAGAGACAATTCGATCGGGCACGCCGAATCGGAATATGATATTTCGACGGACGAATCTGGCCACGATTTCTCCCGTCACTTCTCTTAGAGCCACAGCTTCAGCCCAGCGAGAGAAGTAATCTGTTGCTGCTAGAATGTATTTGCATCCCGCTGAAGACGCGGGGAGCGGGCCCACAACATCAGTACCCCATTGAGCAAAAGGCCAACTGGGCACCGTTGGGTGCAAATGAGCTGGAGGTCTTCTTGGGATCGCAGCATGCTGCTGGCATTTATGACATGACTTGGCATACTTGCAGCAGTCATCGAACATAGTCGGCCAGTAATATCCCAGCTTCTTGACTTCAATCTTCATTTTCGGCCCA
This sequence comes from Amorphophallus konjac, assembly GCA_022559845.1. Classification (NCBI taxonomy): domain Eukaryota; kingdom Viridiplantae; phylum Streptophyta; class Magnoliopsida; order Alismatales; family Araceae; genus Amorphophallus; species Amorphophallus konjac. The sequence continues at coordinate 221,818,460 of CM040118.1, forward strand.
GCTTGATGAGCACCGGCCGACCCGGCGTGAACTTCCTTCATAACCATCCAAGCCTCCTCCATGGATATACATCGGAGGAGCACCTTTCTTCCGGCATCAGCCATGGTTCGGAACAGAGTTCCATTTCTGACTTCATAAGAATCTTTTGTTCTGATCAATCTGATCCTTTCTTCCCTCTGCTTGGGCAATTCTTGGTGTTCAAACCATTTCATTAGGGGTTCCCTCCAATCAGGAGAGTTAGTTGTTTCTGCTATCGCAGCTTCATATTCTTCTTCGTCACCTGGCTCCTCTATCATGCTGGGGACCTGGCGCCTATTTATGACTGTTATGTTGAGGGATTCGCCTGGCAGGGCCGCCAGTGAGCTTGCTAATTTTGCTAGTGCATCAGCCTGGGCATTCTGGCTTCGGACGACATGGCCTATTTCAATGAAGTAGAACCGCCCCATGAGCTTCTTCGCCTTGGCGCAATACGGAAGTAACCCGGGCTTCCGGACGTCGAACTCTCCTTGTATCTGCTTGACAATCAGCATAGAATCACCAAACACCTGCAGCATTCGGATCTCCATGTGGAGGGCTATCTGAAGACCGATAATCAAGGCCTCATATTCTGCTTCATTGTTCGTGCACGGTTTATTGATCGAACACGACGTATGCAACACTTCTCCTTCTGGGGATTTGAGGACGATGCCTGCTCCAGCCCTTATCCTCGCATGCCCTGATTGAGATGTCTCCGTTCTGGATGCTCCGTCGAAGTATAACTGCCATATGGCTTGACGGACTTGGTCCACTTCCAGTGTTTCATCTTCCGGAAGTTCCGTGACAAGCGGGGAATTCTCAGGCACAGGGTGTGCTGCAAAGAAATCTGCTATCGCCTGGCCTTTAATAGCCTTTTGCGGCACATATGTAATATCAAATTCCATCAAAATGACGGCCCACTTCCCTAGTCGCCCTTTCAGCGCCGGCTGGGACAAGAGATGTTTGGCTGGATCGGCCCTTGATATCAGCTGTATTTCATGTGAGAGCATGTAATGCCTCATTTTCTTGGCCGCAAAGACCAAGGCAAGACAAACTTTCTCGATCGGGGTATACTTTGCTTCTGCCCCGACCAGTCTTCGACTGAGGTAATAAAGTGCCTGCTCCTTTCCCTCGTCGTTGTTTTGAGCCAACATTGCCCCGAGTGAACATTCGGTGGCGGCTATGTAGAGAATTAGCGGCCGCCCTTTGACAGGTGCCCCCAGCACTGGTGGGGTCTTCAAGTATTCCTTTAGCTTATCAAAAGCCTTCTGGCATTCTTGATTCCAGTCGAATGGCGCATCTTTCATCATCAACTTATGAAATGGTTGACATCGGCCGGACAGGTTGGAGATGAACCTGCGGATATAGGCCAATCGACCCTGCAGTGATCGCAGTTCCGTCAGGTTCTTCGGAGGCGGCAGCTCCTGAATGGCCTTTATCTTGGAGGGGTCTATTTCAATCCCCCTATATCGGACAATGAAGCCCAGAAACTTCCCACTGGAAACGCCGAAGGCGCACTTCAGTGGGTTCATCTTCAACTCGTATTGTCGGAGCCTTTGAAATATAACCCTGAGGTCACTCAGGTGATCTTCTTTCTTTTGGGTCTTGACAACCAAGTCGTCGATGTAGCATTCGACCTTCTCATAGAGCAATTCATCAAATATCTTGGTCATCGCCCTTTGATAAGTGGCGCCAGCATTCTTGAGGCCAAAAGGCATCCTTTTATAGTGGAATATCCCCTTGGGTGATCGGAAAGCCGTATGAATTCTATCATGTTCGGCTATCCATATCTGGTTGTATCCGGACGACCCGTCCATGAAAGATAAGGCTTCATGGCCAGTGGTGGCATCGATCATGACTTCAGTGATGGGCACCGGAAATCATCTTTCGGACAAGCCTTGTTCAGGTCTCGGAAGTCCACACATATCCGGATCTGGCCGTTCTTCTTCTTGACGGGCACAATATTGGCCAGCCAGGTGGTATACTGGTTTTCTGCTACGAAGTCGACGTCTATGAGCTTGTCAACTTCCTTGCAAACTTGGCTTATCAGTTCTGGCCTCATTCGCCGGGGTGACTGCTTTACTGGTTCGGCCTTGGGGTCAATGGCCAACATATGCTGGGTAATGGCCGGGTTGAGGCCCGGCATTTCTTTGTAGTTCCAAGCAAAACAGTCTCGGAACTCTTGTAGGAGCTTGATGTATCGCTCTCTTTCTTCTGGGAGAAGGAGGGCGCTGAGGAATGTTGGTCTGGGGTCATCTTTTGTTCCCAGATCCACTTCGATCAGCTCATCAACAGTGGCTTGGCCACCATCTTCTATCTCCGGGGGAGCCGGTTGCAAGTCGATGAAGCCTTCATCGTCTTCTTCAGCCTCGAGGGCATCATAGATGTCTTCTTGTACCACCCCGCTTAGTGGCAGGGCTTTGTCATCTTCTTTCAGAGGGGTTGAAAGGGGTGCTTCACTAGCTTCGGGCATCTTCCATCGGCGGGGCTTGCGACCTCCGTGAGCAAAGAGATCATGTGGACCCCGCTTCTATAAGCGACCACGTCATGCGGACGTGGTGGGTACACTTCATATTTTCCCAGCCTTAGTTCGCCCTTCCTGATTAGGCCTTGAGCGATATTTTTGAATACATAACAATTTTCAATAGGATGCCCCAGCACCCGATGATAAGGACAGAATTCGGGGTCGTCGCTTCGTTCGACATCCTCTGGCCTTTTGGATTCTGGCAAGGTAATCTTGCCGTAACGACAAGCCCATTCAAAAATCCTCTGAGTTTTGTGTCTTGGGAAGGAATAAGGCCTCCTCATTTTCTCTCGCAATGAGGCCGGTTGATTGGTTGAAGGATTGGCTACCTCCTTTGTCTTCTCCTTCGAATGCCCAGAAGTGCTGAAGTTGACACCTCCGGGTTTGTCTTCTTGTCTTGCCAGGGTGATGGCAGGATGGTATTTTTTCAGGAAGGCTTCAATATCAGCCGCTATCATGGCCAACTGATCAAGGGAGTGGACGTTAAGGCCGACCATCCGCTGCTGAATATCCTCTTTAGACTTTCCCCGCAAGCCCAAGTGGCAACCTCGTGGCTTAACGGGGAGATGCATCTCACATAGAGGCTTCTCCACTTTCTGATGTAGTCCAGGACGGGTTCATCATCTTCTTGCCTGTGGCTGTAGAGTTCTGCCCTGGTCACGAGGAAGTGCTCCGGGCTTGAGTGACTGTATCGCTGAGGGAGGATGTCCCCTGCTGGGTCAAACCAGCGCATACTTATTTCGGCTAGGTGCTCCTCCAGCCTTTCAATTTCCTGATGTAACCCGCCGAGCAGTGAGGGCAAGGTGGAGTCAGGCTGAGGGAAATCTGCTTCAGGACATCTTTCACCGGCCAGGCTTGTGACCTCTGCGAGGAGGGAAACCACATGGACTCCCTTTTCATGGACAGCTGCTTCATGGGGTTGTGGGGGCTTCACCTCATAATCCTCCATCTTCAATTCTCCTCTGTTGATCAGGTTCTGGGCGATATCCTTGAAGACATAGCAATCTTCTATAGGGTGGCCAAGGATTCGATGGTAGAGGCAGAATTTAGGGTCATCACTCCTTGTAGCATCCTCTGGCCTTTTGGACTTTGGCAAGGTAACCCTGCTATAGTGGCAAGCCCATTTAAAGATCTCCCGAGTTTTATCCCTCGGGAAGGAATAAGGCTTCTTCATCTTCTCCTGCAACGTGAGGACTCGTTCCGCCGGCCGGCTAGTTGAAGGACCGGCTATTTCTTTCACCTTCCTCCTTGAGTGCATAAAAGTACTAAAGTTGGTGGTCAGGTACTGATTCTCCCATCTTGCCGTGGTGGCATAGGAGCCCCCCGAGTTCATGGATCTGCCCTCCCGGAGGTGGATACCCTCGGTAAGACCGGACAGTAGTTTGATCATCTTGGCCAACTGTGCCTTCAACATCTCAATCTCCTGCTGCTGCTCATAACATATTGCGAGCATAACAGGGTCACAAAGGGAGAAATCTGGAGTGTAGCTTGGACTGCTATCTTCCGTTTCGGCATCGAGTGGAGGTGGCAGCACCCCGCCACCGTGACTATCTGGGAGTGGTGCCTCGGAAGTCGATGGCACCCCCTCTATATCCTTGCTTAGAGGTGGGTTCTGGAGGAACACTTCTTCATCTTGAGCTTTGTCGGCTGAAGTCATATTCTGCTCTTTGCCCTTGGTTTCTAGTGCATCTGTGTCTTCTGGGGGACCGTCGCCAACTAGAGCTGAGACGGCTATCATGTTTGCTTCATAGAATTCTTCTGCTGAGAAACCCAACCCAGGGTGCTGGGTAATCTTCAGGAGCTCCCTATCCAGGTTCGGTGGATACCACAGCTTCTTGAACATTTGATTCCGACTTTCGGTCTGAAAGAAGGGCAATTGTTGCCCTCTAGCCATTTTCACCACTCTGCTGGATATATCCGGAAGTCCCATGATTGGGCCGACCGGGTCACAGATTTCTTCGGGGAATTTACAATCATCATCCCCTTTCACTGGATGTTCATCAGCCACATAGAATATCGTAGGTGGGCCCTCTGGGTTGGGCACCTCCCAGATCTTCAAGAATTCGACTGTTTGACAGTCTAAGTCTGTGGGGGGCTTCATGATCCCTGGAGGGACCTTCACATACCCAGGCAAATCTTCGAGCTTCGGAACTCCTGTCTCGAGGTAAATATTGAAGGGGATGGCTCGAACCACGCCTTCAACTTTAGAAATGTGTGACACTTCCTGCGGTGCCACATAGTCGGGCGGTGGTGGAGGGAACCAGTCGTCGTCCTCTGCTATCTCCTTCCCTTTGCTTTGAGTCGGCTGGGGATTCTGCTTCGGCTCCTCCATGTAAAGTGCAGCATCGAGCAGGTGGCATTCAAACACCTCAAAGGGGTGTAAGTCTGCAAATATTCTTTCTTCTTTTCCATCTCGGGAGTACTTAATGCACTGGTGCAGGGTTGAAGACACTATCCGATTCTGATGCAGCCACGGTCGGCCGAGCAATGCTTTATATGTGGTATCGGAGTTGATGACGTGGAACTGCACTTTGGTGGTGAAGTCTCCTAGTGACAGCTCAAACTCTGCTACACCCATGGGAACTTCAGACTTCTGGTTGAACCCAGTTATCTTCATATCCCTGACCTTGATCAGGTGCACATTAAAGTAATGTTTCTGGTAAACCTGGTAGGAGAGTATGTTTACTGCTGCCCCTGTATCGACCAAGATCCTATTTATAGGCTGGCCGTTCAACTGCCCCCTCATGTACAAGGGTCTGTTGTGGCTGACCGAAGGAAAGAGCATGTCTTCTTCGGTGAAGGTGATGGTTGTTCCCAACTGCAACTCAGCAAAATAGCTTTCATAATGCGCCGGGGTTTGCAGAGCCGCAATGACAGCCTGCCTGGTTTCCTCATCCAGGGAGAGTATCTCCCAGACACTGAATCTTGCTGGGATTCTTTTCAATTGTTTCAATATCCGAGAGCCGGCTCGGACGTTAGCTAACTTTGCTTCTTCGGCTTTGCTATGCGTGCCATGTTCTGGTGTCGGAGGAGTCGGCGGGGAAGATAGTTTATCTTCTTCGGGGGCCGCCCGACTCCGGCTTGCTTGGTCGGCTGGTTCTTTCATTTGCACGGGCTGAGCCACAGGGGTGGCGCCCTCATCATCTTTATTTGCCAGAGGGGGCATTCCCGAGGTGGAGGTAAGAGTGCTCTTGGCCTTGGACCCGGGCTGTTGGTATGGTTGTTTGCTCTTCTTCGCGAGCAAAAATTCGGCGAACGAGGGTACCACTTCGCCTGCTGCATCTTCAGGGTACAAGCCCGATGGAGGCGGGATTGCTGCGCCCTTCACTTCAGGTTCGGGGATTTGGTATGGCCGCTCACCCCTGAATATAATATTGTGATTGGCCGGGGGCAAACGTCCCCACCTTCTCCCAGACCTGGTGACATGTTGGGAAGTAGAGGCCTCGACTTGGTTTGCTTCGGTAGGTGCGAAGCATATTTCTTCTTCTCCCTCCTCTTCAGAGTTTTGTGCCATGTTGAACAAGGCCGACAAGGTATTGCAAGACAAAAGGCTGCATTTTCTTTTATTCTTCAGCTTCTTCTTCTTTTTCTTCTTCTCTTCTTTTACAGCTGGAAGCTGTTCTCGGGGAAGTTCATCCCATATGCCGGTTTCTTGTGTTTCGGGTTCAGCTTCTTCAGCCAATTTTAAGGATTCAAAATGTTCCCAGGGGACATATTCCTTCAGCCGCACTGGCTGGATCTTGGGTTGTTCATATTCTTCTAACCCGTCAATGATTGCCTGCAGCCGTTTAACCACCGGGCTGACTTGCATGTGCATCCGCAACAAGAGTGGCTTCTTCCTGTTGTCAGTCATTCTTCGGAGGACCAACTGAGGAGCAGTTTCATACCAGACCGGGGTGACAACCGGTGGTGGTGGCTGAGGCGTGACGCCATGAATTCGGACTCCCGGGGTAGGGCGGGATGTCGACTTTCTTCTTGTCTTCTTTGGCACCATCTGCCAATCTCCATGGCTCTCTGCGGGAGCGAGAACAAATGCCTCATAGGTGTGCATTGTACAAGTATCTGACACTTCTTCAGGCAGTTGTTGGTATAAGGATATCATATTTACGGTTGCCCCCAGCACTGGCAACTCATGCGGGCGGGGCGGGTCCACCTTGTGTTCGCCCATCTGGAGCTCTCCCTTCCTGATCATGCCTTCAATGATGTCTTTGAAGACGTAACAGTCTTCGAGGGTGTGCCCGAGCATCTGATGGTACGGACAAAATCGAGGATCATCTTTCCTCTTGATGTCACCGGGTCTCTTTGGCTCCGGGAGAGTAATTTTGTTATATTTGGTGGCCCACTCGAAGATGACCCGGGTCTTCTCCTTCGGGAAGGAGTAAAGTTTCTTCATTCTTGACCGCAAGGAGGCGGCCTCTTGTTGTTCAGCCTGCTTGGCCGGAGGAGCACTGGCGACTCCTTTATCATTGTCCTTCTGCTTCTCGAAATCCTTGAAGTCGATAGTGTTGACTTCTTTGGGCACGGACCGCTTCTCAATTGATTTTCCTTTTTGGGCTGAGGTGGCCGGTGCGGAAGAGTATTTGGAGAGGTAGGACTCAATTTCCACCACCACATTATTTAATCGATCAAATGACTTGATCTCCATCCCGATCATTTTCTTGAAAACTTCACGCTTCAAATTCTGCTTGCAGATTTGAACCGCATCTTCTTGGTGTGGCGGGCGTCTACACCTCATGCTGAGGTTCCGCCATCTCTTGATGAATTCTAGAGCAGTTTCATCATTCTTCTGCTTGGTTGCATAGAGCTCGGCCACTGTGACCTCTCTTTCGGTGACGTGGAACCGCTCCCGAAATTTTCTTTGCAAATCTGGCCAGTCATTAACGGACCCCACCGGCAAGTTCGAGTACCATTCGAAGGCGAGCCCTGTGAGCGAGGACCCGAAGAACTTCAGTAGGTATGATTCATCAGTCGCCAGATCGCCCATCACATTGACGTAATAGGCTATGTGCTCCTTCGGTGACCCCTGGCCATTAAATTTGTCAAACTTTGGCGGCTTGCTGACGCCAGGAGGCAATCTCTTCCCCGCATGATGGACAGGGTAGGGTACCTTGTACACATCATATGAGGCATATTCTTCACTTCCCCGGTCGGCCAGCTTCATCTCGACTATCTGCTCGATCATGAGCTTGTTAGCCGTTGCCGGATCCACTGCTTCTGGGTAGAAATGAGCTGACTGCATCTGTGGCGTCGTCAACACCGTCGCCTGGGGTATAGTGGCGGTGCCTTGGTGTTGAGGAGCCGAAGGGGTCATTGGGGCCATGCCCCCAGCATAGTTGGGGATTGGCTGAGAGGCCGTCACCTTGGGTGAACCCTCAAATTCTCCAGCGCCTTGCCTGGATGTTTCTGGAGACGGTTCGACCTGCTTCGACGTGGAAGCATGCATGGTCAGTTCGCCCACCTGTCGCTTCAGAGCTTCGATCTCCTGTCGATAGGCTTGAAGCAGCATCAGCATCGCCGGGTCGGAGGTGGAAGGGCTAGGAGCTTGGCCTCCCCCTTCTGTCAGAGTATCTAGAGAAGGCGCTACCCTTTCTCCTTCATCCCCAGTGGTAATCACGTTCGCTGCCATGGCGACCGCATCTGAACTTGTTTCACCGACGAGGGCTTGTATTATCTCAGCTGCAGCTGCTCCTCTTCTAGTTAGGGGACCCGACCTGCCAGCCAACCTGGCCATCTCTTCTTGGTCTTCAGGTAGGACTCCATATTGGTTGGCCACTCCGGCCATATTACAGGTATAAACCCGCATCTTTTGGTTTCTTCGAGCCGCCTCCCTGGTTGTCAGTCTAGGAAAGGTTATCCTATCAAACACCGAGACTCTTGGTGGAGCTTCTTTATAGAGGGGCGGCCCATAGCACCCTGACTCCGCATCTTCGATATCTTCCGGGTTAACTTGTTGCTCCCGGTTTCTTTCAGCATCATTCACGGCTTCTAGGAGCCGCTGAGTTCCCAAGAGGGTGTTTCCAAGGCCGCGGAGATATCCCCTCACGGCTTGAGTGATGTCGTCTTCTCCCTGGCTGGGGCAGACAGTTGGTGGTGATGCTTGCACTGGCGGTCTATAGGCGAGATGCCTCCGCTCGTGCATCATGTTGTATCTTCTTTCCTTCAAATAGATGTTCGCCTGCCGACCGTGAGCACAGAAGGCAGGTCTTCGAGACGCTTGAACCGGCGCCTCAATCTTCTCTTCTTCATCTTCCTTCATCTTTTTCTTGAGTCGGTCAGTCCTGACGGGCTCCAGTTGGGTTGAGGCTGGGGCCCGCCTGATGGGGACCCATGCTTGCTTGAATTCAGTCGGCTTCTGGGCCGACTCTTGCTTTGGCATGGACCTGATGCGGTCTTCTCGCTCCCAGGCCAGTGCTTGGAATTGGTTGTGCACCAGCACCATTGGGATTACCCTATCTGGTGAGATCGTGGCCTGACGGCCATTCAGGTACACTCGGACTCCTCCGATCATTACGGATTTGCCCGAGAGGGAAAGCCGGCCTTGCGGCGTGCTAGTGGTTCTCCTTGCCGCCCTCCTGGCAGCCGAGGTGCGCTTCTTCTTCACTTCAATGTGGTGGACATAGTAGCCCACCATCTTCACAGCTTCGGGTGTCGCCTCCACGGGGGCGACGGGCTCGACCTCCTTGACATCCAAGAGGTCCACGAACATAACCCCGAGGAAGTTGGGGAAGCCAACGACCGGGGGAAAATCGCCGAACTGGATCGGCACTGCCAAGTAGCCATGCTCGGCATGGCTCGCCACAACCAATGGACCGAAAGTGACAGCCATCGCTTCTTCAGAAATGGATCCCTCCTGCAATTTCAAAAATGCGGAAGTTACGACTTCGAAAAAGGCCATTGGGCCCCTAATCTCGGCGAAAAGATGAGAGGTAGTCCAGTCCCACCGGGCGTGCCAGCTTGTGGAACGCACTGGAATTTCGTGGGGTGAAAATATCGTGGGATATCGGTGTTCTTTTTATCGGTTTATCTAGTGCGAGGGCGTGCCAGTCACCTAGGTGACAGTGTGTTCGGGCTTCAAGACTGGAGTGGTCCGAAGCCCGGGGTGCGCTCCATCTGACTGATCAGATGATTGTGGATATCGGGTCGGGACTGGAGACCCGCCGCGCCATAAAGGGCGCGACGTTAATTACATCCCCTCGGAGAGGGGAAGACCTCTGATTAATCGCCAAGAAAAGGGGTCAAATGACCTAAAGATCATTTTTCATTAAAGCATGCGAGTTGGGTTGACATGATTTAAACCCTCCGCATCGGTATGCAAAACGACGTTCAAAACCATACAAATATTTGCTGCGAGTGCGGCAAATTTAATGCAAGTGCGGGATTAGATCCCGGTATATATATATATCAGTCACTAAGGACCATCCAATATCCGGTCGAGAGTCCGTATTCGAAGCATCGAAGGTAACAACAAAGACATTCGGATATCTACCGTAGGTACGGCGCGTTTCATGTGGGTGCGGGATCGGATCCCGGAAGAAATGGGTCAAGCTGATGAACTATCGGCCCGAGAGGTGCACGGATCATGACCATGTCGGGGATCCCGAGGTCCATGTCCGATACCACGGGGCATCATTACACAGTCCGGGGGAGCGGGTCGTTAAGTGTAAGGCCAAAACTCGGCAATGTGCACCCTCGCACGCGGATCGACCTGCGCGGTCAGGTCGCGGGGTTCGACCTGCCCGGTCAGGTCGTGGGGGTCAAGGGGGCAACGCCCCTTGCGGGGGTTTTCGGGGGCAGCGCCCCCGGAACAAAATTTGGATTATAGTAGAGGGGAGACTTTTGATTAGCTTTACTCATTAGCTTTAATTCTTTTCTATCATTTGATTAATCTTTTTTTTTGGCATGCCGGTTCAGGGAAGCAACGGGGACGGGGCGCGCCGGATTAGTATCAAGAGGAGGGCGCCGTTTTAGAGGCCAAAGGAGGAAGTGGGGGCGCCGTTTTAAGGTGAACATGGAGATGGAGAGGGCGCGCCATTTTTGGGACTCAAGGAAGGAGGTGGAGGTAGGGCGCCGGAATAGGCCCAATGGGGGGGCGCGCCGTTTTAAGGATGCTACAATGGGACAGAAGGGCGCGCCGGTTTAAGGAAGGCCAATGGGCGCGCCGTTTTAGCCTTCAAAGGAAATGGGGGTTACGAGAATGGGGTTAAATCGGCGCGGTGAGGGGTGACCGCGCCGGATTAGGCCACGCCGAGACATCGTCTCTTGAGTTTTCTTATTCGTTCTGTGGACTTATTTTGCTTTCTGTTCTTGATTCTATGGCCTACAGAAGGATCAATAGTTAGATTAATTGCTCGATTGACACCCTAGATCAATAGGATGAAGGTTTAAGCATCGTTGATGGTTTGTTAAGGTGAATGAGCAAGAGGTTTAAGTGTTTTATTCGGGGGGTTCAGTTCACAGAGTTTTACTGTGTGTTTCTTTTCTTTCACCCGTAGGCAAATTCCATGATACATTCATTCATTGTTCTTGGTGTTCTTGACCCTGACGAAAATCGGGCAGCACCTCCCCTAGATCGGAAGGGTCTGGGGGAAAAATATGGGGCGCGCCATGCGGAGAGAACTCCGACGGCCCCGAAACATCCCGGTGCGTGCTAAGCAACGACACCAGTAAAGTTACCCCATTTGGGGCCGGGGATCCCGAGGGCTAGCCTACAAGGGAAACCGGTGACCCATGGGTTGTTGCGATCGTATCGACTCCCCCGTTCGGGGCCGGAGATCCTGAGGGCCAGCCTACAAAGGAACTCCGACGACCCGAGGGTTGCCGTGATCGCGTGGCTGAAGACCACGTGAGAGCCGAAGTCGACACAAGAACACGGCGGTAAAAAAAAAGGGCCACTACGGGATGAGTATTGAGGGGGATTGAGGCATCAAGATCTCCCAAAGGGGAGTTTTCCTTTCATTTCACAACAGACCGAACTCCGATTACATTGAAAGGGAACACGAAGACAAACGTCTACATGTGAAGATAACCAAAAGGAAATCAAAGGGACAGAAGGGGATGCCAAGACAGAAAGGGGGGAACCGAGCTCTCTTCCCCTCACCTCTCCTTCTTTCTTTCACCCCCTTATCTCACTTCACACTTCGGAGCAGGGCTTCGCCGCTAGTAGAGCGTCCCTCTTCTGTTGCTTCTTGCCTGGGGCTTGTATTTATATGGAGAGCAGGGAAGCAAGCTTCCCATTTCTATGGCTTTTTTGTTCTGTTCGCAGTTGCCGTTGCTAACGTTGATGGGGTCACCGTGTCGAATGCCGTTGTCGTGGACGTCACCTCCGCCGCAGCTACAGTGTGACCGGGAGAGGGGCAGAGGCATGGCCTCCTCCTTCGCTGGCATGTACACCGCTAGCCACGTTTGCTTTCATCATTTGCAGGGGAATGGGCGACCGGCTGACGGAGCAAGCGTTCGACAGTGCAGGGCTCGAGGGTTTCCATTTGAGGAACATGCTTGGATGCCCAACGGGTCGAAGCATACCTTTTGCCATTTTAAGCAGTTCGTCGTCGTGCAGTTCCCAGGAAACAGGGGACCGTAATGCCGATGGGATGGGTCGGTTGCTCGCCAGGAAGCGCTTCAGAGAAAGGGGTTAAAAGGTTAAAACGGTGCCATATTCAAAGGGGCGCCGTTTTAAGCATCAAGGGGGGCTTCGGGGCGCGCCGTGTAGCCAATGAAAAGAAAAGGGGTTAAAATGGCGCCATATCCAAAGGGGGGCGCGCCGTTTTAAAGGGGGGGCGCGCCGGATAAGGGGCGCCGTTTTAAGACCCCCTCGCGCCGTTTTAAGCACTAAACGGATTCTTCTCGAAGTCGCGGCCATTTTACGTGAATGTCGACATTCCCGGAAGGTTCCGGTTGCTATGTATGACCTCTACAATGTTCCATTCACAGCCTTTGGGGCCCGGTCCCAGACTCTGCGTGACTTTCGGTGCACGTCGGGCTGTATCGGAGTCCCCGACTCTTCTTTGATTCAGCTCTCGGCACGGCCGACTGTAGAGTTGTGGCCATATCTTCCGCCCCGGGGGGGGCTCCCTCATCGGCTAGCGGACCACCAAGCGAGTCCTCATCCTGATCGGGCGAGGCATGAGGTTTATTTGGCATTTTCATCTTCGGCTTGCTCTCGAGTGTCGAGACGTGCATGCCGTATGATCATCATCGATATTTTTCGACGTCCACAGACTCTCAAACTGATGGGGATGGGTAGGAGTGAAGACCTTGGAGCATCCCAGCTAGAAGGCCTCGTGGAGTCAATTTAGATAGTTTTGAGTCTGAGAGATGTAGTTGTGTATTGGAGTTATAATTCTTTTAAATCGGTGGTTATGTAACTATGTTAGGTTGGTGGATATTGAGATTTCTATGGTGCGTTAATTGTGGTTGATCGGGAAACTCATTATGTTTAAGTAGTTGCTATTTAATGGTTATGATGGATTCTTTGACCATGGTATCGAGCTGAAAGTATGAATTCGTTAACCCAAGACACAGCATGTCTAGAAATCAACATATTATTATTAACTATTTCTGCTGCCGCGTTCCGATATTTCGCGTCGGGACGTGACAATTTGGTGGTATCAGAGACTAGATTTTTAAGCTTCCTAGGTTCCATGGTGATGTCTTAGAACCATGACTAGTCAAAAAGTTTAAGAATCCAACCCAGTGAAATCGGGTAGAGACTCGGGTTGAGTCAATAAATTTACTTTAGAAAATTCCTGCTAGATTATTTTAAATTAAATTACTCTACATGTAGGGTTCGTGCAATGGCGGCCGAACGTGCGCAATGGAGAGACATGCAGCGTACGATACAAGGCTTGACTCAGGCCCTGCAGTAAGTGGCCCAGGGAGGAGCGGCTCACCATGGAGCGGGAGATCTTCACCGAAATTTTTGTGAAATGAATCCCCCATGATTCAACGGCTCAACGGATCCAGACGAATCCGAGCATTGGCTGAAGAAGATGGATAGAATCTTTGAAGTGATGCAGTGCAGTGATCAAGAGCGTGTTCTCCTGATGACTTTCCAGTTAGAACGAGATGCAAGGACATGGTGGGATGCCGCAAAAGCCACCTTGGGAGACCATCAGGTAACATGGAAGGAGTTCGAGGAACTCTTCAACAACAAGTACTTTTCTGACAGAGTGCAAGAAAAGAAGGCGGCGGAGTTCGCTGCTTTAAATTAGAGGAACCTATCTGTTGATGAGTATGAAGCTTAATTTTCTCGGTTGTCTCGTTATGCAACTCATTTAGTGTCTACTGAGAAGATGAAGGCCAAACGATTTCTTAATGGGTTGAGGCTACATTACATCAACCAGTTGGCCCCAATGGAGATCCAGACCTACGCCGAGATGGTGAGGAAAGCTCAAGTTCCGGAGGATACCCATAGAGATGACGGAGAAGATCCGTGGGAAGAACCCTAAGAATGAACAAACTACTAGTTCCGAGAATTTTAAACCCGGTAATGGCAAGAAGAGACCCAACGGTGGGTCTAGCTCATGGAAAGGCAAGATGTCAAAAAATGATGAGAAGAAGCCTAGTCTGATTGTACCGTCCAAGGCCCTATGCAAGTACTGTGACCGCCCAGGTCACAAGATGGAGGAATGTTGGCGCAAGCTAGGCGCGTGTCTACGTTGTGGAAGTCAGGACCACCGTATTCCAGAATGTCCCCTCTTGTCAGATCAAGCTACACCAAACAAGCCACAAGGAAGTCGGAAGCAACAGGGCAAGCTTCAAGCCCTACAAGAAGAAGAGATGGGACCCACCGAGGAGGGTGGACTTGTTGAAGGTACACTTAGTGTTCATGATAAGTCGGCATTTGTCATATTTGATATTGGAGCAACGCACTCTTTTATTTCTCAGAGTTTTGGTAAGTCTTTAGCTATGAAACCTGTGTTCATGAATTCTCCACTAGCAATTTCAACCCCCATTGGTTCAAGATCATCAATTAAACATTTCTACCCTTCTAGTAAGGTTTTGGTCAGTGGGCGGATTATGCCAGCTGATTTAGTTTGTATGGACATGAAGGATTATGATGTAATCCTAGGAGCAGATTTGTTGGCTAAATATGAGGCCAGTGTCCACTGTAGCACTAGCTCTGTGTCTTTTACTGGGCATCCCGAGCTTTCTTTTATCGGGGTTAGACATCCTAAGTTTGTGCCACTTATTTTGGCTCTTTGAGCTAAGAAGTTACTGAAGAAAGGATGTCAGGCTTTTCTAGCCTTGGTTTCTTTAACCCCTGATAAGGAGATTGAGATAAAAGGCATTCCTGTCGTTCGAGACTTTCCAGATGTCTTTCCTGAGGATTTGCCAGGACTTCCGCCTGAGAGAGAGGTAGTCTTTTCTATTGATCTAATTCCTAGTGCGTCACCTGTTTCAAAGGCTCCGTATCGTATGTCTCCTGCGGAGTTGAGAGAATTGAAGCGATAATTAATGGAATTGCTCAAGAAGGGGTTTATTTGTCCTAGTACTTCCCCGTGGGGAGCCCTGGTGTTGTTCGTCCGAAAGAAGGATGGTTCGATGAGATTGTGTATTGACTATCGGCAATTGAACCAGCTTACTATCAAAAATAAATACCCGCTGCCGAGGATCGATGAGCTATTTGATCAGATAGCAGGAGGTCAATATTTTTCTAAGATTGATCTTCGATCAGGATATCATCTGCTGCGGATCAAGGATGAGGATATCTTTAAAACAGCTTTCCGTAGCAGGTATGGGCATTTTGAATTTGTAGTAATACCTTTTGGACTAACAAATGCCCCTGCAGCTTTTATGCAGTTGATGAACAACGTGTTCCGGCCCTACCTTGATCAGTGGGTCGTAGTGTTTATTGATGACATCTTGATATACTCTAAGAATGAGGAGGAGCATGCTGAGCACTTGAGGATGGCATTGCAATTGTTAAGAGATCATTAGTTGTACGCCAAGTTTAGTAAATGTGATTTCTGGCTGCAAGAAGTGTCTTTTCTGGGGCACATTATCACTAAGGAAGGTATTTCTGTTGACCCTTCGAAAGTAGAGGTAGTAAAGAACTGGGATAGGCCTACTAATGTAACTGAAGTAAGAAGTTTTCTAGGCCTGGCAGGTTATTACCGAAGGTTTATTAAGGATTTCTCCAAAATTGTGGTACCTCTGACCAGATTGACCCGTAAGGAAAATCAATTTGAGTGGTCAGAAGATTGTGAGCAGAGTTTCCAGACTTTGAAAGAGTGTTTAACCATCGCCCCTGTTTTGGCCTTACCTTCTGGAGAAGGAGGTTTCATAGTTTACACTGATGCTTCAGGTATTGGCCTTGGCTGTGTGCTTATGCAGCATGGGAAGGTGATAGCTTATTCCTCTAGGCAGTTAAGGAAACACGAAGAGAATTATCCTATCCATGATTTGGAACTAGCAGCAGTAGTTTTCGCTTTAAAGATTTGGAGGCACTACTTGTACGGAGAAACATTCACTGTGTTTTCAGATCATAAGATCTTGAAGTACTAGTTTTCTCAAAAGGAACTCAATATGAGACAGAGGAGATGGCTGGAGTATTTGAAGGATTTCAATTTTTCTATAGAATATCATCCTGGGAAAGGTAATATGGTGGCAGATGCTTTAAGCCGCAGGCCGATAGCTAAGTTATCTAGTCTCATGTTACAAGAATGGAGATTGCTAGAGCAATTGGCTAGCTTAGATTTCAGCGTTGGCGAGGATCGAGTTTTGGTTGCACAGATACAACTTCAACCAGAGTTATTGCTGGAAATCAAGTCTTTGCAAAAAAATGATCCGATGTTGGTAGAGATCAAGGAAAGACTAAGCAGTAGACCTGATTTTACGTTAGCCGATGACGACAGATTATTATTTCGGGGAAGGACCTGTGTACCTTATGTAGCTGAAGTAAAAGCAAGATCTTAGAGGAAGCCCATAGGTCCAAGTATACTATTCATCCTGGAGGTACTAAGATGTACCGGGACTTGAAAAGATCCTTTTGGTGGCTGAACTTGAAAAAGGAAGTTGTAGAATTTGTGAGCAGATGCTTAGTGTGTCAGCAAGTCAAGGCTGAGCATTTCAGACCTACTGGGAAGTTAAAACCACTTGATATACCCCAATGGAAATGGGAGAGCATTGGCATGGATTTCATCATGGGTCTACCTAAGACTCGCAGTGGATTTGATGCAATATGGGTTATTGTCGATAGACTGACTAAGTTTGCTCATTTCTTGCACATTAAGTCCAAATGGACAGTTGATGTTTTGGCTGCTTTGTATATGAAAGAAATTGTAAGACTTCATGGGATACCGGTCATTATTGTGTCCGATAGAGACCCCAGGTACACTTCACATTTTTGGAAAGGACTGCAAGAATCCTTGGGTACCAGTTTGAATTTCAGCACTGCCTTTCACCCTTAGATAGACGGACATACTGAAAGAACCAACCAAATTGTGGAAGATATGTTAAGAGCTTGCGTGATTGATTTTGGAGGCAGCTGGCATGAGCACTTAGCTTTAATTGAGCTCACCTACAACAATATTTATCAGTCCAGTATCCAGATGGCTCTGTTTGAAGCTCTTTATGGAAGAAGCTGTAGATCACCCCTGTGTTGGGATGAGGTAGGCGAGAAGCAATGGTTGGGACCAGATCTCATTTCAGAATCATCTAAGAATATCCGTATCATTCGGGACCGTCTACAAGTGGCTCAATCAAGGCAGAAAAGTTATGCTGATTGTAGAAGAAGATCCTTGGAATTTCAAGTCGGCGAGCATGTGTTTCTGAAGGTTTCACCTATGAGAGGAATCTGAAGGTTTAGCATTCGTGGAAAGCTAAGTCCGAGATATGTTGGCCCTTTCGAGTATCTGGAGAGAGTGGGAGAAGTTGCTTACAGATTAGCTTTACCACCTCAGTTATCTGGAGTGCACAATGTCTTCCACGTATCGATATTACGGAAGTATGTGTACGACCCCACTAACATCATTCAACATGCGGGTTTGGAAGTGAAGGAAGATATGACTTATGAAGAAAGACCCATCAAGATTTTGGACCGCAAACAGTAGCAACTCAGGAATCGTTCCATACCTATGGTCAAGGTTCAGTGGAGCCGACGTGGAACTGAAGAAGCTACTTGGGAGTCTGAAGACGTTATTCGAAATCAATACCCTGATTTATTCTAAGGTCAGTAATCTCACTCCCCATATTTTTAACAGAGAGTAGTGAATTTGGAGGACCAAATTCCTTAAAGTGGGGGAGGGTGTAGCACCCTGGTGTATTATTAAATAAAATAAAGGGAATTTATAAATTTATTTATGGAAATACGATAAGTAATATTTTTACCAATTTATAAAAATCTGGAAAAATTATAATCGAATAAAGGATAGAAAATTTAGATAATTTATCTTCTGCGGCCAACCCAAAATAAAATTCTAAGTAAGTCGAATGGAGGGTTTTTAGGCCCAAAACTACGTCTTAACCTATCAGACCTTAAATCGCCAAATTAGGGCCGAATTCTCGATCTTTTAAGCCCAAACCAGACCCAAACTGTCACGCCCCGACGCGGAATATCGTGACTGGTAGTAAAAAATACTAGTAATGATAACATGCTAAGCTAAGAATTAATATAACGCCACGAACAGAAATAACTCCAAATTTATTACAATAACCATCAAACCGACTTAAACATAATCAAGCATAACCTCTACTTGACTCCGTTATAATAACTAACACAAGCTCTAAGACATAACTAGATGTAAAACAACTATAACAATCTCAACATCTATCAACTGATACACTCCAAGTCATCACTCTGGCTCATTCCCATCCATCTGTGAATCTTCACCTGAGCTTCCTGGAAAGGGGGAAACAACTATATGAGCGAATGCTCAGTAGGTAACAACAGGCAAGTGTAAGTAATTAACCAATTAATTACATGTTTATATGAAACGGAAAGAAAAGAAAAGACGATCGGATGAAACGACATAAAGAAAGTGCTAAAGAACGAAATGGAATAACAATATGGCAGGATGATATAACTACAAGAATTGCAAGTTTGTGAACATTATAAATAACAGGAAATTATAGGAAATTGGCCAACAAGCAAGAATATAACCAAGTCGAACACGATTCAAGTAAGAGATTAAGAGATCGTTGTCATAGACATCACGCTAGTCATGCACTCGGTGCAATGCCTCACCATGTCATTATAAACTCCCATGGGCACAAGTACTTTTCGGGCCTTCTCCCCAGGACCAGACCGGGCCCCTATGATGCGTTGGCATTGATTTATTGGATCCAAGATCCCAAGTTGTCTAGACTTTAATCAAGTTAAAATGGCCAATTACAATCAAGTACAAACTTACCTCGGAACATCCCAAGGCTAAGTTGAAGAGATATTGTCCAGAATTTCTGTCCAGGAGTTTAAGTTATCAAGAACCATCATGTTATTGGATTCAAAACCGTGAAACACAGAGAAAACTAGACTCTGGATGATATACGGTCACTAATGGACCGCTCCAGCACTTGTGCGGTCGACTCAGGGCCGCACTAAATAGGAACTGGGCTGGATTAAACGGCTGATTAAGGGCCGCTCTTCAGCATGAACGGCAAGTATTGGGCCACACAAGGCCACAAGTTTATAAAATCAAGGACATGATATGCGGTCCTGACAGAGCCGCTCATTAAGTGAACGGTCCATTAAGGGCCACCTGTTAAGATGTACGGTCCATTACTGTCCGCACAACACAGGGCCTAACAGTAATCTAGAAATTCACCCAAGTGGGCTCCCGGGCTATCGTAGGCAGGGTGGAACGGCACCAGAGTCCAGCTCACTATCTGCCGGTCGACCTAGGGTCTACTGGGCTGATCAAATCAGGAATTGGCCGAAGATGGATCAAGGATAATCGGCCAAAACTAATTGGCATTAGCTAGGGATGAACGGTCGCCACAGGGCCGTTCAGGGAGATATGCGGTCCACTAACGGCCGCGCATGTCTCTATTAGTCCAATTCAGACAATGACTCATATCACATCAGTTCGATTGAGTCCAAGTTCAATTCTAGGGGATAATAATGGTTCAAGATTAACGGTTCAGGTATAGGGTTATAACAAGTATAAACCTAATAGCCATTTCAATTATAAATGATTCACAATTAAGATTGACATTTATTGGAAAGATGAATCAAGATCAAGCTCAAATTAAATAAATCAGTAAGAATTATTTACTATCATGAATTACAGTTTATTAGGTGTGTTGCTAACATGCCATTTACCACTAACATAACATGCTGTAATGACAATTAATCTGTTCTGTTATAGATGTGCGGTCGGGCCTGGACCTTACATCTCCATATACGGTCACGGACAGGCCGCACATGCCCCCTCAGGTTTGAAGGCCTACAGAAGATGGACGGTCAGTGGGGTGCCACTGGGAGGGATGTACGGTCTGGGACTGGCCACAGGATAGACATGCGGTTAGGATTCGGCCGCACGTTCCAGGGAAACGACCAGAGATAGAAACATATAAATGGTCAACTACTGGCCGCCTGTCTTGGACGTGCAGTCTATCGTGTGTCCGCACAAGTCCAGACAGATCGTTGCCCCTTAGCCTTGCCCGACTCCGACGAGGTTTCTAGGGTTAGACTAAAACATGCAATTCGCATGATATAAAGCATGAAATTTGGAGCTTTTACTACCAACAGAAAGAGCACGAAAAACTCTACAAGATGCATGAATCAATTTTATGTTTACAGCCTGAAATTACTACTTAATCGAAAGGGAACAGCTATAACCCTAGATGTGACATGCTTCTACTCAAACCAGAAATTCACGCAGAACACTTGATAAAATTTAGGGCTTTCTACATCAATGAAAAGCTGACACGATGATGCTTCCAACCATATATTATTTGTAGGGTTTGGCTTGCTATCACCTACCTGAATCGGATGAAGAAAGAAGGAGAAGGAAAACCCGAGGCGCTTGTACACGCAGCCCCTAATCGTCAGAGATCTCCCTCGATCCAACTCCTCTGCAGCCGCCACTGGTTCTAAACGATTCTAGGGTTAGAGAGTTTCATTTTTATAGGTCACACGCCTTCTAGAGGTTTCTATGCGCGGAGTATTCGTCCACGCAAGTTGGGTTAATGTGAACGCCACCGTAATTGTTGACGCGATCCAATCTCTGCCGATTGCATCTCCTAGGGTTAGGGTTTCGAGAGATTAAGAGAGGGGAAATGATCCTCTCATCCTGGCCTTTCATTTGCCACTGGTTTGGGCTCATTTGATGGAGTATTGGGCTCGAATTTAGTGTTACAAGGTATGGTTAACTAAGTGTTTATTTTGGGCTTAATCCACTAATTCGACCTATTTACAGATTTTATTTGGGTTGGTCACAGAAGATAAGTTTGTTAAACGTGTTATCCTCTACAAGAATATATTTTTTCTAGATTTTTATAAAATGGTCGAAATTTAGCTTATTCTATTTATTAAGGAATTTCTAATTAGTTTCTTAAAAAATCGGGGTATTACACAAATGAACGACCTAGATGTGTAGATCGTTTTCCCTCTCGATCCCCATCGAAACCCTAACCCTAAAGTTCAAATTTTGAGCCGAGACAGTGGCGTGACTGGGTCAAGGCACGAATCTCGCGCAACCGACTTGGAGGACTCTATCCTCTCTAATAGACGCCTCTAGAAACCAATTGATCCTATAAAACTAAACTCTAGTTGACCTAGAAGCGATTGGATGCTGCGGCGGCCGACGAGGTTCGTGGATGAGGGAGAATTTTGATGATCTTCGGAGAGGTTTCCCAAGCACGGCCGGTGACCATCGTCCCCTTCTTCCTTTATCTAAGGTAGGTTCTAGCAGACCAAACCCTAAGTAATTGGTACCATTAGATTCGTCTTGAAGTTCTCGTTCGTTTAATAGTAAAAGCCTTAAAAATAGTTTAGTATCCTGCGAGTATTAGTCCATCTAGTTGAAGCATGTCATATTTAGGGTTTCCCTGTTTATCCTCGATTTATGTAGGGATTAGCAGGCGCTAAAACTTAATTGATCATGCCATGTTATGCATCTTGTTGTTCTTGTTCCAGTCATAACATATTGCCCAATTTTAATGCTCTACATGACGAGTATTTAGTCATTTTATCGAACCCTAGCAGAGCTCGCCGGAGTTCGGGCATGGCGACCTAAGTGCGGTCCTACAGGAACCACTCTATTTTGAACGTCCCCTTGATAGATCATGTGGTCTAGGGTGACGATTTTTACTTGACCGTTTTGTTGATTTGTCGTGTTGGATATCTCCATGAACAGGATGGCCCAACGTTTGACCGTTCCTTTTGCGGGCGGCTCACTCTAGACCGCTCAAAGACCCCGCGGCCCCTCGATAGACCATGCAGGACCTATAAGGTCTTCGGGCCTGCATGATCTGAATGGCTTATTGACAGACTGCGAAGGTCTATGAGGCGGTTCTGGACGGACCATTCTGTCACGCAGAATGATATATTATTGTTTTTAGTATTATTCATCCTAATGCTAATGATAGGATAGCAACCCACAGTTAAATTGGAACATAAGGGAAGTTAAAAATTGTTAATACTTTTACTTGATTTACTTTTATTATTAGGTCTCCCTTGTTCTTATTAATTTTAGAGCTCAATCTCGAACATGTCATAATGGAAAAATGGAATAATGATACTAGGATTGCTTGATAGTCATTTCACTTTGGTGGAATTGATTGACCGCCGTATATTCATTTTCTGATGATTTCTAGCCCTCAATTCTTGTAATGGTTGGAACTCTCCGCCGGATACTCCTTCCGTCGGACTAGGACCTCCATTATGAGACCTCCGTAAGCCCCGCGAGCCTGGGATTCCCACTAGGACGCCGGGAAGGTTGTACCTATAGTCTTGCACCTGTTGACTCGATCGAATCACTTGGATTACCTCTATTCTGTGGCATGGCCACACTGGACCGTCTGAGTCTTTACACGGCCAGAATTGGACCGTGTGATTGAGCGGCCCAGTGGAGACCGTGTATTTTCTTACTGAATGCCAAATCTTGCTGGTCGATTATCCTTGATTTTTCTTCGACCTGGCCATGTTTGGTCGACCCAAAAAGCCTCTAGGTTGACCTAAGAGCAGTGGGCTGAACCCTGGTTCGGTTCCACCACCTATGGCAGCCTAGGAGACCAGTTGGGTGAGTTTTTCTTGTCTTGCTTTTCCCAATCATGGAACGGACAGGCGTGGCCTATTTAAGTCCATGGAACGGACTATCGACCGATCGCTCTGTGATAGCACGGCCTAATCCAGCCCGTATACCCCCCACCGTGGGCTTCAATTCCTCTTATTATGAACGGGACAGAATGGACCGTTCTGTATTGGAGTGGGCCATTTAAGACCGTGTACCCTTGGCTTTGGCTGGGTTGTCTTCGGCCCAGTCATCTTAGCATGGTCCAGTATGAGACCGTTCATGTTTAAGCGGCCCAAAGGTGACCGCGTACCTTCGAACATCTGATTTTTCACGTTTCTTGTGTGCCTCTTGAATCGAGCCATGTGTGGCTCGTGATATGAAAGCCCTGGATTATTCTTGATTATTCCAGGTTATATCTTGAGAACTTATCTCTCCTGGCCGAGTCTTTTAAATGTCTAGACAACTTGGGATCTTGGATCCACCAATTCAATGCCAACACATCATAAGTGCCCGGTCTGGTCCTGGGAGGAGCGCCCGAAAAGTACTAGTGCCCCGGGGAGTTGTAATGACATGGGGAGGCATTGCACCGAGTACATGACTAGAGTGATGTCTCTGACATATTCCTTTACATGATTCTCTTGAATACGAGTTATAATTTTACCCTGGAATTATTTACATGACTTGTTTATTCTTGCTGGTCGGCCAGTGCCCTGTTATACAATGATCATGTTCTTTTGCTCTCTTTATTTCTCTTATCGCATCGCCATTCCTTTTTCTTTATTGCATAGCATTAATGTAATTGGTTAATTACTTAAACATTGCCTGCTATTACCTACTGAGCGTTCGCTCACCCAGTTGTTCCCCCCTTTTCAGGTAGCTCAGGTGAGGACTCTCAAACTGATGGGGATGGGTCGGAGTGAAGACCTTGGAGTGTCCCAGTTAGGAGGCCTCATGGAGTCAATTTAGATAGTTTTGAGTCTGAGAGATGTAGTTGTGTATTGGAGTTGTAATTCTTTTAAATCAGTGGTTATGTAACTATGTTAGGTTGGTGGATATTGAGATTTCTATGGTGCGTTTATTGTGGTTGATCGGGAAACTCATTATGTTTAATTAGTTGCTATTTAATGGTTATGATGGATTCTTTGACCATGGTATCGAGCTGAATGTATGAATTCATTAACCCAAGACACAACATGTCTGGAAATCAACATATTATTATTAACTATTTCTGCTGCCGCGTTCCGATATTTCACGTCGGGACGTGACATAGATACCATATAGTAATGCAACAATGAGCTAGGATAGAGTGCTATACTTGACTTACCTCCCCAGCAAAGTGGCATTTTTTTGGATTTTTTGATTATTCATATTTTTATGGGTTTTCATGATAAGACACAACCACATCAAAGCAAGCATAAAGATAACATAACAAAGATGAATAAGCAAGGAAATGAACATAACAAGACCATGAACGAAACATAACATGAAAAGGATGAACGAAGCATGGCAATCACATCATGATATAGACAAAACATCACAAGAACAAAAAATAAGCGTGGGACGGTGGGGCAAGACAACACAACACGGTGGGACAACAGGCGCGGTGGGATAAGGACATGGTGGGACAAAGATACGTGGGATAACAACCATGGGGGATAAAAGACATGGACAACATATATGTGAGATGACAACAACAACACATGGCATGGCGACATAGTGGGACGAAAACATGACAGACACGGAGGGACAAAAGAATGCCTGTGACAAGGACACGGCGGGACATAAACACGTGTGACAAGGACACGGCGGGACAAAAGACATGACAAATACGCTCTTTAAGTAAATCCCAAGATCAGAATGAAGCAGAACCGTCAAGTTCACAATCATGAGGCAAAGCCCTCTCATGAAGACATGATGAGGCGGAAAAGTTGAGAAGGATATAAGCTTCAGAAAGATCAAGAGATACAATTGAAGAAGAGACAGATAAAAGATATGAACAAGAGGCAAAATAAAATATGGAGCGAGGAAAGTTTGAACCTGCGACCTGCACACTTAACAAACAGATCATATCCGTTCTCAAAATAAATGAAAAATGAAAAATGCATGAAGAAGGGAATAAAAGACAAATATTTTTGATTTTTGTATTTTCTGATTTTTTTGGATTTTGAAATATCTGATTTTTTTAGAATTTTTGACAATATCTGATTTTTTTTGCATTTTGGAAATATTTGATTTTTTTAGATTTTGAATTATTTGATTTTTTTTGTATTTTGTCAATATATAATTTTTTTTAGAAATTTTGAAATAGCAATCCGCAGCACCCAAGATGGGCTCAAACTACTGGCCAGGGGTCATCGTCCCTCCCCCTCTCATTAAATACTTCCCTTGAGCAGGGCGTGCATTTGGGGGTGGCTTATCACAACCAACTTCCTCTAAAGAACAGTGCCCCTACTAAGGCCATACCCTGGCTTCAACCTAGCCTAAGAGGGAGAAGCAGAAGAAAATTTGGAGACAAGCTTTATGCAGGATGGGAGATATCAGGATTTGAATTCCCCCCAGGGCACTACCCCTCAAAGATACAGTCTGTTGCGCCGAGACTTTGTGTCTTTGATTTTGAGGCCCATATTTATCAGGCACACATGCGACCGGGCTCATGACGTCCCGTGGGGAACTGTACTGCCACTCTTGCCATGCTTTTGATTCATAATTTTGCCATTGATTCATTGAATTTGAGAGCCCTTATTGGCTAGATTTTGCATGAAAGCTCACTAGGGTCAAGACTGCCCCTATTTGAGACCTCTCTCGTATTAGGGAGCGCCTAGGTTGGTCATCTTATCCATCAATCTCTTGCCCCTACACTCGGCCGAGCAGAGAAAAGAAAAGACTTTGTGCATACCCAAAGTATGGGGAAAGTAGCAACGGTGTGTCTCAGAGAAATCGGTGATGACTCGTCATGTAGTGTGTGAAAACCCATACAAAAGGTCACCCTCAACGATCGGGGAAAGAGCTAGACTCCCAGTGCGGAGCTAACACCAGCCTAAGAATGCTGCAGAAGCGAACTCATTTTGACTAAATTAAGCAAACTCAACTAAAGCCACTCAAACCATGTTGAGGAACCAGCATTATGACCATGCGCAAGAGTAAATAATGGAAATGACATCATATTCTTGCACAAAATAAAGATACCTTGCAAATCTATAGCATGAAAATAGGATCCTGATCGAAGCGATCTTGACCATCGAGCTTTGAGCAGCACGAGCTTTGTATCCCTTGCTTGTCAGGATCAAAAAATGGAGAGGATAACAAGGATTGAGCATTCCTTGACACGAAAGAGTGGTAGACACCAAACTGGATGAAGAAGGATGAAAAGGAAGAGAGATGAGGGTTAGAACTCCCTCGTTAAGGCACGGAGACCCTGATAATAAGAAACCAGATACAAAATAAATAGAGATTAACTGAGATCAAGGCGGACTAAAGCCTCGAAAGCAGCATGAAAAAGGGCAACGACCCCGAAAGGGTGAAACAGAAGGAATAGAAAGACAATGTTTAGATTGTGGCAAAGGTAAGGAAAAAGAGGAATGAACATTCGACAGAGTCGGAGAATAAGAATTGTGGACATCCAACAGGGTCGGAGAAGAATCAGAACGGTCATCTGACGAGGTCGGAGAAGAATCAGAGACAACACCTGGAAATCCCAGGGAAGGAGAATCAGACAAAGATTGAAGAGGAAAGCCATAAGGGAAATCCGAAGACTCCGGATGAGAGGAGGAAGAATCAGGAGAGGTCCCAAAGCCGGGGTGAAAGAAGGACGTAGGTCGAGGCCTAGAATCGTGAGAGTGAGAAGAATCCAGAGAATCTAGATGAAAAGAAGAAGAATGGGAGTTCGTGGAGCTGGGAGGAGAGGAGAAAATCATGGAAATAAGATTAGGAGGAGGAAAGGACACCACCCAATGGTGGGAACTAAGCAGAAGAAAGGATGATTGAAAGGAAGGAGAACAAGGAGTAGTGGCCCCTCGAGTGCACAACATACGGCACTTAAACTTGCGCTGCCTCCTCCTCTTAACAAGCATCTCTCTTTAATGGACCTGCCTGGTGCGGGCTCGGACCTTCGGGCTTCTTGATTGTCTTCTCAAATAGCAGGCCCATCTGACAGACGGCCTAGCCCAATTATGGACATGCAACTTCGTTGGGGCGGTTGCCCCTAGACACCCGGTGCTAGCAATAGGTGGACGTTCTCGAGCAAGTGACTCCTTAGACAAATCAGCATTACAAAACCATGGAGTTTCTCGGCATAAAGAGCATAAAGTTTGGCAACTCCACTGGCACTCAATCTTGAAGCACAACTCCCTTGATAGTAGAACAGGACGGAACTGAGGGAGAGTAACACACAGCGTTGACGTGGCCGGCGTACCGATAACCCAAGGGAGATTACATAAGATGTGCAGAATGTCCTTTGAGAACGTTGAAGATACGGCCAATTGCCCCTTGAACATAGAACTCATAATTTCCTTGGCGGCCGCATGAGTTAGCATAATGCGGGTAGAGAACCCTTCCTGACCAGTAAACTGCACAGCAATGGAGCGAGAAGTGAAAATGGCATCAATGGTGAACTCCCCGGTGAGCAATGAGATTGCCATCGGCCTCGCTTGGGAAGAAACTGGCACCAATGCAAGGGAACTCTTCTTGGCAACCATCATGGGAAGTGTAGGCACATCATCCCCAAAAGGGCCGAAAACCAAGACTCGGATTGGCATGCGGCATATATAATCTTGAAGTTTGAAATGTAGAACCGGCATAGCCTCGTCCTGACTCGGCTCATCATCTCCCTGGGGACTAGACCCAAGGGGCATCGAAGGCAATGCGCACCCGCTCCGTGGGGTGGAGATGGATGGAGGAGTGGAAGGAATAGGCTCAGGTGGAGGAGGTGAAGGCTTGGAAGGCACGAAGGCTTCAATAGGGATGGTGACGTCCAGTGAAGGCAAAGGTGAAGGTGGGGGTATAGGTGTACGCGTAGGTGTAGGTGAAGCTTGCTCATGCTCTAACAAAGGCAACGGCAGAGAAGACAATGGAGATGGTGATGCAGGCAATGAGGGTAGTGGAGATTGGGTTGGTGATGGAGAAGATGAAGAGGAGCGCGGCGCCCACCGTCGGCATATTGACACAATGCGTCAGGCGGTGTTGGGAATGGAAGTAGTGGTGGAAGAAGTAGAGGAAGTGGAAGCACTAGCTTGAGCAGAGGCTTGGGTTTGCGGGGGTTGTGGAGAAGGCGTAGGAGATGGCGAAGGTAATGAGGTCGGTGGAGATGGGATAGGTGGAGACGATGGGGTCGGCGATGGCACAGGTGAGGGAACGGGTGATGGAGTAGATGATGGAGCGGGCACAACGCCAGATGAAGGATCACTAGGGTGCCCCTGGTCTCGTAGAGATGGAGACAGCTGCTTGCGCGGCGCCTGCTGCTATTTCTTACTGTTGAGATGTAGAATAACCTTGTGAATGGCGGACCAATCGATCCTCTTCTTGTCTTCCAGATCATAAACAACCTCCTAGAACTTGGGGCAATCCTCGACCAAATGCCCCTGCTAATGATGAAAATCATAAAACTGGAGCATATTTTTGACCATGGGTCGACAAGTCACAACCGGAGGGAGCTGTAACGAGTGAGTAGCCATCAAAGCCCAAAAAGTGTCAGTAAAGCACTCCGGCAACGGAGGATGAGGAGCCTACTTTAGGCAAGGTGGATGCCGAGGGGAAGGTTGTGGAGTAGGTCATGGAGACGGAAGCGGAGGTTGCGTAGGCAAGGGCGTGTGGTTAGTGGAAGAACTAGGCAATGTCGCATGCGAAGCGGAGTGGGAAGGTATGTAGTGGACGGCATCCACTTACTCGGGAGGTGGTGTTCCCTTGACTGGAGGTAGAGACATGTGCGGGCACGCGGAGGCGGAAGGCTGACTCATGGAGGGTTGACTCATGGAAGGTTGATAGGTGGTAGTGTATAGGGATGTAGGAGCAGAAGGTTGACTCATGGAAGGATATGTGGTGGAAGGCCAACTCATGGACGGCGAACATGTGGATGGCAAGGTGTATGTGGGCATGGAAGGTGGAGAAGACTCGGGGTCAAGGGAATCTTGGAGTTGTTGGCGGATGAAGCGGGCTCGGCTGTAAAGTTATTGCCAGGAGGTAACGTCATTTAAGGCCAAGACAAATCGGTACTCAAGCGTCGCATTGGCTATTAACATCTTGATTTGCTCTCCCTCTGGAATGTGCCCCGGGACTTGCGCGGCAAGGCGACGCCAGCGGTCGGCAAAGGTAGAGAACTCCTCGTCAGGCTTCATCTTCTCGTGGGCGAGATCCACGATGGAATACTTGGGCCCAACCTGGTACTGATATTGTTGAATGAATTTTTATTGGACAATCTGGAAATTCACAACTTGCTCTTGCGGAAGATAGAAGAACCAATCACGAGCCGGGCCTTCTAGTGACAGACCAAATAGATAGGCCATCAAGCCTTGGTCATGCCAAAACTGGGCCGACTCGTAAACAAACTCCTTTAAGTGCACATAGGGGTCACCGACGCCACCATAACGGCGATATGCGGGAATTTGCGAAGGAGGTAGAAGCCGAAGATTTTGAAATGCAAAGGAGACACTTAAGGAGGACTTGGGATCAATTTGACGTTGAAGTTCATCAAGTTGGCGTTGGGTTCGAGCAATCATCTCTTGGGTAGGGAGAGATCGAGAAGAATGTGGGCCAGCTTGAGCAAGAAGTTGTGAATTCAAACCAAGGTTTGCATAATGAGCCGGATAAAAAGATCAAGGCTGAGAAGAAGATGGGCCCATTCTAGGAGCAAAAGGATATGTCGGCCTGGATTGGACATGGGTGTATGGACTGATTGCGCCAGCAGCATAAGGAGAAGAAGTAGGAGGCCCATTGAGATGAGACTGGACATTATAAACTGGGCCAACAACATAGGAAGGAGAAGGCCCATTAAGAGAATGAGGCCCACTAAGAGAATGAGGCCCATTAGGAGAATGAAGAAATGGGGCCCATTAAGGGAAGGAGGCCCATTAAGGCGATTTGTAATGAGTTTTTGGGCCTGGGCCGGGTCCATTTGGCGAACAAGGCATGATAAATGGGCCATGAGATTGGCTTGTTCTTTAGATGGGTCAAGGGGACCACGGGAAGGTGGGCCCACATGGGAAGATGATTCCACGTGGGAATAGGAGGATGGGGAAGAAGGAGATGGATACAAGGGATTAAAATGGCGCTCCATGAGGGCAAATGAAGACTTTCTACAGGAATTTCAAGGGAAATACAGCCAGGGAAGCAAGGGCTTGATGAGGAGAGGGCCCAGGAAGAGGACAGGGCCCACAGGGCAAGAGGCAGTCCTTGGGAGACCGCTAAAAGCAGGAGGCGGTACTGGGAGGACCGCTGCCAGACTCTGAGACAGACGGACTAAATGTGGCCTAAAACAACGAATCTAGGACTAAGACTCAATGGCTTAACCACAAAATGTGTATGATGGACGAGGAAATGCACCACGAACACCACGAATGGGCTTGAACAAGCCCAAACAACACAAAAAATGCAATGTAAGAGTTTTCACCGAAGTCAAACAAGTTAATATGATGAGAAATATTTTAGAAGTTTTAATGGACCTTTTAATGGTTTGAGTTAAGATTAATTCCCTCAAGATGGGAATCCTATGGGAATAAGGTCCAAACTTTGGGTTGACTAGGTTTAACTCCCTCACACGTATGCAAATGCAAGCCTAAGGGGTGAAAAAGGTACAACCGGCTCGACATCTGTGTGGGAATCCACGACTCACGGGAACTTACGGAGGTCCCGGATAAGATCATCTAGTCGACCCCAAGAAATATGGAGGCGAGAGGATCACTTACCAAGGTAGGAATGCAACTATGATATGCAATGCATGACCCTATATGTACCAGAGTGCATGCAAAATTCTAGCATAAAACTAGAAAATCAAGGCAACATTAAACTATGCAAACACAATTATATGAATAAAAATGAGATATGAAAATGAAGCTAACACAAAGGACAGTAAGATAGAACCAAGAAAAGACACAATCAGAATAAGGAAGGCAATTAAATCATCAATGCAAAACGTACCTATGAGTTTGCCCCCGGAGCTGCATGCAGATTTTATGCATAAAACTCAAAAATGGAGACAATATTTAACTATGCAAACATGACAGAATGCATGCAAATGATATATGGAAATAAAGATAATACAAAGGGGAACAAGATGGGAGCAAGAAATAAGCAATCAGACCTCGGGAAGCCAATCAAATCATCATTCGAAGAGGTACCTATGAGTCTGTCCCAGGTCTGCCTGCAGGTTTCTTGTAGAAAACTCAAAACTCAAGATAAGATTAAGTTATAAAAACATGATCTAATGGATGCAAATGATATATTGACGTGAAGATAATACAAAGGGCTACCCATAGGAACCAAAAACGGAGCAATCTGACCTTAGGAGGTGAAATAAATTGCCAAAGAACAAGGCCCCATAAGCCAGTGCGCAGACCTGCGAGAGAGCAAGTAGAGGTCTTCTGGATGACCATTTCTATGAAGTAGCGGTCTCCTGGAAGAGCACTACTACAGTGGCAGCCTTATGAAGGTCGCTAAAGGTGTAAGGCGGCCTCAGAGATGACCGCTACCTCCTGGCAGACCCGAGAACACCCAGAACAGCAGAAAAATGGATAAAACGCTATCTAAACATGCACATACACACCCAACTCATAGGAGGGCATGAACAGCATGATGGGCACTAGGTGTCCCAACGTGATCGCCAAAAAATAAGGTTGTATATGATTTATCTATCCCGCCCCCAAAGAAAACAAACAATATGCATGATAAGCATGAACATGAACAAAAGGAAAGGGGCGATGAAAAGATTCGAAAACTTACCATGATCGCCACCAAGGTTGCAGCAACGCCAAAGGGATGGAGAAAAGAGTGCAACGATGTCGTGTACCTTGGAGAGATGAAGACTTGATCGCACGTGGAAGAAGGGTGCAGGAAACGATGTGGGATCAACCTCCTTGCCTTCCAATCGGTTAGAAGAAGAGGGCCTCATGTTCAATCATGTTTCTCCTGCAAAACAAAGATGAAAACACAAGAGAAAAATTCATTAGATCATGTAAGTGTAGCATCTAATCCCGAAGTGATAAAAGAGCACGAATAAAAAGGGGAGAATGCACCGAGGGAAGGTTTTAACCCCTGTAAACAGGTGCAAATAAAAGGAGGGTATATTGTGATGAGAATGAAACAAAAAGATTGAAAAATCACACAGCACAATTGTAGGAAACGTGCATGCAATATGGAGAAAAATGCAGGTGTAGTAGAAAACCAGAAATCTGTGATGATTTTGGAAAAGTAGGAGGAGAGAACTAAGAGTAGAGATGACAAAATAAAGCCCTTGAGCGTGGAATTGAAAGTCAATACTTCCCTCTTCAAGACGGGGTCAAAGATGTGAGTCGGATATGTGTCATGGCTTTGCCCCGAGCCAAGAAAGAGCCCCCCTTCGCGCATGTGAACTGGGCATCTATTTATAGGAGTTGCAGAAACCCTAGCCCGAATTTAGGAGATAATGCTTCAAAATAGGAGTCCTAGATTGATAAAATGAGGAGATAATAGTGGGATAAAGTCCCCAGGAGGGATTAGAATCGATCAAAGAGGATTATCTAGGAGAAAATGGCTCAAAGAAGGACTCCAAGGAGTCCTCGGGCGAAGAAATCAGAGTTCAGGAGGTTCTAGACTCTCTGTCGATGAAATGGTCTATCGCAGGGTCACCACTTGAAGAAACGGTCATGGGATGATCGCCATTTAAGTAGAAATGGTCATATGGGTGACCGCTAGGATAACTGGGCCGAATGGGATGATTCTGGGGAAGAAACTGAGGTAGCGGTCTTGGGAAGACCGCTACCTTCAGGTGAAGGTAGATGTCTTCCCAAGACCGCTATCTGAAGATATATATTTTTTATTTTTATTTTTATTTTAATAAAATGCAAGTGGCGGTAAAAGGTTGACCACCACCTCAAGGTAGCGGTCAACCATTGACCGCTACCTCAAGTAGCGGTCAAAGGTTGACCGCTACTAGAGAGAGGCGTGCGGGACCCTTCCGGCTGAGCGTTGATGCTCCGAATTGACCTGAAATGGGCCCGAAAGTTGTGAAATTGAAGATAAAAGCTTCCAAATCTCAATGGGCTTAAAAAATGGTCAAGAAATGAGCTCGAAATAGGCTCAAAGAAGGCTCCAAAATAATGGTTAATTCAGGGTATTATAAAGGAGAATAAGAGAAATAACTTGACTTGTGGGCTGAAAACAGGTGTCAACAGCGCCTTCTCACATCCTTCAACGTAACATTGGCCGCCGTTTCATACCCCAAGGGGAATTTAAGATGGAGAAAAGGAAGCAAGCGAGTTACGTGGAAAGTATTGAAAGCTCCAAACGGTCAGCGTTTGTGAAGAAAAAGTAAGTTATCATTATGAAAAGAAAAGTTCAAAGAGACAAGGGCCGGCGTCTGCTCGGACGTGCCCTAACAAAAAGAGAAAGGACACGATACAAGAAATGGTGAGCACTCCTTTAGGAGCTTGCCTACTCGGCAGCATCAGCCGAAACTTGGTCCGGGACCTCAAGCGCACCCCCAGGAACGGCTGTAGGGGGCGGGGGATCATCGGTCAGGTCGACTACCTCCCCCACCACCGAATGCTCGGCCCCAGTGACCCGCTCCTCTACTGGTGCGGACACCAGGGCGATCAGTGACACGTCGGCGAACCGACGGTGCCATACGCGGAGCACCAAGTGGACTACTTCGGCTTCCCTTCAAATTAGGGATAATTTGGCTTCAATTTGGACCTTTTTGCATGAAAATTGGGCTTGTAATGAACATTCTACTTGGGTTTTCATAATGGGCTAGTTGTAAGGTTCTTAAAGGGCCAATTGGTTAAAGCCCTTAAGCATTCCTTAAGAAAGGAGTGGCCTTGGTCCATTATGATGGATCCATAAGCCATGCAAGGCCCAATTGGGCTTCCTTCCTACATGGGCTATCTAGGTTTGAGAGGCCTTAACCAAGAGTGGATGAGGCCTTAAGCAAGAATGGATGAATGGGCTTAAGAGGATGGCCATGGCCAAATGGCCCAATTGGAGGCCCAAGTAGGGGGCGCCCCCTTATTTGTTGTATTAGGCTAGACAAATTGTGTTTTTTCTTCTTCCACCTCCCCATTTACCACATGTAGCATAAAGTGGCTGCTGGTCAAGTACAAAATGGCTGCCACCTACCTTCTTTACAGGAATTTCAAAGGTAGGTGAGCCAACATGTTGGCTTGTCCCCCTCTCCCTTTCTCTCATGGTCAAGGGGCGCAGCCCCCTCCCTCTCCTTGTATC
Organism: Amorphophallus konjac; assembly: GCA_022559845.1. Lineage (NCBI taxonomy): Eukaryota > Viridiplantae > Streptophyta > Magnoliopsida > Alismatales > Araceae > Amorphophallus > Amorphophallus konjac. Next base: position 221,852,582 of record CM040118.1, read on the forward strand.
CCACGCAAGTCCCCTCCCCCTACCCCTTGCATTTGCCTATTTAAAGCCATGTATAGTGTTTGTAAAAAAGTTAATGAAAGTTTGTTGAGAGAAAATTGCATTGGAGAGAGATTCTCTTGTGTTTCCTTGGGTGTGACTCCCTTGGTTCTGTCCTGTGACGGGATAGAATTGGGTCGTGTGACTCGACCTTGTATCCCCCTCTTCCTCTTAACTTCTTCTTCCCGAAAAAATCTCAGTGATACCTCTGATTGTTAGGAAGATTTCAGCGCTGGTTTTGCGTCGATCGGAGTTCGTGAGCGACGACAAGACTTCTTTTCGTGGAGGCGCGTAGATCGGTCCCTGATTGCTGCCCAGATCTGAAGATGACTGTGTTTTAATTTCTCCAGCCCAACCCCGACGTCATCTGAAGCTGGTTCCTGAAGAGAGATCGTAGGATTTCGAGTCCTCTTCGCGTTGCCACTGATCTTACCTCGATCCGATCACCGTGCTGTCCGTGGAGGCGATTCTCGTGAGATCGCGCAAGAGATCTGAGCAGATCCGGCTCAGAACCAGCACCGACTTCCCGAGCCTGCCCTGCATCATCCGGCTGAGATCTGTGCGAGATATTTGGAGAGCTTCTTCCTCCAGACGTCGCCGACGATCTCCCAAAAGAAAACAAACAATATGCATGATAAGCATGAACATGAACAAAAGGAAAGGGGCAATGAAAAGATACGAAAACTTACCATGATCGCCACCAAGGTTGCAGCAACGCCAAAGGGATGGAGAAAAGAGTGCAACGATGTCGTGTACCTTGGAGAGATGAAGACTTGATCGCACGTGGAAGAAGGGTGTAGGAAACGATGTGGGATCAACCTCCTCACCTTCCAATCGGCTAGAAGAAGAGGGCCGCATGTTCAATCATGTTTCTCCTGCAAAACAAAGATGAAAACATAAGAGAAAAATTCATTAGATCATGTAAGTGTAGCATCTAATCCCGAAGTGATAAAAGAGCACGAATAAAAAGGGGAGAATGCATCGAGGGAAAGTTTTAACCCCTGTAAATAGGTGCAAATAAAAGGAGGGTATATTGTGATGAGAATGAAATAAACAGATTGAAAAATCACGCAGCACAATTGTAGGAAACGTGCATGCAATATGGAGAAAAATGCAGGTGTAGTAGAAAACCAGAAATCTGTGATGATTTTGGAAAATGAGGAGGAGAGAACTAAGAGTAGAGATGACAAAATAAAGCCCTTGAGCGTGGAATTGAAAGCCAATACTTCCCTCTTCAAGACGGGGTCAAAGATGTGAGTCGGAGATGCGTCATGGCTTCGCCCCGAACCAAGAAAGAGCCCCCCTTCGTGCATGTGAACTGGGCATCTATTTATAGGAGTTGCAGAAACCCTAGCCCGAATTTAGGAGATAATGCTTCGAAATAGGAGTCCTAGAGTGATAAAATGAGGAGATAATAGTGGGATAAAGTCCCTAGGAGGGATTAGAATCGATCAAAGAGGATTATCTAGAAGAAAATGGCTCAAACAAGGACTCCAAGGAGTCCTCGGGCGAAGAAATCAGAGTTTAGGAGGTGCTAGACTCTCTGTCGATGAAACGGTCTATCGTAGGGTTGCCACTTGAAGAAACTGTCATGGGATGACCGCCATTTAAGTAGAAATGGTCATATGGGTGACCGCCAGGATAACTGGGCCGAATGGGATGATTCTGGTGAAGAAACTGAGGTAGCGGTCTTGGGAAGACCGCTACCTTCAGGTGAAGGTAGATGTCTTCCCAAGATCGCTATCTAAAGATATATATTTTTTATTTTTATTTTTATTTAAATAAAATGCAAGTGGCGGTAAAAGGTTGACCGCCACCTCAAGGTAGCGGTCAACCATTGACCGCTACCTCAAGTAGCGGTCAAAGGTTGACCGCTACTAGAGAGAGGCGTGCGGGACCCTTCCGGCTGACCGTTGATGCTCTGAATTGACCTGAAATGGGCCCGAAAGTTGTGAAATTGAAGATAAAAGCTTCCAAATCTCAATGGGCTTAAAAAATGGTCAAGAAATGAGCTCGAAATAGGCTCAAAGAAGGCTCCAAAATAATGGTTAATTCAGGGTATTATAAAGGAGAATAAGAGAAATAACTTGACTTGTGGGCTGAAAACGGGTGTCAACAGCGCCTTCTCACATCCTTCAACATAACATTGGCCGCCATTTCATACCCCAAGGGGAATTTAAGATGGAGAAAAGGAAGCAAGCGAGTTACGTGGAAAGTATTGAAAGCTCCAAACGGTCAGCGTTTGTGAAGAAAAAGTAAGTTATCATTATGAAAAGAAAAGTTCAAAGAGACAAGGGCCGGCGTCTGCTTGGACGTGCCCTAACAAAAAGAGAAAGGACACGATACAAGAAATGGTGAGCACTCCTTTAGGAGTTTGCCTCCTCGGCAGCATCAGCCGAAACTTGGTCCGGGACCTCAAGCGCACCCCCAGGAACGGCCGTAGGGGGCGGGGGATCATCGGTCAGGTCGACTAGCTCCCCCACCACCGAATGCTCGGCCCCAGCGACCCGCTCCTCTACTGGTGCGGACACCAGGGCGATCAGTGACACGTCGGCGAACAACGGTGCCATACGCGGAGCACCAAGTGGACTACTTCGGCTTCCCTTCAAATTAGGGACAATTTGGCTTCAATTTGGACCTTTTTGCATGAAAATTGGGCTTGTAATGAACATTCTACTTGGGTTTTCATAATGGGCTAGTTGTAAGGTTCTTAAAGGGCCAATTGGTTAAAGCCCTTAAGCATTCCTTAAGAAAGGAGTGGCCTTGGTCCATTATGATGGATCCATAAGCCATGCAAGGCCCAATTGGGCTTCCTTCCTACATGGGCTATCTAGGTTGGAGAGGCCTTAACCAAGAGTGGATGAGGCCTTAAGCAAGAATGGATGAATGGGCTTAAGAGGATGGACATGGCCAAATGGCCCAATTGGAGGGCCAAGTAGGGGGCGCCCCCTTATTTGTTGTATTAGGCTAGACAAATTGTGTTTTTTCTTCTTCCACCTCCCCATTTACCACATGTAGCATAAAATGGCTCCTGGTCAAGTACAAAATGGCAGCCACCTACCTTCTTTACAGGAATTTCAAAGGTAGGTGAGCCAACATGTTGGCTTGTCCCCCTCTCCCTTTCTCTCATGGTCAAGGGGCGCAGCCCCCTCCCTCTCCTTGTATCCCACGCAAGTCCCCTCCCCCTACCCCTTGCATTTGCCTATTTAAAGCCATGTATAGTGTTTGTAAAAAAGTTAATGAAAGTTTGTTGAGAGAAAATTGCATTGGAGAGAGATTCTCTTGTGTTTCCTTGGGTGTGACTCCCTTGGTTCTGTCCTGTGACGGGACAGAATTGGGTCGTGTGACTCGACCTTGTATCCCCCTCTTCCTCTTAACTTCTTCTTTCCCAAAAAATCTCAGTGATACCTCTGAGAGTTAGGAAGATTTCAGCGCTGGTTTTGCGTCGATCGGAGTTCGTGAGTGACGGCAAGACTTCTTTTCGTGGAGGCGCGCAGATCGGTCCCTGATTGCTGCCCAGATCTGAAGATGACTGTGTTTTAATTTCTCCAGCCCAACCCTGATGTCATCTGAAGCTGGTTCCTGAAGAGAGATCGTAGGATTTTGAGTCCTCTTCGCGTTGCCTCCAATCTCGCCTCGATCCGATCACCGTGCTGTCCGTGGAGGCGATTCTCGTGAGATCGCGCAAGAAATCTGAGCAGATCCGGCTCAGAACTAGCACCGACTTCCCGAGCCTGCCTCGCCTCATCCGGCTGAGATCTGTGCGAGATATTCGGAGAGCTTCTTCCTCCGGACGTCACCGACGATCCTCGGCAACCATTTTTCCCGTAATTCTTTCTGTTCCTGTGCAGCTCTGTGTGAGCAGAACCAGAGGCTTGGTGCAGCCACTGTTGCGCTCAGATCTGAAAAGATATGATCGCGCCCTTCGGAGTAGAAAAACGGCGTCCAGTCGCCGTTGTTCTCCAACAAACGGCACTCCGATCGGATCTCGGATCTAGCTGTACCGGCCTTCGCAAGTTCGCTGCGGAGGGAGACTAGCATGGACAGAATCGGGTCGGTTCACCCTCGGCATACCCGATCGGCCCCGACTCGCCTCCCTCGGCTCCGAAGAGTGCTGCCCGTCAACCCGGATTCCAGCAACCCCAAAGTTATCGATTGTAGCCCGATACCTCCCCTATGTAGAGTGGGCCAAGCTTCTGAATTTGTAAAATTTAATTCAATTGTGTATTGGGGTTGTTCAGAAATCGGCCGGGGTGTCTTCCCCACGCCTTGTCGTGGAGGTACGCGATTCATTCCCCACTCACATTGCTGTGTAGTATGCTTTCCATATTGCTGCGTTTGTGAGAATAGGGCCGATAGCTAGTTTCAAATTCACCGCGATTGTGAGTTGTGGGCGCCCGTTCCGTGGCTCCAATCAAGCACCGAGCACGAATTAGCACCCTAGGCGACGGTGGTTTCATAATCACTACGATCCCCACGTTTCCCTTGCAAGGGACGATCATCGGGCTCAAGAGAGTCGCTGTTGAGGGACGTCTCCACCCGGAGAATACCACGGTGGTCAGCCGCCCGGCTTGCCTTAGTGTGCTAGAGCTGGCCGCACAACGAGTCGGTCGTACGTCTTAGCCCGAGTCGATCATCTGTCCCGCATCATCTACGCTCGGCTCCTCCTTGCCAGGCTCCTCCTCGTCAAGCTCCTCCTCGTCATCACTGGCCGCTGGCCTGAATGGCGTTAACGGAGGTGGCAGGGTTAGAATGGGGACACCCAACTAGTCGACCGTCGCATGGGGAGCCGCCGTTCAGCCCTCGTGAAAGCCACGGTCCCTGGCCGGACCAAAGACCTCGACGGCTGCCACGTTCAACTCGTCCTGATACTCTGAGGATGATCGAAAACACTCCACTGGCTCTAGATCGATAGTGGTCATCATCGCCTTCAGATTCTCGATCCGGACCTCCGCCGCCTGAGCCCTCTCTTCGGCTGCGTCCGCCAGGGCTCCTAGATCGATCGACCGGGCGTCAGCCGCATCAGCCCACTTGACCGCCTCACGGAGGGACTCCTCTAGTGCCTGGACCTAGGCTTGAAAGGCATCTCGGGCACTCTCAGCTCCCACCAAGCGTTCCTGAAGCTTGGTGCATTGGGCCCCCAGTGCCTTCCACCCGGCCTTGCTTTCCTCCAGCTACCGAGCAAGAGCAATCCCAGTGAAGTGGTATCCCCACAAGTCGAAAGCCCGGCTGACCGAACACAAGTTTTTGGCCGCCAGGTTGTACAAGACCCCGTGGGCTGCGGCGGAGAACTCGCTGGTGTAGTCATCAGGCCGCACACCCTTGTCCATTAGGGCATACGCTGCGCGCTAGCCAAAGGCGATCCCCGGAGTATCCTTGGGCGGCAAGAAACTGGCAGCCGCGTTGGAGCATGGAGCCTTTCCTCTGTCGGCCCCTCCCTCGGTTGAGACCGGTAGGACGATTTTTGGCAGGGTGCCCTCCACCTGCTGCAAATGAGCAGGAGCACCCGATGTGGGAACTGGTACCTCGGCTGACGCCAGTGCCGGAGGAATCACAGACTCCGGAGGAGGAGGTGTTCGGCTGCGAACCCTAGCGGTGGACCTCTTCCTCTTCCCTTGGCAACGCTAGCTATCCAGCACCTCCACCACATTCAACTCCACCCGACGGCGCTGTCTGCTCGACATGGTGGAAACCTCCACGGGTGTGCTCAACGCGCTCTCGGAAACTTCCCGTCGACCAACCGTGTGAGATTCCGAGCCGGTGCCAGCCACCGGTGCGGTAGACAACGGTGCGGGAGGAGGGCACGAGCACTCCACCGAAAGCGCCATCGGGAGAGGATACGACAAGCGCCCCAGCTCAAGGGCAATCACCTCACAGGGAGCAGCGACGGTCACCTGACGACTCCAACACCCCTACGGAGCAACGCTAAGAAGGTCAGTGCAATGAACGACAAAAATGTGAAAGAAGCAAACCCCAGCTCCCGGAGCACTGTCGGGGTCAACCTGGTGTTGGTATCGCCGAGGGGATAGCGAAGAAGGGCTTTAATCGCCCTGGCCTCCTTAGCAGTAGGCGTAGGCAGCCTATCTACCCTAAGAGAATGGGAACTCGTGGCGAAGCTCCAATCACTCGGGTGACCGCTACCTCCTACCTTCATGAGAAAGACAAAATGCTTGGACCAGTGTTTGATGTTAGAGACCGAGGAAGTGGCGCGGATAATGCTCCTGTCCTTCCTGGCTCGGAAGTAAAAAGACAACGTGTCAATAGGACAACACTGAAGGCTGTAGAACTGCCTGAAGAGGAAGACATTGGGCGCAATCAAGGCTTGGTTGCAGACGAATATTAAACCGCGTAAGATGCGCCAAGAATTGGGGGAAAGGTCCCCTGGGTACCTGCCATAGAAATGGAGGACCGACTTGAAGAAAGTATGCACAAGGAGACGAAAGCCAGCCCGGAAAGACTCTATGGTAACCCTAATGCTGCCCGGAATGTGACTCCACAGACTGTCATCAGAGGTTAGGAAGACAATGTCGAAATCATCGGGGATATGAAAGGCCTCACGCAAGCCGTGGACTGCCCTATAAGCGACTAGCTGTGGGGAGCGAGGATGATTGGGACCGGTGGCCGAAGTGCTCGGGAGGCCAGCGTGACCCTCTCCCTCCTCTTCCACGGAAGACATGGGACTAACACGAAGAACCCTCCTACGGGGCGCCATTGACCCAGAGGGCAAAGAGAGAAGAAAGAATCCTCACCAGAGGAGGAAGATGCTCAGAGCAACCGACACCTATGACGAATACCAAAAGAAGCGAATAAGGCCCCTCAGGTAACTCCGCACACGGTATATATGAACTTTGAAGATAAAGCGACCACTTCGAAACCACACAGGAGGGAAAAGGCGCCTATCACCATCAAGGTACGACCGTCGAACTCAGGCGACCTTTCGTGCCCATGCTCCCAGACAAAAATGGCTGCGTCATAATGGCAGTGACACTGCCTGCCACTATGGCCAGTGGTGCCTTGCGTGCCAAGAAGCCCAGCAGATGACCGGGCCCACCAACCCAACCGATACGAGGAAGTTCTCCTAGAAACTCCCCTTCTACGGACCCTTTCGAACTATCTCTCAGACCTCGAAAAGTGCTCGACATCAGAGAGTGGGGGGTAGTGAGGAGGTTAAAATCGGTATGTGTCACGTCCTGAGCCTTTATTACTGCGGAAGACTCGCTCGAGGAACACGAACAGCCGGCATGGTAAGCCTATTGCAAGCAAGAACGATCAGAGCGCAAGACAATCACACATAATACAATTGCACAATAATTACTCAAACTCCAACTTATTTCATTATTAATCAAGAATTCAAGTACAACCATTAATTCAACTTCCACCATACTAGACTCAATAAATAGGAAAATTACATAGACTCAATCTAAACAATGTAGACTTTCCTAAGTCTTCACTCTCAATTTGATACGACTTTCATTCGCTCTCGGACCCGCTACTTGTATAACTCGAATCCGAATTCGTATCACTTCCATCTCCTGAAAAAGATTGGAAATAGGTAATGAGCACACTTGCCCAGTAGGTATCTTTGCATCAACATGAAGGCACTATTAAAGTAATTAACCTTTTTAGCTCTAGAAGAATAAGGTAAAATTATGCGAAATACGATCAATCATGCGAAAAACCAAAGTAACAAAGATGATAGAATGAGCAAGTAAGAATTAGCACTTAATGTCACAAGAAAACCGCCATCCATCGTCTCGCGTTGGGGATCCGGTCTGGATGTACCTCCTTTCCCCACCCTAGGCCATGGAGGTACAGGTAGCTCCATACCTGCATTAGTCAAATGTCAGCATATAGTAATCATAATCATAATCATAAGCATAAGTATAAGCATTTAGAGTAGAGCATTCTTACCTGAAGTAGAGGCGAGAAGCCGCCCAGCATTGTCTGCCAGTCAGTGGTGCTGAGTGAGTCGAATAGGAATACTAATGCAGCAGTGCCCCAGACGTACTCTCCAACTCCGTCTAGATCCCGCAGTAGTGGGAAGAGCCTGTAGCTCACTCCGTCTGCCCTCGTCGCAAAGAGTAGCTTCCCGAACAATAGCATCAGGAAGCGACACAGGACGACGTCTCCCTATGGTCCCGGTCCAGCCGCCACTCTCTCTCTGGCTCTATCTGTCAGCCTCCCAAGGTGCTCCTCACGAAGCTCTCCCATGGCTATCGCCGCTCCTCTCAACCCCAGGCTCTCCTGGAGCGTCGCTCTCGCCAGCATCGATGAATGGTGTCCCGACCGTGTCAGCTCCAAGTCAAGCAGCTCCCGTGCCAACTCTCGGTAGTCCGCATGTGTGGTCCCTGTCACTGGCGCTCCATGCACCTGAAGTCCCGTAATCCGTGCCACATCCTCCAATGTCGGGATCATATGACCCCACAGGAACATAAACGCTCTATTGATCGGGTCCCATCTCTCGTGTAGCATGTACAACAAGGCAGTGTCTATCCTCATAACCTCGATGCTCAGCAGCTCACCGAATCCTATTGCTGCTAATCTGTCTCTCTGGTATTCCGGTAGTGCCAGGTACACTACTCGGACCTGTAGCCAGGAGATCCTGGTCCGTCTCTTCCCCTGCATACATTTAAACATTTAAAGTCAGTCATTCATATAGTTTATAATTCATGCATTGCATTTGCATTAAAAAAAAAATAATCAAAAGTCACTCTGGTTCCCAAACGATCATCCCTAGACCGTTTCTTCCTCCCAAACAGTCGCCCCTAGACTGTCTGGTTCGCTAGCGGTCACTGGAAGGACCGCTAGGCACTCACCGAGCGAGCCATGATCGCCCCATTTCCCCAAGGGTTGGAAATGGCCTAAAAGGCCTCTACAACATTTTTATGGGTCCTCAGACCCATTTCCATTCATATTCTACCCACATGCATGATCTTTGAACAAATAAAAATGGGTTTTTGGGTTTTTTTTGACTACCTCCGACGATCGTCGCCCGGCGGCAGTCACCGGTGTCTCCTCCACCATCTGAGCATTCTCCTCATTTCCAAAGGCCTCTGCAGCCCTTTCCTCTACCGTGGAAGCCTCCTCCTCTGCCGGATGAGTCACCAGAGTTCCCTCCACCGTCGGTTGGTCTGCCGCCGATGTGGGCGATTCTTCATCCTCCAAATGCCATCGGAATCGTCGAATAACCCTCTGTTGGCCCAGACTAGATGGCGGACAAGAAGGAGGGTTGAATTGTCCCCCAACCCAGATGGCGGATTTTAAAAACAATCTATCTAATTACAGCGGAAACAAAATTAACTACTTTAATTAGCTCAAATTAAGCTGAAGTGAGATTTAGGTTCACTCAATCTTTTCGATCTCACTCGAATAAACTATGCAATTGATGGTAGAAATAAATCCTAACACAGATAGTGGATGAAGCAATGTGCGATGATGCAGTGAATAAAAACCAATAAAAATGACATGTGAACGGAGATAGAAGAAATGGACAATCACACAGACATTCACAATGGACACAGAGATTTTTAGGTGGTTCGAGACCACGACGGGCTCCCTACGTCCAGCCCTCACCGAACCCGGTGAGGCTTCACTATATGCTATGAACTGTAGCAACACGGGGACTAACCCCAACACCACACACGCTACTTCCGCATCAATACACACACAGGGCCTGGCCCCAAGACGCTGCCACCATAGCACTCACATACACACAGTCGGGGAACACACCCCGGACGTAAAAACCACACAGAGACGCAACTCCATCTACACTAACAAACTCGGGGAAACTTGCCCGCAATAGATCCACACACTCGGAGACATAGCTCCGCCACACACAATAATATTTTGAGTTTGACGAAAGAAAGAGATATACAATAAGCGCTCAAATTCCAATCTATGCTTGGATGAAAGAATAGAAATGAGAGAAGAAGGACTCCCCCTCAGATCTGCTATCAATCCCGTTCAATGGAGTAGTGGGGTGTGCCAGAAGATCTGTCTGCGGAGTGGAAGTTGACCAAGCCTGTTGGAGACGTCATGGGTAGAAGGTACAACAATCTCGCTCATAGCTGTAACTCAGATCGGCAGGGATGGCACGAAGATGATGTTCCCTTTGTCTTCTTCTTCCTCCTGAAGGTGCGACGCCCCTTTCTCCTTTCCCTGCAAGAGTAGAAGTCGATTAGCACAAGGGATATCTTTCCATCGTATGAAAATGCAGCTTATATATAGCAGCAAGAAGGCAGCTACAAAAGACCACCAAGCCCCTCTAAAAAACCCTTCAAGACATGCCCAATCGATGGTAGAAACCCTAAGGATAGAGTGGTAAAGGATCAAACCAATCGAATCTCAAAAGGTGAGTTTCGAAATCAATCCGAAAAACACGATCCGGACGCACCAGAGAAAGTGTCGACTCTTAGAGTCGACACTTTTATCAAAGTGTTCTGCCGACGAAGAAGAAAACAACACACATGACAAAAGTGTCAACTCTTAGAGTTGACAATTTTTGTCAGCCATTCTGCCAACCTCAAAACAACATATAGGACTGTAAGTGTCGACTCTTGGAGTCAACACTTGCAGCCTGCTGCCCCCAGCCAGCAGCCTGGCCAACAAGTGTCGAATCTAAGAGTCGACACTTGCAGAGCCAAACCAGAGAACTACCTTGGCAGTCCAATGCAATCACAGTCAGTTAAGCCCTATGAAAAATTGATTTAGCCAAATAAAATGACATGCTAAGAGGGTCTTAAAAACATCATAATGGATGATATACAAGATAAACCCAAATATCAACAACCTACCATTCAAAAATAGTGTTCCAAATTTTACCATGAACAATCATGCATGAAGTCACATGCAACCCAATACATGAATAATACTTCAAGCCCATTCAAGGTAACAGTTAATCAAATTCAGAAGTGAAGTCTTACCATGAATCCAAAAGTACAAATTGAACCTGCACTTATGTTAGCAAGATACTCAATTCAAGTTACCTTTAATCTATGCATATGTAGAACCCAACTTCAATGCATTTCTTCACACAATACTGCCTCCTTTAATCTACAAGTTAGTATATTGAAAATGTAGTTACATGTGCACATGATTCACACATTTTCAGTCCATTTTCTTCATAAGTTCATAGATCAAATTAAATATAATTCAATCAAACCATGAATGAATTCCAAGATCAGTCAAAATACCACGCAACACATCATTTCATAAGTGGTTCAGAAGAAGCAGGGCTTTCATTAAGCAAGTCAAATGCATATTCCTATGATGCAGTGCATCCACATGTGAATCAAACCTTACAATAATTGCAAGTTTATAGATAGCAAATACCAAGACTCCAAGAGTGTATACAAGTCAAATCCAGTTCTATAGGAAACAATATATGCAATATCACATATGAGTGATTCAGGGAATTTCAAACTGTATTCTTCATACACTCACACATCAAATGTGATTCAAGCCAATCACACATGAGTTGCATGTTCAGTCCAAAAGTTCAGAATCAAAGCACAGCGATCTAAACCCATATTGATATCATATATGTAATTAACATGCAGTCCAAGACTAATTGACACAGTCCAATGCAAGCAATCCAAGTTCAGTCCAGGCTAGTGTAAAACCAGTAAACACCAATCATTCAAGACCATTTAAAAACTTGAAAACTCAGTCTTTATTAATCAAATGTGAAATCAAATTGTGAGAGCATCTTAGACCAAATTTTGTCAAGCTACCAATAAAGCCATTCACCAACAGTGCTCAAAATAACCACACACATCTATGTTGAAGGCATTAGACTTTTCCACACTTCATACCAAGGGTGTGATATGGATCAAGCAATTGAAGAACACAACCCATATGACAAACCATTGAAGAACACAGTTTACAGATGATAGCTCCACAGTCTCATGAGCAAAGAGAATAGAATGCATGAGACACCATCAAAGATATATTCATGAAGAGCCAATGCTTCTCAACCTAGTTGAGCAACCTGAAAAGTAAGATAGCAACATATGAGCTCGTTTACCACAAAGCACATGATATTTTGTTATCATCAAAACCATTATCAAAGATAGACAAGGAGAGAGCGCATCGAACACAACAATCTCCCCTTTTTTGATGATGACAAAATATTGTGGCCATCAAAACAAAACTCAAAACTCTCTCCCCCTTTGGCATTATCAAAAAGTGGGGGACTAGAGTAATATGTGTGAAATTTCAAACACGAGTGAGACAAAGATTTTAATTCAATGGCGCACGAAACCACAATAACCTTCCATGAAATGAAGTTGTGAGAATTATGAACAAGTATAAAACTAAGAACATGTGTGAAGCAATGAACATGTATGCAGAATGTTTGACTAAGCTATGCACAAAATGTATTATGCTAAAGAGCATAATATTCTCCCCCTATTGTCATGAACAAATACCGACTGACAATGGGATTATTTAACCTATTATTTACATGTATAATCTAAAGATGTATTAATATGAGTAGAAATATGAAATGAAGTATGCATGCAAGCAAACAAGCAAGCAAGCATAGAAGCCAATCAAGCAAGTAGCTCTAGTACTCCCCCTCAGTGGGTTAGGAGGATAACGACTGAACAGTTCATTCAAAATCAAAATGTGAGACATGAAGCATAATCAAAAAAGATAGTGCATGCATATGCTAAAGGTATTGCATAAGCCATGATGAGAACAAATTCAGAATATACAGTCATCATAATAATACCTAAAATTGAAATTTATGTAAATGAGCAATGAACTTCAAAATTATATGGATATGATCAGAATTTCTAGAAAACACTAGAGGGTTATTTCCTTCCTACACTTCTATTTCGATCCTCGACTATTGTTACCTTCACACAACCCCTTTTTGTTTACTTTTCTTTTATTGGATTTCACCGTTCGACGCGAGTCACCTCATATGTCTCAATGGGGTTTCCCGGCTACTTGGATTCATCACGCAATGTGAATTTTGTTTCACCTTTCGACGCGAGTTTCCTCATTTATTTCAGTGGAGATTCCTGACTACTTAGTTAGACATTCCATTTATTGAAGCTGGCGGCGTAGGCAACTTTTTCTTCACGATTCTCTTAATTTTTATGTAGAAATTCCTTTCCCTTGAAGTGTTAAAAGGAATTTCTGAAATCCTTATCAATCAAAGTCATATGCATCATTTTTGAACAAGGTATGTGGGTAATTGCTTTGTATGTAGAAAATGAATTTGCCTAGTCATGGTTATGACTCCCCCTAAATGTATGCACAGTTAGAAACAAATCCTCCTCCTTTGTATATGTCATGGTTCACAAAAGATCAAGAACACTGTGATTTATATATCAAGGAGGTGATGTCTTAGAATATCTTCAAGAAATGGTTTTATAAAGTATATACATGCAATCAAGCAAGGACCTTTCAAAATTTTCAAACAAGGTGATTTTCGGTACGTGGCGGAGGTGGAGGTCCAAAGAGGATTTGTTTCTTGACATTCAAGCACGTGGCGGATGTAATCCACTCTTCCACGAACGCCATTTTATATACCGAAAAGTCTTGACATTCAAGCACACTAGTACGAAGAGTATATGCAAATATATGCATGTAAATGGAAAATGATTGAAGTCTATCCTTATTTACAAGTATGTAAAGATGTGTATGATATGTTCAATGTGTATCATGCAACTAAGTATGTTCTATGTATGCAAAAATGAACCATTATTTACAGAATGTGAGTAAAAGTGTGAAAGGCTTCATGCACAATCTAAATCATTCAAAAACCAGATTTATTCACAAAGCGTGAAATAGCTCCAAACTCAATTTTTACCTTTTCAGATTTTTCAAAATGAACCTAAGCAAAAAGAATTTCAGGAGCAAACCATTTTTGTTTCTCACCTTACGAGTCTATATTTATTGACATTCCTCGGCCTCAAGGCGCCCCTGTAAAATAGATTCTCATTTTAGACATTTAGGTACCCAAGCCATGTTGGGTCCCGAGGGGTTAGTTCTAGCATGAGCAAATATATTCTTATATTTCCTAGAACACCAATCATCATCATTTCTCATTGTAAAACAATCATCCATAGAATGGCCGTTCTTGCCACAATAAAAGTAGTAACGGGATTTTCTTTTCATGGGCCAATTTTTATCATCTTTCATTACACAACAATCATTCATTACATGTCCAAAACTACAACAGTAATGACATGAAAAATTCTTTTTGACAAACCATTCATTATCATTTTTATTTATAAGATAATTTTCAAAAACATGACCATGTAACCCACAATAGAAACAAAGAGTGTTGAGATTTTTCGTTGTGGGTTTCTCATGATCTTTGGAACCAGTAACACTTTTCATTCTTGATTTCAAAGCCACATTATCATCAGATTTGATTAAAAAGCAATCATACATTTCGTGGCCATATTTGCCGAAATAATAACATGAGACATTCATTCTCTTTCTTGATGCATGAACATGTTTAGCAATAGAGGGTTTTGCATGCATACGAGATTGATCACTGACATTTCTCTGTTTCTCATTTTATTTATAACACAAACACAAGGGCTCATTCAAACTCTTGATTTCATTTTGCAAGGACACATTATGCATTTCAAGATCATCAATGTCTTTTTCACAAAAAGTGACTTTTTCATTCAACAAAAGATTTACACTTTTGTAACTCATAATTTCTTGTTCAAGAACATGCAGATTAACACAATCATCAGCAATCACACATTTCCCTTTTTCAAGAGTAAGTAATTTTTTAGATATAGCTGTGTTTAAATGCCTTAAATCTTCATTCTCCTTTGCAAGTTTTTCATTCATAATCAATTCATTGCACAAGTCATGATCAATAGAATTCAACTCTATTTCATTCTTTAGCTCATTTTCAAGTTCTCCATTTGAGCAATTTTATTCTTAAGACCAGAATTTTCATTTCTCAAACAAACAATTGTTTCATTGTGACTGTCTACTTCAAGCATGGAAGATTTAGTTAATTTCTCAAACTCAGCACATTTTTCGCATGAGAAATTATCAACATTAGAGTTTTCAATTTTCTTTTTCAATTTTCAATTTTCAGATTTCATTATTTTATATCTTTCAAATAATTCATCATAGGCATTCATGAATTCATCATAGCTAAGTTCATCATCTTCATCGGAGTCAGAGTTTACCTTTGAACTCTCCTCACTTTGACGCTCAATTTCATTGTTTGCCACGAGGCACTCACTATTCCAGCTTTCTTCTTGGGCTTTACTTAGCCCATCCCAGATCTCTTTGGCTGACCTACAAGATGAGACAAAAAGATATACATCAGTGTTCACTACAGCCTTAAGAGCATTCAAAACAAAAAGATTATCAAAATTCATTTTCTTATCCTCCTCAGTCCAGCTTGACTTATTTTTTGGAAGACTGTAAGGACCATGAGTGATAAGCTTCATAAGCTTCGGATCAAAATTAGTAATCCAAACACAAAATTTTCCAAGCCATAGAGCACAATCAAAACCATCAAAGGCAAGAATCAAATTCATTCAAGCCATCATAAAGTGATCTTTTCTCCTAGACCGTGAGGTTCGCTAAATAAAAATCAGAGACTAGACTATGATACCAACTGTTGGCCCAGACTAGATGGCGGACAAGAAGGGGGGTTGAATTGTCCCCTAGCCCAGATGGCGGATTTTAAAAACAATCTATCTAATTACAGCGGAAACAAAATTAACTACGTTAATTAGCTCAAATTAAGCTGAAGTGAGATTTAGGTTCACTTAATCTTATCGATCTCACTCGAATAAACTATGCAATAGATGGTATAAAGAAATCCTAACACAGATAGCGGATGAAGCAATGTGCGATGATGCAGTGAATAAAAACCTATAAAATGGCATGTGAACGAAGATAGAAGAAATGGACAATCACACAGGCATTCACAATGGACACAGAGATTTTTAGGTGGTTCGGGACCACGACGGGCTCCCTACGTCCACCCCTCACCGAACCTGGTGAGGCTTCACTACACACTATGAACCGTAGCAACACGGGGATGAACCCCAACACCACACACGCTGCTTCCGCAGCAATACACAGACGGGGCCTGGCCCCAAGACGCTGCCACCGCAACACTCTCACACACACAGTAGGGGAACACACCTCGGACGTAAAAACCACATGGAGACGCAACTCCGTCTACACTCACAAACTCAGGGAAACTTGCCCCGCAATAGATCCACACACTCAGAGACACAGCTCCGCCACACACAATAATATTTCGAGTTTGACGTAAGAAAGGGATATACAATAAGCGCTCAAATTCCAATCTATGCTTGAATGAAAGAATAGAAATGAGAGAAGAAGGATTCTGATGTGAATCAACACCGGACACTAACATTTTTATTTTACATTTGTGTCCTTTTGATTGTATTTATACCCTTGGCTAATTGGGTTTGCAATTGTAATGTATTATAAGCCAAATGGTTAGTCTTTAAAGTCTTTGGATTTCTATGTAAATTGCTAGTGGGTCCAGTAGGGTCCCCCACCCTCTTTCCCATTGGTCCACCTAGGTTCTAGGGCCCATGTGGGGCTAGTTCAAAGTCCAAGATTGGACTTGGACCAAAGGGGGGAAAGGTGGAAGAAAATTCAAACTTGGACCAAGCAAAGTCCAAGATGTTTCCCCCTTATAATATAGTTTATTCCATGTTGTATTTTTATTTAATTTGGTCATTTGACCACATGGGGGAAAAATGCTATCCCTAGTTTACACCTCCCCTATCTCCCACGAAATTCCCAGCCCCCCACCCCTTGCCACCTTTCTCTATATAAGCCTATGTATAGTGTTATTAGAGATTTTAATGAAGAATTAAATATTTTTGCCAACAGCAAGCCCGAGGGCACCCCTTTCTCTCTCCCACCCTCCTTGCAGATGGAGTTTTGTGAATTTCTTGAGGTGTGAAGCCTCCTCCCCTCCCCCTCTTTGAGTGTGAAGCTCAGCACCGCCACCGCCGCCGCCATCGAGCCGCCGTCGCACCGCCACCGCCGCCGCGTCGGAATTCTATCCACAACAGGACAGAAGGTTCAAGCCTGATTTTTATCTCCACATCAGAAGATCTGATCGAGCTACAATTTTGAGTGTTTGTTCTTCTTGTTATCCCCATTCCTCATTTTAAATTTCGTGCTAATCCGAGGCCATTTGCTATTTTTCCCGTAATTTTAGTTCCACCCCTGACACTCTGCCAGTTTACAGATCTGCAGGATAGAGTCTGGTTGTCGTATTTTCCCCCCACCCTTATACAACTCCAAAAATCCCCAAAAAAATCACACGTGTTCCTCACATCCCGCTCTTCCACCCATAATGTTTATAGAGTCTAGATCTACCATTTTTGTGTCGGTCAAAAATCAGTTTCAGGCAGATCTTGTTCTGTCTTGTGTGTCTGTAATTTCGGGCCAGAAGAGAACTACAACCCACAGTTGTTTTCATTTTCAATCCATTCATTTGATGGATCTGAGAAAATTATATGTCGTATCCCTTTGAGTCCTCTATCCATCGCTATCAATTTTACGTCGATCCGACATCGGATCTGGCCGCAGAAATTCTTTTCGTGAAGGCGCGCAGAGCAGATCCCTAGACAGGCCAGAAACTTAGTCCAGGAATTAATTCCTCGGAAAATACGCCAGCTCACCTTCGGCGACCGCCGCTCCTGGAGATCGATCGATAACCCATCAGAAGCGTCCCAGCCAGTCGCCGCAGTAAGGAGTCGACCGGAAGCCACCGTCCCAGTTGTTGAGTTCCCTTGCTGTACCGAGTTGGAACAGTACTGAGTCGGAACCGAGTCGGACCAGCAGCCCGTCTCTGGCCCAAATTGTTACCCGTCAACCCGAGTTCACTACTCCCGGGCCCCACATTGTAGCCCTTTACCTCCCTGCATGGAGTGGGCCTTAAATCAATTATGTAATTATTGTTAAATTTGTACGCTGGGAGTACGAGATCGACCGGGGTCGTCTTCCCCACGCCCGGAGCGTGGAGGTATCGTGTCCGCTTCCCCTCTCGGCATTTGCTTTCCTCGTATACTTTCATATGCCGCTGCTTGAGTGTTAGAATACCAAGCTCATTTCAAATTTTATCACTGCTACGAGAGTGAGTGAGAGCGTGACCCGTCCCGTGACTCGATCCGAGCACGGAAGAGCTGAGTACCCTTGACTCATTGCCGGTTTCTCAACCGCGCACGATCCTGCGTTTCCCTCGCTAGGGACGAGTTGCGAGCTAGAGTCCCAGGTTCGCGTGTCTGTCCCGCATCAAATTGGTATCAGAGCGGAAGGTTGAGTCTAGGGTAGTCTTTGATTAAAAATAAAAAAAAGTCATTTAAGTCGGTCCAAGGTTGTATTTGCATATCATTATTCGGTATATCAAAAGGTGTTGCCCGAACGTTAGGTTACGCCTGTCGGGAAGGTCGCACATTTGCGAGAGAGGATCTTCGGATCCTGTAACTCCGCCAAGTACCGTCTATTGGTTGAGTCTAGGTGTGTAGTCCAGTCTGCATTCCAACTTTGCATTGTTATATAGGTTTATAGTCGAGTCTGCATTCCAACTTTTCATTGTCATAGGGGTTTGTAGTCGAGTCCGCATTTTACCCATTTTCACCATTTCGAGTCGGGTCTAGGTGTTTTAGTTTGCATAAGCTTTTGCATATAACAACAAAAACAAAACAAAAATGCCATTGCATGCCCATTCCTAGGGGATCCAACCCCATCTTTGCCACTATGGCCAACCCATGCACCCAGAGTAGGCCCGTCCAAGGCAATAGGTCCATGATTGAGTACATTCAGGACTATGATACGTACCGATTGGGATATGGATTTAGAGAAGAGAGCACCACGACCGCCTTTCAGTTCCGGAGAGGTTTGTGGCTTCACTTCCAATTTGAATGTCTTATCCGCGACGCGTTCACTCTAGCGCAGTCATATCTGGTCGCTCTAGAGGTTGAGCCTTTCGAGGCAAGGTTTGATGCCGCCCTTCGGCGAGCATCTACTTCCCAGCCGAGTCCCGAGCCGGTAAGACAGCCTACCCTACGACCTTCCCCACCCCAGTCGGGGAACCCTTCCCCTCGAGCTCCGTTGCCATCCACGTCTGATCCTCATCTGGAGTCACATCATTTGGAGCCATCTCAGCCCGAGCCACCCGTGTTTCTAACAGGGAAAGCTTTTCATCGTCGAGCCACTACTTAGTTGGCTCAAGAAAGGTTCAGTCCCACCATCCTATTCATCCATGGACCCTACACTACCATTAGTGCCGGTCAACTCATTCCATATCACATTCCGATCTAGTCACCATGTTGATACACTGGATGACCTTATTATGGGATTATACTCGTAAATGAAGTTGACTTATATGTTGGCCCGAGGCTTCGACCAATCCACAAGTCATACCTTCACCCATCCCGTCTTAGGGTCCATTACCTCCATGTGCACCATGGGTCCTGTCACCACGGAGATTCTCTTATTCCTCCCCACGCCGGCCGAACCCGACTTCATACCCTTTTGCCCGAGGGAGGAACCATACTTCCTACTTGAGACCACTGTCCCATTTACCCTAGTGCACGAAGGTGACCATTTACACCTTCAAGAATTCCACACTTGGGACCGTGACTTGTGGGAACCCACCTCCAGGGGTCACAATTTCTTTGATCCCTTCGACCCTTTCCCCACGGAGCTTCTTGACCCACCCTATCTACTCCCCACGGAGCTTCCACACTATCACACCCCTTCCCCACCGGCCAGTCCACCTATACCTAGCCAGGGGACCGTTCCACGGTCATCATATAAGGGTAAGAAAGAAGGTGCATTCGGCGCCCCTAGCCCTCCCAAACCTCCCGAACCCAAAGGGCAGCCGCATGCTAGGGACATACTAGGATGTCTAGGAGTTCCACATTCCACCAACCTCCGGTAGCGTCATGTGAATGCCCATCATACATTCGGGTGTCCTGGTCCACCATAGCATATGCATGGGTCTGCATAGTGTTAGGTTTGTCTAGGACATAAAGTGTGTTATTTTTATAGTTTGTTAGGAGTCTGCATGCATCGAGTCGCGTCAGTCTCATGTCAGCTTGCAGTGTTAGTCCCTTTCAAGAATGTGGGATCAGCTCAAGTCTCGGATCTAGTCACATATAGGGACCCGGCGGTGATTCCTAGTGAGTCATTGAGCCATCTCCTTCCTTTGAGAGTGACCCCACCCCAGACTGTCCACCTGTAGCCTCATTCCCCAGCAGCGTGAGCATATCGAATCTATACGGGATGAGTAGGTGACGATTACTTAGAGTGGAGCGTACTTCGCGCTTCCAGATTCGGTGACGGATCCGCAGGAGCCACACGAGCAGCCGCACCCCTTACTCGACGGGGTCGAGTTCTTCCCACCCGGGGAGAATTGATGGGAATCAACACCGAGCACTAACATTTTTATTTTACATTTGTGTCCTTTTATTTGTATTTATACCCTTGGCTAATTGGGTTTACAATTATAAGGCATTATAAGCCAAAGGGTTAGTCTTTAAAGTCTTTGGGTTTCTATGTAAATTGCTAGTGGATCCAACAGGGTCCCCCACCCTCTTTCCCATTGGTCCACCTAGGTTCTAGGGCCTATGTGTGGCTGGTTCAAAGTCCAAGATTAGACTTGGACCAAGGGGGGACAAGGTTGAAGAAAATTCAAACTTGGACCAAGCAAAGTCCAAGATGCTTCCCCCGTATAATATAGTTTATTCCATGTTGTATTTTTATTTAATTTGGTCATTTGACCACATGGGGGAAGAAAATGCTATCCCTAGTTTACCGCTCCCCTCTCCCACAAAATTCCCAGCCCCCCACCCCTAGCCATTCTCTATATAAGCCTATGTATAGTGTCATTAGAGATTTTAATGAAGAATTAAGCATTTTTACCAAGAGCAAGCCCAAGGGCACCCCTTTCTCTCTCCCACCCCCCTTGAAGATGGAGTTCTAAGAATTTTTTGAGGTGTGAAGCCTCCTCCCCTCCCCTTCTCGGAGTGTGAAGCTCAGCACCGCCGCCGCCGCCGCCATCGAGCCGCCGTCGCACCGCCACCGTCGCCGCGTCAGAATTCTGTCCACATCAGGATAGAAGGTTGAAGCCCAATTTTTATCTCCACATCAGGTGATCTAATCGAGCTGCAATTTTGATTGTTTGTTCTTCTTGTTATCCCCAGTCTTCATTTTAAATTTCGTGCCAATCCGAGGTCATTTGCTATTTTTCCCGTAATTTTAATTCCACCCCTAACAGTCTGCCAGTTTACAGATCTACGGGATAGAGTCTAGTTGTTGTATTTTTCCCTCACCCTTATACACCTCCCAAAATCCCCAAAAAAATCACACGTGTTCCTCACATCCCCCTCTTCCACCCATAATTTTTTGAGAGTCTAGATCTACCATTTTTGTGTCGGTTAAAAATCAATTTCAGGCAGATCTTGTTCTGTCCTGTGTGTCTGTAATTTCGGGCCAGAAGAAAACTACAACCCACAGTCATTTTCATTTTCAATGCATTCACTTGATGAATCTGATAAAATTATATGTCGTAGCCCTCTGAGTCCTCTATCCATCGGTACCAATTTTACATCGATCCGACATCGTATCTGGCTGTAGAAATTCTTTTCGTGAAGGTGCGCAGAGCAGATCTATGGACAGGCCAGCAACTCAGTCCGGGAATTAATTCCTCAAAAAATACACCGGCTCCCCTTCGGCGACCGCAACTCCTGGAGATCCATCGGCAACCCATCAGAAGCGTCCCAGCCAGTCATCGCAGCAAGGAGTCGACCGGAAACCACCCTCCTAGTGGCTAAGTTCCCTTGCTGTACCGAGTTAGAACAATACCGAGTCAGACCAGCAGCCCGTCTCCGGCCCAAATTGCTGCCCGTCAACCCTAGTTCACTACTCTCGGGCCCCACGTTGTAGCCCTTTACCTCCTTGCCTGGAGTGGGCCTTAAATCAGTTCTGTAATTATTGTTAAATTTGTACACCGGGAGTACGAGATCGGCCGGGGTCGTCTTCCCCACTCCCGGAGCGTGGAGGTATCGTGTCCGCTCCCGCTCTCGGCATTTGCTTTCCTCGTATACTTTCATATGCCACTGCTTGAGTGTTAGAATACCTAGTTCGTTCCAAATTTTATCACTGCTGCAAGAGTGAGTGAGAGCGTGACCCGTCTCGTGACTCGATTTGAGCACGGAAGAGCCGAGTACCCTTGACTCATTGCCGGTTTCTCAACCACGCACGATCTTGTGTTTCCCTCGCTAGGGATGAGTTGCGAACTAGAGTCCCAGGTTCGCGTGTCCGTCTCGCATCAGATTCCCCCTCAGATCTACTATCAATCCCGTTCAATGGTGTAGTGGCGTGCGCCGGAAGATCTATCTGCGGAGTGGAAGTTGACCAAGCCTGTTGGAGACGTCATGGGTAGAAGGTCCAGCAATCTCGCTCACAGCTGCAACTTAGATCGGCAGGGATGTCACGAAGATGATGTTCCCTTGGTCTTCTTCTTCCTCCTCAAGGTGCGACGCCCCTTTCTTCTTTCCCTGCAAGAGTAGAAGTCGATTACCACAAGGGATATCTTTCCATCGTATGAAAACGTAGCTTATATATAGCATCAAGAAGGCAGCTACAAAAGACCACCAAGCCCCTCTAAAAAACCCTTCAAGACACGCCCAATCGATGGTAGAAACCCTAATGATAGAGTGGTAAAGGATCAAACCAATCGAATCTCAAAAGGTGGGTTTCGAAATCAATCCGGAAAACATGATCCGGACGCACCAGAGAAAGTGTCGACTCTAAGAGTCGACACTTTTATCAAAGTGTTCTACCGACGAAGAAGAAAACAACACACATGACAAAAGTGTCGACTCTCAGAGTCAACACTTTTAGTCAACCGTTCTGCCAACCTCAAAATAGCATACAGGACTGTAAGTGTCGACTCTTGGAGTCGACACTTGCAGCCTGCTGCCCCCAGCCAGCGGGCTGACCAACAAGTGTCGACTCTAAGAGTCGACACTTGCAGAGCCAAACCAGAAAACTACCTTGGCCGTCCAATGCAAGCACAGTCAGTTAAGCCCTATGAAAAACTGATTTAGCCAAATAAAATGACATGCTAAGAGGGTCTTAAAAACATCATAATGGATGATATTCAAGATAAACCCAAATATCAACAACCTACCATTCAAAAATAGTATTCCAAATTTTACCATGAACAATCATGCATGAAGTCACATGCAACCCAATACATGAATAATACTTCAAGCCCATTCAAGGTAATAGTTAATCAAATTCAGAAGTGAAGTCTTACCATGAATCCAAAAGTACAAATTGAACCTGCACTTATGTTAGCAAGATACTCAATTAAAGTTAGCTTTAATCTATGCATATGTAGAACCCAACTTCAATGCATTTCTACACACAATACTGCCTCCTTTAATCTGCAAGTTAGTATATTGAAAATGTAGTTACATGTGCACATGATTCACACATTTTCAGTCCATTTTTTTCATAAGTTCATAGATCAAATATAATTCAGTCAAACCATGAATGAATTCCAAGATCAGTCAAAATACCACGCAGCACATCGTTTCATAAGTGGTTCAGAAGAAGCAGGGCTTTCATTAAGCAAGTCAAATGCATATTCCTATGATGCAGTGCATCCACATGTGAATCAAACCTTACAATAATTGCAAGTTTATAGATAGCAAATACCAAGACTCCAAGAGTGTATACAAGTCAAATCCAGTTCTATAGGAAACAATATATGCAATATCACATATGAGTGATTCAGGGAATTTCAAACCGTATTCTTCATACACTCACATATCAAATGTGATTCAAGCAAGTCACACATGAGTTGAATGTTCAGTCCAAAAGTTCAGAATCAAAGCACAGGGGTCTGAACCCATATTGATATCATATATGTAATTAACATGCAGTCCAAGACTAATTGACACAGTCCAATGCAAGCAATCCAAGTTCAGTCCAAGCTAGTGTAAAACCAGTAAACACCAATCATTCAAGACCATTTAAAAACTTGAAAACTCAGTCTTTATTAATCAAATGTGAAATCAAATTGTGAGAGCATCTTAGACCAAATTTTATCAAACTACCAATAAAGCCATTCACCAACAGTGCTCAAAATAGCCACACACATCTATGTTGAAGGCATTAGACTTTTCCACACTTCATACCAAGGGTGTGATAAGGATCAAGCAATTGAAGAACACAACCCATATGACAAACCATTGAAGAACACAGTTTACATATGATAGCTGCACAGTCTCATGAGCAAAAAGAACAGAATGCCTGAGACACCATCAAAGATATATTCATGAAGAGCCAATGCTTCTCAACCTAGTAGAGCAACCTGCAAAGTAAGATAGCAACATATGAGCTCGTTTACCATAAAGTACATAATATTTTGTTATCATCAAAACCATTATCAAAGACAGACAAGGAGAGAGTGCATCGAACCCAACACCCTCTTTTTTTCCATCTTAGGGGATGGGTGTGCATGGGCTAGCGGTGGTCGCCGGTGGGCTTGGTCGTCGGAGTGGCTGGAGTGGGGGTTTGATTGGATGGAATGAGATTGAATGGAATAGGGGGGGGGGGAGGGGAGGAACGCCGGTTCTATTTTTGAATTCGCTCAGAGTTATGCGGTCTATCTCCAGACCGTTTATGTCCTCTTTACGGTCTTAATCCAGACCGTTTTCTATCTGGGTCACCCTCATCGAAGAATGTGAACCACCCATGCTCAAGCGGTCTATCGCTAGACCGTCAGGAGTTTCTTTGTGGAACTTTACTAGACCATTTTCGCTACTGCATGTCTTTGATTTGGAGTGCTATACTTGCTTTGATCTTTTTTGGCTCCATTTATGAGATTCATGTCTTATTGATGCTTCATGCTCGTTCTATGAATTTAATTGTTGATGGCTAACCCCTCTTATTGTCAAAACATAAATGCCATCATTTCATTTCTCACCAGGCAGGTAAGTCAGGTAAGTATCTCGATTCTTGATCCCTTAATGCATTACTATATGGTATCTATGATATATTACCTTGAGAACCCGAGGGTCATTCATGTGTTCTGAGATCTGATGTTCCCCTTTAACAAAAATGATGATGATCTAGGTGCACATGTTTAATCGTTGGATAGGCCATTAGGTTGGAAGAATTGGGGGGATGATGGTTCTATCTTGCACGCCATGGTTGCAGATAGTGTCTTGACCCTGATTTATCCGGTCTAGCAATACTATTCTCGAGTATCTTGTTATTTTATGGTTTCTTTGCATTTGTTTTGATGATTTTTTTTACTTTAGCCCAGCATGCATCATACGCATCTTTGAGCATTCATGTGCCCTCATCTGCCTGAGTGTCTCAGTAATGGTGGATGACTACGTATCCATGGTCTTAAGTAAGGAGAATCATTCCACTCTGAGTTGGAAGGTTTCCTTCAGTCGTTTTGCTACGTTTGGTTAGCTGAGGATTCTTATCTGGAGTTTAGTTGCTCATCTCTTTATTTTTCGCTTGCTCCGATCGCCAATCAGCTGTACGTTCCAGTGAGGAGGTTGGTCGTGTTTTTATTTCCTTTACTTGTTAGTTCCTCCAGGCATGCGTCATTCGGTTTGGCAGTTCCTTGTGATTGGTTCGAAGTTTTCTGGAAGATTCCTATCGCTCATTGGTTGAGGACGGGTGTCGGGTTACCTTAATACCCGCTTTTTAGTCCACTCCGCTTCATTTTCGCGTCATCTTCATGTTCCCTTTCGCTTTCGCTTCACCTCCACTCATTCTCCTACAAAGAGGACGTTAAGGAGGGACATATGTTGACACCTATTTTATGACCAGTGAGCTGGGTCGTCTCCTTATCTATTTTATGATGTCTCGAGTTATTCACCACTTATTGGGTCATTTTTTGTCATCTTTTTGGGCTTATTTTATGGGTTATTCTCCCTGGGTTGGGCCTAGCTCCTCTGATTTCTCGACATTTGCAACTTATTGGGCCTGGATAAAGGCTAATAATGATATTACTATGGATTAACATGGAGATTTATTGGCCTTTATCTCTTTTGCCATGTCTACAATCCTTGCGGTCTATCGAACGACCATTTGGTGAGCGTTGGCGGTCCTTTACTAGACCGTTAGGCAACAGAGAGTCCTGTTGGCATTCTTCGGTCTTATCTATTTCTGGACGATTGAGCCATGCGGTCTATCGGACGACCATTTGTCATTTTTCCAAGACCATTAGGGGAGACAAAGAGTCCTGCTCTGTCTGTTCTTCCTCTCTTCGGCCGTGGTCGAGCTAGAGTCCTTGCTTTGTTGATTTCTCTCTAGATAGAGGCTCTCAGAACCTTCTGTTTGTTTCTGTGGACTCTTGGGTGTATTATCTTCGAGGTTTATCTAGATTCAGGCCTATTTTCGTGTCATTATCTATCCAACTCGAACCTAGGGTTTGGGGGTCTATAAATAGAGCCCTTGGCTTCATGGTTTAAAGAGGAGATTTTTTGGAGTTTGCCACGAAGTGCTACTGCATCCTGGAGCGAGTACTAAGTAGGGAAAAGTCCTTTCAACGTCCTATAAGGCTTCATGATGTGGCACAACCCTAGGGTGATAAGGGATGACTTGTTGAACCTAAGACCTAGACCCACAAGCATACAAAGTAGAAGTCGGACTCACGCTAGCGGCTTACTCGGACGGCACACACGATCTCCCGATGGTGACCGGGGGATGATGGCGAGGGTCCGAGTTGGGACCCAATCAATTCTAAAGACCTAGCGGGCTTAGGCTGACCCCTAAGGGCCTAGGGTTCCCAACTTTGTGGGCGGCTGGCACACCGGGGCGTGGGTTGGGAGGCACTCACGCATGGTCTGCGGTGGGCACACTTAAGGTGGTGTGCGAGTCCGGGCTATCGTCTCACCGACCGACAGCAAGTAAAGACTATACTAAATAAGCAAGATTGCAACCAGACAAGGGGGTATCAGATGCTCACCTGACCGGTGTGAAAACATCGATCCCGACCAGAGATGAGGGCGCGCCGGGAAGCGTGGGCATACGCCCGCACGCCGCGGCGATGGCGCTTGACCTAAAAATAAGTGGGTTACAACACTACTCCTCTCGCAGGAGGGGGGATCTCGAGGTGGGGGTTAGGAGATTTACATCCAAATACTACCTCCACACAGGGAGGGGCTGTAAGTCGGCCAGGCGGGGAGGGGAAGTGAAGCTAGAAATCGTTGTGCCGAGTTCCGCCGATGCTGCCAGCTTCTGGGACCACCGGACAAACAGTCGAAGATGTCACCGCCACGGTCGCCACCAAACTGCAAATGGGCTGAAACCAATGCCGAAAGTCTTGTACTTTACCCAGGAGGATGCCTGAATTTTCTTGAATTCCCCTGACGATGTTGGTGGTCGGGGTAGGACCTGGACTAGGGCCAGACTGCTCTGGTTCTGGATGCTTCAGCACCACTACAATAGGAAGACAAGGTCATCCCGGGGACTGCTAGGCTCTGATTCAGGCGTGGCTAGAGTTGTTGGATCCGTTGTCGAGTCCTCTTCGAAATGGGAGCTACGGGGATGCCAGAGGAAGTCGATGTAGATTGGGAGAGCCCAAATAGTGGACAAGGGTCAGTTCAACCCTAGAGGGGATAGAACTGCACACCCTGGGGAGGAAATTAAGAACTCACTTGTCCGGGGTCCAATCGGGAAGCCGCTTCTTGGTACTGGAAGGTGCCTCATCGTAGAAGATCTCTGCCAAACCCGACCTCTAAATCCTCAGATGGCCGGCTGTGGGAGCTTCTGCAAGCAGCTTCAGGTTGGCAGTCTGGAGGAAGATGCGTAGTCGGGGGAGATCGGCTCCACCGGGCAACCACGAGCACAGAACGAGACAAGACCACCACCGTTGTGAAGAAGATAGGGAGACACTTCCAACGGTACCTCTTGGGCTTTCAGAAATGCCAAGATGACATTGTGGCGGGAGCTGCAAGTGACTGGTTCTCTGTAGGTCCACAGCTGCGAACAGGCCTCCAATGTATCTCCAAGAGGACAAGAGAAGGGGGTGAAGGAATGATGCCAAATGGTGAAGGGGGTGGAGGGGGGACTAGAGGGGGATGTGTGGAGGGTGTGGAGGGGGCTAGAGTTGCTGGAAAGGGGGCTGGGCTGGGTGTGCACTAGAGAGGGGGGAATGGGGGGAATTGGTGGGTTCTATCTTGGGGTGTGGGGGATGAAATTCAAATTTGAATTGGAGATAAGGAGGGGATTTAATTGGTGTCTAGGGAAGGGTGAGGATGCCTTGGGAAGAGGGAGGGTTCTCTTTGGAAGTGGGAAGGGGTCTTGGGGAGTGGGAATAGAGGGAGATACAAATTCAAATTTTGAGTTGGGGATGGGGTGGGGAGTTAGTGGGTGCCTAGGGAAGGGTGGAGGAGACCTTGGGAAGAGGGAAGGGTGCCTAGGGAAGGGTGGAGGAGACCTTGGGAAGAGGGAAAGTGTCTTGGGAAGTGAGAGTAAAGGGAGATTAAAATTTAAATTCATCTTGGGAAGTGGGAGTGGAGGGAGATTCGAATTTTAATTCGTCTTGGGAGAGGGTAGTAGAGAGAGAGAGAGAGAGGAGAGAGAGAGAGGAGAGTCACATTCCAACTAGAGGGGAGGGATGATTCACTCAAAATGGACTTCAATTTCTCAAGCATCAAGTGTTTTAATGGGAGGGGGTTGGGTCCTATTTATAGGCACCCAACAATTTACATGACCGAAATGCCCTTAGCATTTACACCAAAGACCAAAGCTATCCTAAACAACCAACATGGGCCCAAACTAGAATACAAAAGCCCAATTAATACAAAACAAGGGAAATTGGACTCATGACCACATGACTCAATAAATAAAATACATAAATAAGACTTCAATAAATGAAGATAACATGCGATCATTATAGCCGGACATCCTCAAAGTGATGTAGGCGATCTGAGCCAAAGAGAGCACTGTGAGATGCCCTCATCAAATCCCCCGGGGTGGAGAGAACTCCTTCCCGTCGAGTATGGGTCCGCTTGGCTGTGGTAGCGCTCCAAAATGTCCGGGTCAAGGAGTAGCAGATCCTCCCGACTCGCCCAAGTGTCCTCTATCGAGGGACAGTTCTTCCATCTCACCAGGTAGCGCTGATACACCTTGTGCCTGGTAATGGTACCCTGCTCATTCAGTATTGCCTCTACTTGCTCACGTCGGCCTCTCAAGCTAGGAAGTGGTGTCCCACCGTGGGTGTCTCTCTCAAGGGGGGGTAAAGGCTCAAGCTCCTCACTGGGTCCCACCGCGGGGCCCTTGTAGGGTACCAGGTCCGCCATGTTGAAGGTAGGGTGTATCCCAAAACTCTCAGGTAGGTTCAGCTCATAAGTGTTACTGCCAAGTCTTTTTAGAACTTGAAAGGGTCCTGAACCTCGTGCCCTCAACTTGGAGGCAGGCCCTGGAAGGAGCCGCTCCATCCTCACCATCACCGAGTCTCTCACTTGGAACTCACAGTGACGCCGTCGAGCATCTGCTTGCCTTTTGTAAGCCTCATTACTTTTCCCTATATGCTTGCGGATGTCATCATGCAACTCATTGATATGATGTGCAAAGGACTCAGCTGAGACTGACACTCTAGCATGTGGGGGAAGGGGAATAAGATCTGAAAGCTTTCTAGGCCTATAACCATGCACGATCTCAAATGGACTCTTGCCTATGGACCTATTGACAGAATCATTATATGCAAATTCGGCCTGGGGCAAGAGGAGATACCAATTCCCGGGGTGGTCTCCAACTAGACAACGGAGCAAATTCCCAAGACTTCGATTGATGACCTCAGTTTGACCGTCGGTTTAAGGGTGGTAAGCAGTGGAGAATTTGAGGAGGGTTCCCATCCGATGCCAGAGGGTTTTCCAAAAATAACTAGTGAATTTCACATCCCGGTCGGACACAATGGTCTTAGGTAATCCATGGCGTCGGACTACCTCATCAAAGAATAAACGGGCGACCCTAGAAGCATCCGACGTCTTGGAGCATGGGATAAAGTGGGCCATCTTAGAGAACCTGTCAACAACTACAAAGATTGAATCCTGTTTATGCAAGGTCCTAGGCAGGCCAAGGATAAAGTCCATGCTCAAGTCCTCCCAAGGTCGGTCTGGGATGGGAAGGGGCGTGTAAAGCCAAGTGTTTTGCCTTACTTGCTTGGCCGAGGCACAAATGTGACACTGTCCCACAATGTTGGCCACATCCTTTTTGAGACTGGGCCAATGGAATTGCCTCTCAACTAGCTCTATGGTATTTTGGACCCCAAAGTGACCAGCTAGGCCACCACTGAGCAACTCCAAAACTAAGAAGTCCCGAAGTGAAGTTCGGGGTATGCATAGCCTAGCTCCCTTGAAAAGATACCCCTCTTGGAGTATGAATCCCTCATGTCCCCTGTGGGGTTGAGTGGAGAGGGTGCTGTAGTGAGTCCCAAAGTCGGGGCAATTTGGATATTCCCCTTTGATTCTCTCAAACCCGTGACTTCCACCTAAATAGTGGAAAGTAAGGCTACCCGCCTACTCAGCGCATCGGCAGCGCGATTCTTAATACCCATCTTGTACTTGAGGACAAAGGTATAAGCCTGAATGTATTCTACCCAACAGACATGACGGGCATTGAGCTTTTGTTGGGTGTTGAGGTACTTCAAGGCCTCGTGGTCCGAGAAGATCACAAACTCCTTGGGTAGGAGATAGTGCCTCCAATGCCGAAGGGATTGAACCAAAGCATAAAGCTCTTTGTCATATGTGGAGTACCTAGTCTTAGCCTCATAGAGTTTCTCACTAAAATAGGCTACTGGGTGACCCTCTTGGCTAAGAATGCCTCCAATCCCTACCCCAGCTGCATCACAAGTGACCTCAAAGACTTTAGAGAAGTCGAGTAGGCAAAGGACCGAGGCTTGGGTCATCTTTTCCTTGAGCTCTAGGAATGCTTTGGAGGCTGCCCTAGTCCACACAAAAGTTCCCTTCTTGAGGCAATCTGTGATAGGAGCGGTGATAGTGCTAAACCCACGGATGGATCTCCTATAGAAAGTGGCTAGCCCGTGAAAGCTTCGGGCCTCATGGAGGGTCTTGGGCTCGGGCCACTCAAGAATGGCTTGGACCTTCTCGGGGTCCATAGATACCCCTTGGGATGAGACAATAAATCCTAGGAAGACTAGTTGATTGGTCAAGAAATGACACTTCCCGGGGTTGGCAAAGAGGCTCTCTTTCCTAAGAACGGTGCACACTTATTTGAGGTGATCAAGGTGGGCATCTTTGGACTGGCTATATATGAGAATGTCATTAAAGTAGATGACAAGGAAGATGCCAATGAAGGGCCGGAGAACCTCGATCATGAGGCGCATGAAGGTGCTTGGTGCATTGGAAAGGCCAAAAGGCATCACAAGCCACTCATAGAGACCGTCCTTGGTCTTAAAGGTGGTCTTCCACTCGTCCCCGGGCCTAATGCAAACTTGATGATAGCCACTCTTGAGGTCAATCTTGGAGAAGATGGTGGCTCCAACAAGCATGTCTAACATGTCATCTAGTCAAGGGATGGGGAACCTATACTTGACCGTTATCTTGTTGATGGCTCGGCTATCCACACACATGTGCCAAGTTCCATCCTTTTTGGGTGTGAGAAGAGCCGGGACGGCACATGGGCTCTTGCTAATGCGGAGGAAGTCCTTCCTAATGAGCTCCTCAATTTGCCTCCTAAGCTCAGCATGCTCAGTGGGGTTGAGGCGGTAGTGGGAGAGGTTGGGTAAGGTAGCTCAGGGCACAAAGTCGATGGCATGTTGTACATCACGCATGGGTGGTAGCTTATCCGGAAGCTCATCGGGGAACACATCATGGAAGTCCTCAAGGAGTTGGATTTCTATTGGGTGTGGGTCGGTTGGGGTGGATTCCCCAAGGCAAATGACAATGGCACACACTTTTCCCCCTTGGTTGACTTCTTCCTCAAGTTCTTTCCTAGTGATAAGGTGTAGGCTCCTAGTAGTCCCAATGGTCAAACTAGGGCTAGGATTTGATGGGGTGGGGTGTGGGGTAGAGGGAGGGGTTGAGGATTCCTCTAGGGGAGCAGGTGTCTTCTTTGGGAGGAAGCGAGGTGGTGAAGGGTTGAGTTGGATTCTCTTTCCCTCATGGGTGAAAATGTAAGTGTTCGCCCTCCCAAGGAAGGTGGCATCTACATCATAGATCCAAGGCCGCCCTAGGAGTATGCTCCCTACTTCCATTGGTAGAATATCACACCAAACTTGGCCTTGGTAGGATTGAAATGTGATGGTGACAAGGCAACAAGTGCTAACCGGTATGGATGTAGCATCAATCCAAGCTACCCGATAAGGTTTTGGGTGTGAGGAAATGGTGAGGCCTAGAAGTTTGACGGTGTCGGGGGACACCACATTCACACTACTCCCGTTGTCCAAGATGACCTTCCTAGCATTACTATCTTTCCGGATGTAGGTATG
This sequence comes from Amorphophallus konjac, assembly GCA_022559845.1. Taxonomy (NCBI): domain Eukaryota; kingdom Viridiplantae; phylum Streptophyta; class Magnoliopsida; order Alismatales; family Araceae; genus Amorphophallus; species Amorphophallus konjac. The sequence continues at coordinate 221,885,106 of CM040118.1, forward strand.
GAAGATGGTGTTTCTTATCCAATCATGTTCTTGGGCTTGAGTGAGGGTACACCTAACCACTCCAAGGTGAGGGTCGGTGGGTGGAGGAGGTTGTTCTTGATTGGCCTCCATGTAGTTGGTCTCATATTCTTCCTCCCAGTTGGGAGAGGCCTCATACACCTCAACCTCTTCTTCAACTCCAGCTTGGGGTAGGAGATTAGCCTCCTCAATGAGCAAGCTAGATGCTCCCTTGGTGGGGCATTGATTGACAAAGTGTCCATACCCAAGGCACCTAAAGCATTGTTGCCCGCTTTGGTGGTTGGGGTTGGCCCTAGTGTGAAGGGGGGTGGGTCCCGGATTGGGTCTATTGGGAGTGGGGTTGGGAGGACCATTTGTGGGACGATGGGGAAGGGTGCCACTAGGAGGGGCTGCCCAGGTGGGAGGAGCTCCCATGAGATTGGGAAGGAGACCTCATTGAGGAGGTGGGGTGTTGGTCCGAGGTGCCAAGGATTTGGGATCCATCCCCCGAGGGGGAACCATTCGGGTATATCGAGAGAATTTCTCGGCATCCCGGGCTATTTGGTAGGCTTGCTCTAAGGTGGTCACTTGACGCATGAAGAGCTCCTTCTTTAAGTGGAATTGAAGCCCATTCCTAAAGCGGGACAGTGTGACCGCGGGATCCTCTTGGACTCCACACTTAAGAAGGTAGTAATCAAATTTTTCAATGTACTCCATCACGGTCTTCCCTTCTTGGGTTAGGGATTGCCACTCATCTAGGAGGTTTTGATGGTAGGAGGGAGGGACATATTTGAGTTTGAGTTGTTCTTTCATGGCCCCCCATGTGGTGATGGGCGGTTCCCTCCTAAACTATCCTCAATCCCTCAACGTTCAACGAATGGGTCTTGGCTAACTTAGTAAGTTGCATTTTGGCAAGTCAGACTTTCCTATCCTCGGACATGGGATGCCAATCAAAATATTGGTCCATAGCCTCTTCCCAATCCAGGTAGATGCTTGGGTGATGGGACCCATCAAAGGTAGGAGCATCGACTTTCACAAGTCTCATGAGGTGATCATCCGGGTTGTCCTGGGGGGTCTATCAACTCTTCTTGGGGGTGGGTCCCTTTCCGGCTCGGGTGAGTGGTAATGGTTGAGCTCTCTTATGGCTGGTCCCTCACGTGGAGGAGGTGCCCTCCGATCATCCACCCTTGGGGCAAGTCTATTTTCCTCAAGTTGCTCAAGTCGGGCCGTTATGTCATCAAGCCGCCCTAAGATATTGGTCATACCCTCCACAAGGAACCTAATGTGATGGGGGAGCTCATGCTCGTTGGGGGTGGGATTCCCTTGGGGATTAGGATTCATTGGGGAATTGGAAGAGGATGGGTTGGATTGATAATGGATCCCACTACGGGTGGTCATGCAATGCTGGGTGGGCTATGCACAGGTGCGCGTGTACACTAATTAACAACCTAGTGTGAAGACGCCCAAGACTAGACTTGTGAGGACAATGTTGAACTATGATTTTGATGATAACTAAACTTCTTGTGTGATGCCTTGGTTTTGATGGTTATTGAAGTCATTGTTTTGATGTTCATGTGCGATTAAGTGAATGATGATAACTAAACTAAATGGTTGATTGTTCTTGTCGATTAGTTGAATATGATTGACTTGAACATGTGCTTTGAATGCTTCCAATGCATACTCTTCATGGAGCTTGGCTACATACATGCATTTGTGAAAGCAACAATTGTTCCAATCTTATATGTGAAATTGGGTCTCAATGTAAATCACTTTTTGAACTCTAATACATATTTTACATATCATTTTGAGCTTGCATTATGTTGAAACAACTCATGAGAAACTTGCTTGAAAATTGGAATCATGGTACTTATATCTTGCTCAAACGGTTTACAATAAGCTCTTGTTGATTGATTGAAATTGCCAAATGGCCAAAGAGGTTTCATACATGTACTTCATGCAATTACCACATGAATTATTGATCAAAGTCCTAATCCTTTTTTCTATGGTTTTGTAGGTCAAAACACTCAACATATATTCCCCAAGATCAAAGGAGTTTGAAGCCTCAGACTTAAATGGGTTGCAATGGAGTTCGGGGGTGAAACCTAAAAAGTCTCATCCTGCAGAACTATAGGTCGACCACCCCAGGTCGATCGACAGTAGCGGTCGACCGCCCAAGGTTGACCTAAAATTTCAGGGATCAAATTTCTACAGGTTTCTCAGTAGCGGTCGACCGCCAACTTCCACAGGTCGACCGCTAGCCCCGAGCCAACATATGTTGACTTTGTTTTCCACTTCGAGAAGAGCCATTCTCCATGGATTTCTTTAATCCTAAAGTCACCCAATCACCCACAAAATGTGGATCTGGTCTGGGGGTTGTCCATGGAACATTCAAGGGCTATAAAACATCTCATTGGAGCCATAAACCCTATCTATCCAAGAGATCCAAAGGGGAGGCTATCCAAGGAGGAAGAAGAGGTACTGTAGCTCTGTGAACAGTACCTCGTGCAGCAAGCTCTTCATCTATCTCCAACCCATTCAAGGTATTTCTGAAGCCATCTACCTCCAAGAAGGTGTAGAAGCAATCAGGGTTCAAAGCTACAACCTACACCTCTTCATCAACTCAAGGTGATCCAAGGGAAGAAGAAGAAGGATGCTACAAGGAAGAAGGAGCCATTCAAGCATCATCTGAAGGTACTCTAGATCCATTTGAAGTCAGCCGTCTCAAAGGAAGAGAACAAGCTCACAAGCATCAAAAAGATACATGTATTTGTCTAAGGAAGAAGGAAGGGTACTGTAGCCGTGAATAATACTCCGTGTAAGAAGATCTACATCAAATACAAGGCCATTCAAGCCGCGTCTCAAGCTATTCAAGTGAAGAAGGAATCAACGCGAACATCTAGAGCACACACTCAGGGAGAGCCTAAATCAGGAGCTTTCTAAACTATGGTTTATTCATGTTTGTGTTTTGGGCTTTATAGTTTCAGATTTGTGTTACTTATAAACTGCAAACTCGTGTGTGTGTGTGTGGATCGTTGTTGGATCCATGGTCGTGTGTGTGTGTCGTACTTGATTCGTGTGTGCGTAGGTGTTCTTAGATCTGTGTGTGTGTGTGGATTTATCCAGATCTTAGTGTTTGTGTGTGTAGAGTGCTGCACTTGTCGCAGCGTGTGTGTGTCTTGTTGATCCGCTTGTTGGATCGTGTTGGAGACTTCATCTCCGTATGTGTGTGTGTTTTGCGGTGCGTCCCCATGTGTGTGGGCAGGCGTCGTCCTGCGTGTGTGGTTGGAGCGTCGTCTCCGTTTGGGGATTTATCCCCGAGTGAAGCCTCACTGGGTTTGGTGAGGGATGGATGTAGGATTACCGTCGTTGCATCCGAACTACCTTAAAAACCGCTGTGCACTATGGTTTGATTTGTGTGGTTTGGTCCTTTTCTTCTACCTCCATTCTAAGTGAGTGTATTTGTTAATTGTTGTTACAGATTTATCTACGTATATCTTGCATATTCTATATCTCATCATACAAAGTTTGATAAATCCAATTTGTGTTCAAATAGTTTTGAATCTCTTAACTAGCATTCTATCACATATTTTAAAAAGGCCAAAAGTTTCTTAAAATTTGTAAACACCCAATTCACCCCCCTCTTGGGTGTCATTGATCGCGGGACTTCAATTGGTATCAGAGCCAAGGCTCTATTTTATAGATCTAACGATCTAGAGTGATCCAGATCAATGACTACCATTATGTACACTTGAATCTCCCACCGATGTTTGATGGTTGCAATTTCGATTTGTGGCTAGGAAGAATGTGCAGTCTTGTCAACTCATATGACCCTAAGCTATGGAAGCTTGTTTCATATGGTCCTTATGAGTTGCCTAAGGATAAAAATGTCTGGACTGAAAATCAAAAGCTTAAACATGATCAAAATTGCTTTGTGTTAAAGTTGCTAATGCTGCAGTTGATTCTAATACTTTCCCCTTTGTCTCCTATTGTAGATTTGTGAAGGACATCTTGGATGGATTAACCAAAATCCGGGAAGAGCATGGAGACCAATGTCTTGTGGCAGGCACGAGTGAACAAGGGAGTGATCAGCCAAGTAGATCAAGCTCAAAGGTAAATTCTAATTTTGATAATGAAGATGAATTTAGCTATGAAGATTTGTTGATTGCATATGATGATCTTGTTGATAAATACAAGAAGGTAAAATATGAAAATAAAAAATTAAAAAAGAATGCCGAACAAAATAATTATAATTCCTCTTGGCAAAAATGCTCACATTTAGAGGAAATGATTGAGTCATCTATTTTCGATCTTGAATTTCATAAAGATCAAATCTCTTCCTTGAGAAATGAAAATAAAGAGCTGAGAGAGAGAATAAGTTCAATGGACAATGGTCAGACTGAATTTGTTCATGATTAGAAACTTGAAAAAGGAAATAAGAAACTAAAGGAATTGAATAGGACCATTTCTGAAAGATTGCTTATTTTTGAAAAAGGAAAATCTGTGAATATTGATGAATCTGAAAAAGTGCATGCTTTGTTGCAAGAAATTGAAAGTCATAAAACTATCAATGCTACTTTACATGAACAAGTCAATTCGTGTGAAAATAAGATTGTTTCTTATGAATTGCACATTTCATCACTTGAAAAAGAAATCTCAGACTTGAATGCTTCATTGTCTAGATTTGTGGATGGTCAAAAAAATTTGGACAAATTGTTGGGGATGAAAGTGAACTTTCAAAGAGAAGGACTGGGGTTTAATCCTGTGAATAAGAAAAAAATTGAAAGCAAGTTATACACTTCATTTGTTCATAGCACATGTACACCCAGCACCTCTAAATCTAACTCCCAACAACCCATTATGCCAAGAACTCAAGCCAATCTGAAAAATAGTGTGAATGTTCAAAATGTACATGCTAAAAACTTTCATGTGAAATCCCATGCATCCAACAAAAGAAACATGTCTTGTCTTTACTGTGAAAACTTGGACACCTGATGCATGATTGTTTCACTATGAAGAATGATGACTTGAGAGCATGTAGAAACCAAGCTGTTTTGAAAAATGCAAAGAGAGCTTTCACCATAAAATCTTCCATGCATTGCAATCACTGTGGTAAAAGGGGTCATACAACTTCACATTGCTGGTTATTGTTGAAGAGAAAGAACTCCTACTCAACACATCATGCTCACACACACAAATCAGTAGAACCAATGAGAAGAAAGAATATGATGCCACGTGACTTCTACTATCACTTTGGTAAATCTGGGAATGTTAAGCATGATTATTTTCTAAAGAAAAATGATGATTTGAATGTTGTCAAAAATTGGAAATCACATGCCCATGTTGCTGCTAACCCACAAAGACCCAAGATGGTTTGGGTACCTAAGAATGCCAAATGAGAAATCTGTTTTGCAGGTGTGCCATGTGAATGTAAAATATGAAATCTATCTTCGTCAAAGAAGGTAAGGCATACGAGTCAAGTGGCATAAGTTAGGTTCGAATAAAAATCAAAAACTGAATTTGAAGATCAGGTGATATCCCTCATACTTTCTGTAGTGATTGTGTCATGTTTTAACTTACTTTGTGTCATATAGTCATGTAATCTTGCATATGTATGTACATACATTTCATTCATAGTTGTTTGCATATTTGTGCGCATATCAATTGTCATATAGCATCTTCGTGTAAAGAAGAGTTTGAAGATTCATCAAAGCATGACTTCACCACATACACCGAGTATGCATATACCTTCACGTGATGTCATGCAAATATTGAACATTGTGTATTCATGCCATAATGCATTACAATCCTCCTGCCTTCGTCATCCATGATTACCTAGTATATCAAATGGTGACATGTGGAAGGGCAGGTTAAGCATGTCTGAAAACTATCACTACGCGTGAGGTGATCTTCGGATCTAAGTTCTCTGTCTAGTACTATGAGTCAATTAGTTACACGCTGCACACGGTATTAGGACGTTAATGAACATCTTGTAATCATGCACACACTAAGGGGGAGCAATCACATTCGTCATATGAACTTAATGTTTAGGTTCACACATGAGTCATACATTGCATCTAGAGCTGTCTAGGGGATGTTGGTTGTTAAAATAATTTATCATACCATTGTTAATAAATTTGAATCGAAATTGACAACTCAAGTCCTCTTGTCCTTGGATGCAGATTATACTCCCAAATCTAAATGATGATGGGCTAGTCATGGCCAAGCTTGAGTAAATGAAAGGAATACCTTGCAAGGATGAAAATGATGAGAACCTCTCAAGTTGTTACAAGAAGATGGGATACTTTATGTAGAACAACCTCCAAGATCGACTCAAGTATAAGATGGTGAAAGTACTTGTACATGCTAAAGCAAGTACCCAAGGCACGGTATGAAAAGCCCGCATCTTTTGATTGAGAACAGGTTCAATAGGTAAGGTTGATCAAACACCTCTCACAAGGTAAATCAGGTAAAAGATATTTTAGTGGTTCAAGCATACGTGGATGATATCATTTCTGAGCTACTAATAATGCCTTTTGTGAACATTTTGCAGGAATTGTGCAAGAAGATTTTAAAATATATTCAATGAGTAAATTGAATTTTAATCTTCTTTTGGATTGTAGGTGGAAGGTTTGGAAGAAAATGGATTCTCAAGCAAAGGTAAGAAAGTAAAAGCTGAAATATCAACCTTCATGAGGTTGGTGATTTTAGTGATTGAAAGTTTCCAATCTTGTCTCTTGAACTAAGGTAATTCAACCTTGTCAATTCATGCAATGGCCGTCTTTGTCACTTGGTGACACTCTCAAGTGACAGGTATTGATTCTAAAAACTTGAATTGTCATTTACTAGCATGTTGTGATGAATGTGCCTAATTGACTGAATCAAATTAAAAATATTGAAAGATGTGTATGAAGTGGTTGGATACTGTATATTCTCAATATGAATTGCATGATTACACTTGAATTAAATTACATATCTGGTATATCAAATGGCGTCTATAGAAGAGTGGATCGAGTCCACTTGGAAGCTTTCCCTATGCGTGAGCTGGGTCTTCGGACTAAAATCTCCGCCTCGTACCAGATCTTGATGATTGTGACTGGCTTGTGAATGGTTGATGTGTGAATGAATTCTTGAGCTGAACTATGTAAATTGAAAACATGTCTATGATTAAATGATTCATACATTTGACTCTTAGATAAATTCTCATTTCAAAACTTGTGAATGACCTTTGAAAATCTATTTTTGAAAAATTCTAAAAATTGGGTTGCATTGCTTAATTTTGATCTTTTAAGCACCCTTATCTCATAAAGGTCATGTCATGCAAAAGCTTGTTGACACATTTATAAAATGTGAATGCTCTAATGTGGAACTTCTCTCATGGTGTGTAAATCAAAGCTCTCCCTTGCTGCAATTGCATATTTCATCACACTCTCTTCCAGGCATAGGTTGCATGCATTAGAGTTCATGCATTAACTGCAGTTAGCTCATTCATTTGATATCAGAAGCTTTGCACCACATTGCATGTTGTCTTGGCATATTGCATTTCCATTCCACTACTATATGATCAAAGGTTGCATTACATCAGTACTCATGTATTAGCTGCACTCATTCAAATGAAAATCAAAAGTCTGAATAACATTGCATCGCATCCTTATATGCTCATACGTTGTATTGCATTGGAACTCAAGCATTAGTCGCACTTAGTTCATTCAGTTGGCATCCATTCAATTGGTATCAAATTATCCATTCCATTGGTATCAAATTGACATCACATTGCTCGCATGCATGTCATAGTGCATGTTGCATACATTTCCTCTGTATGCTTGCTTGATACTATATGCTATTCACCCCCATGCTTGCATACATTTCTATGGCCGTATATCTCCTTGCTAAATAATACTACATTTGAGTCATTATTGGAGTGTTTCATGTCGTACACTCTGGGGGAGTTCTTATTTCATAAGTGCATCTTTTTAGGGGGAGTTGCACTGTTATGTATTCATGATATTTTCGTATACATGCTGAATCAAATTCGCACACTTCATGCACAAAATATGAATATGAGTGTCAATGATAAGGATATATGAATTTCTTTTCAACACTCTCGAGATGTTAAACTTACTGCATGTATGTTGAAGAGACAGTTGAGGAAAAAGCTGCCTACCCATCCTTGTTGAAAAATCTGAAATGAAAATGAAAGATAGAGCAATGCTCAGTCTCATTGAGTAAACTAGGCACATGTTACCTGAGACGTGATGTGGTTCATATCTGAAAAGTGTTGACTAGTATCTCTGTTCAAAATGAGGTGAAATAGTTCAGTATTCTGAGTAACCGGGGATTCTAGCATGAGCTCTATGCGTCTACTCGCGTAAAAAAGAATTATTTGAACCTGATCACTCTTGAAAAATTCTGACTATCATGTGATATTAGTTGAGTTAAAAAATGTTGGCGAAAACACATTATGGTAGAGCGTAGCCTCCAATACGCTGTTCTCAAAATTGAAGTACAGTCTGTACAAGGTCTCCTTGTTTTAATCTGAAAATCTGAGTATCTATATTGCAACTATCATCTTTCATGTTTCTCACTTACACATCTAGAAATTTGATTTAATATGTATTCAGAAAGTTGATTGACTACTTTAGCAATTGCATGAATCTCTTATACGATTGCACAACCCCCCATGTGCTACACATGTGCATTCCAATTGTGATGACCCTCATGCACCCTTCCTATACATATCCTCTCTTATATAAGTACGGGGGAACTGTGTTGCATGTACATATACGTATTTGTTTGATTGTTCATCTCATATGGCATCACTTGCATGTGCTGCATCTCATGTATTTCAAATCACAAATCAAAAATTAAAAATATGAAAATTCATCACACTCCAAAAATGATTTTTGAGTTCAAAAAAATTGGCCTAGTTGTTTCTCATTTCATTGTATGCTTGCATTGAGTTTCATGTGATTGCATTCATATTATCATCATGTCTATTCAGTTGCATTGCATGCATTCATAGTGTCACATGTTTGCATTAGGCTGTTATGCATTTCCACAAAATAAATATAAAAATCAAAAATTTTGAAAATCAAAATAAACTCTCTTATTTTGTCCTCCTGCTCTTTCATGTTGTAAGTCTGACATATGATCTAGCTTTTGAATGCTATCCTACTGAACACATCATCTTGTGAATGTCTCCACTGGCTCATATCCTTGAGGCCAATCATTACCTTCATTTGGTATCAATACTTACTTGACTGCACTTGTTTTGGATGGTATCAAATTGATTTGTGAGCATAATCACCAATTGGTTTCCTCTGATTGGAATCACATTACTTTGTTCATCCATGATTTGCCCTTGCTTCATCTGATTTGATAAGATGGGCTATTGCTATTTCAAAGGGAGATAAGCTTGTTGATATTGTTGATCATGTCCCAGGGGGAGAAAGATTTACATTATCCCACTTTTTGATTATGTCAAAGGGGGAGAAAATTGATGATTGTGTTAGGGGGAGAAGAACATGTTGTATCCTTATTTAGTTTGTCATCATCACTTCGTTTGTCATCATCAAAAAGGGAGAGATTGTTGAACTGCGGTTTTGATGATAACTAAACTTCTTGTGTGATGCCTTGGTTTTGATGGTTATTGAAGTCATGGTTTTGATGTTCATGTGCGATTAAGTGAATGATGATAACTAAACTAAATGGTTGATTGTTCCTGTCGATTGGTTGAATATGATTGACTTGAACATGTGCTTTGAATGCTTCCCATGCATACTCTTCATGGAGCTTGGCTACATACATGCATTTGTGAAAGCAACAATTGTTCCAATCTTATATGTGAAATTGGGTCTCAATGTAAATCACCTTTTGAACTCTAATACATATTTTACATATCATTTTGAGCTTGCATTATGTTGAAACAACTCATGAGAAACTTGCTTAAAAATTGGAATCATGGTACTTATATCTTGCTCAAGCGGTTTACAATAAGCTCTTGTTGATTGATTGAAATTGCCAAATGGCCAAAGGGGTTTCATACATGTACTTCATGCAATTACCACATGAATTATTGATCAAAGTCCTAATCTTTTTTTCTATAATTTTGTAGGTCAAAACACTCAACATATATTCCCCAAGATCAAAGGAGTTTGAAGCCTCAGACTTAAATGTGTTGCAATGGAGTTCGCGGGTGAAACCTAAAAAGTCTCATGCTGCAGAACTATAGGTCGACTGCCCCAGGTCGACCGACAGCAGCGGTCGACCGCCCCAGGTCGACCTAAAATTCAGGGATCAAATTTCTACAGGTTTCTCAGTAGCGGTCAACCGCCAGCTTCCACAGGTCGACCGCCAGTCCCGAGCCAACATATGTTGATTTGTTTTCCACTTCGAGAAGAGCCATTCTACATGGATTTCTTTAATCCTAAAGTCACCCAATCACCCACAAAATGTGGATCTAATCTGGGGGTTGTCTATGGACCATTCAAGGGCTATAAAACATCTCATTGGAGCCATAAACCCTATCTATCCAAGAGATCCAAAGGGAAGGCTGTCCAAGGAGGAAGAAGAGGTACTGTAGCTCCGTGAACAGTACCTCGTGCAGCAAGCTCTTCATCTATCTCCAACCCATTCAAGGTATTTTTGAAGCCATCTACCTCCAAGAAGGTGTAGAAGCAATCAAGGTTCAAAGCTACATCCATACACCTCTTCATCAACTCAAGGTGATCCAAGAGAAGAAGAAGGAGGATGCTACAAGGAAGAAGGAGCCATTCAAGCATCATCTGAAGGTACTCTAGCTCCATTTGAAGTCAGCAGTCTCAAAGGAAGAGAACAAGCTCACAAGCATCAAGAAGATACATGGATTTGCCCAAGGAAGAAGGAAGGGTACTGTAGCCGTGAACAGTACTCCGTGTAAGAAGATCTACATCAAATACAAGGCCATTCAAGCTGAGTCTCAAGCTATTCAAGTGAAGAAGGAATCAACGCGAACATCCAGAGCACACACTCAGGGGGAGCCTAAATCAGGAGCTTTCTAAACTGTGGTTTATTCATGTTTGTGTTTTGTGCTTTATAGTTTCAGATTTTTGTTTCTTATAAATTGCAAACTCATGTGTGTGTGGATCGTTGTTGGATCCGTGGTCGTGTGTGTGTGTGTCGTACTTGATTCGTGTGTGTGTAGGTCTTCTTAGATCTACGTGTGTGTGTGGATTTATCCAAATCTTAGTGTTTGTGTGTGTGGAGTGCTGCACTTGTCGTAGCGTGTGTGTGTGTCTTGTTGATCCGCTCATTGGATCGTGTTGGAGACTTCGTCTCCGTGTGTGTGTGTGTTTTGGGGCACGTCCCCGTGTATGTGGGTAGGCGTCATCCTGCGTGTGTGGTTGGAGCGTCGTCTCCGTTTGGGGATTTATCCCCGAGTGAAGCCTCATCGGGTTTGGTGAGGGGTGGACATAGGATTGCCGTCGTTGCATCCGAACCACCTTAAAAACTGCTGTGCACTATGGTTTGATTTGTGTGGTTTGGTCCTTTTCTTCTACCTCCATTCTAAGTGAGTGTATTTGTTAATTGTTGTTACAGATTTATCTACGTATATCTTGCATATTCTATATCTCATCATACAAAGTTTGATAAATCCAATTTGTGTTCAAATAGATTTGAATCTCTTAACTAGCATTCTATCACATATTTTAAAAATGCCAAAAGTTTCCTTAAAATTTGTAAACACCCAATTCACCCCCCTCTTGGGTGTCATTGATCGCGGGACTTCAGACAACTCTATGACCGCTCTGATACCATTTGATGTGGCAGAGCCCTAGGGTAATAAGGGATGACTTGTTGAACCTAAGACCTAGTCCCGCAAGCATACAAAGTAGAAGTTGGACTCACGCTAGCGGCTCACTCACACGGCGCACACGATCTCCCGATGGTGACCGGGGGATGATGGCGAGGGTCCGAGGTGGGACCCAATCGATTCTAAAGACCTAGCGGGCTTAGGCTGACCCGTAAGGGCCTGGGGGTCCCAACTTTGTGGGCGGCTGGCACGCTGGGGCGTGGGTTGGGAGGCACTCACGCACGGTCCGCGGTGGGCACACTTAAGGTGGTGTGCAAGTCCGGGCTCTCGTCTCACCGACCGACGACAAGTAAGGACTATACTAAAAAAGCAAGATTGCAACCAGACAAGGGGGGATAAGATGCTCACCTGATCGGTGTGAAAACACCGATCTCGACCGGATACGAGGGTGCACCGGGAAGCGTGGGCATACGCCCGCACGCCGCGACGATGGCGCTTGACCTGAAAATAAGTGGATTGCAACACTACTCCTCTCACAGGAGGGGAGATCTCAGGGTGGGGGTTAAGAGATTTACAACCAAATACTACCTCCACACAGGGAGGGGCTGTAAGCCGGCCAGGCAGGGAGGGGAAGTGAAGCTAGAAATCATCGTGCCGAGTTCCGCCGATGCTGCCAGCTTCTGGGACCACCGGACAGACAGTCGAAGATGTCACCGCCACGGTTGCCACCGAACTCTAAATGGGATGAAACTAGTGCCGAAAGTCTTGTACTTTACCCAGGAGGACGCCTGAATTTTCTTGAATTCACTTGACGATGTTGCTGGTCGGGGTAGGACCTGGACTAGGGCAAGACTACTCTGGTTATGGCTGCTTTAGCACCACTGTAGTAAGAAGACAAGGTCACCCCGGTGGCTGCTGGGCTCTGATTCCGGTGTGGCTAGAGTCATTGGATCCGTTGTCAAGTCCTCTTCGAAATGGGACCCACGAGGATGACAGAGGAAGTCAGAGTAGATTGGGAGAGCCCGACTAGTGGACAGGGGTCGGTTTAACCTCAGAGGGGGCAGAACTGCGCACCCTGGGGAGGAAATTAAGAACTCACTTGTCCAGGGTCTAATCGGGAAGTCGCTTCTTGGTACTGGAAGGTGACTCATCTTAGAAGATCTCGGCCAAGCCCCGCCTCTAAATCCTCAGATGGCCGGCTGTGGGAGCTTCTGAAAGCAGCTTCAGGTTTGCAGTCTAGAGGAAGACGTGCAGTCGGGGGAGATCGGCTCCCCCGGGCAGCCACGAGCTCAGAACGAGACAAAACTACCGCCGTTGCAAAGAAGATAGGGAGACGCTTCCAACGGTACCTCTTGGGATTTCAGAAATGCCGAGATGATGTCTTGGCTGGAGCTGCAAGTGACTGGTTCTCTGCAGGTCCACAGCTGCGAATAGGCCTCCGGTGTATCTCCAAGAGGACAAGAGAAGGGTGTGAAGGGATGATGCCAAATGGTGAAGGAGGGGGAACTAGAGGGGGACGTGTGGAGGGTGTGGAGGGGGCTAGAGTTGCTGGAAAGGGGGTTGGGCTTGGTGTGCACTAGAGAGGGGGGGAATGGGGGGAATTGGTGGGTTCTATCTTGGGGTGTGGGGGATGAAATTCAAATTTGAATTGGAGATTGGGAGGGGATTTAATTGGTGTCTAGGGAAGGGTGAGGATGATTTGGGAAGAGGGAGGGTTTTCTTGGGAAGTGGGAAGGGGTCTTGGGGAGTGGGAATAGAGGGAGATACAAATTTGAATTTTGAGTTGGGGATGGGGTGGGGAGTTAGTGGGTGCCTAGGGAAGGGTGGAGGAGACCTTGGGAAGAGAGAAGGGTGCCTAGGGAAGGGTGGAGGAGACCTTGGGAAGAGGGAAAGTGTCTTTGGAAGTGAGAGTGGAGGGAGATTCGAATTTAAATTCAGCTTGGGAAGTGGGAGTGGAGGGAGATTCGAATTTGAATTCATCTTGGGAGAGGGGAGTAGAGAGAGAGAGAGAGGAGAGTCACACTCCAACTAGAGGGGAGGGTGGATTCACTCAAAATGGACTTCAATTTCTCAAGCATCAAGTGTTCTAATGGGAGGGGGTTGGGTCCTATTTATAGGCACCCAACTTTTTACATTACCGAAATGCCCTTAGCATTTACACAAAAGACCAAAGCTATCCTAAACAACCAACATGGGCCCAAACTAGGATACAAAAGCCCAATTAATACAAAACAAGGGAAATTGGACTCATGACCACTTGACTCAATAAAGAAAATACATAAATGAGACTTCAAAGAAATGAAGATAACATGCGATCATTATAGCCGGACATCCTCAAAGTGATGCAGGCGATCCGAGCCAAAGAGAGCGCTGTGAGATGCCCTCATCACTTCTAGTCCAGGGAGTATTGAGTTCCATTGGTTTAGTTTGAGTTTTTTTACTTAGTTTTTCCCCTTTCCCCTTTGCATCATCATAGCATATTCCCTCTTCCTCTTCCACATTCTCTGCATTCACATCACGTTTTAAACATCCTCCTACTCTTTTCCACGCCCCACAGGGGTTAAAAACCACTAACCCCCAGGTATTCACCCTTCCTTTTATGCACTTTAGCTTAGTTGCATTATAGATACTACACTAGTCCAAGGGCTTATTGGGTTATTTTTCTTCGTGTCTACATTATTTTGCAGGTTTACAGGGCTTATTGCACGAGGCCCAACTCTTCTGGCTGGCCAGGAGGGGTGGAGATTCAAAGTTCCACGTTGCAGTTCTGGGTGCTCTTGCAGTCGTTTGGAGAACCGTTTGCAGATCTTAGGCGGTCTATCGCGAGGCCGTTTGTGTTCTATTTGCGATCATCTGGAAGACTGTTTTCCTTCTGCAGCGCCTGGTTTTCTCTCTCCCGTGGGTGGGTGACTTCACTCGGCACTTTCCAAGGTACATAGTGTAGTTTTATTGCATTATTCACCTTGGTGGCGATCACACTTTTCTTTGTTTGGGTATTGGTCATCTCTTTCATCATGTTTCTCACTTTCTCTTTGTTCTTAGTTGCTCCACACCTACAGTGTGTGTTTTTTTCTTTACTCTTTTGCTCCACGCCCCGGCGTGTGTTTTTAGTTCCTTCTCTTTATTTATGCAGTATTAAGATGACCTGCCTACGAGTTTCATGTTGATTGCTTGAGTTAGTGCACCACTTGCTTACACATCTTTCATCTCTCTCACATTACACATCACCATCACATCAACAATAACAACAAAACATCAACAGTATGCTGACACTAGAAGAAGAGAATTGGAGTTCCAAGTCGGAGACTACGTCTTCCTCAAGGTCTCTCGTGGACGAGGTATTTGGAGATTCGGTGTTAAGGGCAAGCTTACACCAAGGTTTATTGGTCCATTTGAAGTGTTGGAAAGATTGGGCGAGGTGGCTTATCACGTTTCTTTACCTCCACAACTATCAGAAGTGCATGATGTATTCCACATCTCTATGCTGAAGAAGTATGTGCATGATCCTTTCCACGTCATTGACCACAATGACTTTGCAATACAAAAGGACCTTACCTACGAGCAAAATCCGATGAAGATCCTCGACCGAGAAGTCTGAGTTTTGAGGAACAAGACTATCCCTATGGTGAAAGTACAATGGAACAAATGCTTAGAGCAAGAAGCCACGTGGGAAACTGAAGAATCCATGCGAAAGAGGTTCTCGGAGCTATTCTAGATCGTAAGTATTCTGCACCCTCCATGTCTCCATTGAATTTGGGGACCAAATTCTTTTAAGTGGGGGAGGGTGTAGCATCCCAGATAAAATAATAAAGAATTAAGTCTCACTGAATTAATAAAATCGTCACAATAAAACCAAGGAGGCCAATAAACAAAAGTCAACTCATATATATATAAATGGGTCAACTGAATAACCAACCCAATTCGATGAGCATAACCCATGTACATAGGCTTCCACCTAAACACAACCAACCCATATGCCTCACATACACAAACCAACCCAAATGCCCAATTCGAACACAACTGTTAGCCCAACCCAAAGCCCACATGTAATCACCCAACCCATGATGACTTTCGACGTTGCATGGGGTATAGCCTTTAGGGTTTGAGAAGATAAAGAAGGCAAGCGGCGGTTTAGATAGTAGGTAATACTTTAACAAGGTAACACACGGTGTGGAAATTAGAAGCCTTGCCACCCTAAGGCATTCAAGCCTTCTAGAGATACTCTTCCTCTATAAAATATGTCCCTCCACAAACAAGCAAGGGTTGGTTGCTGCTTCTGAGTTCGGAGGATGTCATCATCCTACGACGTGATCAACTTTGGATCCCCTGCTCCCTCCTCTTCAACGTGGACCTGCAACATGAAGGGGCCTCCTCTTCTTCCCATCCTCCTGATCGTGTAAAAGCTTCTTCCTGCTGTTGCTACGAGGCCACTGCGTCCTCTATCTTCTTCCTCCTAGGAGACGTGAAGGGAATACTCTCCCTGCAATACCTCCTGCCCCAGTTGGTGTTCCTCCAGCTGCTACTTCTTCATCTACTTTCTCTACTCAATTTCTTCACCCCAAAAAGGTAGGTGTTCTCAAGATTAGGCCCAACTCGTAGTTAATATAGGGTAATATGCATGAGTAGCACTAGTATAAATCCATCTTCTGCATTATATAGCATGTTACATTGGTTTTACGAAGATCTGATGCATGTTTGTAAATGGCGCCCAACAGACTGCCATCAATTAATGGGGGACCAGTCCATGGGCGCCCATTCATGAATGGGCGGCCAAGTGTGCAGGCGTTCATTAAATGATGACCATGGTGCAGGCGCCAATTCCTTTTGCTGTAATTAATAATCACCCGTGTTTAGAAAATTTATATCTATGAAATGAAACTCTAATATTCTTGCATGATCATGTTCCTGGAATCCTAATATTTTTCTCTGTCGATCCATGATTTTATTTTCCCGATTATATGAACTCCAAAATTGTGAATAGTGTTTTATATCTAATAACATACCTGCCTGATGCATAGCATTAGACAAAAAAATGGGCGACCAGGGCTTGGGCGCTAATTACTTGAATGGCGACCCTCTGCAGAGTCACCCATTAATAGGTGACTCCATGTACAGGCGCCAATTTTCAGGGCTTAATATAAATATTGCATTGGAGGATTGGGCGCCCCTGTGAACGGGCGCCAATTCTTCAATCAATGGCACCTGTCTGGGTGCCATTTCTTTAATTAAGGGCACCTGTTTGGGTGCCAATTTCCTGAGTATTGATTTCCAATCTTCTCGAGTTTCTCTAGCCCACATCGCGGGTTCTTGGCATTGTTATCTCAGTCCGTAGATGCAGTCCCACGTTTTCTGACATTTCTCGTACACCCCACAACTCTCGGTGATGATTGAGCCCTCCGCGAGATATTCCTTCCTTCGGACTGGGAATTTCATCATTGGGACCTCCGTAAGCCTACGCTAACCTTGGATTCCCTCAAGGCAGCCGAGTAGGTTGTACCATAAAATCCCTGGAACCCCTTTAATGTCACGTCCCTCTAAAGAAACGTGGCTATTCGGCCTCTCACATGAAGCTAACTAGCCTTTGTGAGTAGATCTCCCTATGCTCTAGAATGGGCAACCATCCCATTGCCACCAATTGAATGGGCGCCCTCTGTGTAGGCGCCATTTCATTATGCTCCCTGTCCTGTTCACAGAATGTGCGCCCCTCTGTAAGGGCGCTAATTCTGAAATTAATGGCTGCCAGAAGGGCACCAATTCTGTAATCTGTGGCAGCCCTAGAGGCGCCAATTCCACCCAAATTTCTGATATGTCATGCGTTTTGTGAAGTTTTAATCATGGTTCATCCCTACATGATAATCTATCCTTGAACTCTATTCTATGAGATCTACCTTATGTTCCTACAATGGTTAAGTCCTTTGAAATTCTATATATTGGCTACAAACTAGAGTGGATGTCGAATAAATACATGACTCAATGCTGGCGTTAATGGGCCCAGATCTGGTCTTGGGAGGAGCACCCGAAAGTACTTGTGCCCATGGGAGGTATATTGATCACGTTGTGACATTGCACCGAAGTACTTGTCGTTCTAGATATAAGGCATTCCACTCACTCCCTCGTGACATTACTTGCGTGCTTGATATGACTTGCGTGGCCCGGAATGGGTAAGTACTTGCTTGATTGAAATAGCCAATTCTAGTAACACGTACTTGATGTTTCATGCTTGAACAATGGTTCTTACTTTCCTTGAGAATTTTGTAAACACTTGATAGTACCTTATCGTTACCTTGAAATCATGCGATGTTCTTCTCTAAAGTTCTTGATATCTTGCTCGTCCATCATGCATAGCTATACATGCATTGCACGCAACATGTAATTACTTAAAGATTGCTAGATCTTGAGATATAATTCCTACTGAGCGTTCACTCATCTAGTTTCATTCCAACATTTTTCCGATAACTTGGATAGCAACAACCAAACAGATGGGAACGAGACCGAGTGAAGAGTGTAGAGCTTCCGATTATCGAGCCTTTGCCGAGTCGTGTCCTGTCATGTCTTGTCATTTTTACTAAGTCCTATGTCATTAGACCCCTTTTGTTCTTTGAGTCTAGTTATGGAAACTTGTAAGGCTTGTATCTTGGTGATTTAATTCTGGATGGTTACTATTATGGATTTGAAGTACCGTTATCATGGTTAAGTGGTTAAATTGTGGAATTTAATTGTGGTTGTTATTATATTACCTTGTCTTTTGCGCACTCTTTCTTTGTGTCGAATTTTCTCGTGCTCTGATTGACATGATCGATATAAACTCGTCACACGTACCGGGTTCCTTCCGCGCTCGGGGCGTGACAATTTTTGTTGTATCAGAGCCTAGGATTTCAAATTCCTAGGAAACCCAAGTCCAAGGATAGGTTTACACCTTACACCCGGTGAGACGGGTAGAGCCATGGCATAAGTCCTATGTTGACATCCCAGATTATAATTAGAAACGCGAAACTAATTAGATCAAAATCTCTTATAGGATCATGGCCATTGAAAGAGCACAATGGCGCGAGATGCAGCGCATAGTGCAAGGTCTAACCCAAGCACTACAACAGGTGGCGCAGGGCAGAGCCAACCGCGAAGCTAGTGATCACCATCGGGGTTTTCGCAACATGAACCCACCAAAGTTCACGGGCTCGTCTAACCCCGAGGATGCTGAAAACTGGTTAAAGGAAATCGAAAGAATTTTCGGTGTAATGTAATGCACGGATGAGGAAAAGATTTTGCTGGCCACATTCCAACTGGAGTGGGACTCTCGATGTTGGTGGGAATCCGTAGAAGCAACATTGCCTGGTGACTATGTCACATGGGCTGAATTTGTTGAGCACTACAACAATAAGTACTTTTCCGACCGCATCCAAGAGAAGAAGGTCGCGGAGTTTGCCGCGTTAAAGCAACGAACCCTATCAGTGGCAGAGTATGAGGCCCAATTCTCAAGGCTATCTAAGTATGCACTCCATTTGGTGTGTACCGAGAAAATGAAGGTGAAAAGGTTTCTCAATGGGCTTCGGCCCTAGTACATTACCCAACTTGCGCCGATGGACATCCAAGTCCATTCAGAAATGGTTCGGCATGCCCAGTTGCTAGAGGATGCCACTAAATTATCTTATAAGATTCGAGGAAGGGACAAGAAGGAGCAAGTCACGAGTCCCGAAAATTTTAAACCATCATTTAACAAGAAGAGGTCCGACAATGGAGGGGAGTCCTCCAAAGAAAAGAAATTTAAGAAAAATGACAAGCCATTCTCCATCACCGCACCTTCTAAGGAAGTTTGCAAGCACTGTGACAAGGCCAGCCATAAGGCTGAGGAATGCCGGAGGAGATTGGGATCCTATCTCAGATGCGGGAGTCGAGAACATTGAATCCCTTATTGCCCATTGTTGAATGAATAAACCACTAAGGATGAGAAGCGTCCGGAAAAGAAACAAGGCCGTCTGCAAGCTCTCCAAGAGATGGAACCGATGGAAGGTGGAATTGTGGAAGGTATACTAACTGTTTGTTCTAATACTGCTAAAGTTTTATTTGATACCGGGGCGACTCATTCATTCGTTTCTAAGAAATTTGCTGCTTCTTTTTCTACGGAACCCAAATTGTTAGACTTAGTCATCTCTACTCCTCTCGGGAGCGAGTCCGAGATTACATGTCAATACCTAAACTATAAGGTTATGGTTAAATGAAATAATCTACCTGTCAACCTGGTGTGCCTAGATATGAAGGGGTATGAGGTCATACTAGGTGCCGACTGGTTATCCACACATCAAGCAACTGTAGATTGCCGAAATGGCAAGATAACTTTTGTGGATTACCCAGAATTGGTTTACATTAGCCCTCGGAATGGATCACCTTTTATCTCAGCTCTTCGAGCTAGCAAACTTATAAGTAAAGTATGTGTGGCTTTCATAGCATTTGTGACTGCCACGGAAGTTGAGGAGTCTAAACTTGAAGACATCCGTGTAGTTCGGGATTTTCCCGATGTTTTTCCAGAAGAATTACCCGGCTTACCCCCGGAGAGAGAAGTGTCGTTCACAATCGACCTTGTCCCTAGTGCTAGTCCTGTTTCCAAGGAACCTTACAGAATGTCCCCTGCTGAGCTGAAGGAGCTAAAAGAGCAGCTAATAGAGTTATTGAAAAAGGGTTTCATCTGGCCGAGTACTTCCCCATGGGGAGCACCCATGCTAATTGTCAAGAAGAAGGACAGATCAATGAGACTTTGCATCGACTATCGGCAGTTGAACCACCTTACAATCAAGAACAAGTACCCGCTGCCGAGGATTGATGAGTTGTTCGATCAAATATGTAGAGCTAAATACTTCTCCAAGATTGATCTCCGGTCTGGTTACCACCAATTGAGGATCAAAGTAGAAGACATTCATAAAACGGCATTTCGGAGCTGGTATGGGCATTACGAATTTACTGTTATGCATTTTGGACTAACAAATACCCCTACAGCCTTTATGCAGTTAATGAACAGTACCTTTAGGCCACATCTGGATAAATTTATTGTGGTCTTTATTGATGATATCTTAATTTATTCAAAGTCTGAAGAGGACCATGAAGAACATTTCAGGACAGCATTACATATATTAAAGGAGAATCAACTCTATGCCAAATTTAGCAAATGCGAATTTTGGCTAGAAGAAGTATCCTTCTTGGGCCATATAGTCTCGAAGAACGGAATTTCCGTGGACCCATAAAAGGTCGAGACCGTGAAGAATTGGGAACGACCAACGAATGCAACGGAGATCCGAAGTTTCTTGGGGCTAGCTGGTTACTAAGAGCGTTTCATCAATGACTTTTCCAAAATTACTGTTCCTCTCACTAGGTTGACTCGCAAGGAAGTGCCTTATGAGTGGAATGATGTCACACCCCGAGATTATGCAGCAGAAATAATCGAGAACGTGAACAGTCGGCTAGTACGCCTCAAACGAGCAATACAATCAGAGCGCAAATCATTCACACATAAAATGAATGGACATAATGATTAATAAAAAATCTAACTTTTATTGATAATAATAATCAAATTTACAACGATATTTGACTCAACTCACTAGACTCAAATAAAGGGAAAAATACATAGACTCGACTTGACTTAAGACTCTACTTGGTCTTCTCTTGAACTTTAATCACTCTCGGATCCACCACTTGATTAATCTAAATCCGACCCACGAAAATGTCCTGAAAAAGATTGAAGAAAAATAGGGAATGAGCACACATGCATAGTAGGTATCTTTGTATCAACCTGAAGGCAATGTTTAAATAATTAACATTTTAGCTCTAGAGTAAAGATACATGAAATACAATAAAACACACGGTATAAGACCAAAGTAACATAAGTAACATGA
This sequence comes from Amorphophallus konjac, assembly GCA_022559845.1. NCBI lineage: Eukaryota > Viridiplantae > Streptophyta > Magnoliopsida > Alismatales > Araceae > Amorphophallus > Amorphophallus konjac. The sequence continues at coordinate 221,906,772 of CM040118.1, forward strand.
TATGATTAAGAATGAGAATTGAGAACATGATTGAGCAAGTATATAGCAATAATATAAGTTTGGCCTTTCATGAATTAGAATGTACTAGCAAGCAGGGTATTCATAGGTATTTGTGGATTTTACTTGTTTATAAGAAAAGTACTCCCAGCGTAATGCGACGCCAGTGTTCATCATATCCCATGATTTATAGTATATTTACAGCTCTCTGCCGAGGGGACTAGAGTGGAGCCCTTGGACATTATCTGTGCCCGCTCTTGCATCTTCAAGTTATAAATCAAGCTACTTCCACGAAAATATAAATATGACCAATAATGTAACAAGGTGAAACTATGGTTCCATGATAACAATTATCAAAGTAAGATTGCTCCAAATAAGAATATGAGAGTTCAAAGATTTGAGTTAGAACTAGGTTATGCCATGAAGAAAAATCGGCAGCATAACGGCATATTCTTTACTTTCCATAAGTTATTAATATCTTACTTGACAAGTGTTAAGCTCCAAGCAATCATTAGTCCATCTAGGAACTTGGAAAACCCAACCCAAAACTCAAACCTCGGGTTAGACATAGTAAAGGATAAAGCGGTCATTTACTGGACCATTTGTGGATAAAAAGCGGTCTCGGGCCAACCGCTAGACAGGGCTTAGCGGTCGTCTGAGGACCATTTTTAACAAGAACTCAGAAAACACTGGTAGTGTAAGTGCTTCTAGACAGTTTGGGTTTTTATGGTACAACCAGCTCGGCATCCTAGTGGGAATCTCTGGCTCGCGGAGTCTTATGGAGGCCTTGAAATAAGATCACCTAGTCCGGTGGAAGGAATATCCAACGGAGAGGATCACAAGTCCAAGATTATGTGCTTAATGTGCCAAGTGTATCTAATGACATCGTACGTGCCATTTACTTAAGAAAAGACTCAAGATGAGAGTGAGATCGAAATAAAACAGCGATCAAATCAAAACTTCATGTTGGGTCCCCTAGTGCAGGAACACGGATCTAGAGGGGGGGCGAATAGATCCCTCTACTAAAAATAAGTCTAATTAAAATCTCAAACCTACTCGCACAGCGGAATTAGCAAGATTAACAAGATTGAGGAATTTAAACTAATTAGAATAAGCTTGATTCTCTCAATCTCACCGAACTCACTCGAATGGATAAATAGATTTGAACAATGAAGCAAACCACCACAACACAAACCACAATGTAAACCACAATGCACGGGGATTTTTAAGGTGGTTCGGGACCACGACGGGCTCCCTACGTCCACCCCTCACCAAATCGGTGAGGCTTTCTCCACACGCTGCGAAAGTAGCAAACACGGGGATTTCTCCCCACACACATGGGGTAAAAACCCCAAACCACACGCTGCAAATGCATCAACACACGATGATTTCTCCCCACACACCCGGGGTAAAAAACCCCAACAAACACGTAGATATGCTCTGCACCAAACGACGCACAAGCGTCAACACAAATCACTCGGAGAAGCCATGCTCCGAACCCACACACAGAATAATCGTTCAGAAATAGATGAAGTGTTCAGAAATGGATACAATAAACCCAAAAAAACTTCTAAATACTAAACCAAATAACATATAAGAAAAGTAAAGCTCCCCCTTCTCCGATTCTTCCAGTTCTTCTTGGCTCGTCATCGGGTGATCACGATTCTGGCGTCATCTTGTTCCTCTCTCTGAGCCGCTTCTTTTCTTCTTCTACCACGAGCTCCAAATCTTCATGGAAGTAGATGATAACCACCTTGCAAGAGCTCCTCTTCCTTTTCCCCTTTCCCATCTCCTACAAGAAAGAACATATTAGCATTAGGGTTCATCCTTCCAAAACTCAGAGTTCACATATATATGCAAGATAGATTGGCCAAATGACTCATATAACCCCCCTAAAACATGTTAGAAACACCCTCATAACATTAGGAACCTTTGGGGGTAGTTTGGTAAAGTTTCATGGCCTAAAGAATGAGTTTTCAAGACGTTCGCAACTTCCGTGCCGTAAAGTGTCGACTCTTAGAGTCGACACTCGCACCGAGTGCAAGCAGAAGACAAAAACCAGAATGCTGCCAAAAAAGTGTCGACTCTAAGAGTCGACTCTTTCTTCCCTTCAACACACACAATAGAACACTACCCAAAAAGTGTCGACTCTTAGAGTCGACTCTTCTCTGCTCTAACACTAAAACACCATATTTAGGCTCTTAAACCCCATGAATTGAAAGAGGGTTGATAGTACCATTGATCCTTGATTCAAAAGGGTTTTGACCTATAGATATGAACCTGCAAAACACAATGAAACATGAGATTTACTTGGATATCAAATCTCAAGCTAAAAGCCTAAAAAGCTCCATGAAGAAAGTGTAGAAATGCACATGAGCAATTTTGATCATTCTTTACAACTCCAAGAATCAATTCCATACTCCATATCAAGAGATTAGCTCAGTTCAATACATGCAACCTGATTCCTAACAAATCAAGTTCATCAAGATTAATATGTTTAGTCCAATACACATATACCATCAACAGCCCAAATGAAGAACATGCATGAAACACATTGAAGACTGTACAAAGTTATTTCAACCTTCATTTCTTGATGACCATTCTTCACAAATTTCACAACCAAGAACAAATCAAATAGTCAGGCATTTATGCAAGTTAATAGAGTTATCCAACCAAAGTGCAAGCATTCATGTCTCATGAAGGTTCATAGCATCCTAACCATTCAAATACACATTCCAGTTCCACCAAGAGATGTTGCCATAAGGGTTAATCACAAGCATTTGTTTTGCTGCCCAAATACAAAACCATGTACAATAGCATGGGAGCTCATTCATTCCATTAGCATGAGCTAAGTCATTCATGAAGATAAAAACCAACATCCTTGGACCACTGATTTCACGAGGAGGATTGGTATGAACAAGGGGCCTTCTTGAATTCCTTCAAAAACACCATAAAGTTAGTCTTCCACAACAAGGAATATAAGTAAGAAAGCTTTGCACGATTACATCATTTCTCTTCAAAAGTCACATTAATGCACCACTAAAAAGCCTTTTCTCTTAAAACAAGCAGTTCTAGAGTGAATATGAACAATATAGCATGCAAACCAACCAAGAACACTATCATCCCAAATGCTATGATCTCAATAGTGAAAAGGTGTGTTTGAAACAAGAATTTATCAAGTTAGCATTTCAACTAAACCATGCACACCATCCTGTATTGTCAAAAACAAAGATATGAAATTATAATGCTACCATGAAAAACCCAAACATACTATTTTCACACAGTCCATCTTCTAGAACTTCTATCACTCATATCAAATGAAGCTCAATGAAATGTATTGATATCATGATGAGGTTCATATTCAACTTGACATTCCAAAGGTGTTAAACATCTGAGACTCCACATGCAAAGGGCAATTCCATACACCATAGCAGGAAAATAAGGATATCAAGCACATGAACGACCAAGTCTAAGTATGTGAAGGCTAGGGTCGATGCACATATAAAACAAGTCGATGCACACATAAGAATTCATTTATTCTTCTATGAAGAACTAGAAACCCTCATTCATGATCAACTCAAGAGACTCAAGGTTTATCAATTTTCTGCATTAAAGCATTTTCAAACCACCAAAGCCTCAAGTAAAAATTCAGTCAATTTGACATGCATTAAAATGATTTAGAGCCATCATTAAAACTGGTTTCAATCTCAGGAACACAATGAGAAGTGTGCATGATTCATATTCAATGTTTAAGAACAAAAAGGCATACACTTAACCAAGGTGTGAACATCATGATTCCAAATATGTCATACTATCAAGTTCAGAACTTCATGGCAAGAGAATAAGGAGATTTAAGCACATGAAGACATGAAGAACCATTCAAGCACAAGGCCAAGCAACAAAGTCATTTTGTAATCATCAAAATCACATACACAACAATCTCCCCTATTTTGATGATGACAAAATGTTATGCATTAATGCTCTCTCCCCCTTTGACATATTCATAAATGGGGATCATTATGGGGAATTCATGATAGCAGTAAAACCAAAAACAACATTGCTTTCTCCCCCTTGGGCCTAATCAGAATAGACATGCACAACCAAAACTTGGGTAGGAGAATATCAGAGATATTTTCAAAAAACTATGCACATGGTTGTAGTTCAAGCAAAATGCTATGATCATGAATTATGCACATAATTGCAACCTCTCCACCTTTGTCATTGACAAAAACCGATGGGGTTATTAAGAGAATCAAATCCATAATATGTTCTAAAAGATGCAATTCAAAATATGCACATGTGAATGCTATAAATGCCCAGTATGCATAATATGCATGAACTAATTGCACAACTTTGAAATGCAAGTATGGACTATATGAACATGCAGAGTGCAATGTAGAATTATCAAGCATGATTGACCTCCAAGCAGATAAATGTATATACATGCAATATAGCTCTCCCATTTTATTTAAAGTGAAGGGACAGGTGTACGAAAAGTGCAAGTGAGTCAGTAAAACTAGAATGCTCATGTGTACACCTAGGGGATTATGCAATCATATAGGAGAATTAAATAAAAGTCGATGCAATCAATCAATTTTTTGAATACATATTAAATCAAATTATCATGTGTAAGTGATTAACATGAAAATAGATTTTAGCCATATGGATATCCAGATTTTCAATTAAACACAGGAGTAATTACACATACTACATTTCAGTCTAGAGAACAACGTATTGGAGGCTTCGCTCTGCCTTAATCAATTTTACATCATAATTTTTCTCAAAAAATTTCACAATAATAATCTGAATTTTTCAAGAGTGATCAAGTTCAAATAATCCTTTTTACGCGAGGAGACACATGGAGCTCATGCCAGACTCCTCGGTTACTCAGAAAATTGACCGTCCCACTTCACATTGAGCAGAGATACTCTAGTACAACACCTTTCTGAAATGAACCACATCACGTCTCAGGTGACATGTGCCAAATTTACTTAGTGAGACTAAACATTGCTCTGCATTTCATTTCAACCAAATTTTTCATTATGAGTCAGGCAGCTTTTTCCTCAATTGCGTCTTTATCATTCGTGCAGCAAGTTTAATTTCTTTAGAGTGTTGAAATGAAATTCCTATATCCTTATGAATAATGCTCATTTTCACATTTTGTGCATGAAGTGTGGGAATTTGATTTAGCATGTAAACCAAAAATATTATGAGCACATAACAATGCAGCTCCTCCTATCTAGATGCACTTATCAAATCTTTACTCCCCCTGAGTGTATGACAAGAAACACTCCAGTGATGACTCAGATACAAATTTATTTATCAAGGGAGTATGAGGTCTTAGAATTTTCAAGGAAGGGATTTTAGCATATATTAACATGCAAGCATATAATGGAAACATGCAAATATGCAGTTCAGAATGCAACAAGGGTGCAGTATGCAAGATTTCACATTTCACATGACAATTCGGTATGCATCTAATGCAACTAATGCATGAAATGCATTTTTGCAAATGAGAGAACATAGTTTTATTTTGAAAATAGAATTCAGAAAATTCATTCAAAGTGTCAAAATCATCCCATGTGAACTTTTTCCTTGAAAATATTTTTGCATTTGTCCAAAAAATGAGTAGCATATTGGTAAAGACCACAAAACAGTTGATCAAAATCAATCCTCAAAATGTGCAGCCACAGAATAACGTCATCATGCTAAGAGAGTGGAATAGCATCATTCTCAAATTTTTCAGCTAGCAAATCTCCACTTTAATCAAATGCATGAATTTCAAAAAATTCATTTAAGTTTGATGCCATTAGCATAGAAGACTCATGGTACTGGGCGGAGACACATTCTCACGCATGGTGATAGTTTTCAGACAGGCTTGACCTGCCCTTCCACATGTCACCATTTTATATACCATGTAGTCATAAAATGATAATCAGAAAAGTACAATGCATTCCCATATGACATTGAGGGGTTTTGCAAACAAATGAGCAATGAATGACAGCTGAAAATTCATCCAAAACCAAACATTCAGCTTCAGATAATCTCACACATACACAAGTAATTCCACTTAGATAAACATTCAATGGCCACAACAGTCTTATATGAAAGGACAATCAAAACTGGCCAAATTTCTTGCAGTCAAGACCTATTGCAAGAACGCTAACACTTAGCACCAAGGATTACGACAGATAATGAAAATGAAATCTTATTTTCATACCTTTGCCTTGAGCTACCTTTATTTGTCAACATTTCTTCATTGACCTCAAGGCATCCCTGCAGCAAGAATTCTCAGATGGATGTTTTGGGTACCCAAGTCTTCTTGGGTCCCAGATGGTTAGTTGCACCTCTAGTGGTTGCCTTCCACAATCTTTGGGCATGCATATCATCAAAATGGATCAAGGAGCAATCATGCATGGTATGCCCAAACTCACCACAATAATGACAACAACTAAAAGGTTTCGTAGATTTCTTATATGCATAAGCATTGAAGTTCTGTGATTTAATAAAAGTGTTTTTATTTTCAACATGAATTTTTTTTTTCATAGCATGATGGTTGTCATTTTTCTTTTGAAAGCAGGATTTCATCAAGTGACCATATTTTCCACAATGATATCAATTCAATGGAGCAAATCTTTCAAATGATCTTCTTGCATGAACTTTAGAATTTTCATTTTTCATTCTATAACAATTTTTCATCTCATGTCTGAACTTTCCACAATTATAGCAACAAGGAGAAGTAGTTCTAACAAATGATTTTTCATTATGAGCATAAGTTTTTTCAAAGAATTTTCCCTTGTTAGATGAAAACCTTTGAGCACGATAAGCATGTTTGTCACTGAATTTTCTTTGAATATTAAACTTAGCATTCATGGCATGAAGTTCATCTTTTTGCTTCATAAAGTAATTTTTCATCACATGGCCAAGTTTATGACAATAGAAGCAAGAAATATTTCTTTATCTTTTAAAAGAAGATTTATCTTCACATGCACGTTGGTCATCCTTCTTCATGACAACACAATCATTCATTTCATGGCCATGCAAGCCATAGTGATGAAAACTCTACTTTGAAGTTTTTGGAACATGAGCATGCTTTTTATGATTTTGGTGAGAATCAAATTTTTTGTTTTGACTCTTAGGACTATTGAGTTCTGTGCGCCCCCTCTTTGTCTTTGACAATGATTTTGATGATTCCAATATATTGTGTGTTGTTCGTATGTTTTAAAGTGAAAATTTTCTGTGTATGTTTTGTGGAAATATGCTCTGATCATCTTGATCTTGATGCTCACATGTTGCATCTTCTTTTGCAGGTTATCTCACTTATTCTTCACATGCACTGACCTGCCTCTGGACTTGCATCAACCTCTTCTGGATTGCTTTCATCATGTGCATCATCATCACCATGTTTACTTCTTGGTGCACTTCATACATGATGTTTTTCATTGGTGAAATCATGTTTTCATAGAAGGTCACAAGGCCCTTGAGTCTTGTCTCTTGTTCAGGATTTCAAGGACCCTTTACTGGTGTAAAATGCTTGGGTTTTCATGAGCACATCCCTTGATTCTTCAAAAGTCTCAATGGATGTTATTCTAATTTGATGCTCTCATGCATATCATTCAAGTGTGGTTCATGGAGTTTTCAGATTTTCCAAATGGATATTGTTTCTAGTGTTATCATGCATTCTGATGGTTGAGAATCTCATGTCAGAATGTGCTGGTTCATATTCCCCACATTATGATGGATCCAAAGGGTGAATTTTATCAAACAACTCATGGGTCCATGGTAAGCTTCCACTCTTGTTTACAATCCCTTGGATCCTTGGTATGAGTTTATGTTTATGTGGATTTCCATGAGCCATTACCTTAGTTCAATGCTTGGTAGTTTGATTTTGAGGTTTGATAGAGGTAAATTGGCTTTTCAAATGAGGTTATTGAGCTTTTTACATGTGCTAATGTGATTCTCATAAAACTTGTTGAAATTTGGTTTGAATGGACCAAATCTGGATGTCTTTGGACAATGTCTGAATTTCTTGATTAAACTTGGAACCCATGTGTGACTTGCTTAAATCATTTTGATTTGTGAAGAACATGGATTGGAATTATGTGTATTATCTGTGCTTGTGGCTGCAATTCATCATGTTTCTACTATATATGATCTTCATGTGTGGATTGGCTCAACATCAAGTGATCCAGATATACATTTGCTTTAGTTGGAAATGAAATTTCATGTGCTTAGATTGGGGTTGATTCATTAGTCATGCTCTCAATTGATTTCATTTGCTAGTTGAGGACTTAATGGTTTCAAAGTATTTTATGAATATTCTTGAGGAGGTTCTTGAGATGAAAATGTGTTCAAAGTATTTATGTGCCTCATGCTAATGTTTTCATTATCATACTTCATGTCTTTTGGGTCTTGGACTCAAAACTAGCTCCATATGTTGATGCATGATCCAAATATTATGATTTCGATCTAACCTCTCATTTCATCATGTTTTTCAGGGCAAGAAATCATGGTTGATCATCATGGGACTTGGTAACATTTAATCATTTAGTTTCCCATGTATTTTTGCTGGTTTAACACCCTTTTCTAACTCCTACTGGCAGGGGTCGACCCATAGGCAATCTGGACCTGATAGAAGGCTTTTTGGGGTGTCTGCCTGCATGGGTCGACCCCAGGGGTAGACCCCTGAGTTCTGGTATGTTATTTTGGCCCCGGCCGACCTTTGTCTGCCCGAGGGTCGACCCCAAGGGTCGACCATTTCCGGTCAGGATTTTCGGGAGTGCGTAAAACTCTTTCTAAACCCTATCAAACTTTACCAAAACACCCTCCATTGGTTCCTAGACCTAAATGGATGTTTTTAACATACTTTAGGAGGAATTTTTGGGTCTTTTAGTCACTCATCTATATATATTATTGTGAGCTTCGAATTTGGAGATGAGGAACCCTAATGTACTAACATTTCTCTTTGTCTTGTAGGAAAAGAAAGAGGGAAAGGAGAGGAGCTGGAGAAAAACGTGGATATCATCTACATCCAGGAAGAGTTTGCGATTGTGATTGAAGGAAGAAAGGAGCGGGACGAAAAGGGGAACGCGTGGACGTTCTCATCGTCGACATCCGGCTACCCTCCGACTTGGGGCTTAGAGAAGATCTTCTACAACCCCTCTCTACTCACGGAGATTAATTATTGCATCTTGTTTGCATCTATTTGAGTCATCTACTTCCGGTTTACAAGGGTTTCCATCCTTTTGGTTGAGCATAGATTAATATTTTGGGCATTTATTATATATCTTGTTGTTCATCAAACTTGATATATTATCATGTGTGGGCGGAGTTGCATCTCCGCGTGTATGGGTCTATTGCGGGGTAAGTTTCCCTGAGTTTGGTTTTGGTAGACGGAGCTGCATGTCCGTGTGGTTGTTGTGTCCGAGGTGTGTTCCCCAACTTTGTGTGTGTGTGTGCTGCGGTGGCAGCGTTTTGGGGCTTGTCCCCATGTGGATATTGCTGCGGAAGCAACGTGTGTGGTGTTGGGGTTCATCCCCGTGTTGCTATGTTCCGTAGCGTGGAGTCAAGCCTCACCGGGTTCGGTGAGGGGTGGACGTAGGGAGCCCATCGTGGTCCCGAACCACCTAAAAATCTTTGTGTCTCGTGTGAATGCCTGTGTGATCATCCATTTCATCTACCTCCCTTCACAGGTCAACTTGTAGGTTTTTATTCACGACACCTCCACACATTGCTACCTCTGTTATCCGTGTTAAGCATAAATTTATCTGTGGTGAGCTTGATTTGTTTGATTAGTTGCATTGTTAATGCGAGTGAGATCGGAAAGCTTGAGAGAACTCTTTTAATCTCACATCTATTTTGGGCAATTAGCGTTGTTAGTTTTATTTCCGTTTTAATTAGTTGGAGTTGTTTTTAAAATCCGCCATCTCGGCGAGGGGACAATTCAACCCCCCTTCTTGTCCGCCATCTCTCTGGGCCAACAATTGGTATCAGAGCCCAGTCTCTGATTTTTTAGCGGACCTCACGGTCTAGGAGAAAAGATCGTTTCATGATGGCTAGTGGAAATGTGCCCCCGTCTTTGATGGTTTTGATTTCACATCATGGCTTGGAAAATTGTGTGTTTGCATTTCTAGTACTAATCTAAGGCTTTTCAACTTAATGACTAATGGTCCTCATGCTTTACCAAAAGACAAATCAAAGTGGACCGATGAGCACAAGAAAAAGGATTCTGATAATCTTTTTGTTTTGAATACTCTTAAGGCTGTAGTGAACACTGACGTTTATCCTTTCATCTTATCTTGTAGGTCAGCCAAAGATATCTTGGATGGGCTAAACAAGGCCCAAAAAGGAAGCTGCAACAATGATGAGTGCCTCGTGGCAAACAAAGAAAATGAATGTCAAAGCGAGAAAAACTCTAAGGTAAATTCCAATTCTGATGAAGAGAATGAGCTTAGCTATGATGAGTTAATGGATGCTTACGATGAGTTAGTTGATAAATACAAAGCCTTAAAATATGAAAATAGAAAAATGAAAAAGAAACTTGATGATCTTTCACATGTTAACTCTCCATGTGCTAAGTGCTCCCAAATTGAAAATGCTTTTGTTGATAATCTTCCATGTGAGAAATGCTCTGAGCTTACGAACTTGAATAAAAATTTGTTGCATGATGTTGCTGTGCATAAAGAAACTATTTCAATTCTGAAAGCTGAGAATGACTCTTTATTGGGAAAATTTTCAGAACTTCAACATATGGAAAAAGAGAATGAGAATCTGAAAGAATTGAATATCGCCATATCTGAAAAACTGCTTCTTCTTGAAAAAGGCAAAGCTAATCTGAATGTTGACAAGTTTGAAAAGCTGAAGGAACTGAGAAAGGAAATAGAAAGCTTTAGGAACATAAATGATAAATTTGAAAGCAATGAAACCATGAATAGAATGTTTGATGAAGATGTGAGTTTTCAAATGAAGGAACTTGAACACACTTCCATGAACAAAAATTCATTTGACAAACTCCAAAATAAAAACAGTGCTTTATTAATTCAGATTCCTTTGCTTGAAGGTAAATTGAAAAGTCTTGAAAAAGTTGAAAAAGGAAAAAGTGTAGTTATTGATGACTTTGAAAACATTCATGTTTTAGAATGGGAAGTTGCGAGTTACAAATCCATCAATTCTATGTTGAATGATAAAGTTGCATTGTGTGAAGAACATCTTGCTAGTTGTGAACTGCATATTTCATCATTGCAAAATGAAATCAAAATTTTGAATGAATCCTTGTCTTTGAGTGATAAAGAAAATGAAAAATAGAAAAATATTGTTGATTGCTCATGTGTGCATAAAAAACCCCCAAAGGTTAAACATGTTCATGCACCAAGAAAAACAAGGAATATTTTTGGTGACTATTGTGGCAAATTTGGCCACGAAATGAATGATTATTCTCTGATGAAACTTGATGATGATGAGGCATTGAAGTCAAAATTGAAAATTATTGATGAATCTAAAAATCATGAAAAACCTATGAAGAAAAACTTCAATGTTCATTGCTACTACTGTGGGTTACATGGTCATGTTTTTGAAAACTGTTTCATAAAAAAAATTGATGATGAATTGTCTGACAAAAAGAATTTTTCTTGTCATTATTGTGGTCAAGTTGGACACATGATGAATAATTGCTCCTTATTGAAATATTATGAAAAGTGGTCCATGAGAAAAAAATCTTCTCATTGTTTTTATTGTGGCCTGAATGGACATTCAATGGATGATTGTACCATGATGAGGGCTGATGATGAATGGTATGAGCGGAAAAATAAAAAGAATCCATTTGGTTATATTAGAACTAACCGCTCGGGACCCAAGATGGCTTGGGTACCCAAATCTCCAAAATGAGAATATGTTTTGTAGGGGTGCCTTGAGGAGGAAGAATATGTTGATAAATGAAGATCCTTCAAGGCAAGAGAAATAATGAGCTTTATTGGTAATGAACTTGGTACTGGTTCTTTTTGGATAATTAAACTCAGGTGAGAGTTTGAGTTTTAAGAAAAATAGTGTGCTTCTAATTTCATATCTACTGTCATGTTGACTGTCCATGCTTACTAGGTAGCACATTTTGTAAATAAAGTCAAATCTGACATTCATCTGAATTCATATTACCCTCTATTGACCTTGGTAGTTATGAAGAAAATGGTTTGATCTTGAGAACTTACCTTGGTTAGGTCAGTTTGAAAAAAAAAATCTGAAAAGGTAAAAATTATGTTTGGAGAAAAATGTTTGCAATGTTGGTTCACTGATTTTGGCATCCTTTGAAATGTTGAGATCTTTTGAGTCTGATGAGTAGTTTTCTGGAATGCTTCTCTTTGCAAATCTTGTGAATAATCTTAGTTCTTGAATGCTTAACCTTGCACATATATGGTTCTTCATACACACCTTCTCTTTCGCTTTGCAAATAAAAAATTCAGGTTTGAATGTTTTGGTCTGCACATAAAGTCTTTCATTAAATACTTGTAAATAAAGAAAGTCTTCGATCATCTGTTCATTTTCTTGCATACACTTACATATCATTGCATACTTATGTGCTTGAATGCCATGGTTATTCGGTATATAAAATCACGTTAGTGGAAAGGTGGATTACGTCCACCTGGAAGCTTTCCTTATGCGTGAGTAGGGTCTTTGGACCTCCATCTCCGCCACGTACCGATGATTAACCTGTGTGAAAAATCCATTTCAATGCATACTTGAATGTATATAAGATATCACCCACATTTTTGACTCCTTCTATGACTCATCCTTTGCTAAATGAAAGTGCATTGATTTAGACATGTTTGTTACATGGCATATATTAAGGGGGAGATTTTTTATAACCGTGCATACATTTAGGGGGAGACATTACTGTGATGAGACTAATTCATCTTTTACATTCTATACAACCACCCACACAAAATGCACCTTTTTGAGATAATGATTCAATCTAATAAGGATTACACTTTTCTACTCTACACTGTTAAGGAATTTTGATTCTCTACATAGAAATCACATATCTCATCAGAAAAAAGCTGTTTACCCCACAAAAATTTGTATAAGTGGAATGTGGATACGAGTAGCCGGGAATCACACCTGAAATAAAGGAGGAAACTCGCGTCGAAAGGTAAAACTAATCCACATTAAAATAAGTGTGATTTACCACCGAGTAGTTGGGAAGTGCCCCTGAGACAAAAGGTACAACTCGCGTCGAAAAGTGTCTCATCCACATCATAAAAAGTGACGAAACTGAGTAACCGGGAATTGCCCCTGAAACAAAGGGTATGACTCGCGTCAAAACGGTAGTCATACCATTTATTATATTTAAAAAAAATTAGGGTCATACGTAGCTACCAATATTCGAGCATTGTGTATGAAAGTGTATGGATGAAAAGTTCTTTTTAGTGTTCTTTAGAAAATCTGCTTTTTCATATTACCTTGGAATTCATTGCTCAATCTTCACATATGCACTTTGGGTTTGATTGTTTGAATGTCCTTTATGAATTAGTCATCCTTCATGGTTAATGTAGTATTTTATTTATGTAAGCACGACCTTCTTAGTATTGTTCATGCACATCATGTTCAACAATCAATTGTATTATCCTTAACATACTTCATTTCACATGCTTGAGTGTTTGAATGCTTGATCCATCTTGTCCATAACATACTTCATTTCATCTACATGCATCTCTAGGTTATACTTGTAAATAACAGGTTAAATAACCCATTGTCAGTTGGTTTTTGTTCTTGACAATTGTGGGAGAATAACGTGCTCTTGAGCATAATACACTTTGTGCATAGCTTAGTCTCACATTCTGCAAATAGCATAGTTTCTTTATACTTATTGTGCATACTTCGATCATACATTTGCATATAGTTTAAAAAGTGAGCATTTGCACTTATTTCACACATCTGTAGATTGCACATAATTCCCAAGTTGAGCACTTGTACACACTCTTGTCATCTTGCATACAACCTTTTCATACATCTAGCATATAATTCAAAAATTGAACATTGCACATCAAGTTCCACCTTTTTGTTTGGTGCTCATGCTTTTCACACCTTCCTCTCATGGGAAGTTAATTACTGGGTTCGTGCACTCTTGTCTCACACATTCTTGAAAACTTCACAATTGCTCCTTAGCCCCCCCACTTTTTGATAATGTCAAAGGGGGAGAGAGTTTTTGTGGTCACAATATATTATCATCATCAAAAAGGGGGAGATTGTTAGGTTCTATGTGCCCCCTCTTTATCTTTGACAATGATTTTGATGATTCCAATATATTATGTGTTGTTTGTATGTTTTAAAGTGAAAATTTTTTGTGTATGTTTTGTGGAAATATGCACTGATCATCTTGATCTTGATGCTCACATGTTGCATCTTCTTTTACAGGTTATCTCACTTATTCTTCACATGCACTGACCTGCCTCTGGACTTGCATCGACCTCTTCTGGATTGCTTTCATCATGTGCATCATCATCACCATGTTTACTTCTTGATGCACTTCATACATGATGCTTTTCATTGGTAAAATCATGTTTTCATAGAAGGTCACAAGGCCCTTGAGCCTTGTCTCTTGTTCAAGATTTCAAGGACCCTTTACTGGTGTGAAATGCTTGGGTTTTCATGAGCACATCCCTTGGTTCTTCAAAAGTCTCAATGGATGTTATTCTAATTTGATGCTCTCATGCATATCATTCAAGTGTGGTTCATGGAGTTTTTAGATTTTCCAAATGGATATTGTTTCTAGTGTTATCATGCATTCTGATGGTTGAGAATCTCATGTCAGAATGTGATGGTTCATATTCCCCACATTATGATGGATCCAAAGGATGAATTTTATCAAACAACTCATGGGTCCATGGTAAGCTTCCACTCTTGTTTACAATCCCTTGGATCCTTGGTATGCGTTTATGTTTATGTGGATTTCCATGAGCCATTACCTTAGTTCAATGCTTGGTAGTTTGATTTTGAGGTTTGATAGAGGTAAATTGGCTTTTCAAATGAGGTTATTGAGCTTTTCACATGTGCTAATGTGATTCTCATAAAACTTGTTGAAATTTGGTTTGAATGGACCAAATCTGGATGTCTTTGGACAATGTCTGAATTTCTTGATTAAACTTGGAACCCATGTGTGACTTGCTTAAATCATTTTTATTTGTGAATAACATGGATTGGAATTATGTGTATTATCTGTGCTTGTGGCTGTAATTCATCATTTTTCCACTTCATATGATCTTCATGTGTGGATTGGCTCAACATCAAGTGATCAAGGTATACATTTGCTTGAGTTGGAAAAGAATTTCCATGTGCTTAGATTGGGGTTGATTCATTAGTCATTCTCTCAATTGATTTCATTTGCTAGTTGAGGACTTAATGGTTTCAAAGTGTTTTATGCATATTCTTGAGGAGGTTCTTGAGATGAAAATATGTTCAAAGCATTTATGTGCCTCATGCTAATGTTTTCATTATCATACTTCATGTCTTTTGGGTCTTGGACTCAAAACTAGCTCCATATGTTGATGCATGATCCAAATATTATGATTTCGATCTAACCTCTCATTTCATCATGTTTTTCAGGGCAAGAAATCATGGTTGATCATCATGGGAATTGGTAATATTTAATCATTTAGTTTCCCATGTATTTTTGCTGGTTTAACACCCTTTTCTAACCCTTACTGACAGGGGTCGACCCATAGGGTCGACCCTTAGGCAATCAGGACCTGACAGAAGGCTTTTTGGGGTGTCTGCCTGCATGGGTCGACCCCTGGGGTCGACCCCCCTACATGAGTCGACCCCAGGGGTCGACCCATGAGTTCTGGTATGTTATTTTGGCACCGGCCGACCTCTGTCTGCCCGAGGGTCGACCCCAAGGGTCGACCCTTTCCGATCGGGATTTCTAGGAGTGCGTAAAACTCTTTCTAAACCTTATCAAACTTTACCAAAACACCTCCCATTGGTTCCTAGACCTAAATGGATGTTTTTAACATACTTTAGGAAGGCTTTTTGGGTCTTTTAGTCACTCATCTACATATATTATTGTGAGCTCCGAATTTGGAGATTAGGAACCCTAATGTGCTAACATTTCTCTTTGTCTTGTAGGAAAAGAAAGAGGGAAAGGAGAGGAGCTGGAGTAAAACGTGGATATCATCTACATCCAGGGAGGAGTTTGCGATCGTGATTGAAGGAAGAAAGGAGCGGAACGAAAAGGGGAACGCGAGGACGTTCTCATCATCAACATCCGGCTACCCTCCGACTTGGGGCTTAGAGAAGATCTTCTACAACCCCTCTCTACTCATGGGGATTCATTATTGCATCTTGTTTGCATCTATTTGAGTCATCTACTTCCGGATTACAAGGGTTTCCATCTTTTTGGTTGAGCATAGATTAATATTTTGGGCGTTTATTGTATATCTTGTTGTTCATAAAACTTGATATATTATCGTGTGTGTGGGCGGAGTTGCATCTCCGCGTGTATGGATGTATTACGGGGTAAGTTTCCCCGAGTTTGGTTGTGGTAGACGGAGCTGCGTCTCCATGTGGTTTTAGTGTCCGGGTGTGTTCCCCGACGTTGTGTGTGTGTGTGTGCTACGGTGGCAGTGTTTTGGGGCTTATCCCCGTGTGGATATTGGTGCGGAAGCAGCGTGTGTGGTGTTGGGGTTTATCCCCGTGTTGCTACGTTCCGTAGCGTGGAGTGAAGCCTCACCGGGTTCGGTGAGAGGTGGACGTAGGGAGCCCATCGTGGTCCCGAATCACCTAAAAATCTCTGTGTCTCGTGTGAATGCCTATGTGATCGTCCATTTCATCTACCTCCCTTCACAGGTCAACTTGTAGATTTTTATTCACGACACCTCCACACATTGCTACCTCCGTTATCTGTGTTAAGCATAAATTTCTCTGTGGTGAGCTTGATTTGTTTGATTAGTTGTATTGTTAATTCGAGTGAGATCAGAAAGCTTGAGAGAACTCTTTTAATCTCACATCTGTTGAGGGCAATTAGCGTTGTTAGTTTTATTTCCATTGTAATTAGTTGGAGTTATTTTTAAAATCCGTCATCTCGGCAAGGGGACAATTCAACCCCCCTTCTTGTCTGCCATCTCTCTGGGCTAACAAGGACCATTTTGACAGTTTGGTGAGGGAGCAAGTTTCTTGGTCCTAATTTGGGCCTGAGTTTTAATTTTGGGTTTCTCAACAAAAGATGCATTAGAGGAACAAAAAACATGCACAAATGATGTTTGAGTTTTCAGACCAAAGGCCTTCTTCTTGGTGGGTTCATACCCAAGACCTTCCCTTTGAAAATTTACCTTAGTCCCCAATATCTTGTTCAAATTTTCCTTCCCATTCATAAACATAGACAAAGATGCATTTAAATCAACAATTTCAGATTCAAGTGAAGCAATGTGCAGCTTATAACTTGCAATTTCTTATTCACTACAAATAATAGTCTCATTCAACATGCTATTGGCAATTTTATGGCTTTCATTCGCTTATTCCAACACGAGTAATTTTTCAGATTCAGCATTGACATCCAAAGCTTTCCCTTTTTCAAAAGTTAACAGTTTTTCAGACATGGCATTGTTTAATTGATTCAACTTTTCATTTTTAGATTTTAACAACGCATTCTCTTTTTCAATTTTATCAAGACTATTCAATCTACCTTCAAGAAGAGAAATTTAAATTAGCATAGCACCATTATGCTTTTTAAGCTCTTCATTTTCATCCATGATGCTTTTGATATCTGTTTCAAAATCAAGTAATTTTTCAAATAATTTATCATCATCAGAAAGTGAATCCAACTTGTTTCTAAGACATTTTTCTATTTCTTCAAGCAATGAAATCTTAGACAATAAGAGTTCATTTTGTTCACTCAAATCATGAGAAACATTCTTAATTTCAGAAGATGTATTTGATTTCCTAGCCATTTCTAGCTCTTCATTCAAGCAAGAGATCTCATCTGAAAACAGTTCAACTTTTCATTCAAGAGATTCATTTTCATTTTCTAGAGTTTCAATTTTTTATTCTAAATCAATGCATTTTTCACAAGAAATATTATCATGCACATTTTTATCAAGTTTCTTTTTTAATGTTTTATTTTCAGACTTCTTATATCTACTCAGCAACTCCTCCTAAGTATCAAGTAGTTCTTCAAATGACATTTCATCTTCATCAGAATAAGAATTTACCTCTTTATCATTTTTGTCACTTTGTTGATCAACATCGTTGGCCATGAGACATTTTTATCTTTCCTTCTTTTGAGCATTGATCAACTGATCCATAAGCTCCTTTTCCGTCCTACAAGAAGAAGCAAATGGAAACATGTCAATGTCTACGGCAGCTTGCAACAACCTCAGGACAATAACATTTTCATGATTCTTCAATTTATCCTGATTAGACCACTTGGTCTCATCTAAAGGCAATATGTGAGGACCATTATGAATCAACTTCCAAAGATTTGGATTAACAGAGTTTATAGTCCTACATAATGTGCCCAACCACAAGGGAAAATCAGAACCACTAAAAATATGTGCGGAATTCATCGAAAACTGTTCGACAGAAAAATTCATGATTGAACAAGCACTGTGTTCACTCTGTAGATCGTGAGATCTAGGGACAATAGAGCCTCGCTCTGATACCAATTCTTTGGTCCCGTAGTATACGAACACGGATCTAGAGGGGGGGTGAATAGATCCCTCTACTAAATTTAAGTCCAATTAAAATCTCAAACCTACTCGCACAGCAGAATTAGCAAGATTAACAAGATTGAGTAATTTAAACTAATTAGAATAAGCTTGATTCTCTCAATCTCACCGAACTCACTCGAATGGATAAATAAATTTGAACAATGAACCAAACCACCACAACACAAACCACAATGCACGGAGATTTTTAAGGTGGTTCGGGACCACGACGGGCTCCCTACGTCCACCCTTCACCAAATTGGTGAGGCTTTCTCCACACGCTGTGAATGTAGTAAACATGGGGATTTCTCCCCACATACACGGGGTAAAAATCTCAAACCACACGTTGAAAATGCAACAATACACGGGGATTTCTCCCCACACACACGGGGCAAAAAATGGCAACAAACACGCGGATATGCTCCACACCAAACGACGCACAAACGTCAACACAAACCACTCGGAGAAGCCATTCTCCGAACCCAAACACAGAATAATCGTTCAGAAATGGATAAAGTGTTCAGAAATGGATACAATAAACCCAAAACAACTTCTAAATACTGAACCAAAGAACATATATAAAAAATAAAGCTCCCCCTTCTCTGATTCTTTCGGTTCTCCTTGGCTCGTCGTCGGATGATCACGATTCCGGTGTCATCTTGTTCCTCTCCTCGAGTTGGTTCTTTTCTTCTTCTACCACGAGCTCCAAATCTTCATGGAAGTATATGATAACCACCTTGCAAGAGCTTCTCTTCCTTTTCCCCTTTCTCTTCTCCTACAAGAAAGAACATATTAGCATTAGGGTTCATCCTTCCAAAACTCGGAGTTCACATATATATGCAAGATAGATTGGCCTAATGACTCATATAACCCTCCTAAAATATGTTAGAAACACGCTCATAACATTAGGAACCATTGGGGGGTAGTTTGGTAAAGTTTCATGACCTAAAGAATGAGTTTTCAAGACTTCCGCAACTTCCGTGTCGTAAAGTGTCGACTCTTACAGTCGACACTCGCACCCAGTGCAAGTAGAAGACAAAAACCAAAATGCTGCCAAAAAAAGTGTCGACTCTAAGAGTCGACTCTTTATAGTCGACTCTTAGAGTCGACTCTTCTTCCCTGCAACTCACACAACACACACAACAGAACACTTCCCAAAAAGTGTCGACTCTTAAAGTCGACTCTTCTCTGCTCTAACACTAAAACACCATATTTAGGCTCTAAAACCCCATGAATTGAAAGAGGGTTGATAGTACCATTGATCCTTGATTCAAAAGGGTTTTGACCTATAGATATGAACCTGAAAAACACAATGAAACATGAGATTTACTTGGATATCAAATCTCAAGCTAAAAGCCTAAAAAGCTCCATGAAGAAAGTACAGAAATGCACATGAGCAATTTTGATCATTCTTTACAACTTCAAGAATCAATTCCATACTCCATATCAAGAGATTAGCTCAGTTCAATACATGCAACCCGATTCCTAACAAATCAAGTTCATCAAGAGTAATATGTTCAACCCAATACACATATACCATCAACAACCCAAATGAAGAACATGCATGAAACGCATTCAAGACTTTACAAAGTCCTTTGAACCTTCATTTCTTGATGACCATTCTTCACAAATTTCCCAACCAAGAATAAATCAAATAGTCAGGCATTTATGCAAGTTAATAGAGTTATCCAACCAAAGTGCAAGCATTCATATCTCATGACGGTTCATAGCATCCTAACCATTCAAATACACATTCCAGTTCCACCAAGAGATGCTGCTATAAGGGTTATCACAAGCATATGTTTTGATGCCCAAATACAAAACCATGTACAATAGCATGGGAGCTCATTCATTCCATTAGCATGAGCCAAGTCATTCATGAAGATAAAAACCAACATCCTTGGACCATTGATTTCACGAGGAGGATTGGTATGAACAAGGGGCCTTCTTGAATTCCTTCAAAAACACCATAAAGTTAGTCTTCCACAACAAGGAATATAAGTAAGAAAGCTTTGCACGATTACATCGTTTCTCTTCAAAAGTCACATTAATGCACCACTAAAAAGCCTTTTCTCTTGAAACAAGCAATTCTAGAGTGAATATGAACAATATAGCATGCAAACCAACCCGGAACACTATCATCCCAAATGCTATGATCTCAATAGTGAAAAGGTTAGTTTGAAATAAGAATTTATCAAGTTAGCATTTCAACTAAACCATGCACACCATCTTCTATTGTCAAAAGCAAAGATTTGAAATTATCATGCTACCATGGAAAACCCAAACATGCTATTTTCACACAGTCCATCTTCTAGAAATTCTATCACTCATATCAAATGAAGCTCAATGAAATGTATTGATATCATGATGAGGTTCATATTCAACTTGACATTCCAAAGGTGTTAAACATCTGAGACTCCACATGCAAAGGGCAATTCCATACCCCATAGCAAGAAAACAAGGATATCAAGCACATGAACGACCAAGTCTAAGCATGTGAAGGCTAGGGTCGATGCACATATAAAACAAGTCGATGCACACAAAAGAATTCATTTATCCTTCTATGAAGAACAAGAAACCCTCATTCATGATCAACTCAAGAGACTCAAGGTTGATCAATTTTCTGCATTAAAGCATTTTCAAACCACCAAAGCCTCAAGTAAGAATTCAATCAATTTGACATGCATTAAAATGATTTAGAGCCATCATTAAAACTGGTTTCAATCTCAAGAACACAATGAGAAGGGTGCATGATTCATAGTCAATGTTTAAGAACAAAAAGGCATACACTTAACCAAGGTGTGAACATCATGATTCCAAATATGTCAGACTATCAAGTTCAGAACTTCATGGCAAGAGCATAAGGAGATTCAAGCACATGAAGACATGAAGAACCATTCAAGCATAAGGTCAAGCAACAAAGTCATTTTGTAATCATCAAAATCACATACACAACACTACACAAGTCATGAATCATATGAAATTTATTGTAAATACAATAGTATATGATTTTGACATGAAATTAAGATAAGTCAAAATAAGTCCATAGTGTACAAAGAACATGAAATCAACTAGGATGCTATCTCCAAGTATAAGAGTATAATATTTAAAATAGGTGTAAGACCTAATTAGCTAGGCTCATCAATAGGGTTATTCTGCACTATGTTTTGATTTAACAATAACCCCGAACTTAGAAAAAGAAAATAGTCTTGGGAGGACAGTTTTATGGGCCTTAGCGGTCTATCGTAGGGCCGCTAGGGGTCTCATGCGGTCTCAGGAAGACCGTTTCCTTCTGTCTACTGTAAACAGCAATAAAAACGGAAATATGGCTAATCTAGGGAAAATCGATGAAGGATAAAACACGCCAAAAGGTAAATATGGCCTGATAAAAACACAATAAAACATGGAAATGCACGGGTAATCATGTTTTAAACTAGAATTATTATTTTCGTTATTAAGGGTAAGGTTCATCCAAGCTATGTTAACCCTATATGCGCAGTGATAAAAAAATATTAAATACAACATGTACAATGCATGAAAACTCATGAAACAAGAGGGATTTTACTCCTAACATCAAGTTTAAGCCATTCATGAGATAACCTACCTCTAGACAGAGCTTTAAACTTCGAATTTTCAGCTGGAAATCGACCCTCATTCATGTTTGTCCCGAACCGAATCAGCAACTTCGTGGCCTTCTAACCTCCGATCTTCTTCACCTATGACCATGAAACTTAGAGGGTAAGAAGAGGGTACTACAAGGAACAAATAATTCTAAGGAACTCATATCTAATTATCTCATTTATGGCTTCTAATTCGCTGATCAATCTGGCCCGATCGCACAATCTCCTGGGTTTCTTACACTAAACCAGCGACTTTGCAAGGTTCTATCTTCCTGTAGGCTTGATCTCCTAAGATGAAATTTTGAGAGAAGTTAGACCTCACTATAATGAATGAAAATTTCTAAAGAACTTACCTTAGATAATGCTTCCTTACCTTAGTTCCACGCGAGCCAAAAGTATGGGTCGCGCAGGTGAGACTTAAGGTCTATTTATAGGGTTAGCTAGGGTTTCAAGGATTTGAACGATCCTAGAGTCCTAATTAGACCTTTCATTCGATCCTAATCCATTCTAGAGCCTTCTAACTAATAGATTGCATCGATCTCAAGGGATTTGGCCTGAATAAATTGGACTTTTTCACGCGATCAAACTTCTCGCGATCGGACTCTTTAAAGCGGTCCAGTCGGGACCATTTCTGATCCTAGGCGGTCGCTCGATAGACCA
This sequence comes from Amorphophallus konjac, assembly GCA_022559845.1. Classification (NCBI taxonomy): domain Eukaryota; kingdom Viridiplantae; phylum Streptophyta; class Magnoliopsida; order Alismatales; family Araceae; genus Amorphophallus; species Amorphophallus konjac. Next base: position 221,929,738 of record CM040118.1, read on the forward strand.
TTTTTTCCCTAAAGTGCCAAATTTTGATTTGTTCAAACTCTTTTGTTATTCATTCATTTATTTATCCGATAAGTAGTGAATTTATCCCCTATATTCCGTAAATACAACAATTTAAGCTTCTAGAACATGGGCCAAGGTCCAAAACTGTAATTTAGGTCAAGAGGGCTTATTTACATGGGCCTAATCCTCTTTAATTAGTGTAGGGCCTTGATAATTAGATTTAATTAACCATAGCCCATTTAGTCCATTTAAATGCTTAATAATTATATTTTTATCCCAGAAAATTCCTAAAAATTCCTCGGGTGTTACACCCTCCCCCACTTAAAAAGAATTTGGTCCCCAAATTCATCGCAATAAGATTTACTAAGGAGAGTGTACTTACATTCAAATATCTCTGGAAATCTTTTGCGTTTGGCTTCTTCGATTTACCATGTTGCTTCATGTGGCCATAATTTGGTCCATTGGACTTTGACCATGGGAATAGTTTTATTCCGAAGTTGATGTACTTCCCGTTCAACTATTCTGATTGGCTTTTGTTCATACGTCAAATCTTTCTTAATCTCTAGGTTATCATAAGTTATGACGTGAAATGGATCGAAGACATACTTTTTGACCATTGAGACGTGAAATACATCATGGACTCCAACTAATTGAGGGGGTAAAGTTATTCGATATGCGACTTCACCAACCCTTTTGAAAATTTCAACGGGGCCAATGAATCTTGGAGTGAGCTTGCCTTTGATACCGAATCTTCGAATACCTCAACCCGGAGAAATCTTTAGGAATACATGGTCTCCTACTTTGAATTCCAGGTCGCGCCTTCTATTATCAGCATATGATTTCTGCCTGTCTTGAGCCATCTGAAGTCTCTCTCGAATAAGCTTTATCTTCTTGGTAGTATCCCTGATGATGTCGGGACCGAGAAATTACCTTTCTCCTACTTCATTCCAGCAAATAGGTGAGCGACAGACTCTTCCATACTGAGCCTCGAACGGAGCCATTTGTATGCTAGCTTGGTAGCTATTGTTGTATGAGAATTCCACTAGAGGTAAGTGGTCATGCCAACTCCCTCCAAAATCAATGGCACATGCTCTGAGCATATCCTTCACAACTTGATTTGTCCTTTCAGTCTGACCGTCATTTTGTGGATGGAACGCAGTGTTAAAGTTGAGTTGGGTCCCTAATGAATGTTGTAGACCCTTCCAGAACTGTGATGTGAACCAAGGGTTTCGGTCAGATATAATGATGACAGGGACATGATGCAGTTTGACAATCTCCCACATATATAGTGCTACTAATACATCCACAGACCATCGACTTTTGATTGGTAGAAAATGTGCAGATTTAGTAAATCGGTCTATGATTACCCATATACCATCGTGTCCTCCTGTTGTCTTAGGTAAACCCATGATAAAGTCCATCCCTATACTTTCCCATTTTCACTCGGGAATGTCAAAGGGATGTAATTTCCCAGCAGGCTTTTGATGTTCTGCCTTAACTTGCTAACAAGTGAGGCAGCAAGCTACGAAGTCTGCTACTTCTCTTTTCATGTTGGGCCACCAGAAACTTCTTTTCAAGTCTTGGTACATCTTGGTAGCACCAGGATGAATAGCATACCTTGATTTATGAGCTTCCTCCATGATCAATTTCTTAATGTTGACATGATTCGGCACACAGATTCGGTCCTTAAACAATAGTCTCCCATCAGTTGAAATGGAGAATTCTGGCCTTTGATCAATATTAGCCTTGATCTCCATCAATGCATGGTTTTTTCTTGTAATTTGACTAGATCTTTGATTAATATAGGTTGTGACCTTATGTTAGCAAGTAAACATCCTTCTTCTTCTTTATCAACATCGAGACTCAAACGAGCAAAATCCTCGATAAGATATATCGTACATTTCTTGAGGCTTGCTAGAGTTGCCATTGGTCTTCTGCTAAGAGCGTCAGCTATAGCATTTACTTTGCCTGGATGATATTGGATAGTAAAGTCGAAGTCTTTGAGATACTCCAACCATCTATGTTGTCTCATGTTTAACAACTTTTGGGTGAAAAGGTATTTCAGACTTTTGTGATCTGAAAATATAGTGAATTTCTCCCCATAGAGGTAGTGTTGCCAAATTTTCAAGGTGAATATAACAGTCGCTAGTTCCAGATCATGCACAGGGTAGTTTTCTTCATGACGCTTTAACTGTCTTGATGAATAGCAAATCACCCTTCTATTTTGCATAAGAACGCATCCCAGGCCAATGCCAGATGCATCAGTATAGACTTCAAAGTCGCCACCTTCAGTAGGCAGTGCCAAGATAGGGGCTGAAGTAAGATGATCTTTAAGAGTTAGAAAACTTTCCTCATAATCCTTCGACCATATAAAAGGGTTCTCCTTTCTTGTGAGTCTAGTCAAAGGAATAGCAATTTTTTGATAAATCCTTAATGAATTGACTATAATAACCAGCCACACCCAGAAAACTTCTAATTTCAGATACGGTCATCGGCTGGCTCCAATTCTTAACCACTTCTACCTTAGAAGAATCGACAGTGATATCTTCCTTTGAAATGATATGGCCAAGAAAAGAGACCTCCTTTAGCCAGAACTCTCACTTGCTAATCTTTGCGTAGAGGTGATGCTCTCTTAGTTTTTGCAAGGCTATTCTTAAGTGCTCTTCATGTTCCTCCTTAGTCTTAGAGTATATAAGAATATCATCAATGAAGACGACCACAAATTGGTCGAGATAAGGCCTGAAGACATTATTCATAAGTTGCATAAATGCTGCTGGGGCATTGGTTAACCCCAATGGCATTACCACGAATTCATAGTGCCCATATCTACTCCGGAAAGTAGTCTTGTATATGTCTTCGTCTTTGATCCTGAGCTGATGATAACCCGACCTGAGGTCTATCTTAGGGAAATATTCTACTTCCAAAATTTGATCAAAGAGCTCATCGATACACGGCAATGGATATTTGTTCTTGATAGTGAGTTGATTTAGTCGTCGGTAATCGATACATAGCCTGAGAGATCCATCCTTCTTCTTGACAAATAAAACTGGCGCACCCCAAGGGGATGTGCTAGGTTGAATGAAGCCCTTGTCTAATAACTCCTGAAGTTGCTTCTTTAATTCCTTGAGTTCTATAGGGGACATCCTATAGGGAGCTATTGAAACAGGTGCTCCTCCGAGAACGAGTTCAATGGAGAAGTTTACTTCCCTTTCGGGTGGTAAACCGGGTAAATCCGATGGGAACACATCGGGAAGCTCATTCACAATGGGAATATCTTCTAAAATGATTTCCATGGATTCAGTGGTGATTACGGAGGTAAAAAAAGCTTCACAAAGAGATGAAATAATGATAGGGTGCTTCCTATATTTGATACCAAGGAAGGAAAATCTTGGAAAACCTAGTTTCCGAAAAGAGATTATCCTATTGCGGCAATTTATATAGGCGTCGTGGTTGACAAGCCAATCCACACCTAGGATAGCATCGTAGCCTTCCATGTCAAGGCATACGAGATTTGTAGGAAGATTATGACCTTCTACCATTACCTCACTATCGGGGTAGTGGGTTGTAAGTTTAGTTCCAGGACCTAAGGGTGTTGTGATAGCTAGGTCCGAAGGTAGAGGAACTGATGAAACTGGCAAGGTTTTTGCAAAAGCAGTAGATATAAAGGAATGAGAAGCACCAGTATCAAATAATACGAATGTAGGATGATAATAGATGTGAATGGTACCTTCCATCAGTCCATCGTCCTTGGGCGCTTCATCATCATCCAGAACGGCGTTAAGATGCGCATATCACTTGCGTCCACCACTGGATGATTGATCCTTCATAAGGGGGCAATCCGGCATGCGGTGCTCCCGGCTGCCACATCACAAACAAGCACCGAGACACTTCCATCATTCCTCGACCGCATGGCCAAATTTCTCGTAGAACATGCAAGCTGCCATGACTTGCTTGTCTTCCTCCTTTATCTTTTTATTCTTGTGGTAACCACTACCACTCCCGTTCCGGGATCTCTTCTTACTATCATGGGATTTGTAAGGTTCCGTGATGCTGAACTTCTCCTCTCTTCTTCCCCACCGATCAGACTTTCGGCTCGGCTCCTCCCCTTTGCCTTTAAGTTTATCGACATTCTCCAAGGTCCGTTCACATAAGTGTGCCCGTTGGACCATCTCTGCATAGGTCCGAATATTTTGTGGGCCAAGTTGCTGGATGAAGATGGGTCGCAGCCCGTCCATGAAACGATTAGCCTTGAGAATATCCGTGCTCACCAAATGCTGAGCATAAGGTGCTAGGCGAGAGAATTGTAACTCATACTCTGCCACCGTCATCATGCCTTACCGCAAAGAAGCGAACTCTGCCGCCTTTCTCTCCTTGACATGTTTGGAGAAGTATTTTGCTCAGAAGAGGGTAAGAAAACCCTCCCAAGTGTGTGGTGCATCTGCGGGCGGTGCCGGAATAGACTTCCACCACGTATGCGCATCCTTATTGAGTTGGAACGTGACAAGATGAATCTTCTCTTGGTTGGCACATTGCATGACTTCGAATATGCAGTTCATTTCGTCTATCCAATTCTCAGCTTCATCTGGGTTGGAGGAACCAGAAAATTGTGGAGGATTTAAACTCTGGAAGTTACGGTGCAGATCACCAGCACCAACCCTCGCGTCAACTTGGGCCATGTTTTGCAAGGCCTAGGTGAGACCCGCAATGGTTTGTTGCATTCCACCCCAATCGACACGGTTAGCCATGGTAAGAATAAGGTACCTGAGAAAAAGAATGATTCGTAAATTTATACGGAATTAAAGGGAATTAATCTTAGAGATAAGTTCTAAATAACTATCTCATCCCGGGTTCTACCCAATTCTCACGTAGGTGGGAAATTATTTCCTTAGTTCATATGTGTGGGCCCTTAAGCCTTGGACTTAGCCTATGACATGACATTTTCCTAGAAATAAGTAAGTCATAAGACCTAGGCTCTGATACCACTTTCACTGTCATGCCCCGAGATTATGCAGCGGAAACAATCGGGAACGTGAACAGTCGGCTAGTACGTCTCAAGCGAGCAATATAATCAGAGTGCAAATCATTCACACATAAAATGAATGGACATAATGATTGATCAAAATCTAACTTTTATTGATAATAATAATCAAATTTACAACGATATTTGACTCAACTCACTAGACTGAAATAAAGGGAAAAATACATAGACTCGACTTGACTTAAGACTCTACTAGGTCTTCTCTTGATCTTTAATCACTCTCGGATCCACCACTTGAATAATCTGAATCCAACCTGCTAGAATGTCTTGAAAAAGATTGAAAAAAAATAGGGAATGAGCACACATGCCTAGTAGGTATTTTCGTATCAACCTGAAGGCAATGTTTAAATAATTAACATTTTAGCTCTAGAGTAAAGATACATGAAATACGATAAAACATGCGGTATAAGACCAAAGTAACATAAGTAACATGATATCAGGGTTTGCCGACCCGCCCGACCCGGCCGACCCGATCTCGGCGCGGGACGGGTCGGGTCGGGCGGGTCGCATAGCGACCTGATCCGCCCCTCTCGAGTCTCGACGTGATTTTTTGGGAATTTTTTTTAAAATTTTTAATAAATTGATTTTGAAAGATTAAATGTTATATATATTTAAAAATATTAGAATGTAGAGTTTATTTATGATAATAGATCCATGCTACATTATACATAATAAATTATATAAAAATTACATATTACACTACTTAATTAAACATCATATTATATATAATACATAAAAATTTATTTCAATTACTAAATATGTAAAAGGAAATAGTGATATAATAATGGCATTCATTCATGAAGTATAAAATACAAAAACTCACTAATCCTCGTCCATGTGTGAAGCCCGAATCCCAAAACTCACTCATCCTCCTCATCTGTGTAACCCGAATCTCAAAACTCACTAATCCTCATCATCAGTGAAGCCCGAATCCCAAAACTCATCATCAGATACATGAGACTGATCACCCGTATAATCTAACTCTATCCTAGTGGGTGGAGGTACATGTGGGTGGGACTGAAAATATGTAACCATCTGCACAAATGATGGGTCGTGTGCTGCGGTGGAGGGTACATGAAAATCTGTAAAAAAAGTCCTCACTACATCTATAGCTTCAATTCTATCATGTGCGATTGGTGCTGGTGCTGGTGTTGGTGCTGCTCGAACTCTGGACGTGGAGGAAGATCCTGCTACGCCCTGTGCTCGTGGTGGAGGTACCCGGGACGTAGAAGAAGATGTCCTCGGTGTGCTACGAGAACCGTATCTATCCTGTAATTGTGTCCGGAATGAATGTCTGACATCTCCCGGAACTCGGTCGCATGCACGAACATCGCGTCCCACTCCCGCAAGGTGCTCCGCAAACCTGTGTATGCCGGTGACGCGATGTTCGCAGTATCTACAGTGCACATGTCCATCACCCTCAACAGAGTATCCATGCTCCCACGCAGGGTGACGCCGTCTGTCCATGATGACCTGCAAATGATGCAAAAATTTACATTACTGATTACAATGACAAGTACAGAACTCTATATATGAAAAACTCTACAATTAATTATTAGTTAGTTGATACATACTAATAAAGCCTATGGAACCAAACTGGGCCAGTGCCCATCTCCAAACAATCTGACATTAAATGTGGTCCGCAGATAGGACAGATAGTCTTCATAGCGCATTGAACCTGAATAGTTCTCCCAGTACATGCGTACGTAGTATTCATACTCCAGCGAACCTTGTGCGTACACGACCTCTACTGACGTAGCTGCGGCATAAGGATATGGATACGATGGGAAAAATGAACTACTGTTATCTGAGTCGCCATGATACATCGGCTGCTGCGGCCATGACCGTCCATACGAGCTTCCAGATCCCTGGGAGTCATGTGTGCTCATCCTCTCAAAATCAGACAACATACCTTGATAGCTGGTACTGTCTACAACCGAACTTCCATAGTAGGGATCCCAATGATCAGCTGCCCGTCTCGTCCCTGCCGGTGGAACACCGTGGTCCTCATCCATGCGTGGCATGTGTGAAGTGCTGCTCCTCTGTCCATGCGCCATGTTGACGGCCCCCACGACCTCTACTATGACCATTGCTGTACTCTCTGCCACCAACACTAGTATTCTGACGAGTACTCCGTTGGTCACCTTGAGAACCACCACCTCCATGGGATGAAGACCCTGTCGGTGTACTCTCAGCATCGGAGTCATGACTCCCACTAATGCGGGGCTCAACAGAAGGCTCGGTAGTGTCGTCATCTGCATTGGGATCTAATGTCTCCATGTCTGCAAAATCTATAGGATTTAATGGTGGTCCCTTGTCCTTCTTGCTGGTGAATAATGTGGTCCATGATGATTTTTTCTTCTGTGGAGCAGGGGGCGGCTTACATACTGCATGTTGTGTCCCTATAGATGCCTGATAAGCAGAAGCCTATTTAGATAATTTTTCAATTTACTTTCTATTTTGTAAGACTGTACGTATACCTGAGAAGACTGATTGGGTGCCTTAGCCTTAGATGTTGAGCGTCGGGGCGCAGCAGACTGAGATGGTTGTTTCGATGCTACCGAAGACTACACAATTGAAAGAAGAATATATTCAATTACCAATGAATTATATATTAATAAATGTAGAAATGACAATATAATTTCACCTCTCTAAATGAGGAACTCCCCCTAGCCTCTCTTGAAGTGGATAACCTTCTTGGTTCCGCAGATATTGAATGCCGCGGTACAGCAACTCGGGACCACTGTTCTCCCACAATGTTGTTATTTGTCGGACCGACCTGCAATATATTGCTATCATACAGAAATATATGACTATGCTATCTAATGAAATTTGTGATTCGATTTTTATGTATTAATTCACCTGAGGTGCTCTTGACGCTCAATTAATGGGGGTTGGATCAATCGCTCCCATGCTGTATCATCATACGCATACGATGTGTCTCCACCCCCAATGACGAGGTCTTCATCTAAATTAATTTCATCATCACGTCCCGTTGCAGAGTCGTCACCACCCAAATGCACATGGGTGTCATCTCCCTCCCCGACTGCCTCTTGTACAGCTGATGCGAGAAAAGTATTAGGCCGTGGTGTCTCGCCAGGTTCTTCAACCTCCTCGTCTAATTCTGCCTCACCACGCTCGGTTGTGGCTCTTGCAACCCATGCTACCATAGGGTCATCATCGTCTCGCAAGTACACAACATCCGTTGGGTCGTAATCTCCCTCTCCTCTCCTTGTATCCATTTGTACATGCCGGACCTTTAGCCTCATGTTGTAATGAACATACACCATTTTGTCTAGCCTGCGGTGTGTTAGCCTATTCCTCAGCTTAGTATGCAAGAAGGAGAACGTCGACCAATTCCGCTCACACCCACTCGACGAGGATGTTTGCGATAGAACTCTCATTGCGATCTTCCTTAATACGGGTGCACTTGTGCCGTAATTTAGCCACCACTCAGCTGTGTTTAAGACAGATCACGTAATTAGATGTAAAAATTACTTCTCGAGACATAGAAGGTACATTGTGAAGACACATTACCGGGGTCGAGTCTATCACGACTGGCCATGGCATTAGTTGTCGCAAATGAACCAATTCCCTCTCTAAATGTTTTCATCTGCATTATCAAAAAATATGAAGTGTATATTTCATTTAATATTGTCAATGTTAAAATATCCAAGTATACCTCATTCAACGCATCAGCAGCATCTGTTGGGGTGAAAGACAATCGGTCTACCACAATGTTGACCGATTATATCAACGTATCGTCATAAGCAAGGGCCCGAGCATATTGGAAGGCCGGATGTAGATAGTACGCTGCAATCGTAAGATAATGAATTACATATTAGTATCAATTGAAAATCACAGCTCATTGATTGGACGATGATTGGACGAGAATGTAAGTGTTTACCTGCCATGTGAAGATCGCGGCTCATTTGTCTGTCCCATCTGTCCTCCACAATCTCTAGAATGGTGGGTCCATATTTTCTGGACGTTGTAAGGATCTTCCGCTTGGCTGCTTCTATTTTGCTGTACACCAACCCCATGGTTGGTACTCTATCCCCATCCACGCATCGTAGAACCTCATACAGTGGCTCTATCAATGACACTAATACCTTCACTCGTTCCCAAAAATTCGAGGTGTTCACAATCCCCTCGACCTCCGCCCCTTCACGTGAAGCAGCAAAAGAGGAACTCAGCCAGGTCTCACCTCTAAACATTTGCTTCAACCCATCCTTGTGCTTCAATAGGCTCTGCAATGCGATGTAGTTGGTGGCAAATCGTGTGATGCCAAGCCTCAACAGTTCGCCGCCACAATGCTCCCTCATCCATGCCAATACAAGTGTGTGGTTGTAGATATATTTCGTGATTTTTTGTGCCACATCGACCACAGATTTTACCATACGAAGCTGCCCAATCTCCTTCAGCATCAGATCTACACAATGCGCTGCACATGGGGTCCAGAAAATGTGCCGTTTTTTCTTCATTAGCTCCTCCCCGGCCTTCTTATAGTTCGACCCATTGTCAGTCACCACTTGCACAATGTACTCCTCCCCAATCTCAGTCACCACTTGCTCCATCAATGACAAAATATATTGATGACTATGAATTTGATCAGACGCATCCACTGATTTGTGAAAGAATACCTGTCTGTCACAATAAGCAAGGAAGTTGATCAGGCTAGATTTTGTGGTACCTGACCATCCATCACACATCAGTGTGACTCCGTACTTTATCCATTTCTGCTTGAATGAGTCAATGTAACTCTTGATCTCAGCAACCTGTTCATCAAGGTATACGCCAGCCAATTCTCTCGCTGTAGGTGGCTGCACGTGTAGCCCAAGGACCTGTGCTTCCTGAAACATTGGCTTGTAGTAAGGGCTATTGGCTGCATTGAAAGGCAGACCCGCGTGGTGCCACCATTTTACAACAGCCTGACCAAGTTTCCATTTAGGTCCCTTCTGGCCATACGCATCGTCCATCCTCGTTTGCTTGCCATGCTCTCGGGATAGTGCACCGGGCTCCACATCTTCAATGTTGATCGATTGTGTCCTTTTTCTTTGTGTCCCCGAGTCACCAGTCAATAAACTCCTTATGCCTCGTGGTTGTCGAGTCGTAGATGAACCACCACTCCCTGATGCTCCGGTCCTCGCCGCCTCGCGACTACGGACTACAGTCTCCTCGGGATGTCTTGACTCTTCCCTGCTCTGATGTACTGCCTCACGAAACTGGGCTTCGTATGGATCGTTCACAGTGACATACACATCAGGCTGCTCAGCACGTGCTTGTTCGTCTTCGTCACTGGGTGTCCATGCACATTCCTCCTCGTTGCTGCCACTTGCGCGCCCGCTCACTGCCGCTTGATCTCTTTTCTTCTTTTTTCCTTTTCTTGTATCTCAGCTCTCTTCTCCCGCAGGTGCCTAGCCATTGCAAGTTTCACATCTCTAGGCACATGGGTACACCCAGCAACCTCAGAGTATCCTGCCCCGGCTCCTCCTGCCAAATGCTTCTTCAATCGAGACACCCCTCCTCCCCGGTGTTCTATTTTACAATAGTTACAACGCCAACACCTACGGTTGCCATCCAACAAAACTCCGTGTGACCACCCAATATCATTTGTTCGTTCCTTAGGAGCCATAGGGTGCTATCTCCTAAAATTAAGAAATTCAAATTATGAAAATATATTATTTCCCATCTACAAGTAACAATGAACATAATTTCATGATTTTTGTAACATGCAAGACTAAATTCAATATTTAATACATCTTAATATAATTTAGTTCCAAATATTATAATTATTTCTATAACATACATATAAGGGTAATATTTATAATTAATACATATACATTAACTTTAAAATTATTTATCACTAATTAGATATTTAAAATTACATCTCTAATTAAATTACATGACACATATAAATTATAAACATATCTAAATAATTTACATTATACATATAAATTAACTTTAAAATTATTTGTAAAATATTTATCACTATTTATATATTTAAATTATAAACATCTCTAATTAAATTACATTATAGATCTAAAGTAACTTTAAAATTATTTCTAAAATATTCAAGAGAGTTTACATTAAAAACATCTCTATTTAAATTATATTATAGATCTAAATTAACTTTAAAATTATTTTAAAAATATTCAACACTATTTACATTAAAAACATCTCTACTTAAATTATATTATACATCTTAATTACATTTAAAATTATTTATAAAATATTTATCAATAAATTTATATTTAAATTCAAAACATATCTACTTAATTTAAATTATAAATATTAACTTTAATTTTTTGTAAAATATTTCTCACTATAGATATATTTAAATGAAAAACATCTTTAAAAATTTTAAAATTAATTATTATATTATTTTACGTCTACAACTAATAATGAAAATAATATCATTAATTCTACAAAATTAAATTTTAAAGTTAATACATCTCAATTAAATCTAATATTTAAACATGAATTAAGTAATATATCAAACATAAATGTATTTCTACAACATGAATTAAACGATATTTATATTATTTCTACAACACGAATTAAATAATATATCAATATATTTAATTTTACAACATGAATTAAATAAAAATTATATTTTTTCTACAACATGAATTCAACAATACATCAAAAATAATATTAAACAATGACAATGTAACAAATTTTATTATTATACTTTTTTAAATTAAAAAAGATATAAAATTTTAAAAAATAATTTTTTTCCTCCCCCCCCCCCAAACCGCCCTTGTTCCAGCGCCCCCCCCCCCCACCCCACGGTCGCAGACGCCCAGCCCACCCCCCCTGCCGGTGGCAGACGCCCAGACCCCCGCCCCCCCCCCCCCCCACGGTGGTAGAAGCCCCCCCCCCCCCACCGTCGCAGACGCCCAGCCCACCCCCCCTGCCGGTGGCAGACGCCCAGACCCCCGCCCCCCCCACGGTGGCAGAAGCCCAGCCCCCCCCCCCCTACCGTGCCAGTGGCAGACGCCCAGACCCCTGCCCCCCCCGCCGTCCCCCACGGTGGCAGACGCCCCCCGCCGCCCCCCGCCGTCCCCCGTCCCCCCACGGCCTGCCAGTGGCAGCCCCCCCCCTCCCCCCACGGCACGGCCTGCCGGTGGCACACGCCCAGCGCCCAGCCCCCCCCCCCCCCACGGCACGGTCTGCCACCCACGCCCCCCGTCTCCCCACGGCCTGCAGGTCCCGCCCGCCCCGACCCCCCGTCCCCCACGGCGGCAGACGCCCAGCCCCCCCGTCCCCCCACGGCCTGCCGGTGGCAGACGCCACCGTCCCCCACCCCCACCTCCGTCCACCTCCGGCCAGATGCGGCTGCCAGACGGGCCTTTTCCCCACCCTTAAAAAAAAAATTCACCTACCTACCTCCGATCGCCGCCCTGAGCCGCCCAAAGCCGCCGGCCACCGCTCTGATCGCCGTCCGCCGCCGCTGCACCGCCGTTCGCCGGTGGGAGGGATGGAGGGAGCCTCCCCCTTCGGCCTATTAAATGGGCGAACCTCTCGACCCGCCCGTACCGAGCCGGGTCCCGCCTCGAACCGGAGCGGTACGTGGCGGGACGCACGGGACCTTGCGGTCCAGTGCGTCCCGTCCACGACCCCCAGCCCGTGCGACCCGGTCCCGGCCTGGGTCGGGTCGGGTCATGCGGGTCGGTGCGGGTCGGGGCGGGACGGCAAACCATGCATGATATGATTAAGAATGAGAATTGAGAACATGATAGAGCAAGTATATAGCAATAATGTAAGTTTGGCCTTTCATGAATAAGAATGTACTAGCAAGCAGGGTATTCGTATGTATTCGTGGATTTCACTAGTTTATAAGAAAAGTACTCCCAGCGCAATGCGACGCCAGTGTTCATCATACCCCATGATTTATAGTATGTTTCCGGCTCTCTGCCAAGGGGACTGGAGTGGAGCCCTTGGACACTGTCTGTGCCCGCTCTTGCATCTTCAAGTTATAAATCAAGCTACTTCCACGAAAATATAAATATGGCCAATAATGTAACAAGGTGAAACTATGGTTCCATGATAACAATTATCAAAGTAAGATTGCTCCAAATAAGAATATGAGAGTTCAAATATTTGAGTTAGAACTAGGTTATGCCATGAAGAAAAATCGGTAGCATAACGACATATTCTTTACTTTCCATAAGTTATTAATATCTTATTAGACAAGTGTTAAGTTCCAAGCAATCATTAGTCCATCTAGGAACTTGGAAAACCCAACCCAAAAGTCAAACCTCGGGTTAGACAGAGTAAAGGATAAAGCAGTCGTTTAATAGACCGTTTGTGGACAAAAAGCGGTCTCGGGCCAACCGCTACACAAGGCTTAGCGGTCGTCTGAGGGCCGTTTTTAACTAGAGCTCAGAAAAACACCGGTAGTGTAAGTGCTCCTAGACAGTTTGGGTTTTTATGGTACAACCAACTCGACGTCCTAGTGAGAATCCCAGCCTCGCGGAGTCTTATGGAGGCCTTGAAACAAGATCACCTAGTCCGGTGGAAGGAATATCCAACGGAGAGGATCACAAGTCCAAGATTGTGTGCTTAATGTGCCAAGTGTATCTAATGACATCGTACATGCCATTTCCTTAAAGAAAGGACTCAAGATGAGAGTGAGATCGAAAGAAAACAACGATCAAATCAAAACTACACAAGTCATGAATCATATGAAATTTATTGTAAATACAATAGTATATGGTTTTGGCATGAAATTAACATAAGTCAAAATAAGTCCATAGTGTACAAAGAACATGAAATCAACTAGGATGATATCTCCAAGTATAAGAGTACAATATTTAAAATAGGTGTAAGACCTAATTAGCTAGGCTCATCAATAGGGTTATTCTACACTATGTTTCGGTTTAACAATAACCCCGAACTCAGAAAAAGAAAATGGTCTTGGAAGGACCATTTTATGGGCCTTAGCGGTCTATCGTAGGGCCGCTAGGGGTCTCATCCGGTCTCAGGAAGACCGTTTCTTCCTGTCTACTGTAAACAGCAATAAGAATTGAAATATGGCTAATCTAGGGCAAATAGATGTATGATAAAACACGCCAAAAGGTAAATATGGCCTGATAAAATCATAATAAAACATGGAGATGCATGGGTAGTCATGTTTTAAAATAGAATTATTATTTTTGTTATTAAGGGTAAGGTTCATGCAAGCTATGTTAACCCTATATGCGCAGTGATAACAAAATATTAAATACAACGTGTATAATGCATGAAAACTAATGAAACAAGAGGGCTTTTGCTCCTAACATTAAGTTTAAGCCGTTCATGAGATAGCCTACCTCTAGACAGAGCTCTAAACTTCGAATTTTGGGCTGGAGCTCGACCTTAATTCCTGTTTGTCCCGAACCGAATCAGCAACTTCGTGGCCTTCTAACTTTTGATCTTCTTTACCTATTACCACGAAACTTAGACGGTAAGAAGAGGGTACTAAAAGGAGCAAATAATTCTACAGAACCCATATCTAATTACCTCGTTTATGGCTTCTAATTCGCTGATCAATCTGGCCTGGTCGCACAATCTCCTGGGTATCTTCCACTGAACCAGCGACTTTGCAAGCTTCTATCTTCCTATAGGCTGGATCTCCTAAGATGAAATTTTGAGAGAAGTTAGACCTCACTATAATGAATGAAAACTTCTGAAGAACTTACCTTAGATAATACTTCCTTACCTTAGTTCCACGTGAGCCAAAAGTAAGGGTCGCGCAGGTGAGACTTAAGGTCTATTTATAGGGTTAGCTAGGGTTTCATGGATTTGAACGATCCTAGAGTCCTAATTAGACCTTTCATTCGATCCTAATCCATTCTAGATATAATGCCCTGGATTCTTATCTGATCTTTATTAGGTCTTTCGGGTCCTTTTCGGAAAGTTTTGGATCACTTTTGTGGGTCCTGAGTTGAGTTTAACGATCCGTATGGATTTTTCTCTCGTACAAGTTACGGAATCCCACGGTGAGTTTGTTTCTCAGTTCATCGACTCGTGGACGCCGCAGTTGCGATGTACTCTTCCCGAGGATCGTTTTGACTATTTTTACGTATTTTTCTGAATTAGTCTATTTTTGGTCTAATAATTGAATTTTTGAAAATTAGGAAAAATCCTAATTTCCTTTCTATTTATTCCTCAACCACCTCTCTCCTCCCTCATTTCTCTCATCTCTTTCTCTCTCTCGTTCTCTCTCGTCTCTGGGCCGTTCGGCGCGGGGCGAGCACCGTTGCGGAGCTGGCCGAAGCGAGGACGCGATGGAGTGATCAGGACGCGGGATAGAGCGACGGTGTGGCGTGGTGCGATCCCTCGGTGGATTCCGAGATCGGCGAGGTTCACGTTTTAGCGTTTTCGGTGCGGTTTAGTCGCTTCGATGCATGATTTCTTTTGTAGAGGTAGGGAGACGAATCACCTACTCTTCCTGCACATTTCCCCTATAATTTCACGTTGTCGGTGCGAGTTTGAGCGGGTTTCGCTCAATTTTTGTAAAATCGTACTTTTGTGGAGTTCGTAGGGTTCGCCAGAAAATGGTGATGGTTTTTAGATCGGTTGGTATCAATGGACTCCCTGGAATGTCAACGTTCCAGATCCGTAGATTTCGTGTCGTTTGGTTGTCATTTGGGGTCGGTACGAGCCCGGGAACCCCGGTGACCCAAATAGGGTCGATTCGATGGAATCACCCGTTTCTCGTCGTTTCTTGGCCAATTCGACTCCCGTTGGAGTCTAAATGTTGTATATCGTCGTTCTGCGACGTTATGGATGTATCCCCTTCGTTTCGGAATGAACGGGGTGTGGAACCGGGCTTTAGGATTTGGATCCGCCAATTTTTCACCGTAATCGGTCGACCGCCGCGGGCGGGCAGGTCGACCGACCGGCGTTCACAGCGGACGGGGGACCGCCAATTCGGGCCGGTCGACCAACCCTGTTAGGTCGACCGCCCGTAGGGGTTAGATCGACCTAGGGGCGGTCGACCGAAATGCAGTATTTTTCACCGTTTTGAGTCCCGGTCGGTCCCGTTGAGACCCAATGATCGACCTATGGACTCCTTAGTGTCCCGGACACCCTATGGGTTCCATGTCCATGTTTCTGGGGTGTCGGGAGGTGCCGTGCTACCTCGACTAGCGTGCCCAAAGGTATGCATGTTTCGTGCTTTGTGTTACGCTCGATCGAGTCACCGTGACTCGGTGTGAGTGCGGTGGGGTTCCCCCGCATGTGAGTGGCCTTCCTTGAGTTCCCATCTTGAGGGAATTGTCTCGGCGGCCTGTGATCTACCTCGGTATTCACATTACCGTGGTTTTAGACCTAGTTAAGATTTTATGTCGGTTGGCCTTCGCGGTCCAACCTTCATGCGTTTCTTCCCTGTAGCTCACCTTCCTTAGGCTACTACGCGTCGTTTGTCTTAGATCAATGTCTTAGGGTGGTTAGTATGGTGGTTGTCTCTTGGACCGCCTAGTCCATGTCGCGGATTTTCTATAGATTCGCTTGGTGGTTCGTTGGGCAGGTCAACTGGAGTTGACTAAGTCTAGTGGTTCGTCCTTGACTGCTACAGTCGCCTCGTGGCCCTACCCCTGACCGCCAGTGTTCTTGTCTCTGTGTGCATAACGGTTTCCTCCTTGACTACTTGGTTTTCCTAGCAGCTAAATGATGGATCGCTTATGCCCAGAGTGTCATTCCCCGTCATTTTGATTTCCGTATATCTTGGCTTGACCTTGTGGTTTGCCATTCCCGTGGATATCTTTTGATGTCCTATGAGGGCTAAGACCGTGTTAGGAGGTAGCCAGGAGTTTTTGTGCTTGAGGTAGGATTTTCTTTCCTACTGTAGAATCATCATTGTCGGGGTTCCGGTCAACCCGGGGTGACCCAGTGGTTGACAGGTAACCTTGAGTGTCTCGGCGGTTCTGTCCAATTCGGGACGTGGTTTTGGATGTCTCGAGGTATCATTTTACCTCAGTTTGCATGTCCAGGCGTGGTGAGGGTCTTGGTGTTCCCTCAGGTCTCCGTGTGTCATTTTCTACGGTTGTTTCTTCTGACTTAGGAATAGACCGATTGGCGGCTTGTTCTGCTTTTTACGACGACCTTGACTCTGAGTCGTGAGACTCAAGGATTGTTGTGTTTTCAGGTCTAGTTGCCTTGTCCTGAGTCCGGTGGAAGTCTGGTATGCTACCTTGTGTCCCGTGCTTCGTAGTACGTACTACAGTGCTTCTTTACCTATCTGTACTCCGACACTCACGTTTTGGAGTTATGTGTCTAGTGAGCCTCCACTAGTCATAGCCTGGTGACACGTTACGACATGTCGACCCACCCGGGAGTGGTGGCGTGGCAGTTCCCGATATACAGTTTGTAAGCTAGTTTCCATGGGCCCCCGCTGTACAGTGGTATCCTGCTGGGTTGGGAAAACTAGCTAGAGGCCTGGCTCTCCAGCAAGAGTCGGTGTGTGCACACGTGGTCAGGGGCTTTGGGCTGACGCCGACGGGCGTTACCCAGTCTAGTCACTCGTTACTGTAGTCCTGTTCCGATTCTGAGCGTGTCTTAGTCTCTGTCGTGTTTCGGGCAGCATAGTAGACGAGACACTTGAGGCGCAGCATAAGACATCAGTGGACGCAGCTGGCTGTTCTTCTAGTGAGGAGGTACTTCCATCACGTGACACATGACTCTTGTATTTCTCATGCATTGTGACCTTTCTGGGTTAGCCCTCTCGTGGTCTTGCCCGAGGTCAGTGTTGTGTCATGTACATGACGTTCTAGTCATGTGTGTGTGGTCGTGTCTAGAAGAGCGTGCATGGCAATCAAGTCGTGTGTACTTTAGAGTATGTCTGTGTCTGTCTAAGTCTTCTCTAGGCTTTTTACCTATCTTCGCAGGCCTTCGCCTAGAGCCTTGTGCTGTGTCAGTAGATCGGCAACTCCTGAGTTCGTCAGTTCAGAGTTTACCCATCTGTTGCTGTTGTTGTTTGGAGTAGCTTAGGGGCCGAGGTTAGTTCGGCAGCCGTGTTTTGTTCAGTACGGATTTTCCCTTTTCTTTTAGCTGCTCTACTCCTTCCGTTCCGATTTTATTTTACAGCTTTGTAGTTTAGTTTTCCTACTTTACTACACCTGCTATTTTTGTCATTCCGTGTTACTGTGCGTTTTTCAGTGGGGATCCGTGTGACCCCTATTGGGCCAGTGACACGAGGCTCACCCCTGCTTTTCAGGTGGGTGGCATCATTCTGCTTCCGCGGTTACTGGTGTGGCGAGTTCGTAGCTGCCAGCGGTACCTGCGTCGGGCTTCACCCGACCTCA
This sequence comes from Amorphophallus konjac, assembly GCA_022559845.1. Taxonomy (NCBI): domain Eukaryota; kingdom Viridiplantae; phylum Streptophyta; class Magnoliopsida; order Alismatales; family Araceae; genus Amorphophallus; species Amorphophallus konjac. Next base: position 221,948,068 of record CM040118.1, read on the forward strand.
GTGTACATCTTTCTTTTCTGTTGGACTATACTGCTTGTCTTTCATTTGGACTAGACTCTGGTATAATTGTTAACTTTAACTGGTAATTCAAAAGTAATTTTATTTCAGCTACTTTAGAAAACCGATCTAATGAAATTTAATTGCTTACTGTTATATCTCTGTGGCTTCAATGTACTACACGATAATCCCTTTTCCCTTTGGAGCTTTACAACTCTTGAGAGGCTTCACGGGTTCTAAGTGGTATCGGGTCTGCTCAGTAGTCCTATCGGGTATATCCAGTATCCAGGATCCGGGTCGTCACTGTTGGTATCAGAGCATTGTTGTGTGAAGTACATGGGAATTCGAGATATACAGTATCCAGAGTCCTGAAAGTCTAGTACAGTCTTTCGCTGGCTTAGGTTTGTGATTCTTTATCGCTTCGTTTTCCGTGTGTTATCTTATGCGTGCCATGTTGGCACTGTATGAGATGGTTTCGCTCTCGTCAGGATGTGACGCGATGTTTCTTTTCGTCATGATGTTTGTCTCGATGGTGCTGTACTTGGCAGAGTTCGCTGATAGGCTTGAATCTGCAGTACATTGTTCGAGATTTTTCGGTGGTTTGTTCAGGTGGCTGGTGACTTTTTTGAGTTGGTGTGATGACCGTACACGTTCGTACGTTGTTTTGGTCATCCCAGCTTAAGTCTGTGTAGCTCCTGAGGTGTTTCGCTTCTGTCGAAGTGCTCGATTAGATTCCCTTGATTGAGAAGATGCTCAGGCGAGAGTAGGATTTTCCCTTCCTGGTAAGCTTCTATTTGTCAAGCTTGATGCTTCTCGTTCCGCTTGGTGGAGTCTTTTCGAGGTAAGCCTTGGAATTGCTGTCTTGGTGAGACCTTTGTCCTGTGTCTACTTAAGTGTGGACAGTATTTATTCTGAGCCTGATCTTCTCTTTCTTTTACGATTTCCTGGCTTTGGACCTAATCTTTGTGTCGAGAGCCATTGTACATCGTGTTTCATCGTGCTGTGTCTAGCGGCCGATGTGTTGTGAAGGCTCATTTATTCTTTCAGGACGTAATGGTAAGCTGAGATTAGCCTTTCTTTGTGCTTTGTGCTGACACGGGTACTCTCCTTCTTTGCACTTAGGCGATTTGTGATTGGTTGCTCGCAGGATCAGTACTCATGGCATGATATATTGCAATTTCATGAATTGCCATGGTGCCGTGTGTGTGCTGAGATGCGGATACCGAAATATTTCTGATGCCTGTGTGAGTTGTTTGAGTGCGCAGCGGAAGCGTGTGGGCTGATAACCCACAGGTCAAGGATTGTGTGGTAAGATTTTGGCCGGTCGACAGAATTATTTTTCTCGATGTGACTTCATCTTGGCTTCATGTGCCTTGATGTGGCCTCTTGCCGTGTTGTTGCTGGAGTCATTCTGGTGTTGGCACTGGCATTTGTAAGTGTTGGGGAGTCTATCGGCATTCCTGCTAATTATGTACCCTCTGCTCCTCTATAATCTTTCTTGGGTATTGTGCTCTCAAGACGTGATGGTGGTCCTTGAGATACGTTCCCCGAGATTGTTGTCATTTTTGTTGTCGTGGGTCTATTCTTGGTGAGCTGCTCGATGCATGACTAATCCCTAGTAGTCGTGTGTTCAGTTGTCATTATGCCTTGATGTGACCCAGCTTGCAGTGGTGTTCCGTGGTTCTGTGTTCAGTACGAAGCCAGAATCCTGCATGTCCTGCTATTGTCGCTTGATCGCTGTTTCTCTATGATTTTGTCTGTCTGTCTTGGCACTGTGTGGACCAGGTCTTGTCGGTTAGCCTTGCTATACTCTTCTCTCCCGGTAGAGTTAGCTTGCGACTTGATCAGATGTAATGTCAGATTGAGGACTGACTTGATTGTACTTGTGGTTCGATGTTGTCGTTGGCGTCTTGTGTACCGGGCTTTCGTGGTTGCCTTTGGCACTGAAGCCGATGATGTTGTCGAGCTGTCAGTTGAGAGGACTATGCTTCCTTGTTTAAGCTGATACTCCCCGTGTCTGTCGTTTTTGTTTTTCCCTATATCTGTTATAGTGGCATGTGTCATGTCTCCTTTCCTGCGAGAAGTAAGCGACGTTGCCTTGTTTCAGAGGTGTCGGACTTGTGTTCACTTGTGTCGTGCTCGATCCAGAGCATGTGCATGTGATTGTGGTCTGACTATGTCCCTCTGAATTGTGTTTTTCGAGATTCGCGATGTTTCAAGTTATGTCTTGGGGTTGTTCTTCCCCACTTCTCCTTTGCTAGTCCTTAAATTTCGAGGATGAAATTTCTTAAAGGAGGGGAGGATGTAATGCCCTAGATTCTTATCGGATCATTATTAGGTCTTTCGGGTCCTTTTTGGAGAGTTTCGGATCACTTTTGTGGGTCCTGAGTTGAGTTTAACGATCCGTGTGGGTTTTTCACTCGTACAAGTTACGGAACCCTACGGTGAGTTTGTTTCTCAGTTCATCGACTCGTGAACCCCACAGTTGCGATGTACTCTTCCCGAGGATCGTTTCAACTATTTTTGCATATTTTTTTGAATTTGTCCATTTTTGGGCTAATAATTAAAATTTCAAAAATTAGGAAAAATCCTAATTTCCTTTCTATTTATTCCTCAACCACCTCTCTCCTCCCTCATTTCTCTCATCTGTTTCTCTCTCTCATTCTCTCTCATCTCTGGGCCGTTCGGCGCGGGGCGCGCACCGTTGCGGAGCTGGCTGAGGTGAGGACGCGATAGAGTGATCGGGACTCGGGATAGAGCGATAGTTTGAGCGTGGCGTGGCGCGATCCCTCGGTGGATTCCGAGTTCGGCGCGGTTCGTGTTTTGGCATTTTCGGTGCAGTTTAGTCACTTCGGCGCACAGTTTCTTCGGTGAAGGTAGGGAGACGGATCACCTACTCTTCTTGCAGCTTTCTCCTGTAATTTTGCGTTGTTCGGTGCGAGTTTGAGCGAGTTTTGCTCAATTTCGATAAAATCGTGCTTTTATGGAGTTCGTAGGGTTCGCCAAAAAACGACGATGATTTTTAGATCGGTTGGTATCAATGGACTCCCTGGAATGTCAGCCTTCCAGATCCGCTGATTTCGTGTCGTTTGGTTGTCATTTGGGGCCGATACGAGCCTGGGAATCTCGGTGACCCAAATAGGGTCGATTCGATGGAATCGCCCGTTTCTCATCGTTTCTTGGATGATTCGACTCTCGTTGGAGTCTAAATGTTGTATATCATCATTCTGCGATGTTGTGGATGTATCCCCTTCGTTTCGAAACGAACGGGGCGTGGAATCGGGCTTTAGGGCTCGGATCTGCCGGTTTTCCGCCGTAATCGGTCGACCGCCGCGGGCGGGCCGGTCGACCGACCGGCGTTCGCAGCGGATGGGGGACCGCCAGTTCGGTCCGATCGACCGACCACCCAGGGTCGGTAGGTCGACCGAAGTGCAGTATTTTTCACAATTTTGAGTCCCGGTCGGTCCCGTTGAGACCCAATGACCGACCTATGGCCTCGTGAGTGTCCCGAACACCCTGTGGGTTCCATGTCCATGTTTCTGGGGTGTCAGGAGGTGCCATGTTACCTCGACTAGTGTGCCCAAAGGCATGCGTGTTTCGAGCTTTGTGTTACGCTCGATCGAGTCACCGTGACTCGGTGTGAGTGCGGTGGGGTTCCCCCGCATGTGAGTGGCCTTCCTTGAGTTCTCGTCTTGAGGGAATGGTCTCGATGGCCTGTGATCTACCTCGGTATTCGCATTACTGTGGTTTTAGACCTAGTTAAGATTTTATGTCGGTTGGCCTTGGCGGTCCAACCTTCAAGCATTTCTTCGTTGTAGCTCGCCTTCCTTAGGCTGCTACACGTCGTTTGTCTTAGGTCAATGTCTTAGGGCAATTAGTGTGGCAGTTGTCTCTTGGACCGCCAAGTCCGTGTCGTGGATTTTCTATAGATTCGCTTGGTGGTTTGTTGGGCAGGTCAACTAGAGTTGACTGAGTCTAGTGCTTCGTCCTTGACCGCTACAGTCGCCTCATGGCCCTACCCCTGACCGCCAGTGTTCTTGTCTCTGTGTGCATAACGGTTTCCTCCTTGACTACTTGGTTTCCCTAGCAGCTGAATGATGGATCGCTTATGCCCAGAGCGTCATTTCCCGTCATTTCAATTTTCGTATATCTTGGCTTGACCTTGTGGTTTGCCATTCCCATGGATATCTTTTTATGTCCTATGAGGGCTAAGACCGTGTTAGGAGGTAGCCAAGAGTTTTTATGCTTAAGGTAGGATTTTCTTTCCTACTGTAGAATCATCATTGTCGGGGTTCCGGTCAACCCAGGGTGACCCAATGGTTGATAGGTAACCTTGAGTGTCTTGGCGATTCTGTCCAATTCGAGATGTGGTTTTGGATGCCTCGAGGTATCATTTTACCTCGGTTTGCATGTCCAGGCGTGCTGAGGGTCTTGGTGTTCCCTCAGGTCTCCGTGTGTCATTTTCTACGGTTGTTTCTTCTGGCTTAGGAATAGACCGATTGGCGGCTTGTTCTGCTTTGTACGACGACCTTGACTCCGAATCGTGAGACTCAAGGATCATTGTGTTTTCAGGTCTAGTTGCCTTGTCCTGAGTCCAGTGGAAGTCTGGTATGCTACCTCGTGTCCCGTGCTTCTTAGTACGTACGACAGTGCTTCTTTGCCTGTCTGTACTCCGGCACTCACGTTTTGGAGTTCTGTGTCTAGTGAGCCTCCACTAGTCGTAGCCTGGTGAGACGTTACGACGTGTCGACCCACCCGGGAGTGGTGGCGTGGCAGTTCCCGATATAGGACTTATAAGCTAGTTTCCATGGGCCCCCACTGTACAGTGGTGTCCTGCTGGGTGGGGAAAACTAGCTAGAGACCTGGCTCTCCAATAAGAGTCGGTGTATGCACACGTGGTTAGGGGCTTTGGTGTCACGCCCCGAGCGCGGAAGATACTCGGATATGCGCGATGAGTTTATATCAATCATGTCAATCAGAGTAGTAGTGTATTCGACACCAAAACAGAGATGCGCAAAATAGAAAGATAACCCAATCCTTTATTTCATAATGGATAGACTATTACAAATCCAATACTCTATTCAATTAAAAAGGAAAAGTACATAGTTGACTCAAGAAAATAGGAAAAAAAACTAGATGACACTTGGAAAAGCTCTAGCTCTTTCACTCTTGACCATTCCCATCCGATTGACTTCCCTCGTCGTCGGAATTACCTGAAAAGTAAGGGACAAACACGGAGTGAGCGAACGCTCAGTAGGAAATTATATCTCAGGAACTAGCAAGGGTTTAAGTAGTTACATCTTTCATGAATGCACTATAGCTATGCATGCTCGCATAAAATGACAAGATAGAGAATTTATCAAGCAAGACAGCAAGATGAACTAGTCATGAGTTTTCAAGAAAAAAGATGACAAGATATTCAAGCAAGTACTTTTTAGCAAGTCATGTCAAGAACTTTGGCTATCATGTATCAAGCAAGCAAGTAGTTACCCTTTCTCGGGTCACGCAATTCATGTCAAGTCAAGTACGAGTCAAGTACAAGATTTGTGTGGAATGTCCAATCAAGCTAGTCATGCACTCGGTATAATGTCAGATATCTTATCATTCAACTCTCATGGGCACAAGTACTTTCGGGTGCTCCTCCCAGGACCAGATCGGGCCCTATATGTGCAGGCATTTATCATGTATATTTGATATCCACTCTTGTATATATATAGCCAATAGGGAATTTCAACAATTTAAGCTTGTAGACACGTAGGATAACTTTGAGAGAATGGGGTCCAAAAATACGACATTGGACATAGATAGGCGATAACAACGGTACAATCACGATGAACGACGAAACTAGGTGGAATTAGGTTCCCTTAACTCGGGTACCATGACAAACAAGTATGGACATTCTTTATATAGAATTGAGGTCCACATGAACAGTACATCAAAGGCAAGATACCCTCATTCTTATTATAGAATTGAGGTCCACAAGAACATCAACAATGGCATGATATCATCATCCCATTAAGAATTCTCATGATATACTCTTTGCATATCATAAGGGCCGGTATACCATGTTTTTTTAGAGTGACATGGTATTCAATAGTGTAATGGGTTTTTAGGGTACAACCAGCTCAGTCGACCTTGAGGGAATCCAAGGTATGAGGAGTCTTACGGAGGTCTCTATGACTAACTCGCTAATCCAAAGGAACGGAATGTCCAATGGAGAGCTTGTATGTCAATGAGAGTTGAGGGTAATCGATAAAACATCATGAAACGTGAGACTATACTCACGGAGTGGAGTAATAGTGCCTACATATATATATATATATATACATATAGTGAAACCCTCGGATAACAGCAATCGGAAAAAAATCAGTAATGCAGAAAGTAGCGACTCTGGTAAAGTCATTTTTCGTAAAATTAACGCCTTAATAAGGGGCGTTTATATTAAATTTGACGACATATAAAGAGGTCGTCCTTTCCAATATTGCTATTTTACAGGATATTAAAATCCGTAATTTCGTTGAAAACGTGCCTTGGGTAGGGGCGTTACCAGGAAAAAGGCGCCCTAGTCTGGGGCGTTAGTTAAACAAGAGACGACCTGGTCAAGGTCGTGAATTCACAATTTTACAAATTTTGAGGTAATGAATATTTCAGGAACATGGTATATAGTCAGGACCAGAAAAATAACAGGATTACAAGAAATTGACCATGCATTAATTTAGGATCATGTTTGCAATGATAATTAATTTTTAAACATGCTATTTATTAATTAACAGGAATTAACGTCCGTGTGCAGGGCGTCAAATCTGGAATTGACGACCTGGGCATGGTCGTGTCTTTTAAATTAACGCCCTTGTTAGGGTCGTTTCTTTCAAAAATTCCGTAGAAAATAACCAGAACGCATGAAAACTATATGCATGAACTACCGATGATAATTATCTATAGTTATATGGTAGTTTGGGCTACGTTCCAAGAGAAAATCCTACCTTATGATGATTAACTGGAGAACTGATGAAGACACGGTACTCTGCTATCAACAGAGTCGGATGAAAGGGGCAGAAGTCTTGGTGTAGATGTATCGACAGGTTCTCTTTTTGGCACAATCAGAAGCAGGCGTTCGTCGATGAAGAACCCACGTTCTTCAGTAGGTTAAGATGACTTCTCTACAGAGAAATAAGATGAAGAAACATCAGTTTTTCTTCATAATACTTAACTGAAGGTAGAGGAAAGAAAAACTTACCCGTTAATCTTCTTAACCTGTAAGAAGAGAAGAAGAATAAGAATATTGAGTATTCTTTCATGAAATCGATAATCAGACGAACAGAGATACAAGAAGAACCTGCTGTTCTTCACATACCTTAGAATACTCCGAACGCCAAATAGCGTTCTCGGTTCAAGCAGTAGGTTATTTATAGGATTTCTAGAATCCTAATAGAGTTAGTGTTTGATTGGAAGTAATATTTCCATATTAGAGTTATTACTACATTCGAACTCTTTCTCATAGTTATTATCTTACCCTGGATAGACTCCTGGGTCGAACGAAACTCAAACTGAATTAGCGACCTAGGTTAGGGCGTCGAATTTAAATTGACGCCTTGTCAAGCGTCGTTTCTTGTTGAAACGCGTCCATGCAAGGGACGTTACGCTATCTTGCCCTTTTTATTTATTTTGGTCGTTTGAAATTTGACGCCTTGACTTGTGGGCGTCCTATCTTAAAACACGCCTTAGGTAAGGGCGTTTTCTTGTAAAGTAGCGCCTTTATCTGAGGCGTTATTTCCATCAGGGTTTTAATTATTTTTATTCCAGGCTCTTTCGTTTATTTATTAAATCTTTTAATCTATTTTGATTTATTTATTCCTTTTAAATTTATCAAGGTTGCTACACCCTCCCCCACTTAAAAAGAATTTGGTCTCCAAATTCTATATCATATATTTGCATTTGGAGAGTGTAGAGTACGTACCTTCTAAAATAAATCTGGAAATTGTTTCCTCATAGATTCCTCGGTCTCCCATGTAGCTTCATGTTCTGAATTCTTATTCCATTGTACTTTTAGCATGGGAATAACCTTATTCCTTAGGGTTCGTACTTCTCGATCTAAGATCTTCATAGGCTTCTGCTCATACGTGAAATCTTTCTGGGTCACTAGGTCTCCATATTCAATAATATGTGATGGGTCATGTACATACTTCTTCAACATAGATATGTGGAACACATCATGTACTTCGGACAGTTAAGGGGGCAATGCGATGTGATAAGCAACCTCGCCAACTCTTTCTAGTATCTCAAAAGGTCCGATAAATCTTGGTGTAAGCTTGCCTTTAACACCAAATCTTCGTATTCCACGTCCAGGCGATATCTTGAGAAATACATGATCTCCAATTTGGAATTCGAGATCTCTTCTTCTTGTGTCGGCATAAGCCTTTTGCCTTGTCTGAGCTACTTGCAATCTTTCCCTGATTACTCGTATCTTCTCAGTTGTATCCCTTACCATGTTTGGACCTAACAGTTGTTTCTCTCCAACTTCATTCCAGCACAAGGGTGATCGGCAACTCCTTCCGTATAAAGTTTCGAAAGGTGCCATTTGTATACTAGCTTGGTAGCTATTATTGTATGCAAATTTGACCAGAGGCAAGTGATCATGCCAGTTTCTATCAAAATCAGTGATGCATGCTCTAAGCATATCTTCAACTACTTGATTTGTTCTCTCGGTCTGACCATCCGTTTGAGGATGAAAGGCTGTACTAAAATTAAGTCTCATCCCCAACGAATGTTGTAGTCCTTTCCAAAAATGAGAAGTAAAACGGGGATCTCTGTCAGACACGATCGAAACAGGAATACCATGTAATCTGACTATTTCCTTGATGTATAGTGCAGCTAAGACATCAACTGACCATCGACTCTTGATTGGCAAGAAATGCGCGGATTTGGTCAATCGGTCAATGATAACCCATATTCCGTCATGTCCTCTTTTTGATTTAGATAAACCCATGATGAAATCCATACCAATATCCTCCCACTTCCATTTAGGGATATCTAGAGGATGTAGCTTTCCAGCAGACTTTTGGTGTTCCGCCTTGACTTGTTGGCATGTGAGACAGCGTGATACATAGTCCGCTATTTCTCTTTTCATGTTGGGCCACCAAAAATTTCTTTTCACATCTTGGTACATCTTGGTAGATCCAGGATGAATCGTATACCTTGATCTATGAGCTTCATCTAAGATCTTCTTTTTCAATTCTGGGCAGTCCGGTATACAAGTTCTATTCTTGAACATTAATCTTCCCTCAGAAGTTAATTGGAAATCCGATTGTCCTTTTAATCTGCCCTTGATTTCTACTAATGTAGGATCATCATCCTGAAGTGCTTGTATCTCAGATAATAAATCTGACTGTATGCTTACATGAGATAATGTGACACATCTAGGGTCCGTGTCCATGCTTATATTGAGTTCAGAGAATTGTTCTAGCAATTTTCATTCTTGAATCATACAATTGGCTAACAGTGTTCTCGGCTTTCGACTAAGGGCATCTGCTACATGATTACCCTTTCCGGGATGATATTATATATTGAAGTCGAAGTCCTTGAGATATTCCAGCCATCGTCTTTGCCTCATATTTAGTTCCTTCTGTGAGAAAAGAAATTTGAGACTCTTGTGATCGGAGTATACAGTAAACTGTACTCCATAAAGATAATGTCTCCATATTTTTAGTGCAAATACTACCGCGGCCAATTCTAAGTCATGGACAAGGTAGTTCTCTTCATGCTTCTTTAATTGACGAGAAGAGTAGGCTATAACCTTCCCTTGTTGCATTAGAACACACCCGAGGGCAATGCCAGAAGCATCAGTGTATACCTCGAACTTTTCTCCTTCAATTAGCAATGCTAAGATAGGAGCTGTAGTAAGATGATCCTTGAGAGTTTGGAAACTTCTCTCACATTCCTCATCCCATTCATAACGGATCTCCTTGCGAGTTAACCTTGTAAGTGGCACGGTGATTTTAGAGAAATCCTTGATGAATCGCCTGTAATAGCCGGAAAGACCTAAGAAACTTCGGATCTCGCTAGCATTGGTCGGTCTTTCCCAGTTCCTTACAGCTTCAACCTTTGATGGGTCTACAGACAAGCCATCCTTTGATATAACATGTCCGAGAAAAGTCACTTCTTCAAGCCAGAATTCACACTTGCTAAGTTTTGCATATAATTGATTTGTCCTCAATATTTGTAATGCAATCCTCAAATGTTCCTCATGCTCTTCCTTGGTCTTGGAATAAATCAATATATCATCAATAAAGACCACTACGAATTGATCCAAATAAGGCCTGAATATACTATTCATTAACTGCATAAAGGTAGCAGGGGCATTCGTTAGTCCGAAAGACATAACAATAAATTCATAATGGCCATACCTGCTTCTGAATGCGATTTTATGAATATCCTCGTCCTTGATTCTTAGTTGGTGATATCCGGACCGAAGATCAATTTTGGAAAAGTACATGGATCCTGAAATTTGATCAAACAATTCATCGATTCTCGGCAGTGGATACTTGTTCTTGATAGTGAGATGATTCAATTGTCGATAGTCGACGCATAACCTCATGGATCCGTCTTTCTTCTTTACAAATAATACAGGCGCTCCCCACGGGGAAGTACTTGGTCTAATGAATCCTTTCTTAATGAGCTCCATCAATTGCTCCTTTAATTCCTTGAGTTCAGCAGGTGACATCCTATAAGGTGCCTTTGAAATCGGACCAGCACCAAAGACTAAGTCGATGGTGAAGGCCACTTCTCTTTGCGGGGGTAATCCCGGCAATTCTTCCGGAAATACGTCCAGAAATTCTTGTACTACTGGAATGTCTTCTAGCTTAGCTTCTTTAACTGTGACAAAGGCAAGGAAAGATGTACATCCTTTCCTGATGAGCTTGCTAGCTCGGAGAGCTGAAATAAGAGGGGATTTGCTCCGACTCTTGGGGCTAGTAAATATTAGTTCTGGAAATTTCTTGAATGTAACCTTACTATTGCGGCAATCAACCGTTGCCTGATACTTGGATAACCAATCAGCCCCTAGTATAACATCATACTCTTTCAGATATAAACATATGAGATCAATAGGGAGATTTTGACCATGAATCAATACCTCACAGTTTTGGTATTGATGTGTAATATCAGTCTCATCATCCAGAGGAGTAGACAAAACTAACTTTATCCATTCCGGTTCTAGGGGTAATGGGTCAGCAAACTTCTTAGAAACAATAGAATGCGATGCACCAGTATCAATTAAGACATATGCATTCCTGGAACAAACTTTCAATGTACCTTCCACTAAGCCGCCTCCTTCTACTTGCTCGGTCTCCTTGATTGCATGAAGACGAGCATTCTTGGTTACTGGGCGCTTTCCGTCAACGGCTTGATTGTTAAGTAATGGGCAATCGGGAATCCGATGCTCACGACTCCCACAACGGAGACATGCTCCTAGTTTCCTCCAGCATTCCTCTGCTCTATGACCCGCTTTATCACAATGTTTGCACACTGTATTTGGAGAGGTAGTGGTGATAGAGAAGGGCTTGGTCTTCTTGAACTTTTGGTCTTGTGAGGATGCTCCTCCATTGCTAGGCCTTTTCGTGAAGTTGGGTTTAAAGGAACCCGAACCTGTAACTTGTTCTTTCTTATCCTTACCACGAATCCTATCAGACAGTTCCGTGGCATCTTCTAATAGTTGAGCTCGGCGTACTATCTCTGAGTAGACTTGAATGTCCATCGGCGCCAGTTGAGTAATAGCTTGGGGCCTGAGCCCATTAAGAAACCTCCTAGCTTTCATTTTCTCGGTGCTAACTAGATGCTTAGCGTATCGAGACAATCTAGAGAATTGGGCCTCATACTCGGCCACTGACAAAGATCGTTGCTTTAATGCAGCAAATTCTGCAGCCTTCTTTTCCTGAACTCGGTCCGAGAAATATTTCACGTTGAAGTGTTCAACGAATTCTTCCCACGATACCTGATCTTGATTTATAGTAGCCTCTATTGATTCCCACCAGCATCTAGCATCTCTTTCTAACTGAAAAGTAGCTAATAAAACTTTATCCTGATCCGTGCATTGCATAACACGGAATATACGTTCTATCTCCCTAATCCAGTGTTCAGCGCCATCTGGATCAGTAGAACCCGTGAACTTGGGTGCGTTCATGTTCTTAAAAGTCTGGTGGAGACTTCCTGCTCGTTGTCCACCTCCTTGTGCTACTTGTTGCAGCACTTGAGTCATGCCTTGAAGGGTACGCTGCATGTTGCGCCATTGAGCACGTTCGACAGCCATTATCCTACAATTACAATAACTAGGTTAATATGTGATTGTATTTAAAGACTCATATACTATGTTAACTTTAACCCTTGGTTCTACCCAATCTCACTGGTTAAAGGTTTGAACATATCTGTTGACACCCGTTTTATACCCAATAAGTCGGGTCATCTCCTTATTTATTCAATATGGTGCTCCGAGTTGTTCACTCTTCATTGAATTTCTTTTAATCAGTTGAAGCCTGTTTTCTGGGTCTCAATTCCTGGATTAGACCTGGTTCCTGGTGGCACTTCGTTCAAAAGCTTGGCAATCCCTCCATTCTATTTTCTTGAAAATCAATGATAATAACGGTGTGGACTAGGTGCGTCATTTCATAATAACGCATGAATCATAGGCCGTCACTCTTTGAAGAGTCCCAAGAGTTAGGGTCTCGTTGCCCTTTGATAATAACGGTCTAATCCCTGGCCGTTGTTCCCTTATGACGCCCTATGCCCTGGCCGTTACTTATTTGCAGAGTCCTATTGTTTAGATCTTCTTCCCGTCGATCTTATCCTTTGGATAAGATTGAATATGACGGTCATGCCTTGGAGCGTTATTTCCAAGTGGCGGTCTATCGTAAGGCCGTTACTTCCTTCAGAGAGTCCTGACAGTTCAGGCCTTTTCTCTGCTACTCCGTGGACGAGATAGGGTTTTGGATTGGCATTATCTCCTTCAATTCTAATCCTCAGGACCTCTCGTTTGTTTCTTTGGACTCTTGTTGATTTTATCCTCAAGGATTTGCTAAGGATTATCCTCCTTTCTTGGCTGATTTATCTTCAACTCGACCTGAGAGTTTGAGGGAGTCTATAAATAGAACTCTTGATTTCATAACCCAAGGGAGGAGGGTTTGATTCACGACGAAGTGCTGCCAAATTCAGGAGTCATCTACATCCAGGAGGAGCTGCTTCCCACGTCCATCTTCCAAGTCAAGGGAGTATTTTGGGTTTTAGTTTGTCAAGATCATCATCATTGCATGCTCAAGTTTCCCTTGGTTTTATTAATCAAAAGCATTGCCCCTCCTCTTCCTCCACGTTTTCACTGTTGCTAAGCATACACATATCCTCCTAAACTTAAAAAACGCCCAGAGGGGTTAAAAACCAACAACTCCCCGGTAATCCCCTCTCCTTTTGATGTTCTCAAGCTTTTTAGGGATTGATGCTATACTTATGTTGAGGGCTAATTGAGGTTGTGTTGTTTTGCTTTCTACATCCTTGGCAGGTTTTACAGGATCACTAGCACGAGGCCCAAGCCTTCTAGCCGGCTGGAAGGGTTGGAGTTCAAAGAGTTCATATCTTTTCACTGCAGGTTATCTGACGGTCAGGTGCAGGAGCGTTATTTCCTTTTGGCGGTCTATCGCACGACCGTTACTTCCAAGCGACGCACAGGGTTTGGACCGTTATTTGCAAGTTGATATGCAGGCTTTCCTTGGTTTTCTCTCCCGTGGGCGGGTGTTTCATCCACCTATTTCCAAGGTATATTCGAGTCTTTGACTTGTGTTTACTTTGGTGGCGATCACGACTTTCCTTAGTGTTGGGCACTAGCTGTCTTTTTCATCAAATCTATTTATTCTCCTTGATTGTTCCACCCCTAGCGGTGTGTTTTTATTTATCTTTGCTCCACGCCCCGGCGTGTGTTTTCATTTTTCCCTTAGCGTAATTTGATTGAGATAGCGTGCCCATGCTAGAGTCAGATTTGATTGCCTAGGTTCATGTTCACATGTGCATAGGTTGAGCTGATCTTTGGTAGTTTATTTATCATCTTGCCATATTATTTTTCAAAACCCTCACAATCAACTACTAAAAAAGAAAGAAGATAAGAAGAGATAGGTAAACAAACAATCAACAGATAATTTTTTGGCGATCACGGTGGGACAAACTAGTGCCAATCGTGCTTCTGATTCCTGTTTAAACTTGCCATCATCTGTTTGCTCAGTTGTCTTTTGATCCCTTTGTTTTCCCCCCCTTTCTGGTTTTCTGAAACATACGACGGCCCTGTCTCGGCGCGTTACAGTGGTCTGACGCAGGGACATCTGGCCCTCGCTTGTCTTTGTGGTGTGAGCTTTCTCGGGTTTCCCTGTTACTTCAGTTTGTTTTTGGTTCCCTGGCTCATACGACGGTCTGGAAGCCCTGCGTTACATTATTTATGGCGGTCTGGTCTCTGACCGTTATTCGGATATGACGCAGGGGCCTTCGTCCGTCATTCTCCTGGCAGGTACGCATCCGAGGTGCAGTTATTTCCGCAGTTTTTGGCTGTGATTTATTGCTTGGGTGCTGCTTGATTTCTGCCATAATTCCATTCATATCTTCATATCATTATGTGCACCATTGTTTGCTAGATTCTAGGCTAGACTTTGCATGCACTCCGGTGCACATAGGGTCATCCATCTTTTCATATATTAGACTGCATTTTCCTACCTTGTTGTGAGGACCTCTCGTCTCCATATTCCTTGGGGCCGACTAGGAAATCACAGCAGGGACCTCCATAAGTCCCCGCGAGCCGTGGATTCCCACACGGACGCCGGGCCGGTTGTACCTTCCCCCCTTGTGTCTAGGGTTGCATAAGTGAAGGAGTGGTCACACTTAAAGTCAAGCCAAGTCCATATCCACCTCCTATTAGGAACCCATTTGGAGAGAGCACATATCAATCAATTCACTAAAGTTCCAAAGGAGAAACCATAAAGAAACTTTGTTTGCATCATCTTAAGCAACTTGGTTGGCTTTTGAGTATCTTCATTCCCTATCACTTATATCTTGTTTGAGTCACCTAGGTGCGGTTGCTCATTGTGTGTTTGTTGTGTTTGTTGTTTTGCATTTATCAAGGTTGTCCGTTGCATGTGGAGTTGTTTTCGTTCGTCCGAATCATATCCTCGAATCGCTTCCTCCTTCACGTTCTATTCCAATCCCCTCTTCGAATCTACCATGGCATCCTGCAATCCTCCTCGCTCCCAAGAAGATTCCCTTCCTCAAGGGCTCCTTGAGAACCCCCCGAGGGTTATTTCTTTCTCCGCTGGAGAAGGGACCGCCCCTCTCTCATCCTCCACTCCCGTAGAAGGTGGTCAGATCATCCCTTCTTTATCCACTCCTTCCGCGGGCTCTATCCTCCATATGATGGCCCAGTTAGATCCGACCCAACTCCAGGTCCTCTATCAGGCCATGCAAGGGTCCAATCCTCCTCCCTCCGCTACCGTCCAGGGGCACTCTAATTCTTCCATTATTGGGCCGTCTGTTCAGCCCACCCCGATTGAGCTCACCCCGGTCCAGCCCCGGACCATCACCTTTGCTGGCATGGAGATGGGTCAATCCTCCAATTCGACCCATCAATCTTTTGATAAGGGGAACTCGCCTATCCCCTCTCTTCCGATGGATTATCACCCCTCTGCTCCGGCGGCTCGCCAGATCCTCGTGGGCCCATCCGATTTCTTGCCCCAACAGCACGGGGTGGCCCAATTTCACTCCAATCCGGGTCTATCTCAGGCCCAGTATTCTTCTTACGGCCCCCCTAATTCCACTAGTTATCCTTCTGCTCCTTCTTATGGGCTCCCGCCCTCGGCAACCGCCATTCCTTCTGCTCACCAGATACAATCAACTCCCTTCACTGCCCCTGCTCCCTCTCGAGAGCAGGATTTGCTTAATAAGTGGGCCGCCATGCAGCAACAGCTTGATTTTCTCCAGAAGAAGGTGGGCCCACAATCCTTGGCTGATATTCCCGTCCCAAGCTTCCAGAACATCCGTTTCCCTCCGCAGTCTGAGCTCCCCAACTACCGTAAGTATGATGGGAACAGCAATCCCTTCATCCATGTGAGGGATTTTCTGTATGAATCGGTGCAGTTCCAATATGATGATCGCCTTATGGCGTACCTATTCCGCCGATCATTGGATGGCGTTGCTCTGGAATGGTTTTATTCTCTGCCCCTAGAAGAGGCCGAGAGCTTCAAAGTGGTCAAGGACAAGTTTATTCAGCGGTTCCAAGACCGGGTCGGCCCGGAATATTCATTCACAGATCTGGTGGCCGAGAAAATGAAGTCGGATGAGGAATTCGCAACTTATGCAGATAGATGGAGGCAGATGGCCGCTAGGGTGCCCGGCCATATTCCAGAGGAAGAAAAGGTTAAACTGCTAATTTCAAATGCTACGCCCACCTTCAAGAACATCCTGGCAATGAACGATATAGCCAATATGCATCAACTGTATAGCCGGGCGTGATTTATACAAACTCAGTTTAAGGACTCCCCTATCCATTCTCTTTTTGAAAACCAAAAGCCCAAGTACCATAAGAAACCACAGGGGCCGGTTACCGAAGGAGTCCAGACAAATGAGCAAGTACAAGCTGTTGCTTTTCCCTACCAAGCCGCACCATTCCGCTACAACCAAAGCCCCCGCAATCCGCAAAACTCCGCTCCGCAACACTTACAAAACACTCCACAAAACTCTCCGCCTACCTTGACCATCCCGCAAAACACCTTCACCGCACCACAACAACCACCACCATCACCGCAATACCATAACGTCCCTCCACCCGGCGGCTACAACAATAATAATCCCAACAGCAAGCGCCCGGCTCCCAAAAGAGCCCAGTATCGTCCATTGCCAGAGACACTTACCGACATATTCTCAGCGCTCATGGCAGTAAATGCAATTCAACTTCCTCCAGAAAAGACTGTCTGGAACCCAGTTGTTGATCAAACTAAGTATTGCATGTTCCATCGGCAGCCGGGTCACACTATAGAAGGATGCTTTCACTTCTGAGATCTCGTGTACGACTTACACGAAGGACAGAGAATAGACTGGGCCGAGATGCATAGGGCCATTATGGAGATCAAAGAGAAGAGAAGGCAGCCGCAGGGGCAGCAAGTGCAGCAGCATCCAGCACCGCAGCCGCAGCAGCCGCCACAACAGCAGCCACCGCAGCAAGCACAAGATCTGGGCATCCATCAGAATTAGATGCCAAACCATCAACCCGCTCCTCCGTAGCAGCCGCCAGCACTAGCACAAGTTAATGTAGTCCAACCACCGGCCTCCAACGCTGGGTGGTCATTTGATGATGATGGCGCCGCACCACAGGTCATGGCCTTCCACCACAAACCTTCCTTCATCCTCCCTACCCAACCAACACCCTCTCCACTCATCCCACCATTCACACCCGCTCCGCTCACCATCCCGTCGTATCCTTCGCCAACCCCCGTCACCGTCATCACACCACCATCCAATCCCGCACCTATCCTTACCCATCCATTCACCCTGCCTTCGCCAGCACCCACATCCATCACCACCCTACCACCCACCAATCCTTCACCTATCATCCGCGCATCCCCCATTAACTTCACCAACCCTCCGCTTTACCAAACTGCCTCCCCCACGCCACCTATTCCACTCATTCGCCCCGCAGGGCCCATCATACTATCCCCCGATGCCGCGGCAAATTGTGCTCTAAGGAGCGGGAAGATGTTCCATCGGAACTACGCCACTACTAGTAATCCCCAGTCTTCCCAACCGGTGGCCGAACAAGAGGAAGCTGAACCGTTACCGGGGACTCAATATGATTTACTGCATCATCTAGATCGGGTACCCGCCAAGATATCTGTGCTGGAGTTAATCAAAAGGTCCACTCTCCATCAAGATGCACTGAGGGATTTTTTGTAGAAGGTCATGGTTAGTGAAGACATGGCAGTCGACAGTCTACCAACGGCACTAGCAACTATCTCTAAAGGGCCGGCAATCACATTCTCTGAGACCGAGCTTACACCTCCGGGGGCTCGGCAAATGCCGCTCTGCATAACAATTACTTTGAACAAAGTCGACGTTGAAGCAGCACTGGTCGACACTGGGGCCTCAATTAATGTCTGCCCCCTCAGCACTCTTCGAGCCTGCAATATATCTGAGGAGTTACTACGGTCTACCCCCACCACTATAGCAGCATACGACAACTCAAGGCGGGCATGTCACGGGGTAGTCACTATTCAGGCTGAGCTCGGGCCTCTTTCCATGGCTGTAGAATTCTATGTACTTGATATCGACCCTATGTTCAAGGCTATCTTGGGTCGTCCCTGGATCGACACACTTGGCGCCGTGCCCTCTACTGCGCACCAATGCATTAAATTCCCTTTTCAAGGGAGGGTCGTCAAAGTTAAAAGTTTATCCACGGTACAGTCAGTGAAGGCCATCTCTGAACAGATTCTTCCTACTCTCTGGCCAAG
Source organism: Amorphophallus konjac (assembly GCA_022559845.1). Lineage (NCBI taxonomy): Eukaryota > Viridiplantae > Streptophyta > Magnoliopsida > Alismatales > Araceae > Amorphophallus > Amorphophallus konjac. Next base: position 221,966,583 of record CM040118.1, read on the forward strand.
CAGCCGGCCCGTGCTATCAGTGCTGGACCTAAACTTTCCTTGGGCGTACACCACTCCTAGGCCCGTCACTACCCCGGTCAATATCAAGGCAAAGCCGCAGATTCGAGATTCAAAGGGGTGGAACATTATATTGAAACTGGGCTATCAACCGGGGAGAGGCCTCGGTGCACAGCTGCAAGGGATGACCAAGCCCATACCAAAAGGAAGAAAAATGGGCAGACGAGGTCTCGGTTACAAGGAGACAGCATTATCAATGATGGGTGACTCTGGGCCGCTTACCTGGGATTACCGTCAGCATTTTGTCAGAGGGCCCCCACAGCCGGGCACGTTAGCTGCAAAGCCAGTCCAGTCAGAAACCGACACGGTTTGTCCAGTCGCCAGTCCACCCCCGTTGCCAAGGGGGCTAAGTGACGATGTGATCGACTACAGCTGGGCTCTCCAGGGGCTGTTTTGTGAAAGAGGCAGCCAGAAGCCGCAGAAGGATCAGCTCATGCAGTGGAGGCCGAAGAAGCGGCCTGGTAATGGTTCAAAGAAAGAAGGGAGCTCGCTGATTGCCCTTTCTCTATCTCCCTCTCATTTTCAGTGCATGATCCAGCTGAAGGGGTTTGTACCCCGTCCTCCTTCGATTATGGTCAATCCATCCTTCAGTGATCCATTCCAGATTCCGATCAATCCTCCTGCTTATGGGCCTCGCTGCCCCATTAATCTGCCTGCTTTCCCCATCCCTCCGTTTTTTAACTCTCAAATCCACGAGATGTGGGGTTCCTCCTCTTGTGATCTTTTCTTCGATTGCATCTTTCCTGAGCTGTTCCCTATGCAGCTCCCGCCTCCTCCGTCGTGCTACGTGGTCTCCACCGATCTCCAAAAAAAAAACGTCAAATTTGAAACGGAGATTTCAGTGGAAGATTATGCTATCTTGTCTCCATCCTCCTCCTCCCAGGGGCACGAGTCCCCTGCTCCTTCCCTTCCATTAAGCTTCCTCTCTCCCAGGTCAGAGTTAGGGTCTAGCGAGTCTAGAGAAGTAGAGTCAGTTAGGTCTAAAGAAGTAGGGTCTTGTTCTAGGTCGTTCAACCCTTCCCCTCCTGAGCCACGCTCGCTTGCGCATCCTTCCCGATCTATTCCTGATAGGTTCTTGCAAGATCTAGCTCAGCGGTGTCATGCTCTTTTGAAGTGCCCAGAATTCGTCGCCACGGCGATTGCGATTGAAGATGAAGAAGAAATAGAAGGGGTGTGGAGCGATGACGGATTAGGCGTCTATGAAGTGCTGGATGAGAAAGACCCAATTGATGAAGACAGCAATGTAGAGGGCACTGCCGACTTATATGCAAAGGGACTGAAGAGATTCGACCAGCCGTCGACGGCAGTGGATGAACCTACAAAGGAAATCAACTTGGGAACAGAAGAAGATCCAAGGCCCATCAATATTTCAGCTAATCTCTCTCCACAGGAAGAAGAGGATCTAATTAAGGTACTGAGGGAGTATAGCGATTCTTTCGCCTGGTCTTATGAGGACATGCCAGGTCTTGACCCCTCCTTAGTGGAACACCGACTCGTGCTTAAACCAGGGGCAACACCTGTTAAACAAAGGTCGAGAAGATTTCACCCCCACATGGCCTTGCGGATTAAGGAAGAGGTCGACAAACTTTACAAGGCCAAGTTCGTCAGAGTAGTTTTATACCCTCAGTGGGTGGCAAACATAGTCCCTGTTCTCAAGAAGGATGGAAAAGTGCGCATATGCATTGATTTCAGGGACCTTAACAAAGCGTGTCCTAAAGATGATTTCCCGCTGCCTCATATAGACGTCCTTGTTGATAACACGGCCGGGTACGAAGCTCTATCATTCATGGATGGGTACTCAGGCTATAATCAGATCCGTCTCGCTCCTGAAGATCAAGAGAAAACTTCCTTCACCACGCCCTGGGGCACATACTGCTATGTAGTTATGCCTTTTGGATTAAAGAACGCAGGCGCCACCTATCAAAGGGCGATGATGGCTATCTTCCACGACATGATGCACGTCTATATGGAAGCTTATGTGGATGACATTTTGGTGAAGTCAAGATCAAAAGAAGAACACCCCTCTATTTTGGCTAAAGTGCTGCAGAGAGCCAGGGAGTACAAGCTAAAGATGAATCCGAAGAAGTGCGTAATCGGAGTCTCCTCAGGGAAGCTGCTAGGTTTCATAGTGAGCAAACGGGGGATCCAGATTGATCCTAACAAAGCACAGGCCGTCATGGATATGCCTCCGCCGAAGAACATTACGGAACTTCGAGGACTGATTGGTAGATTGCAATTCATTAGAAGATTCATATCCCAGCATTCTCAAAGGTGCCGTCCGTTTTATGAATTGCTCAAGGCAAGGGTCAAGTTCGAATGGAATCAAGATTGTCAAAAGGCCTATGAGGACCTCAAGGAATATCTATCCAATCCCCCGGTTTTGCAACCTCCTGTCCCTGGGAAACCCCTGATCCTATACATCTCGGTCATTGAGGACTCCCTAGGGGCAGTTTTAGCACAAGTGGATGATGAAGGAAAAGAGCGGACTGCGTACTATCTTTCTCGGTTGTTTAATCCAGCTGAATCCAGGTACACCGCTATGGAGAAGACTTGTACCGCCTTAGTGTGGGTAGTTCAGAAGCTTAAACATTACTTTCTCGCCCACCCAGTTAGGCTGATCTCTAGAATGGACCCGATCCGTTATCTCTTAGAAAAGCCCGTTCTTTCTAGTAGGTTAGCTCGCTGGCAGAGCTTCCTCTCTCAATTCGATATCACCTTTGTCGTTCAGAAGGCAGTCAAAGGATATGCCATCGCTGAGCATCTTGCACATCTCCCTATTCCTCACACCGACTCTATTCAGGACGATTTCCCTGATGAGCATCTCTCTGTCCTTTCTCAGCATCCCTTCTGGTCTCTGCATTTTGATGGTGCGCTTAACTCACAGGGCCAAGGGATCGGTGCTGTCCTGCTTACTCCTGAGGGAGTAACCATCCCCTTCGCTTATCAACTTCGATTTCCTGCTACCAACAACATCGCTGAGTATGAGGCTCTCCTGGCCGGCTTGAAGCACGCCTATCTCTTAGGCGCGCGTTATTTAAACATCATAGGAGACTCTCAGCTCGTCTTACGGCAAGTTCTGTCCACTTACCGTACCCGTGACCCCAAGCTCAAACCCTACCAAGATTTGGTCACGCTCATCGCTAAGCGATTCCGCAAGCTAATCTATATCCATACTCCCCGTTCTCTGAACATTCTGGCGGATGCATTGGCATCTCTGGCCTCCTCCTTATCCTTCCCTCTCAGTCATAGTACTGAGACCGTCGTCATCCAGAGGATGGACGCACCCTCTCTCCAGGATCCTTGGTTCACCAACCTTAGGAAGTCTGCAGAAGTGAGAGCTGAAAAGGAAGATCTCAAGGAGGTATCATTAGCAGAACTAGAGGAAATTTTGGATGAGGAAGAATTACCTTGGTACCATGAAATCGAGTTATTTTGCAAAGAAGGGGCATTCCCAGAAGGGGCAAGAGCTGAGCAGCGCAAAGCAATAAGAAGAGCCGCCGCAAAGTACACTATCATTGCAGGAGAACTATACAGGCGCGCTACTAACGGAATGCTCATGAGATGCCTAGATGATGTGGAAGCTTGGAAAGTAGCAGAAGCAGCACATTCTAGCGAGTGTGGAGGTCATGTCAATGGCCAGGCTCTAGCAAAGAAGATTCTTAGGCAGGGCTACTATTGGCCCACTCTGGAGGAAGATTGCTCCCTCTATGTCCGGAGGTGTCTTAAATGCCAACTCCATGCTGATAAAATCCACTCTCCAGCTTCATCTCTTCATCCTATGACTGCTCCTTGGCCATTCTCTATGTGGGCTTTCGACGTCGTCGGCCCACTCGGTGATCCTAATTCTCAGATCAAGCAGAAATCCTTCATTCTCACAGCAACTGAGTACTTCACCAAATGGGCCGAAGCCGAGGCGTACGCAGAGATCAAAGCTACAACGGTGTGCCGCTTCATCATGAAGAATATCATCTCACGGTTCGGAGTGCCAAGCAGCATCATCACCGACAACGGGCCCCAGTTTGTCTCCCAGGAGCTTAAAGACCTCTGTAAGAAATTCAAAATTACATTGCATCATTCATCACCATATTACCCTCAAGGCAACGGTCAAGCCGAAGCCACTAATAAAACTCTTCTTAAAATCATTAAGAAAACATGTGAAGCACACAAATTTTCTGATTGGCCTGAAAGATTGGTGGAAGCTCTGTGGGCTTACCGCACCTCCGTCCGTACTCCTACGGGACAAACTCCCTATTCTCTAACCTACGGGATGGAGGCGGTGCTCCCATATGAGATCTTAATCCCTTCACTCAGAGTACAGCTCGATAAGGAACTTAATCTCGATGAACGTCGAGAGGCGTTGCTGATCCAACTGGAACTCCTAGATGAGAAGAGGATGAATGCGGCCGATCACGTATCTGTTTATCAAAAGAGAGTTTCGCATTATTTTCAAAAGAAGGTAATTGAACGAAAATTTTGCAAGGGTGAAATGGTTTTGAAACGCAAATTCATTCGGTCTGCAGGTCCTAGGTCTAAATTGCAACCTAACTGGGAAGGACCGTTTGTAATAAAAGAAGCTTATTCAGGGAATGCTTATCGTCTAATCAACGCGGAAGGTGAGGAGCTCTCTCACCCGTGGAATGGGTTGTATCTTAAGCGTTTCTTTCCTTAAAAATCTAAACCATGTACTTTTCCGGCAATAAGAAATGCCTCCCTATCTTCAAAAGAGAGTCTTGAGTAAGGCAAACACACACTACACGACGCCCCTGGTCGGGTTCCTTGCTTAAAAAGACACCGTTTTTCCTCGACCATGCTTTGGGGGAAAGTCAAAGTCCCTGTACGTTTCATTCTTCGGCTGCATCCAGGGGCAAGGAGTAAATAAGAAGGAGACAACCGATCCAAACTCCCTAACGAGAAGAGGTCTCAAATAGGGGCAAGTCCGTTATGACCTGACTCCACAAGAAAGTAAAGAAAAGAAAAGCAAAGGAGTGCTCTTTACCATGAAATCAAAAAACATCATCTCAAGGTCTGTGAATGAATTCTCAAAAGCTCCAAAAGAAAAGAAATTAGGCATGACAAGAGTGGCAGTACAGTTCCCCGCGGGACGTTATGAGCCCGGTCGCATGCATACCTAAGTGGATAAAGGTTCGATGACGGACATAAAAAAGCCCCGGCACAACAGACCAAATCTCTAATAAGGTTGTACGGTGAGGGAATCAAGTTCTAAAAACTTCCATATCTGGCCTAAGCTTACCCCCATATTCCTTTTTCTTTTTAGGACTGAGACGAGTACCCTAGGTATGGCTTTGGTAAAAACACCGTCACGATGATCAGGTCTTGGCCAGGGGTTGTCACACTATTTGCACGCCGGTCTCGAGACTCAAGCTAAAAACAAGGGAGGTCTCGTGTTGCTAGAAAGGCACTGGTGTTTCAAAATCCAAAAACATCAAATATGTTTCAAAATCCAAAAACATCAAATATGTTTCAAAATCCAAAAACATCAAATATGTTTCAAAATCCAAAAACATCAAATATGTTTCAAAATCTAAAAACAATCAAATATTTTCAAAATCCAAAAACATCAAATATTTCAAAAAAATCCAAACAAATCAAATCTTTTCAAAAGCATTCAATACTTCCATCATCTGCATAACATGCATCGCATTTTCATTATGTTTTCGCCTATTTAATAAGGCTCCACCCCTTGACCAAATATCAAGAAACGGTCATTATCTAACTTGCTTCGAGGCAAGGGGTTGAGTCTAAGAACGGATCTAACTTGTTCCATGTCTAAGTGTGTGCAGAGTACAGGGGCAAGCCCAAAGGTAAAAGCTCACAACTATGCAGGTTCAGGTGTGTAACGCGCCAGCATCAGACCGTTAAAGTCATGTAACGGGCCCATCTCGGACCGTCACTTCCTTCAGGCGTGGGCCTTCTTCCTTTCAATTAAACCATCATCATGACGGTCTGGGAACATACCGTTACTTTGAAATAACGGCCCAAGATCCATCCGTCACCTCCTTCAGAGATTGAGTTCCTGTTACTTCCCTTATGACGGCCTACTTCAGATCGTCGTTTCCAAATAGCGCCCCAGAGTACATCCGTTACTCCCCCCAGAAACTCTGATTATTCACATCAGTCTAATCTTCCAAAGCACACAACTCAAGTTCTTTCAATTGAGGCAATCTCATCTCATTCAAGCAAGCTTAATAAAATGTAATTCATGATAAACCAAGTTCTGAGTGGCAGTCTCATAACATCTTTCATAAACAAAGGAAAATCAAAGTACATTCAACTTCTTATCCGCAAGATGGCGGATTCTTCTCAACTCTTTCAAGTAATCTCGGCGTGTTTCGTCATTTTCTTCAACTTCTGCCTGCCACGGGCGCACCTTGCTGATCTCCCACATGGTCAGCGCGTTCCGGATCGCTCTTTCATCTTCCTCGGTCCCCATCTTCCTAGGTAGGAGGGGAGGGTAGTGCGATAGTGCAGAAACACTGATTCGAGGTAATCCGATCTGAAGGTGGCATCGGTGCGGGTTGTAGATCGCCATGGTAGTGTTCCCTACTAGCTGGAGGTCGAGGCCTTGGCGCCGCAGTATTTTGAGGAGAGCACTTCGGAGGACTCTTGGTCGCATGATGAACTTGTCCATTGGTAAAGTGTTGAAGAAGAGGCGCCATTCATCCCGCGTTTTCTTATCCGCCGTCCTGCATTCAACATGAGAAGAATATCCAAAAGCCCCTCCAATGAAGAAGAGGGGGTGGCTCCCAAAGAGCCGGCTCGCCGAAGTTATATCTTCCTTGGGAAGGAATTTGATTCTCACTCCTATCCAACACTCAAGGAGTATCATGGAACCGAACAAAGGCCCTCCAAGGCAAGCCGAGCTTAGTCCTTCATAGAGGTATGAGAGGACCGCTTGAGAAATAGACATACCCCGCCACAGTCCGCTAATAATGCTAAGATTTTGGATATCTAAGAGGTGGTCGGTTGTGGAGAAAAGGAAGACCCCGCACAAGCAAACCGCTGCCACCTTGGCTATTGCTTCGTGTCTCTCCCACTTGTTTTTACAGTGAGACACTATCCATTGTGCCATAGGGATCAAGTGAATGTGGCGCGGGCTGATCATGGTCCGCACGTCCTTTGGGTTATGAATGAAGTCGCTTAAGATCAAGGACGGATCAATATGTTCTATTGTATAGCAAACCCGATCCTCATCCCCCACCTTAGTCTTAAGAAGGGCTAGGTAGGTCTCTACCTCCTCCAATAGGACGGTTGCTTCAAAGGAAGGGAAGATGAAGGTATGAGTTTGTGGATGCCATAGTTCCACAAGGGCTGAAAGGCATGGCCAGTCTAAAGACAATTTCTGAAAGTTTTTGCCTAGAACCAAGAGGGGTTGGAGGTGCCACGCTTTGAGGATTGATACCACCTCTAAAGAGAGTGCCTTTACCATGGGAGCCACCCACTTCAGGTTGGAGTAACACCTTGGGCCAGGAAGAGGCTTGAAGAAGAAAAGAAGAAGGAAGGTTATGAAGAAAATTAAAGTGCAGCAAAAAAAATCTGAACTTTGGATGAAGTCATGCAAGCTTACCACCCTTTGGACATTAGAGCTTAGATGCTTGGGGATTGAGGTTAGCCGTTGGAGCTCTCCATGTTCCTTCCTTGCAGCCTTAGGGCCGGTGTGGGCTTTCTCCTCCATAGCCATCACCTCGAAGCTCCTCTTCATCATGTTTTCTGCCCTTTAGAGAGGGCTCTTCAAACCCTAGAACAGAGGTTTTAGCAAAACTGCGATTTTGATTAAGGTTTTAAGTTGCCAAGGCTTGTATTTAACTTTGGAAGGGTAAGACCCGGGCTAGAAGGCTTTATCTTCAATTAGGATAAGTCCTAGCGGTGATTTAAGTGGCTAAACCTCGGGTTTTAGTTATCTCGACTCAATCCGATTCGGATTGCGACCCAGACTCTAACGGTCCATCGCATGGCCGTCACTCCACTCTAACGCGCCATCACTCGACCGTCGCATTCTCTGTGGGTTTCAGTTCCCCGGATCATGTTCTGTGGAGAGTAACGGCCGTATGGTCTACCGTCGCTTTCTGTAACGCTCTATCCCTGAGCCGTCACATTCTCAGCCACTTGGTTCTTTCTCTTCTGGGCTAAAACGCTTCCTGACGGTCTTACTTCTCACCGTCTCTTGATTCTGACGCATCCCCTTCGGACCGTCACATTTTCCTGCTAGTTGCCCTGCCCAACTAACGTTCTGCCATGATCAACGGTCTGAGCCTTGGCCGTTATCTGTCTCTGACGCACCATCCATTGGCCGTCGTTTATCCTAAAGCCCCACAGCCCGTGTGGGCCTCTGATGATTAACGGTCACTCACCAGAGCGTCGCTTGATTATGACGGTCAGATCTTGGACCGTCACTTTCTCTGCTGCTGGGTTCAAGCTATTCCTTTAATCCTTGACTAGACCTGGCGGTCTTTCACATTTATACACCTCATCTTCTTCCCATTTTCATACATACATTCCGGCATACATCTCATTCATTCATCCACATTTCATCCATCCTGTACATCTCATTCATCCATTCACGCTCGCATCAAATTAAAACAGAAAAATGAAAAAGATAATTTCATTCCATTTTTAACCAAAGATTCTATACAAATAAAAAGAAAACATAAGAAAAGGCATCATTCGGCTGGCTTATCCGCTGGGCCACCATCATCCTCCCCATCCTCTGGTCTCCTCGGAGGTGGCGGTGCTATGGAAGCACTCTCCTCCTGCTGTCCTCTCTCCGCCCTCTCATTTCTCTGTTGGCCGGCGGAACTAACTAGGAAATCCCCAACCGAGCCACTAGGGGCAGCACTCCTATGAGCCCCGCTCCGGGAAGAACTCCGCTCTGGTGCCCGGCCTAGCATCTGGACTGTCTGCTCCATGGTCTGCAGCCTGATCTTCAGTGTGAAGATCTGGCGTCGCGTCTCCCGTGCCTCGGTCCGGTAGCGATCAAGATCCGCGGTCCCAAGGCGAAGGTCCTTCACCTCGGCCTGCGCCCGTGCTAAATCTGCCCGAAGTCGCTCCATCTCCACGTCGTCCGCATGACGAGGGGTCTCCGCTCTCAGTCGGGCTATCTCTGCCCGCACGAGCTCCGTCTCTGCTCGAGCTCGATCAGTCTCGGCCCGGCTCCTCTCTACCTCTGCCCTCGCCTGAGTGGCCTCCGCCACTACCGCTGCCAGCTCTATCGCCTATAGATTGCATTGCATTGTATATAGGTTAGTCGTATAAATTTAATTAGCATAAGCATAATCAAAAAGCATGTAAGTATCTTACCCGCTCCGCGAGGGTGGCCTCCGCCTCCTCGGCCCGGGCGACCGCCCGAGCAAAATCAGCATCTCGCCTAGCCCTGTCTCCCGCAGGCTGCGAGGACGACGATGGGGCATCCAGTCCGGCTCGTTGAGCTCCCTCTGCCCGCTGCATTGTCATAGCCGAAGCATTAGCATCATGCATAATCATAGTCATATCATGAGCATTTAGAATCTCACCAGGAGCTCCAGAGCAGTCCGGTACTCATCCCGCTGCAGGATGGTAGAGTGGAGTAGTCCCTCTAGCTCAGCTATCCGCCCCTCAGGATCGAGCTGCATGTAGAAAGAATAAGCCAGCATGTCACCTCCATATTGCATCATATAAGAAAGAGTTTCTTAGTTTAGAATTGCATACCGGTCGTCGGGTACCTCGGTATACCCGGTCGCCGTAGTGTCGAGCGAAGGCCTTCAGGTAGGCCTCGTCGCTCTCGTCCCGCTCTTTCACGGCCCTGCCTCGCTGCCTTCAGTCGAGGACGTACTTCACCTTTCGGGCGCGCCAATCCACACTCCCACTGATGCCCCTCGCCGACTTGCCTGGGCGGTCATCGTTGCGATGTGGAAAGGCCACCTCGGGCTGGTGTAGTCCCCGAGTCCGCAGGATCAGCCTGTAGTGCAGAGGCTCGATGATATGGATGCAATGCAACCATATGTCTCGCCCCCGGTACGATAAGGACGCCTCCACCCATGGCTGTCCTGTGTAGCCCTCGCTGCGGTACGGGGTCCATCTCACCTGAAAGCATTTCATTCATTTCATTCATTTGTCAGCATTTGTCAGCATATAGAAGCATATAGAAATCATTTTGAGTCTCGGGCTTACCGATGTGTGTGGGTAGGCGTCCAGGTCGTCCTGGATCGTCCGGGTCAATCTGAGGATCGATCCCGTGTCCCTCGCCACCGACCATCGCCTCGCGATTGGTATGAGGCCGGGATGGAGTAATGTACCTCTCCCAATGCCCGGGAGGTACATGTAGCTCCAGACCTGCATTTAGAGATCAAGTCAGTCGAATCATTTGCATAAGACATTTTGCATAAATCACTGCATTGCATAAACATGGCATAGTAGAAAGCATTTAAAATGCATTTACCTGTAGGAAAGGCGAGAAGCCGCCCAGCATGGTCTGCCGGTCCGTGGTGCTCAGGGAGTCGAACAGGAATGCTAGTACCGCCGCCCCCCATGCGTACTTCCTCACTCTGCCCAGATCCTCTAGCAGCGGCAGCAATCTGCAGCTGATGACATCTGCCCGAGTCGCGAATAGGAGCTTCCCGAACAGTAGCATCAGGAAGCGCCTGAGCACTCTATCTCCCTCTGCCCCTGCCTCTGCCGCCACGCGAGGGCGCACCTGGTCAATCACCCTGCCCAGATGCTCTTCCGGCAACTCTCCTACGGTGATTGCCGCTCCCCTCAATCCCAAACTTTCCTGCAGCACCGATCTCGCGAGCTGGGAAGAGGACTGACCCGGCCTGATCAGGTCCAACCCCAGCAGCTGCTACGCTATCTCCCGGTAGTCCCCGTACGTCCATCCTGTCACTGCGGAGCCGTGGACTCTTAATCCTGTAATCCTCGCTATGTCTTCCAATGTGGGGATCATGTGGCCCCACGGGAAGATGAAAGCACGGCTGATCGGGTCCCATCTCTCATGAAGTGCGTATAGCAGTGGCGTATCCATCCGGATCACCTCGATGCTGAGCACCTCGGTGAATCCCATCTCGGCAAGTCTCTCCCTCTGGTAGTCGGGCAGTGCCTGGTACACCGCCCGGATCTGAAGCCAGGAGATCCGTGATCTCCTCTTTCCCTGCATTGCATATTAGATCATTAGTTAGTCCATTTACATCATATAATCATGGCATAAACATTCATAATTGAAAACAAAACAAAAATTAAAAATTGAAAACCCTAGAAAATAGTTTGAATCCCTGGCAGAAGTAACGGCCCTGTGTTAGGGCGTTACTTGTTTCTGACGCACCCAGGATGGAGCGTCAGGGTAGTGACGGTCGCTGGCAGGACCGTCACTTCGTCTGCTGGTTGGGATTTTTTCCCTTGCATTCTTGTGGTTTCCCACTTTGGCCAAAGGGCCTACAATGACTCCTAGTGGGTTCGTAGACCCATTTCTACCCTCATTCCCCACATGCACACATGAATTAAGAACATAAAAAATCAAAATTTGAAAATTAGGGCGGAGGGCCTACCTCGTGGTCCATGGCTCTCTTCTTCTTCTTCTGTGGTTCCTTGGGCTCCTCTGCACCCAAGGGAACTTCCCCCTCGTCCCCCGTAGTCGTGGGAACTTCTTCTTCTTCCGTTTGATCTCCCCTCGTCGGTTGTTCCGCTTCCGCCGGCGGGATCACCTCCCGTTCGATCCGACGGCGAAGCCGCCGTATAGCCATCTTCTTTCCTCTCCCTCTCTTCTGAGGTGGTGGCTGCGGTGCCTCGTCGCCGATCATTGGAAGGTGGAGGTGGAGATCGCCGGTGGGTTTTTCTGGTTTGGTGTTTTGGGGGGGTTGAGTGTATGGAATGAGACCGAAGCCGTTTGGTTTGTTTTTTTGAAAACTCAGGAGAAGCGACGGTCTATCGTTAGACCGTCACATCGTCTTGACGCTCCCCTCTAAGGCCGTCACTTGTGACTGACTGTTTTATTGAAGAATTTGAACCGACTTGGTGTTGACGGACTAGGGGTAATCCGTCATTTTCATGTGACGCTCCTGAGTCAGGCCGTTATATGCTTGCAAGTTTCTTGATAAATGAATGGTCCAATTAATACTTGAATATTCCTATTATCTATCATGTTGTTCCTTATTGGTACTTTTTGCACAGACAATGGTTATGCCTAAACTCTTATTTTGATGGATTATTGTTGGAACTATGAACAGAAGGCACGCTTCGCCGTCCGTCAAGCAGGTAAGTCAGGTATTGTATCTCGTTCCCTTATCCCTTAATGCATTACTATATGTTATCTATGATGTATTACCTCGAGAACCGGCTGGTCATTCAGGTGTCCTGGGATCTGATGTTCCCCTTAAACAAAAATGATGATGATCTAAGTTCACATGAATAATCGTTGGACAGGCCGTTAGGTTGGAAAAGTTGGGGATGATGGTTCTATCTTGCACGCCATGGTTGCAGATAGTGTCTTGACTCTGGTTTCTCCAATCTAGAAATATTATTCTCGAGTATTTGATATTTTATCTTTCTTTGCATTTGCTTTGAAGATTTGTTTTTCTTTAGCCCAGCATGCATCATACGCATTCTTTGAGCATTCATGAGCTTCATTTGGTCAAGAGGTCTCATTGACGGTGAACAGTTGTGTTCTTGATCCCGGATAAGGAGAATTATTCCACTCTGAATTTGAAGGTTTCCTTCGATTTGCTCGCTTGATCTGGTTGACTGAAGATTCCTGTCTAGAGTTTAGTCTCTTTCCTTTCCGTTGCCTCCGGCGGCCAGCCGTGTTTCCTTTCCTTAGTTAATTAAATCCTCCAGACTTGCGTCCTTTGGTTAGCTATTTCCTTGTGATCAGTTTTGAAGTTTTTCCAGAAAATTCTTATCGCTTGTTGGTGAAAAAAGGGTGTCGTTTACCTTAACGCCCTCTTTTTGATCCACTCCGTTTCATTTCCGCTTCATCTCCATGTTCCATTTCACTTTCGCTTCACTTCCGCTCGTTCCCCTGCAAAGAGGACGTTAAGGAGGGGCATCTGTTGACACCCGTTTTATACCCAATAAGTCGGGTCATCTCCTTATTTATTCAATATGGTGCTCCGAGTTGTTCACTCTTCATTGAATTTCTTTTAATCAGTTGAAGCCTGTTTTCTGGGTCTCAATTCCTGGATTAGACCTGGTTCCTGGTGGCACTTCGTTCAAAAGCTTGGCAATCCCTCCATTCTATTTTCTTGAAAATCAATGATAATAACGGTGTGGACTAGGCGCGTCATTTCATAATAACGCATGAATCATAGGCCGTCACTCTTTGAAGAGTCCCAAGAGTTAGGGTCTCGTTGCCCTTTGATAATAACGGTCTAATCCCTGGCCGTTGTTCCCTTATGACGCCCTATGCCCTGGCCGTTACTTATTTGCAGAGTCCTATTGTTTAGATCTTCTTCCCGTCGATCTTATCCTTTGGATAAGATTGAATATGACGGTCATGCCTTGGAGCGTTATTTCCAAGTGGCGGTCTATCGTAAGGCCGTTACTTCCTTCAGAGAGTCCTGACAGTTCAGGCCTTTTCTCTGCTACTCCGTGGACGAGATAGGGTTTTGGATTGGCATTATCTCCTTCAATTCTAATCCTCAGGACCTCTCGTTTGTTTCTTTGGACTCTTGTTGATTTTATCCTCAAGGATTTGCTAAGGATTATCCTCCTTTCTTGGCTGATTTATCTTCAACTCGACCTGAGAGTTTGAGGGAGTCTATAAATAGAACTCTTGATTTCATAACCCAAGGGAGGAAGGTTTGATTCACGACGAAGTGCTGCCAAATTCAGGACTCATCTACATCCAGGAGGAGCTGCTTCCCACGTCCATCTTCCAAGTCAAGGGAGTATTTTGGGTTTTAGTTTGTCAAGATCATCATCATTGCATGCTCAAGTTTCCCTTGGTTTTATTAATCAAAAGCATTGTCCCTCCTCTTCCTCCACGTTTTCACTGTTGCTAAGCATACACATATCCTCCTAAACTTAAAAAACGCCCAGAGGGGTTAAAAACCAACAACTCCCCGGTAATCCCCTCTCCTTTTGATGTTCTCAAACTTTTTAGGGATTGATGCTATACTTATGTTGAGGGCTAATTGAGGTTGTGTTGTTTTGCTTTCTACATCCTTGGCAGGTTTTACAGGATCACTAGCACGAGGCCCAAGCCTTCTAGCCGGCTGGAAGGGTTGGAGTTCAAAGAGTTCATATCTTTTCACTGCAGGTTATCTGACGGTCAGGTGCAGGAGCGTTATTTCCTTTTGGCGGTCTATCGCACGACCGTTACTTCCAAGCGACGCACAGGGTTTGGACCGTTATTTGCAAGTTGATCTGCAGGCTTTCCTTGGTTTTCTCTTCCGTGGGCGGGTGTTTCATCCACCTATTTCCAAGGTATATTCGAGTCTTTGACTTGTGTTTACTTTGGTGGCGATCACGACTTTCCTTAGTGTTGGGCACTAGTTGTCTTTTTCATCAAATCTATTTATTCTCCTTGATTGTTCCACCCCTAGCGGTGTGTTTTTATTTATCTTTGCTCCACGCCCCGGCGTGTGTTTTCATTTTTCCCTTAGCGTAATTTGATTGAGATAGCGTGCCCATGCTAGAGTCAAATTTGATTGTCTAGGTTCATGTTCACATGTGCATAGGTTGAGCTGATCTTTGGTAGTTTATTTATCATCTTGCCATATCATTTTTCAAAACCCTCACAATCAACTACTAAAAAAGAAAGAAGATAAGAAGAGATAGGTAAACAAACAATCAACAATATCCTTGGACTTGGGTTTTTCCTAGGAATTAAATACCCTAGGCTCTGATACGATAAAAACTGTCACGCCCCGAGCGCGGAAGATACTCGGATATGCACGACGAGTTTATATCAATCATCTCAATCAGAGTAGTAGTGTATTTGACACCAAAACAGAGATGCGCAAAATAGAAAGATAACCCAATCCTTTATTTTATAATGGATAGACTATTACAAATCCAATACTCTATTCAATTAAAAAGGAAAAGTACATAGTTGACTCAAGAAAATAGGAAAAAAAACTAGATGACACTTGGAAAAGCTCTAGCTCTTTCACTCTTGACCATTCCCATCCGATTGACTTCCCTCGTCGTCGGAATTACCTGAAAAGTAAGGGACAAACACGGAGTGAGCGAACGCTCAGTAGGAAATTATATCTCAGGAACTAGCAAGGGTTTAAGTAGTTACATCTTTCATGAATGCACTATAGCTATGCATGCTCGCATAAAATGACAAGATAGAGAATTTATCAAGCAAGACAGCAAGATGAACTAGTCATGAGTTTTCAACAAAAAAGATGACAAGATATTCAAGCAAGTACTTTTTAGCAAGTCATGTCAAGAACTTTGGCTATCATGTATCAAGCAAGCAAGTAGTTACCCTTTCTCGGGTCACGCAATTCATGTCAAGTCAAGTACGAGTCAAGTACAAGATTTGTGTGGAATGTCCAATCAAGCTAGTCATGCACTCGGTATAATGCCAGATATCTTATCATTCAACTCCCATGGGCACATGTACTTTCGGGTGCTTCTCCCAGGACCAGATCGGGCCCTATATGCGTAGGCATTTATCATGTATATTTGACATCCACTCTTGTATATATATAGCCAATAGGGAATTTCAACAATTTAAGCTTGTAGACACATAGGATAACTTTGAGAGAATGGGGTCCAAAAAGATGACATTGGACATAGATAGGCGATAACAACGGTACATTCATGATGAACGATGAAACTAGGTGGAATTAGGTTCCCTTAACTCGGGTACCATGACAAACAAGTATGGACATTCTTTATATAGAATTGAGGTCCACATGAACAGTACATCAAAGGCAAGATACCCTCATTCTTATTATAGAATTGAGGTCCACAAGAACATCAACAATGGCATGATATCATCATCCCATTAAGAATTCTCATGATATACTCTTTGCATATCATAAGGGCCGGTATACCATGTTTCTTTAGAGTGACATGGCATTCAATAGTGTAATGGATTTTTAGGGTACAACCAGCTCAGTCGACCTTGAGGGAATCCAAGGTATGAGGAGTCTTACGGAGGTCTCTATGACTAACTCGCTAGTCCAAAGGAACGGAATGTCCAATGGAGAGCTTGTATGTCAATGAGAGTTGAGGGTGATCGATAAAACATCGTGAAACGTGGGACTATACTCACGGAGTGGAGTAATAGTGCCTACATATATATATATACATATAGTGAAACCCTCGGATAACAGCAATCGGAAAAAAATCAGTAATGCAGAAAGTAGCGACTCTGGTAAAGTCATTTTTCGTAAAATTAACACCTTAATAAGGGGCGTTTATATTAAATTTGACGACATATAAAGAGGTCGTCCTTTCCAATATTGCTATTTTACAAGATATTAAAATCCGTAATTTCGTTGAAAACGCGCCTTGGGTAGGGGCGTTACCAGGAAAAAGGCGCCCTAGTCTGGGGCGTTAGTTAAACAAGAGACGACCTGGTCAAGGTCGTGAATTCACAATTTTACAAATTTCGAGGTAATGAATATTTCAGGAACATGGTATATAGTCAGGACCAGAAAAATAACAAGATTACAAGAAATTGACCATGCATTAATTTAGGATCATGTTTGCAATGATAATTAATTTTTAAACATGCTATTTATTAATTAACAGGAATTAACGTCCGTGTGCAGGGCGTCAAATTTGGAATTGACGACCTGGGCATGGTCGTGTCTTTTAAATTAACGCCCTTGTTAGGGTCGTTTCTTTCAAAAATTCCGTAGAAAATAACCAGAACGCATGAAAACTATATGCATGAACTACCGATGATAATTTTCTATAGTTATATGGTAGTTTGGTCTACGTTCCAAGAGAAAATCCTACCTTATGATGATTAACTGGAGAACTGATGAAGACACGGTACTCTGCTATCAACAGAGTCGGATGAAAGGGGCAGAAGTCTTGGTGTAGATGTATTGACAGGTTCTCTTTTTGGCACAATCAGAAGCAGACGTTCGTCGATGAAGAACCCACGTTCTTCAGTAGGTTAAGATGACTTCTCTACAGAGAAATAAGATGAAGAAACATCAGTTTTTCTTCATAATACTTAACTGAAG
Source organism: Amorphophallus konjac (assembly GCA_022559845.1). NCBI lineage: Eukaryota > Viridiplantae > Streptophyta > Magnoliopsida > Alismatales > Araceae > Amorphophallus > Amorphophallus konjac. Next base: position 221,983,781 of record CM040118.1, read on the forward strand.
GTAGAGGAAAGAAAAACTTACCCGTTAATCTTCTTAACCTGTAAGAAGAGAAGAAGAATAAGAATATTGAGTATTCTTTCATGAAATCGATAATCGGACGAACAGAGATACAAGAAGAACCTGTTGTTCTTCACATACCTTAGAATACTCCGAACGCCAAATAGCATTCTCGGTTCAAGCAGTAGGTTATTTATAGGATTTCTAGAATCCTAATAGAGTTAGTGTTTGATTGGAAGTAATATTTCCATATTAGAGTTATTACTACATTCGAACTCTTTCTCATAGTTATCATCTTACCCTGGATAGACTCCTGGGTCGAACGAAACTCAAACTGAATTAGCGACCTAGGTCAGGGCGTCGAATTTAAATTGACGCCTTGTCAAGCGTCGTTTCTTGTTGAAACGCGTCCATGCAAGGGACGTTACGCTATCTTGCCCTTTTTATTTATTTTGGTCGTTTGAAATTTGACGCCTTGACTTGTGGGCGTCCTTTCTTAAAACACGCCTTAGGTAAGGGCGTTTTCTTGTAAAGTAGCGCCTTTATCTGAGGCGTTATTTCCATCAGGGTTTTAATTATTTTTATTCCAGGCTCTTTCATTTATTTATTAAATCTTTTAATCTATTTTGATTTATTTATTCCTTTTGAATTTATCAGGGTTGCTACATTTGGGCTGACGCCGACGGGCATTACCCTGTCTAGTCACTCGTTATTGTAGTCCTGTTCCGGTTCCGAGCGTGTCTTAGTCTCTGTTGTGTTTCGGGCGACATAGTAGACGAGACACTTGAGGCGCAACATAAGACGTCAGTGGACGCAGCTGGCTGTTCTCGTAGTGAGGAGGTACTTCCATCACGTGACACGTGACTCTCGCGTTTCTCGTGCGTTGTGACCTTTTCGGGTTAGCCCTCTCGTGGTCTTGCCTGAGGTTAGTGTTGTGTCATGTGCATGACGTTCTAGTCGTGTGTGTGTGGTCGTGTCTAGAAGAGCATGCATGACAATCGAGTCGTATGTGCTTTAGAGTCTGTCTGTGTCTGTCTAGGTCTTCTCTAGGCTCTTCGCCTGTCTTTGCAGGCCTTTGCCTAGAGCCTTGTGCTGTCAGTAGATCGGCAACTCCTGACTTCGTCAGTTCAGAGTTTACCCATCTGTTGCTGTTGTTGTTTGGAGTAGCTTAGGGGCCGAGGTTAGTTCAGCAACCGTGTTTTATTCAGTACAGCTTTTCCCTTTTATTTTAGCTGCTCTACTCCTTCCGTTCTAGTTTTCTTTTACAGCTTTGTAGTTTAGTTTTCCTGCTTTACTACACATGATATTTTTGTCGTTCCGTGTTACTGCGCATTTTTCAGTGGGGATCTGTGTGACCCCTACTGGCCAGTGACACGAGGCTCACCCCTACTTTTCAGGTGGGTGGCGTCGTTCTGCTTCCGCGGTTCCGGGTGTGGTGAGTTTGTAGCTGCTAGCGGTACCAGCGTCAGGCTTCCCCCGACCTTAGTGTACATCTTTCTTTTCTGTTGGACTGTACTGCTTATCTTTCATTTGGACTGGACTCTGGTATAATTGTTAACTTTAACTGTTAATTAAAAAATAATTTTATTTCCGCTACTTTAGCAAACCGATCTAATGAAATTTAATTGCTTACTGTTATATCTCTGTGGCTTCAATGTACTACATGACAATCCTTTTTCCCTTCGGAGCTTTATAGCTCTTGGGAGGCTTCACGGGTTCCAAGTGGTATCGGGTCTGCTCGGTAGTCCTATCGGGTATATCCGGTATCCGGTATCTGGGATCCGGGTCGTCACACTAGAGCCTTCTAACTAATAGATTGCATCGATCTCAATGGATTTGGCTTGAAGAAATTGGAGTTTTTCACGCGATCAAACTGCTCGCGATCAGACTCTTTAAAGCGGTCCGGTTGGGACCGTTTCTGATCCTAGGCTATCATTCGATAGACTGTTTTTACCCTAAAGCGCCGAATTTTAATTAGTTCAAACTCTTTTGTTATTCATCCATTTATTTATCCGATAGGTAGTGAATTTATCCTCTATATTCCGTAAATACAATAATTTAAGCTTTTAGAACATGGGCCAAGGTCCAAAATGGTAATTTGGGTCAAGAGGGCTTATTTAAATGGGCCTAATCCTCTTTAATTAGTGTAGGGCCTTGATAATTAGATTTAATTAACCATAGCCCATTTAGTCCATTTAAATGCTTAATAATTATATTTTTATCCCAAAAAATTCCTAGAAAGTCCTTAGGTGTTACAAATGAAGAGTGTGAGAAGAGTTTCCAAGCTTTGAAGGATCTCTTGACCACTGCTCCAGTCATATCTTTACCAATTGAAGGAGAGAAGTACGGGGTATATATCGATGCTTCTGGTATTGGCCTCGGGTGTGTCTTGATGCAACAAGGAAGAGTCATTGCATACTCTTCCCAGCAATTAAAGAAACATGAAGAGAACTGTTGTGCCCCTTGTGCTTTGTTGATGATGTGGTGTTTTAATGATAGCAACATGAATGAGTCACCACATTGCCTTAAATATGTCTGATCTATTCTGTGGGAGATTGCATGAGTGTGCCATGTCTGAATTGTGAAGAATGCATGTGTATGCTTGAGTCATGCTGTGAGAAATTGGTTTGTGCTTGATTTCTGTTCTGTGCATTGCTTCTCTACTGATATGTTCATGTTGTAGTTCATCAAGTCTATACATCCGTCTCACTGTTCACATGCATCAAGTATGTACAGCGTCCGTCTCAGCCAGCGTCTCTTGCTGCGTCTTAAGGCTCTAAGTCTATACATTGCGAAGCCATTCGACAAGTCTGTAAATTGGCTTCAATTCCTCAAGTCTATACATTGGGGTTGGCTCTACAAGTCTGTACACTGGTCGAGCATTCAAGTCTGAACATTCACAAAGTCTATACATCAGTCAGCATTGCATCTTGTTCACGAAGTCTATACACTACTGGATGTTCATGTCTGCACATTGGTGCTTTTCCCTACGTTCTGGCCAAGTCTATACAGCCTCATCTTTACCTTCGTTCCAAGCCAAAGTCTACACATTCGTTTCCTTGGGCAAAGTCTATACATCGTGGCCTTGAACTCTCAGTCTGTACACTCTTTATTTCAAAGTCTGTACATTGTTGCCTTGAAGCCGTTCCAAGTCTATACATCCAGTTGAACGCAAAGTCTACACATCGCCTCACATCATATGAAGTCTGTACGTTGGAAGTGTCTTTCTTACTTTTTGACCACACTTCGTGTCGGTTTCTGTTTTCGTCTTCGAGTTATTTTCAGCCCGTGTCGTCCTCGTCTTCGAGTCGTTCGTAAGTTCGAGCAACTTTGTATTCGAGTTGTTTTTTAATGTCTTCGTGTTGTTTCTGTGTTTGTGTCTTCGTGTTGTTGTTTTTATGTCTTCGTGTTATTTTTGTGTTTGAGTCTTCATGTTATTTCTGTATTTGTGTCTTCGTGTTGTTTTTATGTCTTCGTGTTGCTTCTTTCTATCTTCATCCAGGTTTCCTCTGCTCGCGTGTTTTACTACTGTTTTACTCCGTGTTATTTCCTTCTCACCTCCTACTATTCTCATCTGACTTCGTGTCGTTCTCTTCGTAGTGTTAGCTTTGTTACTATATGTACCTCGTGTCGTTTTCTTTTTATCTCGTGCTGTAGTCATCTTATGTACCTCGTGTCGTTCTCAGTATAGTGCACCTTTTGTTGTTCCTACACACCTCGTGCAGCTTTAGCTTGAGTGTCAACCGACTTATTTCAGGTATATATATATATAGAGAACCCTGAGTATTAGTGTTTTTAATCTCTTTGTAGGAGAAGAAGAAAAAGAAGAAGAAGAAGGATTCTGGTTTCAGGATCAAATCCGAACCAGTTTGCTCTATTGTACTGTTCGTGGAGCCTATACAGAGTGGGCACGTGATACGAGGTTGGCATCTGGCACGTGATCCGAGATGCAAAGGAGCCTCCACGTGGACTGAAGTAGTTGGGCGGGAATCGTGGAGAGCACACGCCGCCCTAATCTGCTGCTGCTATATATATGTGTCTTCTTCCTCTGAAGAAAGTGTGTGAGGGCAGAGAGTGACTGAAGTAGAAGCAGCCAGAGCTAAGAGAAGAAGTGCAGAAGAGAAAGAAGAGATAGAGAATGCTGAGAGCTAGATCGAGAGAGCAGAAGAAGAAAAAGAAAGAGAGAGAGTGAGATAGAGAGAGTGAGAAGAAGGAGAAGGCAGAAGCAGTGAGAAAAAGAAGAAGTAAGAAAGAAGAAGAAGAAGAAGAAAAGAGAGTTCATGCTGGGAGAAAGAGAGACGCAGTAGAAGAAGTTCCTGCTGGACCGTGGATCAAATCCAGGCCAGCCAGCTCCTACGAGAGCCACATTTGATTTTATCTTTTCAGCTTTCTATTGCTGGGTTTTGTTTTTCCTTTGAACTATTCACTTGCTGTATTTCCGATTCTCTGTAGAGAGGTCGGGGTCCCTCCTGTTGGTTCAGGAGAAGGGAGATTGCTATCTCCTGTTGAAAGTAGCTGGGTGCTACTTGTGGGTTCCCTCTGGTTAGAGGAAGGGAGGCTCGTCCTCCGGTTCTGGGCTTGTAGGTTTCAAGTCCAGGGGTCCCTCCGGTTGGGAGGAAGAGAGGTCCGAGACCTCTGGTTTGCAGGTGACTTAATGTCACTTGTGTTTCCCTCTGGGGTTCAGAGGAAGAGAGACTTGGGTCTCTAGATTCCCCTCCGGTTTGGAGGAAGGGAGGTTTGGTCCTCCGATTCTGGGCTTGTGGGTAGCAAGTCCAGGGGTTCCCTCCGGGTCTGGAGGAAGAGAGACCGTGTGTCTCTGGTTTCCAAGTGGCTGGGAGTCACTTGGGGTGTCCCTCCGGTTGGGAGGAAGAGGGGAGGTTGTTCCCCTGGTCAAGCTGTTTGGCAGCATTTGTTGCAGACTGAGTCTGCTGTGCTAGTGTTACTAGTGGAAGCCTCACTCCGGTTGGGAGTGAGGGGTGGACGTAGGTCTTTGGACCGAACCACCTAAAATCATTGTGCAGTGATTTGTTTGATTGCCTGCTTCCGCTAGATGCATGCTAGGACCGTGATTTAATTGATTATTTATATCCTAGAGTTTAATTGAGTTTGCATATCTTGTTTGATCAATTGTCCACTGATCTAGTTGTTATCATCTCATGCGAATTTTAAACTGGGTAGAATTCTTTGAAATATCCATTCACCCCCCTCTGGATCAGTGTTTATCAATCGCACCTAGCTGACAATTGGTATTAGAGCGGTGTCTGCATACAAGGTCCAGCGACCTGCAGATTTGATCTTGCTGTCTTAGGTGCTAATTTGTTTTTAGTGCATAAATATTCCTGTTGCCTTGAACTTACTCGCTATTTGTTTTTTCAATGGCTCTACCACCCGTCTTTAGTGGTTCTGGTTTCAGTCAGTGGTACACTGCTTTACATGCTTATGTAAATTCTGCTAATCCTGATTTGTGGAAATTAATTTCACAAGGTCCTCACACCTTACCAACGAAAGTGTCCAAATGGACCGACAGACACAGATCAAAGGATGGAGAAAATCAGAAAGCCTTTAACCTGTTGAAAGCAGCTACTGACAGAGCCTTATGGTCTTGTCTTCATAATTGCAGCTCAGCAAACGACATCCTGGATAGGCTGAAGCAATTTCACAGGGTAAACGAGGACAGCTGCATGATGGCTAACAAAAGTAATCCAAGTGGCAGCAATCAAGGCAGCAGTCAGACTGAAGATGATGATGATGAGGTAAATCTCTTCGAGAATTTTTCTCTAGAAGATTGGGAGAATGCATATGCTGAATTATTTGAATCTCATGAACTGTTAAGAAAACAGTATAAAAAATTGAAGAAGGGTACTGGTTTAGATAGTTCAAGTTCTCCTTGTAGAAATTATGTTGAATTGAAAAATATTCATGATGCCTGTATGTCTGATCTTCTAATGTTGAAGAAACAAATTTCTTTATTGAAAATTGAGAATCAAGATCATGTGAAAGAAATCTCTGAACTTGAAAAGAAGCTTAGTCTAGCTAGTCATGATTCTGTTCAGAGCAAGGATTTGCTGAAAGAAATTGAATGTGTTAAGTCTGAATTAAACAAGCTGAAATCTGAAAATGATTCTCTTAAAGAGTTCTCCAATAAAAATGATGAAAAATCAGAGAAACTTAGACATGAGAACAAATTGCTGATTGAAAAGCTTAATGCCATAAAATCTGTAAACATAGAATTACAGAAAGATTCTGAAAAACAACAGGAAATGTTTCATGAATGTCAGTCTCTCTCAGATGAATGGGTGGTTGATGCTGATCTCCTAGAGCAGAACAGTAAACTGGAAGAGGAAATCAATGAGTTGAAACATCTAAACACCCAGCTGACAGATAGGCTAATGACAATGGAAAAAGGCAAGTGTGTGAGTGTGGATAATTCTAATAGGTTGATGAATGCTGAACAAGAAATTGAGAGTCTGAAAATCATCAACTTAATGTTAAATGGAAATGTCAGTTGTAGTGAACGGAAAATAGCTGGATATGAGCTTACTATCACATCCCTTCAACAAGAAGTTGATGATCTTTATAAGTCCCTATCTGAAGCTGACAATGAAACAAAGCTAAAACAGGAAGTTGAAAAACTCAAAAGTTTGAATGATGCCTTGCATCAACAAGTCATTTCCTGTGAAACAGATTTGTCTAAATATGAAGCTAAAATTGTTGATTTGAATTCTGAGATTAAAGATTTAAAAAATTCTCTATCAAAATTTGTCAAGGGAAAGGACAATCTGAATAAGCTTCTGGGAAAGACTGATAACTCTCAGAGAGAAGGGCTGGGTTACAGTTCAACAAACAAAAGGATCAATAGCAGTAAAACTTCAACTGTGTTTGTAAAAGCTTCTGATCAAAACACAACTGCTGGTCCTTCTATTTTTCAATTCACTGCACAAAAGTCCATTGTGAAACCCAAAACTGTGGAACAAACTTCAAAACAGAAAAAGGGTGAAAATTCACAGAAAAAGGAAAAAGACACTCATGTTGTTGTAAAGAAGACAGCACATAATTCACATGATCTCTCACACACTCACATTAAAAAGGGTTCATGTTATTATTGTGGGAAAGGAGGTCACATAATAGAGGATTGTGGATTGATGTTAAAGGATGAGCATGCTAGTGGAACTTTACATTCTAGAAACTCTTTTGATAGAAACCATGTTACTAGGAAGTCTGATGCCTCATGTTATTATTGTGGGAAGCATGGTCATCTCATGAGTGAATGTTTTATCATGAAAGAAGACAATAAACAGCATGCCAAGTCCCCCATTCATGTTCATGGTCCATATGGATCTAAACACAATTCTAGTCAGCACACTATGTGTTTCAGCTGCAATAAGCCTGGGCACAAGGCTGCTGAGTGCTGGTTTAGATCCACTTGGGGTAAAAATGATTTTCATAGAAGAAGTTCTTTTGCATGCTCCCACTGTGGAAAAAATGGGCATACAGTCAAGGACTGTTGGTATGTTCAAAAGAACTATGTTAAACCCCATTTTGTCAAATTCCCTGCAAAACCTTTTGTGAAAATTTCATGCTATAACTGTGGGAAGCCAGGCCATAAATCTGCTGAATGTTGGATGGTTAAGAACAAGCATCAAACTGCTCATGCATATAACAGAAAATCTTATGAACATGTTTATAAACATCACCCTGCTGTTAATATGCATCATAAGAATCAAACACCAGCCATTTCATGTAGATACTGTGGAAAATTTGGACATTCTATGGATGACTGTTCACTGATGAAATTTGATGATAATGTTGCTATGAAAATATTTAGAAAACCTGTCAGGGCTAACGCATGACCCAAAGCTGCTTGGGTTCCTGCAGGATCAAGATGATCAAATACTTTGCAGGTGTGCCTTGGAGGGAGAAATAAAAGGGGTTAACCAAGGCACTCAAAAAGAAAACCCCAGGACTCAATTCAGGTCAGTTCTGAAATCTGTTTCAATTTCATTATCTGAAATTGTTGTTTTGCTTGGTTGATTTTTGATGCTCTTCTCATGCTGTTGTTTGCACTAAATAAATGAGATTGCTTTGCACTGCATATGTCATTTGCATGACCATCATGGTATATGAAATGGAACAGTGCTGGAGGGCAGATGGAGTATGTCTGGATGCTACTGCCATGTGTGAGGTGGTCCTTGGACCAAGTCCTCCGCTCAGTACCATGGGTCAAGTCATATAGAGCAGTGTATTGCATATCATGTCGATCTGTTGGTGCTAAACTGAAGTTTTCTGAAATATGAATTGAACAATCATGCTTATAGTAATTCTCTTCTGTCTAATTTGCATGAATCATATCTGAATGCTAAATTTGATATCATGTGATGTGATTTCAATACATTTCATGCATATAGTCAGGGGGAGTCCAACTGTTTTTGATCAATGCATATCATAATAATATGTCTGTGCTAAATTGAATTATCTTGAAAAGTTGATTGCTCTAGCATGATGCTCTCTGAATAAAGAATGCTCTGACGTTTGAATAATCATTTTGCATAAATTGCATCAATTCAGGGGGAGCTTGTTGAGTCTTATGTGAGTCACTGCATATAGACAAGGGGGAGCATTATTATATTGTTGTCACTATTTGAAATTCACTCTCTACACTCTTTCAAATCATCAATTGAATATTTTGAGTTCATACCTTCTTGAATCTGAAAATTTGGCTGCTAATTGTCAATCTGTTGAAGGAGTGTCTCATTTTTGTCTGACTGAAATGACTTTAAACCTGTATTGAGTGATTGACTCTGCTAGTGGCTTTAAACCTTATTCTCTCTTGCTGATTGACTCTTCCACCAGCTTGTACTCTTCCTTCATATACCTCTTAGCTGGTGTGACTATTTTGGCTCCATTATTGAGTTGTTGGTCAGCTAAATTTATTGTTCTGATCTGAGGAACTTAAGCTGCATGTCATGCAATTCAGTCTGAGATTTTGGTAGAAACTCCTATCATATGGGTTTAAGAATTATCACTGAATCAGACTGATATAAGATTAATGTATTCTCAGCTTTGTAATTAAATGAATTGAAAATATCTGTTGATAAGGTTTAATAAACTTTAACCTCTTGTGTCATGTAATCCTTAAAGTCTCTCATCTGATATCTAAAAATTTGAAATCTAGGCTACTTTGGTAGAGATACATAGAGTGAGTGTTGTGGTTAAACATTAACTTGAAAAAGTTGACTAAATGAAAAATTGTGAAATCAGAGCAATGACTCGGTCACTGAGAAACTGAGTTTTTTATCAATGAAATAAAGTAACTCATGTCATGAGGTGCCACAGTTATCTCTGATAAAAATTTAGTGAAACAAAACCTGACAGAGCAATAGCTTATTGGTGTTGAGTAGCTGGGGAGTCTGGCCTCTGATAAAGGTGTCTTCTCATGTAAAAAGACACTCATATTGCTAACTCTGCTCTCAAAGTGAGAAGCAATGCCAGTTTTCACACTGAGTAACTGGGTCACTTCAACTAAGACTTGTTGTAACTCATGTAAAAAGGTGTTGATCAACTTAAATTGATCAGGAAAAATATAATGTGCTTCAAATAAAATTATCTTGAAAAATCTGTCAACTCATGTTCTTGAAAAAGTGTTTAACTTCAGTACTAACCTGTGTATTTTTCAAAGGTGCAATTGAGATCATATGTGTAAGATAAACAATGATTGTTTTTGAGTGTTTTCTGACTATTTGGTTCACTTTTATTAAAACTTGGATTCAGATATGAGTATTGAGTTTAATTTGGCAAAGTTGGTATACATCAAAATTAAATCAGATTGATTAAGTTGCCACTTCATAACTCTTTATGATAGAAGAGTCTACATCTTTTAAGACTTATTGATGTGATGTATGCATTCAAATCCCTCATGATCAGATTCATGCATGATCAACAAAAACTGTATAGTCAACTCCTCTCTTATCAGTTGACTGATTCCTTCTGCATTTTTTCTGACCATACAAATGTGAGGTGCCACTCCCATTATTACCTTGTTCACTTGCAGCCCTCTGAATTTCCGAATCCTTATGGTGGTGGATTTCAGATTGATTCCTGAGATGTATTTCTCTCCACACTGTTGGAATCTTCCATCTTGTTCTGCAATAAGTTCTGATTCTGTGGTATTTTCACCAGAATTCAGATTCTTTGTAATGGCTGATTTCAGATTGATTTATTGGATAACCAGAGTCCTTTCCTGTGCTTCAGGGGGAGTTATGGTTTATTCACATCTAAGGGGAGAGCAGTCAATCATGCATGTTGATAGGGGGAGAGCTGTTTCATTGTCATAAGGGAGATCTTCATTTTAAAGAACCATGACTCATTCACAGCCTTTATGTGCTGTCTTTGTGTGCTGCATTTATGTGCTGCATTTGACTATCAAACCATCTCCCTTCTTTTTGATTATGTCAAAGGGGGAGAATAGTTTGATGAGTCAGTGTGACTCATTATGTTGCCATCATCAAAAAGGGGGAGATTGTTGTGCCCCTTGTGCTTTGTTGATGATGTGGTGTTTTAATGATAGCAACATGAATGAGTCACCACATTGTCTTGAATATGTCTGATCTATTCTGTGGGAGATTGCATGAGTGTGCCATGTCTGAATTGTGAACAATGCATGTGTATGCTTGAGTCATGCTGTGAGAAATTGGTTTGTGCTTGATTTCTGTTCTGTGCATTGCTTCTCTGCTGATATGTTCATGTTGTAGTTCATCAAGTCTATACATCCGTCTCACTGTTCACATGCATCAAGTATGTACAGCGTCCGTCTCAGCCAGCGTCTCTTGCTACGTCTTAAGGCTCCAAGTCTATACATTGCAAAGCCATTTGACAAGTCTGTAAATTGGCTTCAATTCCTCAAGTCTATACATTGGGGTCGGCTCTACAAGTCTGTACACTGGTCGAGCATTCAAGTCTGAACATTCACAAAGTCTATACATTAGTCAGCATTGCATCTTGTTCATGTCTGCACATTGGTGCTTTTCCCTACGTTCTGGCCAAGTCTATACAGCCTCATCTTTACCTTCGTTCCAAGCCAAAGTCTACACATTCGTTTCCTTGGGCAAAGTCTATACATCGTGGCCTTGAACTCTCAGTCTGTACACTCTTTATTTCAAAGTCTGTACATTGTTGCCTTGAAGCCGTTCCAAGTCTATACATCCAGTTGAACGCAAAGTCTACACATCGCCTCACATCATATGAAGTCTGTACGTTGGAAGTGTCTTTCTTACTTTTTGACCACACTTCGTGTCGGTTTCTGTTTTCATCTTCAAGTTGTTTTCAGCCCGTGTCGTCCTCGTCTTCGAGTCGTTCGTAAGTTCGAGCAACTTTGTATTAGAGTTGTTTTTTAATGTCTTCGTGTTGTTTCTGTGTTTGTGTCTTCGTGTTGTTATTTTTATGTCTTCGTGTTATTTTTGTGTTTGAGTCTTCATGTTATTTCTGTATTTGTGTCTTCGTGTTATTTTTATGTCTTTGTGTTGCTTCTTTCTATCTTCGTCCAAGTTTCCTCTGATCGCGTGTTTTACTACCGTTTTACTCCGTGTTATTTCCTTCTCACCTCGTGCTGTTCTCATCTGACTTCGTGTCGTTCTCTTCGTAGTGTTAGCTTTGTTACTGTATGTACCTCGTGTCGTTTTCTTTTTATCTCGTGCTGTAGTCATCTTATGTACCTCATGTCGTTCTCAGTATAGTGCACCTTTTGTTGTTCCTACACACATCGTGCAGCTTTAGCTTGAGTGTCAACCGACTTATTTCAGGTATATATATATAGAGAAAACCCTAAGTATTAGTGTTTTTAATCTCTTTGCAGGAGAAGAAGAAAAAGAAGAAGAAGAAGGATTCTGGTTTCAGGATCAAATCCGAACCAGTTTGCTCTATTGTACTGTTCGTGGAGCCTATGCAGAGTGGGCACGCGATACGAGGCTGGCATCTGGCACGTGATCCGAGATGCAAAGGAGCCTCCACGTGGACTGAAGCATTTGGGCGGGAATCGTGGAGAGCACACGCCGCCCTAATCTGCTGCTGCTATATATATGTGTCTTCTTCCTCTGAAGAAAGTGTGTGAGGGCAGAGAGTGACTGAAGTAGAAGCAGCCAGAGCTAAGAGAAGAAGTGCAGAAGAGAAAGAAGAGATAGAGAATGCTGAGAGCTAGATCGAGAGAGCAGAAGAAGAAGAAGAAGAAGAAGAAAGAGAGACAGTGAGATAGAGAGAGTGAGAAGAAGGAGAAGGCAGAAGCAGTGAGAAGAAGAAGAAGTAAGAAAGAAGAAGAAGAAGAAAAGAGAGTTCGTGCTGGGAGAAAGAGAGACGCAGTATAAGAAGTTCCTGCTGGACCGTGGATCAAATCCAGGCCAGCCAGCTCCTGCGAGAGCCACATTTGATTTTATCTTTTCAGCTTTCTGTTGCTGGGTTTTATTTTTCCTTTGAACTATTCACTTGCTGTATTTCCGATTCTCTGTAGAGAGGTCGGGGTCCCTCCTGTTGGTTCAGGAGAAGGGAGATTGCTATCTCCTGTTGCAAGTACCTGGGTGCTACTTGTGGGTTCCCTCTGGTTAGAGGAAGGGAGGCTCATCCTCCGGTTCTGGGCTTGTAGGTTTCAAGTCCAGGGGTCCCTCCGGTTGGGAGGAAGAGAGGTCCAAGACCTCTGATTTGCAGGTGACTTAATGTCACTTGTGTTTCCCTCTGGGGTTCAGAGGAAGAGAGACTTGGGTCTCTAGATTCCCCTCCGGTTTGGAGGAAGGGAGGTTTGGTCCTCCGGTTCTGGGCTTGTGGGTAGCAAGTCCAGGGGTTCCCTCCGGGTCTGGAGGAAGAGAGACCGTGTGTCTCTAGTTTCTAAGTGGCTGGGAGTCACTTGGGGTGTCCCTCCGGTTGGGAGGAAGAGGGGAGGTTGTTCCCCTGGTCAAGCTGTTTGGCAGCATTTGTTGCAGACTGAGTCTGCTGTGCTAGTGTTACTAGTGGAAGCCTCACTCCGGTTGGGAGTGAGGGGTGGACGTAGGTCTTTGGACCGAACCACCTAAAATCATTGTGCAGTGGTTTGTTTGATTGCCTGCTTCCGCTAGATGCATGCTAGGACCGTGATTTAATTGATTATCTATATCCTAGAGTTTAATTGAGTTTGCATATCTTGTTTGATCAATTGTCCACTGATCTAGTTGTTATCATCTCATGCAAATTTTAAATTGGGTAGAATTCTTTGAAAGATTCATTCACTGCCCCTCTGGATCAGTGTTTATCAATCGCACCTAGCTGACAAGAACTACCCGGTGCATGACTTAGAGTTGGCCGCGGTAGTGTTCGCCTTAAAGATCTGGAGACACTATCTCTACGGAGAACAATTCATAGTGTACTCCGATCATAAAAGCCTCAAGTATCTATTTTCCCAGAAGGAACTAAACATGAGGCAAAGGCATTGGCTTGAATACCTCAAGGATTTTGACTTCACAATCTAATACCATCCTGGTAAGGGTAACTCTGTAGCTGACGCCCTCAGTCGAAAGCCGAGAGCAATATTGGCCTACTGTATGATTCGAGAATGGAAGTTACTAGTGAAATTCTCAGAACTCAATGTAATCACGGATAACTAGAACGGGTATGTTACTCTATCCCATCTGAGTCTACATACGGATTTGCTACTTAAAATTAAGAAGCTACAAGAAGAAAATCCTACACTAATAGAGATAAAGGACAAGCTGGACGAGAGACTCGATTTCAAGATGACACCTGATGGTAGATTGCTATTCCATGAACGGACATGTGTACCAGACTATCCTGAGTTGAAAAAGAATATACTAGAGGAAGCTCATCGATCAAGGTACACGATCCACCTTGGAGCCACTAAGATGCACCAAGACTTGAAAATGACCTTTTGGTGACCTAATATGAAAAGGGAGGTAGCAGACTTTGTATCTCGCTGCCTGACATGCCAACAAGTGAAGGCGGAACATCAGAAACTCATCAGGAAACTGCACCCGCTACATATTCCCAAGTGGATGTGGGAAGACATCGGCATGGACTTCATCATGGGCTTGTCTAAGTCTAGGGGCGGACATGAAGGAATTTGGGTAATCATCGACTGTCTAACAAAATCGGCTCATTTCTTACCCATCAAGAGCCGATTGTAAGACCCCAAATTCTTTAGAAATTATTTAGTAAGTTATTTGTAATTATTCGGAATTTATTTGAAGTTATTCGAATTAATGAGAATTATCCAAATTAATTAGATTAATTAATTAATTAATAGAATAAGTCATTTTTCCAAAAATCACATCTTGTAGAATTAATTTTGTTTAGCAACTTTGTCTTCTACATTTAAGCCTAGGAAAATCATTTATTATGCCGAATTAGTGAACTTAGTCTTCCGAACTTAACATTTAACTATTTACGGAATAGTATAAGTAAAAATCTGACTACCTTAAAAAAATCTATAAAAATAGTAAACACATTAAGGTCAAGGTAGATAACAACTTTTCCTTCTGGCATTAAGCCATTGTAAATCCGTGGTAAGATCTATTTAGAGTTTAAACCCAAAAGTGCACACTTTTGACCCATACCTAACCCTTAGATTAAAACACGAAATTCGACCTCAATTCTCAACCAAATGATCTGAAATCAGTGGCAAATGGAAGGCCACAATGTAAGGAACATTTACCCTCAATCAATTTGAGGTAAACTTAGCCCCAAAACGTGCTGCCGACATAGTTTGGTCAAGTCAAAGATTTCGGCGCCGTTTCTAAACACGTAGCTTGCAGCAGCGAATACTCCCAACTCAGAAGGCTCCAGAAGCTCTATGAGCTATCAAAATGAAGCCCTACGAGTCTTCTTTCATTTGGCTGCTGTGGGGTTCGCTGAAGTTTCAGATCTGGAAAGATCTAGTTCGAATTGTGGAGTTGGGTCAGCAGGCCGTTGGCTTCCCTTCATCCTTCTTTGATCCATCGATTGAAGTAGGATTTCTCAACCAAATTTTGATCATGAGTATAGCAAGTTGTTCCTCTCATCGAGCTCTATCCATTGGTGGCAAAAGCCCCAATTTTCATTAGGTATCCGTGGAGAAATCGAGCTTTTTGTGAGGTGCTGTCCAAGTGTTCTTCATCCTAAGGTTTGAGTTTTCTCTCTCCGATTTGAGGTAGGATCTAACAACCAAACTCTAATTAACTTACATGAAGTAATCAACATGTTATTATCTTTCATTTAACGTAGAAAGCCCCAAATTCCATTGAGCATGCATCGTGAATTTCGATTTTTGTAAAAACATGTCTAGAACATGATTCATATAGTGTTCCTTAAGTCAGAGCTTGATTACGGGGTTATTTTGAGTCATGTAACTTGATCTTCATGTAGCATATCATATATGTTTGGATTCATGATCGTGTTAGCTTTCTTTTGACACCAAAATCTCCAAATTTGGTTTTGTATATCGAGAGAATTCGATGATTTAGTGGAAGTATGTCCTGAACTAGGTCTCCTTGTGTTCTGCATAGAATAGGTTGTGATTCTTGTGAATTCTGATGAAATTCGTGTTTCCAAATTGTAGTTTTATGACCCTAATATGTCTAGCAAGATTCCTATGGCATGTGGTTTTGATTTCAACTCATTTGGACCCCATTTGGGCGAGTTCATGCGTTTTCCGGAAGCCCCCGGCCAGTTCTGGGCTTGCAGGGGTCGACCCCAGGGGTCGACCCATCACCTGGCAGCCCAGGCCAGCCCGAGGGTCGACCCCAGGGGTCGACCCATGCGGCCCAGCCCGAGGGTCGACCCCAGGGGTCGACCCATTCAGCTTCCAGACCCCAGTTTTTCAGGGGTCGACCCCAAGGGTCGACCCGTACACCAGAAACCCGATTTTCTTCGTTTTTCGACCCGAAGATGGATCCGAATCAATGGGGAATCAACCCATTTAACTTAGACCCATTGAAATTATATTTTTGAAGAACTTTTGACCTATTCATGTACCCCCCTTGATTTCAATTTGCATTGGTCCTTTCTCGCAAACATAGTACAAAACACGATGTTTACTATCTCCATTACAACACTTACATTGGTTAAATAGAAACTCACTTAATTAATGATTAATGGTGTAATTAAAGCCCCTGATAATGCATTCTATTTCACCGCTGTGAGAGCTTGTTCTTTACCTTGACAACTTGTTCTAGCTTGTTGGCTCTTTGGCTAATACAAATGATAATGGTTAATCATGATATCTTAACTTGGTGATTAGGATTAATATGTTGATTAGCTTGTTTGATTGCTACTATTTTACAGCAGCGCAGCACGATTTACTCTTGTTGTGACTTGGTTTTGATCTCCTTGATGATTATACTTACCTTGAAATTCTGGAAATGAATCTCTTTCCTACTTGAAGTTGTTATTGCTACTTAGTTTAAACCTTGGAATTCTGGCCATAAACTGTGGAAGTCTAGATTCGTGGGATCTTTGATCCAAAGAAATCAATGCCTGGCAAACAATTAAGGGCTTGGTCTGGTCCTGGGAAGAGCGCCCGAACACTACGTGTACCCCCGGGGAGGTGAATGACTAGGTGTGGCATTTGGCACCAGTACTTGACATGTGTTAAATCTAGGACTGTCCACTACTCTCTACACTACTATCTACATTACCTTCTACTACTTTCACTTTCCACTCTTCATTGTTCTATACTCTACTTGTGGTTACTTTACTTGCTTATTACTTGGACGTGGAAATGAAATTACATACGTGCTTGACATGACTTGAATTGTCTTGATATGGCCAACTACTTTTTATCGTTATCTCCTGTAGTAAATTCTTGTCTTACTATTCTATTCATTATATTTCTTGACCTTGCAAGATCTTTGAATTCTATTTCGTGATATCACCGTTATCTTTTTATTGTTTTTATCATTTGTAGTATGACATTTTAAAATGTAATTAAACTGTTAATCACTTATACCTGTCTATTATTTCCTACTGAGCGTCAGCTCATAGTTGTGTTTTCCCCCCTTTCCAGGCTTTTCAGGTGACGCGCTTACCGATGGGGAAGGGCAGGAGTGATGTCTTGAGTGTATCAGTTCTAGTGTGTTAGTAGTGTGTTATCTTTCTTTAGTTATGTTTTGGAGAGCTTTTAGTCTCAGTCATGTTATTGAGTTTTAGTGGTTGATTATTCCAGTTGTATTAAGTTGAACTTGAGGTTATTGTATCAGTTGTGGTTTGTAAATGATCATTTAGTATTTCCATCTTGTAGCACTTGTGTATTATTTTAGATTAGTTCTCTCTCTTGCCAGCGTGTCCCTAACTGTACGTCCCGATATTTCTGCCTTGTTCGGGGTGTGACACCGATAGTCTGTTGATATCCTTGCTTCCATATGTACCAAGGAGATCATAAGATTACATGGAGTTCCTGTGTCAATCGTGTCGGACCGAGACCCGCGCTTCACGTCCCATTTCTGGAAGGGTCTACAACACTCCCTGGGGACGAAGCTCAACTTTAGCACTGCTTTCCATCCCCAGACAGATGGTCAGACTGAGAGGACAAACCAAGTTGTCGAAGATATGTTACGGGCATGTGTCATCGATTTCGGCGGAAGCTGGCATGACCACTTGCCCCTGGACAAATTTGCTTATAACAATAGCTATCAGGCCGTTATCCAAATGGCACCTTTCGTGGTGCTTTATGGTAGGATTTTCCAATCTCCAATATGCTGGGACGAAGTCGGTGAGAGACAGCTTCTAGGCCCAGATATGGTAAGAGATACAACGGACAAGGTGCAACTCATCCGAGAAAGACTCAAGATAGCACAGTCCAGACAGAAGTCGTATGCTGACACTAGAAGAAGAGAATTGGAGTTCCAAGTCAGAGACCACATCTTTCTCAAGGTCACTCCTGGATGAGGTATTCCAAGATTCGGTGTTAAGAGCAAGCTTACACCAAGGTTTATTGGTCCATTCAAAGTGTTGGAAAGATTGAGTGAGGTGGCTTATCGTGTTGCTTTACCTCCACAACTATCAGAAGTTCACGATGTATTCCACATCTCTATGCTGAAGAAGTATGTGTTGGGACTCCTCTGGTTTGATAAGCAGTATGTGTACTGCTTTGTACTGAAATATTTTGATGATTGACAAATAGTTGTTTTGATGATTTACTCTGAAATGATGTTGTGTGTATCTTGATAAAATTCATATGTCAGATGCTCACATAAGTGTTGTCTGCATGTTTACACTTAGGATTTGCATTAGAATGGAGTCGGTGTAATACTAAGTCAGTCTGCATTGAGTCCGTGCATAGAGTGCATTTCCAGCACATCAAGTCCGTGCATGCATATATAAAGTCGGTGCAAGCCATGTTGCTGCACATGACCAAGTCGCTACAAAGGTTATCCATGCATTATGCAAGCCGATGCATTGGTAGTTGTTGCACGAGACCAAGTCCGTGCATGCTTAGCTCAAGGCACACTAAGTCGGTGCAACACTTCACGCTGCACGCTATCAAGTTGGTGCAACCCTTGCTATTGCACACGACCAAGTTAGTGCAAGGGTCATTCAAGCATTAGTTCAGCATGCAACTAAGTCCGTGCATGCTTATGTCTAGGCACATAAAGTCCATGCAATACGTCTTAGGCAACTCGATGCGTAAGAGCTCATGCATTTAGTGTTTGCACATTAAGTCTGTGCAAGTCAAGTATGTTGCAGAAGTAAGTATGTGCAACCTTTGCACGTCACATGATTAAGTCTAAGCAAGGTTGGTCATACACACACACAAAGTCCATGCATCTTATACTTTGGTCTGTGCATACCACGTTATTTGGAAGATAACGTAGGTATAGGTCTTAGTCTTTTGCACATCTAGGATCGGTGCATTGCATCCATAGTCGGTGCACGTTCTACATCTTGCATATGAAAGTCTGTGCATATCTTGCATTGCATAGTGACAAAGTCTGTGCAACTCTCATCTTTTGCATGCATAATGTCTGTGCAAGGTTGGTAATGGCACAAGCTGGTCAGTACAGCATCTGCATTATGCACACATCAAGTCTGTGCACATTTAGTTCAAAGCTCTAATTAACTCTGTGCATCTTTCTACTATCTTTCAGATTGTTTCAAGCTGACATTAAGTCTGTCGTTGACACGATATCTACTCGAGGAGTTTAAGAAAGGCACATGATCCAAGAATAGAGGAGGTGCCAAGATGATGCCACGTGGCCTGACTACTCTAGATCTAGATCAGGCTCTGGGCGGGAATTGTGGGGAGCACATGCCCTACCTTCTGCTGCTTCCTATAAATAAGAAGAGTCTTCTTCAGGAGAAGACTGATCGTGATTGTGACATTAAGAGAAAAAGAGCAGAAAGAGCACGAGCCAGCACGATCTAGAGAGAAGAAGATAGAGCAGCAGCTGAGAGTGAGAGTTTTGAGAGTCTGAGAGAGAGAGCTTTGTTTATCAGTTTCCTGGCTTAGAACCGAAACTGAGTTTGCTCATTGATGAGCTACATTCCCATCGTGGGTTTTTCTATTTCTTCGTTTGTTTTCCTTTCATTTTTATAAACTCTTGTTCAAGCTGTTCGTCAGCGGAGGTAAAGCTATAATTCCTTAGCGGGCAGAGGTGTGGTATCCTTTGGACGGGTGGAGCTGTAATTCCCCAGCAGTTGCAGAGGAGGATTCCTCTGGTCGGCATAAGCTGTAAGGCCCAGCGGTTTGTAGGGTTTTCACCCCGAAGCTATGGATCAGCAGGTTAAGCTGTGTATCAGTGGGAAACCACACTCTGGTTGGAGTGTGGGGTGGACGTAGACCTCGGGTTTGAGGTCGAACCACCTTAAAAACTCATCGTCTATTGTGTGATTGCCTTGTGGTTTGTGCTCATCTTTATCTTAGTTTAATCATCCAGTAGATGAATGCTTAAGACCGCTTGTGTTTTGATCTTCTAGACCCGCTATGCTCAATTACGTTTAAGTGTTCTTCTTCATCCTACATCAGCTTGATTTTATTCCGCAACTATTTCTGCTGTAGTCAGTTTTTATTTGGTGATCGATCTATTCACCCCCCTCTAGATCATCAATAGAGTCTTGTCTATTGGTATCAGAGCATACCATCTTAGATTCATTTGACTCATCAGTTGGTATCAGAGCCTAACTCTTCTGCAGGGATTAACGTCCTGAAGAGAAATGGCCATGGATGCAAGTGGGATGACGGCTGAAGGACATTCCACCACGAAGCCCCCATACTTTGACGGTTCGAACTACGCATACTGGAAGAATCGCATACAAGTCTTTCTGAGGGTGAAAAACTATGAGATTTGGAAGGTGGTCAGTAAAGGACCAATCGAGATGCATCCTAATGAGGATGTATGGATGAGAGAGGAGATCAGGAAATCTACTCTCAACTGGAGCGCCATCAATGCCATCCAGTGCGCTCTACATCCCACAGAATTTTCAAGAGTTTCGTCGTGCGCCACGGCGAAAGAGATGTGGGATAAGCTGGAGGTTATCTACGAGGGAACCTCTCAGGTGAGGGAGACCAAGGCAAACTTGCTGGTCTTAGAGTATGAAGCCTTCAGGATGAAGCCCAGCGAGACTATCACTGAGATGTACGTGCGTCTTACCCTCATCACCAATGGTCTCGGAAGTCTGGGAAAGAACTATTCTGATTATAAAATCGTGAGGAAGATTCTTCGGTCCCTGACTCCAGTCTGGCACACGAAAGCTACTGTTATAGAGGAGTCAAGGGATCTTCAGAACATGAAGGTGGACGAGTTGATTGGCTCGTTAATGACCTACGAGATGAATCTTCCCAAGACCGAGGAGCTGGAAAAGAAGAAAAAGCCCATTGCTCTGAAGGCCAACTCTAGTAGATCCAGCCACAGTGGGTCATCAAGCGATCAGAGCGTCTCTGGGTCAGAAATTGAAGGAGATCAGCTTGCAATAATGACCAGAGAGTTTAGAAGATTTTTGAGGAAAGAAGGAAGAAATTTCGGCCGGAGACAGTTTGGTGGCAGGAGACAAACGAGGTATAAATCTAACCCTGCCAAAAAAATTGACACTAATGTTTGCTATCATTGCAGGAAGGCCGGCCATATGAAGGCAGATTGTCCCGAGCTCCATAAGCTGAAAGAGAAGTCAAAGAAGAAAGCTCCCAAAGGAAAGGCGATGGTGAGCACATGGAGTGACAAGGACGAGGGCACATTAAGCTGCACATCTGAGAGCGAGGACGAAGAAAAGCCCATCTGCCTGATGGCAAAAGATGATGAAGAAAAGAAAGAAGACTCCGATGAGGTATCCTCTCCATTTGAGCATTACACCATTTCTGATTGGGAAGATGCCTATGGAGATTTGCTAGATAAAGTTGATGACATTAGAAAGGAAAACAGACACTTAAAGAAAAAAGTTAATTCTCTGATGAATGATAAAACCATGTCTGACAAAATTGCATGTTTACAATCAGAGAATGATAGGTTGAAAAGTGCATGTTCTGAATTTGATGATCTGAATATTGATTTGATTAATTCTAGAAATGAAAATGAGTCTCTGAAAAATTTGATTGATGATTTAAAATTGAAACTGTAAAAATTTGAAAACGAAATGAAAATTGCTAGTGAAAAATATGAAGTTGTTTTGTGTGTCTATGTTGAGTTGCAGAAAACAATTGAAAGATCAGAAAAAGAAAATGCTGACAAGAAGAAAATAATTAAGAATATTACCCAAGGAACTGAGAACCTGAATGCTCTGTTGGGGTCTAAAGTGATTTTCAGAAAAGAGGGTCTCGAGTATAAGCCCATAGCTAAAAAGAGTTTAGCAATGAAAATAATTTCATTTGTAGCTGAAAAGGAGAAGAGACCTCTCATTAAAATGTCCAATGTAAATTCGGCTGTTAAAAATGTTAATTGCAAAATGCCCAGTGCTCAGGACAAGGGCAAGCAGAAGATAGGTGAGTCTAGCCATGATAGCACATACTGCCGTACTCCTCAGGATAGAGTTCAGGTTAGGGGTTCCCAAGTCTCCTCCAGCTGTTCAGAAGAAGATTCAACCCTCACCCATGCAGAAGTCAGATGGGTCTAGGGTGCAAGGGAGACAGAATCCAGCAAGAGGTCAATCCAGCCAGTTCTACCAACCTAGAGTCCAGACCTACCATCGTGTGCAGCCACAATAGTTCCATAGGTATGGATGGAATAGAGTTCAAGAGAGGTCTGGATATCAGTCATATCCCACACAGACATATAGACCTCAGGCTAACAATTGGGTTAGGCAGTCTAGAACATGGGTTCCCAGAAAATAAATCACCTATAGTTAGCCTAGGACCAACATCGGTCACAATCTCATGAATGCTCATTGGCCTAGGCACTGGCACAAACAAAATCAATTTGCTAAAGACAATGGTGCCAGTACACTGAACAGGAAAGGAGGGACTAAGAATGCTAATGCTGAGAAGAAGAAAAATGACAAAAACAATGTTGAGAAATCCACTAAACCAACAATGTTCAAACAAATGTGGATTCCTAAGGATTTGTTGTCTTGTTTGAGTAGCTCTTCATCTACTCTGGAGCCCAAACATTTTTGGGTTCCCAACTTTTCTCCATGACTGTGATTGCAGGTATGCCTGGCAGCCAAGCACAACATGTGGTACCTGGATAGTGGTTGCTCCAGGCATATGACAGTTGACAAGGCTAAATTTTGCATGCTGACTGAGAAGAATGGAGGCCTTGTCACCTTCGGAGGAAATACTAAGGGTAAAATCATCGGGTCAGGTAAGGTAGGTAAGTGCACTACCTGCTGCATTGAGGAAGTTATGCTGGTTGATGGTCTTGCTTACAATTTGCTCAGTATCAGCCAGCTATGTGACAAAGGGCATAGAGTTGTTTTTGATTCCCAATGCTGCAGAATTTATGAACATGATTTTGATGTAGTTAAATTTTCTGGTAAGAGAGTAAATAACATCTACATGGTAGATTTAGAAGATATTGCTCACTCTAATCTATGCCTCACAGCTAATAAAGATGATTTAGCATCTCTGTGGCATCGTAGATTAGGACATGCTAGTTACACTATCTTGCATAAATTGAATAAACATAGCATGGTTAGAGGACTCCCTGAAATTTCATTTAAGAAGGAAAATAAAGTCTGTAATGCATGTACACAGTCTAAGCAAACTAGGAAGTCATTCAAGTCTGGAACTGAAAACATGTCTTCCAAACCTTATGAGATGATACACATGGACCTTTTTGGACCAACTAGATCAGTCAGCCTATCAGGAAGGAGATATGGGTATGTATTAGTGGATGACTTCTCTAGATATACTTGGGTCTTTTTCATTACACACAAAAATGATGCATTTTCTGAATTTCAGGAGTTCTACTTGAAAATAAACCAGAAAAATGAAAATTCAATTGAAAATATTCTGTCTGATCATGGAGGTGAGTTTGAAAACTCACAATTTGATGAATTTAGCAAGGTCAGTGGGATTACTCATCGGTTCTCCTCACCAAGGACACTAGAGCAAAATGGAGTGGTGGAGAGGAGGAACCGAACACTTGTGGAGATGGCCCGTACACTCCTAGTTGAAGGAGGCCTACCAAGAAAGTTTTGGGCAGAGGCAGTCAACACTGCATGCCATGTAATTAATCGAGCCATGGTAAGGCCGTTCACTCAGAAAACACCTTATGAGATTCTAAAGGGTAAGAAGCCTTCGATTGCTCATTTCAATGTCTTTGGCTGTAAGTGTTTTATACATGTTAACGATTAAAGAGATCTTGATAAATTTGAACATAAAAGTGATCCAGGAATCTTCCTTGGATATTCTGAAAATACTAGAGCATATAGGGTGTACAACTTGAATTCTAAAACTATTGAGGAATCTCCACACATTGTCTTTGATGAGTCTTTAAATAAGTCTAATGATGGTCTATGCAGGAAAGAAGATGATGGAGAAATTCTGAAGGAAGGAAACTCTGCAGACCAATCAGAAAATGAAGGAGAACCTGAAGAAAATAATGCAGAAGAACTTGCTGTTCAGGGGGAGGTAAATGAAGGTCAAGGTAACCAAGTTATCAATATCAGATTTTTAAGAGATCATCTAGTAAATAATGTCATTGGTAACTTAAATGAACCCCCTAGGACTAGAGGCTACTTTAGAGCACAGCATGAATTAAATGCATATGCATTGGTTTCTCATGTAGAACCCAAATCCATTGACAGTGTCCTCAAAGATGTGCATTGGATCAATGCCATGCACGAGGAGCTCAATCAATTTGATAGAAGTAAGGTGTGGCATCTGGTCCCACCTCCTGATCATGGGACTATCATAGGGATAAAATGGGTCTTCAGAAATAAAACTGATGAGCTAGGTAATGTAGTTAAAAATAAAGCCAGACTTGTTGCTCAGGGGTACAATCAAGAATTTGAAATTGACTTTGAAGAGTCATTTACCCCTGTAGCCAGGTTAGAGGCAATTAGAATATTTTTGGCTTATGCATGCTCATTAGGAATAACTCTTCAGTAGATGGATGTTAAATCTGCTTTCCTCAATGGAGAAATAAAAGAGGATGTCTTTGTGAGACAACCTCCTGGCTTTGAATGCTTAGATTTCCCTAATTATGTTTATAAGTTGAATAAAGCTCTTTATGGCTTGAAGCAAGCTCCGAGAGCTTGGTATGACAGGCTCAGCAAATTTTTTACCGAGAAGAAGTTCTCAAGAGGTGAGATTGACCAAATGATGTTTACAAAGGTAAGTCATCCGGACATACTCATTGTTCAGATTTATGTGGATGACATTGTATTTGGGTCAACTAACCCCAAATTGTGTAAGGAATTTTTTGATTTAATGACACAAGAATTTGAAATGAGCTCAATGGGTGAGCTAAAATTATTTCTTGGACTGCAGGTGACACAGACTAAGAATGGAACATTCATCACCCAGTCCAAGTACATAAGGGACCTGCTGAAGAAGTTCAAATTCGAGAACGTCAAGGACATTACAGCACCAATGGGTACTTCAACAAGTCTTGATGAAGACCCCAAAGGTAAAACAGTGGATCAAAAGTTGTATCGAGATATGATCGGATCCCTTTTGTACCTTACTGCATCTAGGCCTGATATATAATTTGCAGTGTATTTATGTGCTAGATTTCAGGCTAGTCGTAAGGAGTCTCGTTTTAGTGCAGTGAAAAGGATCTTTAGATATCTGTCAGGCAACCAAGAGCTTGGTCTTTGGTACCCTGCTAAGTGTGAGATGGAGCTTCTAGTATACACTGATGCAGACTATGCTGGGTGTCGGATAGATAGGAAAAGCACTAGTGGCTATTGCCAATTCCTAGGTGGCTGCCTAGTATCTTGGGCTTCAAAGAAGCAACACACAGTTGCCTTGTCCACTGCAGAGGCAGAGTATGTCACTGCAGGGAATTGCATAGCTCAAGTACTATGGATTAAGCACCAACTTTTAGATTATAAGATAAATTTGGGATGTATTCCAATTTTATGTGATAATACTAGTGCTATCTGCCTAACTAAGAATCCTGTTTACCACTCTAGGACTAAGCATATTGAGATTAAACACCATTTTCTTAGAGATGCAGTGAGCAAGAGTGAAATTGAATTAGTCTTTGTTGAAACTAAAAAATATGTTGCTGATATTTTTACTAAACCCCATGGAAATGAAAGATTTAAATATCTAAGAAGAGAACTGGGGCTTTGTAAATTTCAGCATGAAAATGACTAATTTCATTCTTGATATGTCTTCTGAAATGCTTGAAATAATAGTGTCTGTCTGTCTTTGAATTTTTGAATAAAGGTTGTTTAATGTTAGAATAATTACTTGTGCACTAAGTATATAAGTGGATGCACGTCGTGCACAAATAATTTCTGAAGTCGATGCATGGTTGTGCATATAGTTGATACATGCTTTCACCAGGTGTATAAGTTTTCAACATGTAGTCGATGCATCTTATGTTTAAACAGCATGGAAGTCGGTGCACCTTATGTTCAAGTTGCATGTATGTCGGTGCATCTTGCATATTACATATGTCAGAGTCGGTGCATCTTAATAACATCTGCATACATAGTCGGTGCATCTTAAGTCAATACATCATGATGTCAGGGGGAGTGCAGTTGAGTCTGATCTTAGTTCAACTTATCTTATTCTCTCCTCCTTCTCAGAAATCTTTATCTCATGACATCATTCACATTCAGTCTATTCTTGGAAACCTTTTGTACTGCTCCTATGCTTCATTGTCTACTTCGATCACTCTGATTGGCTAACAGTCTTGTAACTGGTTCATTACTTTGAGCATCAGGCACCTCAATTCCTTTAAGAATCACATGTGTTTCTTGAATGAACTAAAGGTTTAATTTTAATAGACAGTAGAGTCAAAGAACTGCACTTCAGAAAATAAGGTGATAGAAAACATTTATAGCTCTTAACCTTCGTCTCATAATTTCAATGAAAAGGTCTTTACTGTATCTGAACTTTTCAGACTTAGTGAAGTCTAGGCTGGGAAAACCAGAACAAGTATTGTTTTTGAAAAAGTATCTCTGAAAAGTTATAAGGGCAGCATTAATAAAATCTTTAATGAAAAAGAATTGAACAAAGTGGCAGAGCAATGACTGAACTGCACTGAGAAACTGAACCCTCCATCAAAGAAGTGGAGAGGACCTTATGTCATGAGGTGTTTCATGTTATCTCTGTTCACATGGTCAAATCTATAGGGATAGTTTCACTAAGTAACTAGGGTTACTAGCGTCTAATAAACGTGTACCCTTAATGTCAAAGGTGTAAATCATCTTGGTAGTTTTTGATCAGAGGCGGATATAGGAGTTTATGCCTAGTAACTGGGGGTACTTGCGTCTAACCCACGTGTACACCTAATGTCAACAACATAAATGACCCTTATCTGTTCACTAAGTTCAGACTAGAAGTGGAAAAGAAATGCTGTAACCCTTCAAGTGCAAAATGTTTTGAAACATCAATTAGTTCATCTCAATACAAATTCAGGTTACTCTCCTTAATATTCATTGTTTCTGAAATAAGTAAGATATAGTCTTGACCTAGTCTGTATAGACATGTGACTTAGGTTTCTTGCTATAAACGGACACTATGACCATATTTCAGAAACTCAGTGATTTAACTCTACCTTCTATAACCGTTAAACCTGAACTTACTCAAGAATGCATACTGATTGACTCTTATGAATAAAAGTTGTTCATGATCTGCTTATATTCTGAACCATTGCATAGAATGTTATCTAGTCTATCTCTTTTCTACCTTTCCACTATCTCCTTTCCTCTTTATTTGCTGATGGCAAAGGGGGAGAGTTTATTATCTCCCTTTTCCTTCCTTATGACATAGGGGGAGAGATTGTTGCATTCTGTTGGCAAAGGGGGAGTAAGTATAAAAGTGAGTCAGTCTATGAGAGTATGTAATGATGTTTGAGAGAAGGGAAGAGTGAGAGAGAGAGTCAGAAATTCAAGGGGAGCGCATCTTAAAGGATTCATTCAGGGAGAAAGTTTTTGCATAGTGCCTGCACTTGCAAGCATGTCATCTGACTGTGATTAATGTCTCATCAAAATACATCATTTCATTGTATTCATTCTTTGGGTTGCCATCTGGGTTGCCATTATCAAAAAGGGGGAGATTGTTGGGACTCCTCTGGTTTGATAAGTAGTATGTGTACTGCTTTGTGCTGAAATGTTTTGATGATTGACAAATAGTTGTTTTGATGATTTACTCTGAAATGATGTTGTGTGTATCTTGATGAAATTCATATGTCAGATGCTCACATAAGTGTTGTCTGTATGTTTACACTTAGGCTTTGCATTAGAATGGAGTCGGTGTAATACTAAGTCAGTCTGCATTGAGTCTGTGCATAGAGTGCATTTCCAGCACATCAAGTCCGTGCATGCATATATAAAGTCGGTGCAAGCCATGTTACTGCACACGACCAAGTCACTACAAAGGTCATCCATGCATTATGCAAGTCAATGCATTGGTAGTTGTTGCACGAGACCAAGTCCGTGCATGCTTAGCTCAAGGCACACTAAGTCGGTGCAACACTTCACGCTGCATGCTATCAAGTCGGTGCAACCCTTGCTGCTGCACATGACCAAGTCAGTGCAAGAGCCATTCAAGCAGTAGTTCAGCACACAACTAAGTCCATGCATGCTTATGTCTAGGCACATAAAGTCCATGCAATACATCTTAGGCAACTCGGTGCATAAGAGCTCATGCATTTAGTGTTTGCACATTAAGTCTGTGCAAGTCAAGTATGTTGCAGAAGTAAGTCCGTGCAACCTTTGCACGTCACATGATTAAGTCTAAGCAAGGTTGGTCACACACACACACAAAGTCCATGCATCTTATACTTTGGTCTATGCATACCACGTTATTTGGAAGATAACGTAGTTATATGTCTTAGTCTTTTGCAAATCCAGGATCGGTGCATTGCATCCATAGTCGGTGCACGTTCTACATCTTGCATATGAAAGTCTGTGCTTATCCTGCATTGCGTAGTGACAAAGTTTGTGCAACTCTAATCTTTTACATGCATGATGTCTGTGCAAGGTTGGTAATGGCACATGCTGGTCAGTACATCGTCTACATTGTGCACACATCAAGTCTGTGCACATTTAGTTCAAAGCTCTAATTAACTCTGTGCATCTTTCTACTATCTTTTAGATTGTTTCAAGCTAACATTAAGTCTGACCTTGACAGGATATCTGCTCGAGGAGTTTAAGAAAGGCACGTGATCCAAGAATGGAGGAGGTGGCAAGATGATGCCACGTGGCCTGACTACTCCAGATCTGGATCAGGCTCAGGGCGAGAATTGTGGGGAGCACATGCCCTACCTTCTGCTGCTTCCTATAAATAAGAAGAGTCTTCTTCATGGGAAGACTGATCATGATTGTGACATTAAGAGAAAAAGTGCATAAAGAGCAAGAGCCAGCACAATCTAGAGAGAAGAAGATAGAGCAGCAGATCTGAGAAAAAAGTCTGAGAGTGAGAGTTTTGAGAGTCTGAGAGAGAGGGCTTTGTTTATCAGTTTCCTAGTTCAGAATCGAAACTTAGTTTGCTCATTGTTGAGCTACATTCCCATCGTAGGTTTTTCTATTTCTTCGTTTATTTTCCTTTCATTTTTATAAACTCTTGTTCAAGCTGTTCGTCAGCGGAGGTAAAGCTGTAATTCCTCAGCGGGCAGAGGTGTGGTATCCTCTGGACGGGTGAAGCTGTAATTCCCCAGCGGTTGCAGAGGAGGATTCCTCTGGTCGGCGTAAGCTGTAAGGCCCAACGGTTTGTAGGGTTTTCACCCCGAAGCTATGGATCAGCAGGTTAAGCTATGTATCAGCGGGAAACCACACTCTGGTTGGAGTGTGGGGTGGACGTAGACGTCGGGTTTGAGGTCGAACCACCTTAAAAATTCACCGTCTAGTGTGTGATTGCCTTGTGGTTTGTGCTCATCTTTATCTTAGTTTCATCGTCCAGTAGATGAATGCTTAAGACCGCTTGTGTTCTGATCTTCTAGACCCGCTATGCTCAATTGCATTTAAGTGTTCTTCTTAGTCCTACAATAGCTTGATTTTATTCCGCAACTGTTTCTGCTGTAGTCAATTTTTATTGGGTGATCGATCTATTCACCCCCCTCTAGATCATCAATAGAGTCTTGTCTATTGGTATCAGAGCATACCATCTTAGATTCATTTGACTCATCAGTATGTGCACGATCATTTTCACGTAATTGACCATATTGACTTAGCGATACAAAAGGACCTTACCTATGATCAAAAGCCGATGAAGATCCTCAACCTAGAAGTTTAAGTTTTGAGGAAAAAGACTACCCCTATGGTGAAAGTACAATGGAACAAATGCTTAGAGCAAGAAGCCACGTGGGAAACTGAAGAATCCATGCGAAAGAGGTTCTCGGAGCTATTCTAGATCGTAAATACTCTGCACCCTCCATGTCTCCATTGAATTTGGGGATCAATTTCTTTTAAGTGGGGGAGGGTGTAGCACCCCAGATAAAATAATAAAGAATTAAGTCTCGCTGAATTAATAAAACCCTCACTATAAAACCAAGGAGGCCAATAAACGAAAGTCAACTCATATATATAAATGGGTGAACTGAATAACCAACCCAATTGGATGAGCATAACCCATGTACATAGGCTTCCACCTAAACGAAACCAACCCATATGCCTCACGTACACAAACCAACCCAAATGCCCAATTCGAACACAACCGTTAACCCAACCCAAAACCCACATGTAATCACCCAACCCATGATGACTTTCGACGTTGCATGGGGTATAGCCTTTAGGGTTTGAGAAGATAAAGAAGGCAAGCGGCGGTTTAGATAGTAGGTAATAATTTAACAAGGTAATGCACGGTGCGGAAATTAGAAGCCTTGCCACCCTAAGGCATTCAAGCCTTCTATAGATACTCTTCCTCTATAAAATATGTCCCTCCACAAACAAGCAAGGGTTGGTTGCTGCTTGTGAGTTTGGAGGATGTCATCATCCTACGACGTGATCGGCTTTGGATCCCCTACTTCCTCCTCTTCAACGTGGACCTGCAATGTGAAGGGGCCTCATCTTCTTCCCATCCTCCTGATCGTGTAAAAGCTTCTTCCTACTGCTGCTATGAGGCCACTGCGTCCTCTATCTTCTTCCTCCTAGGAGACGTGAATGGAATACTCTCCCTGCAATACCTCCTGCCCCAGTTGTTGTTCCTCCAGCTGCTACTTCTTCATCCTCTACTTTCTCTACTCAATTTCTTCACCCCAAAAAGGTAGGTGTTCTCAAGATTAGGCCCAACTCGTAGTTAATACAAGGTAACATGCATGAGTAGCACTAGTATAAATCCATCTTCTGCATTATATAGCCTGTTACACTGGTTTTACGAAGATCTGATGCATGTTTGTAAATGGCGCCCAATAGACTGCCATCAATTAATGGGGGACCAGTTCATGGGTGCCCATTCATGAATGGGCGGCCAAGTGTGCAAGCGTTCATTAAATGATGACCATGGTGCAAGCGCCAATTCCTTTTGCTGTAATTAATAATCACCCCTGTTTAGAAAATTTATATCTATGAAATGAAACTCTAATATTCTTGCATGAGCATGTTCCTGGAATCCTGATATTTTCTCTGTCTATCCATGATTTTATTTTCTCGATTATATGAACTCCAAAATTATGAATAGTGTTTTATATCTAATAACGTACCTGCCTGATGCGTAGCATCAGACAAAAAAATGGGCGACTAGGGCTTGGGCGCTAATTACTTGAATGGCGACCCTCTGTAGAGTCACCCATTAATAGGTGACTCCATGCACAGGCGCCGATTTTCAAGGCTTAATATAAATATTGGATTTGAGGATTGGGCGCCCCTGTGAACGAGCGCCAATTCTTCAATCAATGGCACCTGTCTGGGCACCATTTCTTTGTTGGATTGTGTGTCTTCCCTAAGTATTTTGATGATGAGCAACACTATGTTAATTGTTCTTGTTATTTTTGATCAGATATCTTGCACTTGAGTTATCCATGGTTTTATATGAAATAACTGCTAAGAGGTAACACTTCGTGTGTTCGTTCATGTTCTGTCTTCGTGCTGTTTTTCCTCAAACATCATGTAGTTCTTGCTTCGCGTTTTCACCTCGTGTCGAGTTAGCCATGTTGTCGTCTGTTTGAGTGTTGTCTTTCACCTCGTGCAGTCTTTGATTACTGTGTTGTTTTCATGTCATCCTTTGCATACTGTCTTCGTGATTGATTGGCACTTCGTCTTGGTTACAACACCTCGTGTTGTACTGTTTGACTTCGTGTCGGTTTCGGTTGCAGTCCATGTTGTTTTCATGTCGTTCTCCTTTATTGCCACCTCGTGTCGTTTTTATTATTGAGTCTTCGTGTCGTTTTACCTCGTGCAGTGTTATCCCGTGTCATTTACTGTTTTCGACTTTGTGTCGTTATCAGCCTGTGTTGCTTTCATCTCGTGCTGTTCTCACTATCCTCGTGTTGTTCTCACCGCGTGTCGATTACTGTTTTTCACTTAGCATTATTTTTATTTCGTGTCGTTTTTCTGTGTAGTGTGTGTTTGTCACCACTATACTTCGTGTCGTTGCTTTTTACTTCGTGTCTAACTTCACTTCGTGTTGTTTTCACCTCGAGTCGTTTCCTTATACTCTGTCCTCGTGTTGGTCTCTCGCTTTAGTCTTCATGTCGGTTTCTGTCGTTAGCCCGTATTGTCCTCGTGTTGTTTTTGCATTCGTAACCTCGTGTCTCTCTTGCTTATAACCTCACCTCGTGTCATTATCTTCTGTATATCTGATCTGTTACAGAGTATCTCGTGTCGTTCTTATGTCATCTCGAGAAATAGTCACGTCGTGTTGTTGTTACTATACCTCATGCAGTTTTTGGTTTTAATGGCCATGCAGCGTATTAATGGACTTAATCTCATTACAGGTCCGAGGAAGAACATTCCACACTCCAGGGCTGCACGTGATCCGAGACAAGAGGAACCAATTTGATAAAGGCACGTGACAGGAAACTTGTGGATCGAGCGTGGGAGGCACACGCGTTTCATGCCCTATCCATCTGCTGTTGATGCTATAAATAGAATCCTTTGTCCTCAGATGAAGGTGATCGAAGAAGAGAGGCATAGAAGAAAACAGGGAAACAGAGAGCCCTTCGATCCAGGAAAAAGAAAAGAAAGAAGAAAGAATAGCAGAGAGAAATAGAAAGAGAGCAGAAGAGTGATCAGAAGAATTGTTCTGACTTGCGGATCAAATCCGAAGTCCATTGCTCTATATTGAGCTACATTGTTTCCATTGTCTGGCATTTGATTTCCTTCGTTCGTATTTTTCATTTCTTGTTCTTATCTTTCTTCAACTGTTATTGTTTGTGTTTCCGATCCTCTGGACTGAGGTCGGGGTCCTCCTGTGAGATCAGGAGTAGGGAGAGTCAATCTCCGGTTTGCAAGCAGCAGGTGAGCTGCTTGTAGGTACCCTCCGGGTTGGGAGGAAGAGGGGTCTTCGACCTCTGGTTCACTAGTAGCAGGGCTGCTACTAGTGGGGTTTCCCTCTTGGTAAAGAGGAAGAGAGACGTGAGTCTCTGGGTTCTAGTGGCTGCTGATCGCTAGAGGTTCCCTCCGGGTAGGAGGAAGAGGAGAGGTTGTTCTCCTGGGAAGCTGTGTATCAGCAGTTGTTTGGCAAGCTGTGTTGCCCAGCCTTTAGTGAAGCCACACTCAGGTTGAGTGTGGGGTGGATGTAGGTCTGAAGGACCGAACCACCTTAAAATCCTCTGAGCCCTTGTGTGATTGATCGTGATAATATTGTGGTATGCCTTCTATTTGCTTGAGCTATTAACTGCACTGCATCTTTTACGATAGTCAGAGCTCGAGGTTAGTTCCGTTTAGCAATATACTCTGCAATAATTTTTTAAATCTACGAGAGAAGTGATCTATTCATCCCCTCCCCTTCTAGATCACTTCATATTGTACTTATCAGTTGGTATCAGAGCGGTTTTTCCCAGAATGTGGTCCAACGGCCAGGGAAACAGATCCAATGGTCCTCGCAGTTTCATAGCTGATGGGCAGTCTATCACCCGCCCCCCTTTCTTTGATGGTAATAATTACTTCTTCTGGAAGAACAGGATGGAAGTCTTTATCAGGGCCCAAAGCAACAAGCTATGGAAAGTCATTACAGATGGTCCATACACCCTTCCACCGAATGAAGATATGTGGACAGAAGATCAGGTTAAACTCTCCGCACTGAATTGGACAGCTCTTAACATCATACAGTGCGCCGTCCATCCGGAAGAATATTCAAGGATCTCAGCGTGCAAGACTGCAAAGAACATGTGGGATGATTTGCAGTTAATTCATGAGGGCACATCTCAGGTGAAGGCTACCAAGATCAACATACTTACAACTCAATATGAGTTATTTAAGATGAAGCCAGAGGAGCCGATCACAGAAATGTATGCCAGATTATCTGTGATCATCAACAGTCTGAAAGGCCTTGGAAAGGATATTCAACAAGAAGATCACTTGCTATCATTGTCAGAAATCCGGTCACATGAAAAGTGAATGTCCAGAGCTACAAGCTAAGGCTCCAGGACACCAGAAGAATGTGGTGCACAAGAAGAAGAAGGCCATGCTGTGCACATGGAGCGATGAGGAGGAGGACCCAGAAGCCACTTCGTCCAGTGAAAATGAAGAGAAGACCTGCCTCATGGCCGACCATGAGAAAGAGGTAACAAATTTATTTGAGAATTTTACTTTGGATGATTGGGAGGACGCCTATGGCGACCTATTAAGTAAATATAATTGTTTAAACAAGGAGCACAAAATGCTTAGACGTAAGTTTCATTCTCTGTCTGAAGAACACTCTTCTATTGTCACTGATAGCATGAAAACCAAGGAGATGGCCATTGAGCTAGACCAGGTTAAAGGTGAGATTGAGAGGTTGAGAATGGAAAGAGAGGAGAGTCTAGCTAGAATAGATGAGCTGAAGTGTAAAGCTGAAGAGTCTAAAGGAGAGATTAGACTGATGGCTGAAAAATATGAGGCAGTTAGAACAGTTAATCAGGAACTCCAGGACCAATGCAATGAATTTCAGAAGGAGATTGAGGACAAAGAAAAAGTGCTTGAAAAGTTTACAGAGGGGAGAAACAACCTGAATGTCCTTCTGGGGTCGAGGGTAAACTTCAATAGGGAGGGATTAGGATACAATCCTACTAGTAAAAAACCCTTTGAATTTAAGACTATCACGTTCTGCCCCGCCAAAGGCAAAGAGAAACTGGAAACACCATCCAGTTCCAAATCTGTCTCTACAATGAAGTCATCGACCAGTAAATTCATTCACTCCACTGGTCAGCAGTCTAAGTCAGGAAATCCTGAGACAAGCACTGCTCATGTACAGCAGGCGTGGAACAAAGGTCCTCACAGGACCAGTCCTATAGAGGCCACAAAAAGAGCGAAAAGTTTTGTTAAGAAAACTCATCATGCTAATTATCAAGTAGAGCATGGCAACGATCACCAGTTTCAGCACAAATTTTATTGGAGTAAAAATGCTTACATGAATTATGCTCAACACACACGCACATCTTCTAAGAGGCCAACCAACAATGTCTTTGTTCAGAAACAGCATAGTTCAAATAGGAATAAGCTTATTCAACACCC
This sequence comes from Amorphophallus konjac, assembly GCA_022559845.1. Classification (NCBI taxonomy): domain Eukaryota; kingdom Viridiplantae; phylum Streptophyta; class Magnoliopsida; order Alismatales; family Araceae; genus Amorphophallus; species Amorphophallus konjac. Next base: position 222,018,923 of record CM040118.1, read on the forward strand.
ACCAAGAAATAACAAAAGGGAAGAATCAACCCACATAAATCCACTGAAGAGAACTATAAAACAAATGTGGATTCCCAAGTGCTTTCTGCATAATCTGAAAATTGGTTTTGGACCCAATTTGAATTGGGTCCCACATTACTCTGTCTGAATTTTTGCAGGTCAGCCTGGCAGCTGAGCATAACAAGTGGTATCTTGACAGCGGCTGTAGCAGGCACATGACAGGAGACCGGTCCAAATTCAGCAAACTAAAAATGAAGTCTGGGGACTTGGTCAAATTCGGAGGAAATAACAGAGGAAGAATAATTGGAATTGGCACGGTTGGTAAGTCCTCCACTAACTCCATTGAAGATGTGTATCTTGTAGAAGGACTTCAGCACAACTTGGTAAGTATAAGTCAACTTTGTGACAAAGGACACAAGGTACTCTTTGACCACAACTCGTGCACTGTTTTTGAGCTGAATTCTGATAACATCATGTTCAAAGGTCATAGAGTAAATAATGTGTACATCGTTGATCTTGATGATAATTCTGAAACAAACTTGTGTCTGTCTGCTAAATCTGAACAGGTTGCTTTTGACTGGCATAGGCGTCTAGGCCACGCTAGTGTGTCTACTTTGAATAAACTGTCTAATTATAACCTAGTCAGAGGTTTGCCCAAAATAAAATTCCAGTTAGGGTCCAAGCTCTGTGATGCTTGTGCTCAAGGTAAACAGACTCGTGCAGTTTTTAAGTTGAGAACTGAGGGTCTCTCATCTAAACCACTACAGCACTTGCACATGGATCTCTTTGGTCCTACTCGAATACAAAGCCTGTCAGGTAAGAGATATGGTCTAGTCATAGTTGATGACTTCACTAGATTTTCTTGGTTGTTCTGTTTAGGAAATAAAAATGATGCTTTTGTTCACTTTGAAGAACTTTTTAATAAAATCAAACTGCAAGGTGAACATAATATCATTACAATTCAGTCTGACCATGGAGGAGAGTTTGAAAACTCTTCGTTCTCTGAATTTTGCTCAAGAGAGGGAGTGACTCACAGATTTTCTTCTCCCAGGACACCGGAGCAGAATGGAATTGTTGAGAGAAGAAACAGGTCAATAATTGAAATGGCCAAGACTATGCTAATTGAGAGTGGACTTCCAAGGAGATTTTGGGCAGAAGCTGCAAATACAGCATGCTACATTTTAAATCGAGCCTTGGTAAGACCTACTCATAAGAAAACTCCTTATGAACTCCTCAAGGGTAAGCTGCCAAACATTTCTTACTTTAAAATCTTTGGTTCCAAATGCTTCATCCACAATAATGGTAAGAATGGTTTGGATAAGTTTGAAGCAAGAAGCTCTCCTGGAATTTTTCTCGGATATTCAGAAACCTCTAGGGCTTACAGAGTCTTCAATAAAGATGAGCAAACTGTTGAAGAAACACCTCATGTGGTGTTTGATGAGAATGTTCTATCTGACAAAAGGACAAATGATGACAGGGAGTCACCTGATGAGGGAGATTTCTTGGAGAAAATTGAAGTAGGAGAGATGCAGCAAACTGCTCAACCAGAAAACTTACAACAAGAAGGAGCAACTGAGGTAGGTGAACCCTCAGGTGAGGTAATATTTCACAAAGATCATCCTAGTGAAAATGTCATAGGTAATTTGCATGATCCCACTAGGACAAGGTCTCACTTTAGAACTGTCCAAGAACAGGACTTAGCTGCTTTGACATCTCAGGTAGAACCCAAGACTGTGGAAGAGGCTTTAAAGCATGATTCTTGGGTATCCTCCATGGGTGAGGAATTAAATCAATTTGAGAAAAATAATGTATGGAAACTAGTTCCTAGACCTGAAAACACTCATGTCATTGGCACTAAATGGGCTTTCAAAAATAAGATTGATGAAAATGGTGCTATCTCTAGAAACAAAGCAAGACTTGTAGCTCAAGGCTACAGTCAGGAATTTGGTGTGGATTTTGATGAATCCTATGCACCAGTAGCTAGGATGGAAGCTATAAGAATTCTGTTTGCATTTGCATGCTCTAGAAAAATTCGGCTACAGCAAATGGATGTCAAAAGCGCATTCTTAAATGGGTTATTGAAGGAAGAGGTATATGTTAAACAACCTCCTGGGTTTAATTTCTCTGTTCAGCCTAACATGGTTTTTAGGTTGAATAAAGCCCTCTATGGATTGAAGCAGGCTCCTCGAGCCTGGTATGAGAGACTTTCTGAGTTCCTTGTGAGCAAGGGCTACACTCGAGGTAAGGTTGACCAAACCCTCTTCACCAAAAGTCTCGGAAAGGAGTTAATTGTGGTCCAGGTATATGTTGATGATATCATTTTTGGATCTAACAACTCAAAATTATGTAAAGACTTTTCTGAGTCTATGTCCCAAGAATTTGAAATGAGTCTAGTTGGCGAACTAAAATATTTTCTTGGGCTGCAGGTCAAACAAATGGAGGATGGTTGTTTCATAAATCAAACCAAGTATACTCTGGAGATGCTGAAAAGGTTTGGAATGACCAACCTCAAGACAATCTCAACACCCATGAGTACCAGCTCCTCACTGGATTCATACGAAAAAGGTAAAGAGGTGGATGCTAAACTATATAGAGGTATGATCGGTTCACTCCTCTACTTAACTGCATCCAGGCCCGACATTCAATTTAGTGTAGGGATGTGTGCCAGATACCAGGCTAGACCTACTGAATTGCATCTGGCAGCTGTAAAGAGAATCTTTAGATACTTATCTGCCACTCATGATCTAGGTCTCTGGTATCCTGCATCATGTAACTTAGATCTCATTGCATACACTGATGCAGATTATGCAGGATGTAAATTGGACAGGAAGAGCACTAGTGGTCACTGCGAATTTCTAGGAGGGTGCTTAGTCTCTTGGGGATCCAAGAAGCAACACTCTGTGGCTCTCTCTACTGCTGAAGCTGAATATGTGGCAGCAGGGAGCTGTGGCACACAGGTTATATGGATAAAACACCAGCTTCTGGATTACTCGGTTGAGCTAGGTTGTACTTCTATCTTTTGTGACAATACTAGTGCAATAAACATTGCAAAGAATCCTGTACTTCATTCTCGAACTAAACACATTGAAATCAGGCATCATTTTATTCGAGATGAAGTAGCAAGGAAGACTTTTGAGTTGATCCATGTTGGCACTAACTCACAAATTGCAGATATCTTTACTAAGCCACTGGATACTGAAAAATTTAGCACTATGCGCAGAGAACTAGGTATTTACAGAATTTCATGATTGAAAATTTGATTTCTGAATACCATGTCCTGTGTTATTATGCTTATCATATTCATCATGGTGTTCTTTTTGAAGTGCATTGAGGGTTGTCTTGGCTAAGTCTGTGTTGGGGTCAAGGTCTCAGGGGGAGATGATTTATAATAGGTGTCTTGATCTTTGACCTAATTTGAACATACTCCGAACGACATTTTGCTGACATCATAAGAGAATCAGGTTGATTAGGTGTATAAAAGAAAATGTTGGATGCTTTACTCTTTAAGGCTGTTCATCTAATTTCTTGTTGGAATTTCAGCTGTTAGTCCCACTGAGATCAAAATCTGAATTCAAGATTAATCTTCATACACTGTAACTGTCTTCTGATCTAGTCAGTACAGCATACCTACTTAGTCAATGGTGAGTCCAAAATGAGGTATTTTGTGCTTTAGTCTGAATCACCTTGGATCTGGTGTATTGTTCTCAAACGGACTCAAGCTTCATTAACAAGGTTTTAAGAGCTGGTAAATAAAAACAAAATTCATAAAAGGGTTATCAACTTTGTTAACTGCTCATTGAGAAACTGGGATTTTCATCAATGAAGTGAAAGCTTCCCATGTCATGAGATGGCAGTAATCATCTGGTCTTAATAGTTGTCTTGATCATACAGAGCTATGGTACATATCTGGTTAGTAACTGGGGTGTCTGGCCTCAGATAAAGGTGTCACCTTAATGTCAACACCAGCTAGAATACTATCTCTGTCCTCTTATCAGAAGGGGTAATGTGGTCCTGCCACCGAGTAACTGGGGATTCTTGCCTTTAAACAAGGTGTCTCCCTAATGTCAAAGGTGTACTTGACAGACTTACCTCTGATCTTGACCATTTTTAAAGATCCTGCTCACTTGAAGTATAGCTTTTGATTTGTTTGTTCTCAATACCACAGGTCTTTGTCTTCTGGCTGTCTTACATAATACTCTCTCAGTAAAGACTTATTTTGATCAAACTGGTATCTTGTACCTCACGTGCTTAGAATCTGGTTCTGTGTATGGAGCAAATCCTTATTCACAGTTTTTGCACAGTCTGACTAACTGTTCCTCAAAAATCCTCACATAAAATTAATGGCTTTCTTAATTGACTAAACATCTCAATAGTCTCCATTTATCTGCCTTACTCTGTCCTGTTTTCTCTCTATAGTCAGCAATTTTCCCTTCTCTGTATCTTCAGATTTGACCCTAGTTTTGATGATGTCAAAGGGGGAGAGAATTGAGTTGAGGGGGAGTCAGTTATCAAGTCTGAGGTAAACTGTTGCTGTGTTCAGGGGGAGTGAGGGGGAGTGTTCAGGTTTCATCAAGGGAAGTAAGGAAGCAAGTATGCTTTAAGTTGTCTGCATTAAATATCCTGAATTGATCTCTTTTGAACTTATCTCTCATACTTAATATAGTGTTGCCATCATCAAAAAGGGGGAGATTGTTGGATTGTGTGTCTTCCCTAAGTATTTTGATGATGAGCAACACTATGTTAATTGTTCTTATTATTTTTGATCAGATATCTTGCACTTGAGTTATCCATGGTTTTATATGAAATAACTGCTAAGAGGTAACACTTCGTGTGTTCATTCATGTTCTGTCTTCGTGCTGTTTTTCCTCAAACATCATGTAGTTCTTGCTTCGCGTTTTCACCTCGTGTCGAGTTAGCCATGTTGTCGTCTGTTTGAGTGTTGTCTTTCACCTCGTGCAGTCTTTGATTACTGTGTTGTTTTCATGTCATCCTTTGCATACTGTCTTCGTGATTGATTGGCACTTCGTCTTGGTTACAACACCTCGTGTTGTACTGTTTGACTTCGTGTCAGTTTCGGTTGCAGTCCATGTTGTTTTCATGTCGTTCTCCTTTATTGCCACCTCGTGTCGTTTTTATTATTGAGTCTTTGTGTCGTTTTACCTCGTGCAGTGTTATCCCGTGTCATTTACTGTTTTCGACTTTGTGTCGTTATCAGCCTGTGTTGCTTTCATCTCGTGCTGTTCTCACTATCCTCGTGTTGTTCTCACCGCGTGTCGATTACTGTTTTTCACTTAGCATTATTTTTATTTCGTGTCATTTTTCTGTGTAGTGTGTGTTTGTCACCACTATACTTCGTGTCGTTGCTTTTTACTTCGTGTCTAACTTCACTTCGTGTTGTTTTCACCTCGAGTCGTTTCCTTATACTCTGTCCTCGTGTTGGTCTCTCGCTTTAGTCTTCATGTCGGTTTCTGTCGTTAGCCCGTATTGTCCTCGTGTTGTTTTTGCATTCGTAACCTCGTGTCTCTCTTGCTTATAACCTCACCTCGTGTCATTATCTTCTGTATATCTGATCTGTTACAGAGTATCTCGTGTCGTTCTTATGTCATCTCGAGAAATAGTCACGTCGTGTTGTTGTTACTATACCTCATGCAGTTTTTGGTTTTAATGGCCATGCAGCGTATTAATGGACTTAATCTCATTACAGGTCCGAGGAAGAACATTCCACACTCCAGGGCTGCACGTGATCCGAGACAAGAGGAACCAATTTGATAAAGGCACGTGACAGGAAACTTGTGGATCGAGCGTGGGAGGCACACGCGTTTCATGCCCTATCCATCTGCTGTTGATGCTATAAATAGAATCCTTTGTCCTCAGATGAAGGTGATCGAAGAAGAGAGGCATAGAAGAAAACAGGGAAACAGAGAGCCCTTCGATCCAGGAAAAAGAAAAGAAAGAAGAAAGAATAGCAGAGAGAAATAGAAAGAGAGCAGAAGAGTGATCAGAAGAATTGTTCTGACTTGCGGATCAAATCCGAAGTCCATTGCTCTATATTGAGCTACATTGTTTCCATTGTCTGGCATTTGATTTCCTTCGTTCGTATTTTTCATTTCTTGTTCTTATCTTTCTTCAACTGTTATTGTTTGTGTTTCGATCCTCTGGACTGAGGTCGGGGTCCTCCTGTGAGATCAGGAGTAGGGAGAGTCAATCTCCGGTTTGCAAGCAGCAGGTGAGCTGCTTGTAGGTACCCTCCGGGTTGGGAGGAAGAGGGGTCTTCGACCTCTGGTTCACTAGTAGCAGGGCTGCTACTAGTGGGGTTTCCCTCTTGGTAAAGAGGAAGAGAGACGTGAGTCTCTGGGTTCTAGTGGCTGCTGATCGCTAGAGGTTCCCTCCGGGTAGGAGGAAGAGGAGAGGTTGTTCTCCTGGGAAGCTGTGTATCAGCAGTTGTTTGGCAAGCTGTGTTGCCCAGCCTTTAGTGAAGCCACACTCAGGTTGAGTGTGGGGTGGATGTAGGTCTGAAGGACCGAACCACCTTAAAATCCTCTGAGCCCTTGTGTGATTGATCGTGATAATATTGTGGTATGCCTTCTATTTGCTTGAGCTATTAACTGCACTGCATCTTTTACGATAGTCAGAGCTCGAGGTTAGTTCCGTTTAGCAATATACTCTGCAATAATTTTTTAAATCTATGAGAGAAGTGATCTATTCATCCCCTCCCCTTCTAGATCACTTCATATTGTACTTATCATTCTTTAATTAAGGGCACCTGTTTGGGCGCCAATTTCTTGAGTATTGATTTCTAATCTTCTCGAGTTTCTCTAGCCCACATCGTGGGTTCTTGGCACTGTTATCTCGGTCCGTAGATGTAGTCCCACGTTTTCTGGCATTTCTCGTACACCTCACAACTCTCGGTGATGATTGAGCCCTCCGCGGGATATTCCTTCCTTTGGATTGGCAATTTCATCATTGGGACCTCCGTAAGTATACACTAGTCTTGGATTCTCTCAAGGCAGTCGAGCAGGTTGTACCATAAAATCCCTAGAATCCCTTTAATATCACGTCCCTCTAAAGAAACGTGGCTATTCGGCCTCTCACATGATGCTAACCAGCCTTTGTGAGTAGATCTCCCTGTGCTCTGGAATGGGCGACCATGCCAATGCCACCAATTGAATGGGCGCCCTCTATGCAGGCGCCATTACATTCTGCTCCCTGTCCTGTTCACAGAATGTGTGCCCCTCTGTAAGGGCGCTAATTCTGAAATTAATGGCTGCCAGAAGGGCGCCAATTTTGTAATATGTGGCAGCCCTAGAGGCGCCAATTCCACCTAGATTTTTGATATGTCATGCATTTTGTGAAGTTTTAATCATGGTTCATCCCTACATGATAATATGTCCTTGAACTCTATTATATGAGATCTACCTTATGTTCCTACAATGCTTAAGTCCTTTGGAATTCTATATATTGGCTATAAACTAGAGTGGATGTCGAATAAATACATGACTCAATGCTGGCGTTAATGGTGCCCGATCTGGTCCTGGGAGGAGCACCCGAAAGTACTTGTGCCCATGGGAGCTATATTGATCACGGTGTGGCATTGCATCAAAGTACTTGTCATTCTAGATATAAGGCATTCCACTCACTCTCTCGTGACATTACTTGCGTACTTGATATGACTTGCGTGGCATGGAATTTGAAAGTACTTGCTTGATTGAAATATCCAATTCTAGTAACATGTACTTGATATTTCATGCTTGAACAATGGTTCTTACTTTCCTTGAGAATTTTGTAAACACTTGACAGTCCCTTATCGTTACCTTGAAATCATGCGATGTTCTTCTCTAAAGTTCTTGATATCTTGCTCGTCCATCATGCATAGCTATACATGCATTGCACACAACATGTAATTACTTAAAGATTGCTAGATCTTGAGATATAATTTCTACTGAGCGTTCGCTCACCCAGTTTCATTCCAACATTTTTCAGGTAACTTGGATAGCGACAACCAAACATATGGGAACGAGATCGAGTGAAGAGTGTAGAGATTCCGGTTATCGAGCCATTGCCGAGTCGTGTCTTGTCATGTCTTGTCCTTTTTACTAAGTCCTATGTCATTAGACCCCTTTTGTTCTTTGAGTCTAGTTGTGAAAACTTGTATGGCTTGTAGCTTGGTGATTTAATTTTGGATGGTTACTATTATGGATTTGAAGTATCGTTATCGTGGTTAAGTGGTTAAATTGTGGAATTTAATTATGGTTGTTATTATATTACCTTGTCTTTTGTGCACTCTGTCTTTGTGTAGAATTTTCTCGTGTTCTGATTGACATGATCGATATAAACTCGTCACGCGTACCGGGTTCCTTTCGCTCTCGGGGCGTGACAATATGGGTCAAAAATATGTTAACTGTGAGATAAGGAAATAGCATCCTAACAGAAGGCGTTATTTAAAGAATAAGCGTCTCTCTAGAGAGGCGCAAAATCAATAATTAGCTGAATTTAAATAATATTACAATAAATTGGCAACCTTTCACGAAGGCGCCATATCCTTAAATAGCGTCCATGTCTTGGACGTAAATTTTTAATTTTTAGCCTTTTACATATAAATTAGTCAAATAATAGGAATTGGCGTCCTCTCGAGGGGGCGCTATATCTATAAATAGCGTTCAAGGAATGGACGCCAATTCTTCATTTTCTAGATTATTTCTAATTTAACAATATCACAAGAATCTGTGTCTTTGTACAGAGGCGCTCTTTCCTTAATGAACGCCTGTTCGCGCAGACGCCAAATCTTTTAGTTTTACATGCTATAAAGCATCGGGCAGGTACATCTTTACACACAAAGCACTATTGATTTCTAACGAAATAACATGAATAGTAGCATATTGCTTTGTACAGGGATTTTTAAGTAACTAAGGACATGGATGTGTGGAGAAAATTATGGAGATCCTAAAAACATGCTTATGCAGAATTATTGAAGCCAGGTTCTTGTGGGGACGGATTTTTATTAAAAATATTTTTTTATTGATTTATTGGGTTTATTTATTAAGGGTTTTATTTTAGCGTAGGGCGTGCCAGTCACTGAGTGACGGGTTTGTTATTCGCACTGTCTGACTAACCAGGCGATTATAGGTGATCGTGTTAGGACCCAGAACCCGCCGTACCATAAAGGTTACATCGTTAATTACATCTCTCCAAAAGAGAGAAAACGCTTGATTAATCGCCAAAATAGAAATACCATGGGGCCCATGGACTATATGAAAGATGTGATTGTATGCAAGCACACAATATGGTAGTATTTACTTATTAGGACGGCTCCCGGTACAGGGCGGAGAACTTAGGCCCGGAGACCACCATCATGCATAGTGAAAGCCTCCGGTCGGGAATAACCTGACTTTCCACTAATCACCATTTGATATACCGGAGAGTTAGATCATGCAGGCATGCAGCATAGTAGCATTTAGTATTATTGCCTATTGTTTATTCGATCATTTATTAGTGATTTCGGGAGAGATCTCGGCAACACCTCCCTCTGCTCCGGGGGATATCGGGGCCTTTTATTTTGAGGCTGCGCATGGCATTACGGTGCGTACATATGGGCCCATGAGGTGGGCCGAGTATAACCGTGCTCGGGCAGACTCGTGTATCATCGGGACAATGTATGCCGAGGTGCGACAGATTTGATATTTGAAAAATGAGGGAATGCTGTTAAAACCCGATCGAAACAAATTGAATTCAGAGGATTTCTAGCCCGAGACAAGGTCATGCCATGGCCATAATGGGAGACAAATCCCTAGGTCTAGGCACGACTTGTCGGGGCGTCATCAGTGTTCTCATACCCGAGGTCTAGAGGAGGTGAGAGCTCCGAAGCGGGCACAGTCATATTCATTATTCTTTATTTGTTCTTGTTATTATTTTGGATGCATGAATGTGTTTCTTTTTCTTAGATTCTTTATTATTATTTTATTATTATTATTATTATTATTTATTTATATCTTTCCCTTTCCATTACTCATTTATTATTTATTGTTTATTTATTTATGTTGTTTATTTTTTTTTTGTTGGATGCATTCATCTTTTATTTCTTTTATTGGCATTTATTCATTTATCAATTCTTTGTTGTTTGTTTATCATCATATTTTATTATTATTATTTATTTGACCATGATTTGTTTATTGTGTTTTTCTTTATTTCTCACTTTTACTTCCTTCCATTTTTTTTATATTCTTTGCTCTTGGTTGTTTGTTTATTTTATTTTAGCCTTTTTTTTATTTCTCCATTTTTGAATGAGAGTGTTTTTTGTTTGCTTTATTATTTGTTTTATTATTTGTTTCATTATATATATATATACATATATATGGCATTGGGGGGATTGGACGTATATATGAAGGCTTTGTGTGATATGTGAATGGGTAGAAACGTTGTATTGGGTTTGTGTGTTTTCTTTTATTATTATTTTTTTAATGCTTTTGTTGCCCAAATGTGCAACGTGTGTGCGGGTATGTGTATGTTAAGTATTAATGGGTGTATGTGTTTAGTGGCTGGATGTGTTTTACGTAAAGTGTATGCATGTGTATTTGTGTTTATGTGAAAATGACGAGCCTTCTTTGTGTAGGAGGGTAACGGCGGGATAAAACGACGTGACCCTTTTTTATTATTATTATTGCATGTATAACAAGGGAATGGGGGTGGACGCGTGTGTTGTTCACGTGAAAATAGCGGGGACTTCGTGGAAGTGGTAAAATAGATGGGGATGATCTCTCATTGGTTTTGAGTGTGAAGCTAAAATGGCGCGGTGGGGTACCGCGCCGGATTAGGGCGCGTCGGGCTGGCCCATGCCTGATTAAGGCATTCTTCCACTCTTTTAACCAGTTTGAGTTGCAGAGCTATCATTGTTGTTAATTGGGTTGATTAATGGGTGAATTAAGGACCAGAATGCCCTGGAGATAAGGTCAAAACTTGTGCGAGGTTCATACTCAAGCACAGAGAGTTGCCAACTCGAAACATGCCTTGTTATGACTCAAAATAAAGTATCCATCGGTTAGTTTAAACTAACGAAATTTTGGCAGCATCTCCCGATGTCCAGAGGGTCACGGGGGAAAAGCAGAGGCATGCCCACGGAGTGGGGCAAGCTCCTTAACACCGGGAGGCCACGACGGCGACCGGAAGACCCAGATGGATGGAAACCCCGAGGGGCTAGCCTATGAGGGGCACCAGTATTCCACGGGTCAAGACATGTGAAATGGATGGCCAAGAGGGAAGGAAAACCCCGAGGGCTAGCCTACGAGGGGCACACAACCCATGGCCACCACCATTCCCCGTTCAGGGGTAGTGGATTTAGCGTTGGGCCGAAAGCCCTATCATTATTCACCCTTTGGCAGCCCATAGAGGTACATTTCATGGGAGGACAGGACCTTATGACCTTGTGGTGACTTAGAGAAGAACCATAGACACGAAAGTCGATGGGGAATGTCCCCCCTTCCCCGATTACTGGACTGTCACCCTCGGGAAAACAAAGAGTAATACTGCGACCCACACATAGGGGAGAAGAAATATAGCGATTAGTCGTTCAGTAACTGGCTGCTTACAATTAATCTGACAAAGACAGGGGTAAGTAGGTTAGCATATTGACCACATAGATTGAAGGGGGGGGTAAACCCTCGAACAGTACAGGAATATATTTATACAGGAAGAACCCTGCGCCCAGGTTATAGGGACAACCATGTTCTCTCCGGTTAATGGTGATGAATGGATGAACTATGGAGGGGCGGTCCCAGGGATAGCCAGAGATGCAGATATACATATGCCTCTGGAAATAAAACCCGCGATGAACATGAGGGGGCACAATAAGGCCATTCCATTGAAAAGAGCCCCGGGGAAGGGGGGTATAACATTAATGTTGCCCTGGAGGATACTAGGGCTTATTCGGCGTCGATCGAGAAACCAAACGGCAACACACAGACGACGGAACGTGGATGCAACTGGAGAAAGGAGAGGGAACTCAAACGCATACCTTATTCAGGCCCAAAGCTCATTACAAAGTATGATAATAGGATGAGATCACATATATAAATACGGCTTGGCATTGTCGCACAAGGCCGATTACATTCCCAGCTCATGAATGAGAAAGGGGTAGAGAGGGGACAAGCCAGAGGCTAAGATACTAACTATGGGCTCATATCATCGCCCGGCGCATTACAAAACCCACAGAGAGAATATCAATGGAGAGGTGAAGGGAGAAGAGTGGGAGGGATACTCCGGCACCCACCTCTGTTATCTAGAACAGAAATAGAGTATCGAAAAACGCCTGCAACTCTTTTCTCCCGAACCTCTCTTTCCTGCAGGAGAAGCACTGGTGGTCGCCCAGGAACCCTTCTCTCTTTTTCTTCCTCTCCAAGCCACCTCTCTGGCTTTTCTGAGATTTTTTCTTTTTCTTCCCTCCTCCCCCTTTTTCTATGTGTTCCATTGGCTTATAAACATGCATGGGCCGTGACCCTACCTGGCATGGACAATGTGCGCCGGTAAAGGACTCAGCAGGATGCTTTTGCGCGCCTGGCAAGAGGGCGTCGGGAAGGAGAGCGCGCCGGATTGGGGAGCGCGCCGTATCAACTCTATCCACTGCATTTGTTCAGCACGAGCCAGACGGTGGGCCCCGGACTGGCTCCGTGAGTTGCCCTAATCCTGCACCTCACCATTGTCTTGTAAGACCGTGGCGGGAAGTCCTGATAAAGTCTTCGGGCCACTGAACGGCCAATTCTAGAATCGTGTGCACCTTTGATCTAGACACGCGGGTTTTCCACTGACACGGCCTTCGGCGCTGCGGTTTGTGCTATCGGCTTAGCTTAACTTGCATGTGTAGCTTTCTCAGAGAGTAGGCCACCACCCGGGGTACTTTCGCCTCGACTGGGTGATCATTTGGTCGCTAGCGAATCCGATCGGCAAGAAGACGTACCCATGTCGTGTCACTCGGGTCTTCTGCTGATGGGGTTGTCCTTTGAAGCCGAGCATCTTTTCTTTTCTTCTTTTTCTTTGGTCTCATCTTTTGTTTGGCTTTCATCATTCTTTTTCTTCTTTTCTTTCTTTTCTTCTCTGTCAACGTAGGAGCACTCGATCAGAACTTAAGACTTGCAGAAGCAGAAGTTAGGAAAAATTAGGCATATTTTTAGTGTTAACAAATGCCCCCACCCGCGGGTGTTGCGAAAGAGGGATGAGAGAGCGGGACCTGCGGGTGTAGCCCATAGCCCGTTTGAAAATATTGTATGTGTCCCTTTTTTATTTATTTATTCTTTCTTTTCTTTTTTTTCTTTCTATATTTCCATTTATCATAATTTTTATTTTCATTTTGCTTTATGGTTTGTTTCTTTTTTTAATTTAGTTTCATCACTCATTTTTTTATTCAGCTTTCATTTCCATCAACATTTTTTTAACAGTCTCACCCGAGCGCACAGGCATTCATCGTCCGCAAGCATAGAGTAGATATATGTAGCATAGTTCCCCTATATCAGGGATAGGATACGGACAGCGCCCACGATTCATGGACAGAGTGCGGCTCACGAAGCACAACTAAGGGAGATGTGCATGCGTAAATGGGACGCCACGTAGAACATATGCATAGTATGAACCACAATCTACACCCAGGACTATTTCTCCATAGTGTGAAAGTACAATTATATGGGTAGTGAACCCTAGAGATAGGGACATGTAGAGGTTCTAAGTAACACTAGAGGATTACTCTATCGCCTACACATATATTCGGAGTTCTCGACTTTTGGTAGCTTCGCATAACCCCCTTGTTTATTTTTAATTAGAGATTTCACCGTTCGGCGCGAGTCTCCTCATGTGTCTCAATTGGGGTTCCCGGCTTACTAAGATTCATCCCTTTATTCGTAGTGTTATTATGGACTTCATCATTCGGCGTGAGTCTCCTCATATGTCTCAATGGGGATTCCCGGCTACTAGGATTCATCCTTTTATCCATAGTGTTATAATAGATTTCACCGTTCGGCGTGAGTCTCCTCATGTGTCTCAATGGGGATTCCCGGCTACTAGGATTCATCCTTTTATTCACATATATTTTTTTCTTTTTTTTCTTTTAAGGGGGTACGCAGCTTTTTCCTCACAGTCACCCTTTACGCGAGTGTAGAGATTTGAGCCTCCATGAAGTGTTAAGGAGAATTTATGACGTCCCTATAGCTAAGGACCATTGCTCATATTACGTGCGAGGTGTGAGAGTTTCGTCTAGTGTGTATCATGCGAGTTGTGCTAGCAACATAGCTACGACTCTTCCCTTGGCCGTATGCACTCACCGAGAATTAGCTTTTCATTCCTTAGTGTGTGCCGTGACGCACACAGACATAGATTCTGGGCAGCGCTATTTAGCAAGGAAACATGTGGTTTTAGAAATTTGAAGGAAGTGTTTCAATATTATACTACAGGCAAACATGCATGCGAAGCAAGCAAGTAAGCAAACCATGTTATACTCTTTTTATTCTTCTTCTTTTTTTCTCTTTTTTTCTTATTTTTTTTCTTATTTTTTTATTTTTTCTTATTTTTTTATTTTCTATTTTTTTTATTTTTTCTTTTTTTCTCTCTTCTTTTTTCCCTTTTTTCTTTCTTTCTTTTTTTAGGGCTTAATAGGCACACCCGCAGGTCGACAGTTTGAGAGGTAGGTGGCTGATGCCATGGCAACAGAGAGAAGATGTTATATGTTGTTGTGAATCCCCAGAGGGATCAAGGGTTGGTATGGAACCAAGGGAGGTCTTTTCGTTCATTGGTTCGGATGGCAATTTCGAGCCAATAGTAAGGTGGTGGTCAGCCTCGACTGAAGGTCGTGACGCCGAAAGACTTGGCTTGGCTGTAAGGCCGTAATGCCAAGGTAGAGGGGTCTTTTCGTTCATTAGGTTGGATGATAGTTTCCGGGCCAATGATAAGATGACGTGTCGGCTTAGACAGAAGGTCATGACGCCGAATGACTTGGCTTAGGCGTAAAGTCATGATGCCAAGGGAGAGCATGCACCGGCTTAGGCAAGGAGCCATGACGCCGAACCACTTGGCCTAGACGGAAGGTCATAATGCCAAGGGAGAATATTTACCGGCCTAGGCGGAGAGCCATGATGCCAAATAACTTGGCCTAGACATAATGTCATGATGTCAAGGCAGAATATTTACCGACTTAGGCGGAAGGCCATGACGCCGGATAAAAATATTTAATGGCTTAGACATAAAGCCATGACGCCGTACCACTTGGCTTAGGCGGAAGGCCATGACGCCAAGGCAGAATATTTTCCAGCTTAGGTGGAAGGCCATGACGTCGGATAAACATATTTAACGGCTTAGACATAAAGTCATGACACCGTACAACTTGACTTAGGCGAAAGGCCATGACGCCAAGGCAGAATATTTACCAGCTTAGGCAGAAGGCCATGACGCCGGACAAAAATATTCAACGGCTTAGACATAAAGTCATGACGCCATACAACTTGGCTTAGGCGAAAGGCCATGACGCCAAAGCAGAAAATTTAATAGCTTAGACATAAAGTCATGACGCCGTACAAGAAGAGGTTTTTCTTGGTTTACGTACCAGCCTAAGCGAAAGGTCACGATGCTGGCGATAAAATGGGTCTTTTTGTTGTCTAGCTGGACAAAAGGTCTGAGCCAATGGTGCAAGGGTCTTTTTGTTATCTAGCAGGATGAAAGGTTCAAGCCAGAGGTAGAAGGGTCTTCTTGTTCTCTGGTCGAACGAAAGGTTCGAACCAAAGGTGAAAGGGTCTTTTTGTTGACTAGTCAGACGGAAGGTCCGAGCCAAAGGTGAAAGGGTCTTTTTATTGACTGGTTGGATGGAAGGTCCGACCCAAAGGTGAAAGAGTCTTTTTGTTGACTTACTGGATGAAAGGTCTGCGCCAGAGGTAAAAGGGCCTTTTTGTTAACTGACTAGACGAAAGGTCCGAGCCAGAGGTAGAAGGGTCTTTTTGTTGTATGGTAGGATGGAAGGTCCGGACCAAAGGTGAAAGGGTCTTTTAGTTCTCTGGTCAGACGAAAGGTCAAAGCCAAAGGTGAAATATGGACGTTAACTCGACGGGATGTCGGAGCTAACAAACCCTACTTAGACGGTATGTCTAGGACGAGGGCCAAGAATAGTGCATTGTTGTCGATCCGACATTATGTCGGAACCAACCAACCTAGGAGAGGCATAGGGTCTGGGCCAGGGCAGAATATGATTGTTGATTTGACAGATTGTCGAAGTTAACCAACTTGGCAAAGATGTGAGGCCTAGGCCAAGGGCACAATATGGAACAAGTGTTGACTCGACGTCATGCCGACGCCAATGGACTCGGTAGAGGCGTGAGACCTAATCCAAGGGTAGAATATGGGACAGGTGTTGACACGGCGTCCTGTCAAAGCCAATAAACTTGGCAGAGGCGTGAGGCCTGAGCCAAGAGCAGAATTTGTGATAGGTGTTGACTCGACGTCATGTCGAAGCCAACAAACTTGACAGAGGCGTGAGGCCTGGGCCAAGAGCATCATGTAGGATAGGTGTTGACTCGACGCCATGTCAAAGCCAACGAACTTGGCAGAGGCGTGAGGCCTAAGCCAAGGGTATAATGTGGGATAGGTGTTGACTCAACGTCATGTCGAAGCCAATGAACTTGACAGAGACGTGAGGCCTGAGCCAATGGCATAATGTATAGGATATGAATGTTGACCTAATGTCATGTCGGATCCAACAAACTTGGCAGAGGCGTGAGGCTTGAGCCAATGGCATAATGTAGGATAGGTGTTGACTCGACGTCATGTCAAAGCCAACGAACTTGATAGAGGCGTGAGGCCTGAGCCAAGGGCATAATGTATAGGATATGAATGTTGACCTAATGTCATGTCGGAGCCAACAAACTTGGCAGAGGCGTGAGGCCTAAGCCAATGGCATAATGTAGGATAGGTGTGGACTCGACGTCACGTCGAAGCCAACAAACTTGGCAGAGGCGTGAGGCCCAATCCCAATGAAGCACATAGGATAGGTGTTTCCCCGACGTCGTGTTGAAGTCAACGAACTTGGCAAAGGCGTGAGGCCTAAGCCAAGGGAAGCACGTAAGATAGGTGTTGACTCAACGGAATGTTGAAGTCAATGGGCCCTGCCCCGATAGAAGGTTTGTGGCAAGGGTTGACCAGAATGTAGACGTATGAGAGGCCCAGACCCAGGGCTAAATATCAATGTCAACCTTGACGAAGTGTCAGAGTCAACCAACCTTGCTCAGAAAAAAGGTCTGAAACAAGGGTAGAATGTGTAGATGAAGATGTCAACCCGACGTCTTGTCGAGGCTGACCAACATGGAAAAGACGTGAGGTCTAAGCCAGGACAGAATATGGATGTTGACCCATGGAGATGTTGGGATCAACAAACCTTACTCAGACAGACATTCTGAGACAAAGTGAGGGAATCTTTTTGTTGGTTTATTTGTTTGGACTGGTCGGGCTTATTTAATTTGTTAAGTTCATTGAGTTTATTGGATTTATAGGATTTATCAATTTTATTGAGTTTGTTAAGTTCATTGAATTTATTGGTTAAGTCGAGCTTGTTGGGTTTATTGAATTTGTTAAGTTTATTGAGTTTATTGGACTTATAGGACTTATTGGTTTTGTTGACTTTGTTAAGTTCATCAGATTTATTGGTTGAGTTTGTTGGGGTTTATTTGGTTTATTGGGTTCGTTGATTCATTAAGTTTGTTGAGCTTATTGGGCTTATTGAACTTTGTCAATTCTGTTGAGTTTATTAGTTTTATTAGGCTTAACGAGTTCATCGATTCATTGGATTGATTGATATAATTGAATCTATTGATTTTGTTGGGCTTATTGAGTTTGTTCGGTTTATTAAATTTATTATGTGCACTAATTCATTAAGTTTATTTTAGGTCATCATTTTTTCATTCATTTTCCTCATTTTTATTCATTTCTTTCTTCTTTTCATTTCCTTTTTTTGTTATTATTTTTGTTATTTGTTTTTTTTGTTGGGCTCCCTGACGCAGTCTCGTCTGCGATGCGGGATATTTTGTCCGGTGGGACTATTGATGAATTTGAGTGTTTATTCTGCTGGTGGGGCTAGGGATCGATGTCTAAGAGCCTGGCGGGCTTGGCGAGGGCGGAGTGCCTCAAGCCAAGGAAAAGGGTTTTATGAGTCCTACCCAGTGGGACAAAGGGTAATTTTGGGGCTCGGCGAGGGCAGAGTGTCTCAAGCCAAGGAAAAGGGCTTTATGAATCCTGCCCACTGGGACAAAGTTTATTTTTGAGCTTAGCAAGGGCGGAGCACCTCAGGCCGAGGAAAAGACTTTGTGGACCCGGCCCGATGGGACAGAAGGTAATTTTAAAGTTCGGCTAGGGCGGAGCGCTTCCGGCCGAGGGAAAGCTTTATGGACACAGCCCAACGGTATTGATGGGTGAATTATTGAGCTCGACAAGGGCAGAGCGCCTTATGCCAAGGAAAAGGATATTTTATTGGGCTGACATTGGGCAAGGAATCTGAACCGATAGTGATAGGAGAGTCCCGTGGGACAAATATGGCATTGTTGCGGCTGAATGCCGAAAGTCCATGAGAGTGCATTGATTGGGAGCATAGGTCCCAGATCAAGGGTGGAGGGTTAATCCCGGTGGAATAAGTGGGGAGTACCCCAGCAGGATGGGAAGATGGCAAGGTACCATGAATTCCAGTGAGACCAAGGGGTACTGAGACAGGCCATTAGAAGTCGAAAGGCATTTGTTTGTTGACTTGATAAGTAGTTGAGGGTGTAGCTGAGTCAGCAAGGATTGTTCTTTTTCATTCCCCTTAATCGACATGGGCCCGTATTTGAGACGGGAGGCCTAGCGGCCGATGAGGGCTCTTTATCGTCAGTGGGACCGTTGATTACATGGTCCCCCTGGTGATATTCAGTGACAACTATGCATCAGATCAATAGATATCTTCTTTTGTCATTGATTTCTTCAGGAGATGCTCCAAACAGCCTTGGCTCGGGCCACCGGCGCTTACGCCAAGTGTCATCCCCTTGCTCCTTTTTCTTAGAAGCTGCGGCTGTAGGGTCTTCCTACCTTCGTAGATGGCATAGTCATTTTATTTTCCCTTGGGCGTTCACCATGCAATGCCACTAGGGAGCCTTCTGCCTATGTGGGCGGATGGGGAGGCCTTGCTGACCTCATAATTTCCTTTTCTTCTTTTCTTTTGCATTCATTTCTTTTGTCCCTTTTTTTTAACGGGTAGCTCGAATGGCACTGACAGTGCAGTGTAGTGCAGAGCCATTACCCTTCGCCTATTTGTCCTTAAACAGACCAAGGCAGGTGCATAGGAGAGCGCTCAGCCCCTCAAAGAGGGGATGAGTGGTTCGCTCCACCATACCAACCCCACAATGGTAGTTTCTTATTTGGCACGGACCAAGACATGAGGGGAATGATATCTCCCTTGGTAGATGCAGCCATCAAGGCCTCCTTTATTTTATTTAATGTTTTATCTTCTTCTTCTTTTTTTTGAAGGACCCGAGCCCTGAGAGATGGCATCTAAGATTCAGCAGGCGTGGCCTCATGTCTATATATGCAAATTTCATTGGCCCTCCTTTTTGCTCATTTTTCTTCTTCCTTTTTTTGGTGCCTGCCCCCAAAACAGGCTCTTTCCTCTCTTTTTTTTCTTCTTATTTTTTCTCTTCTCTTCTCCTTTTTTTTTCATATCTCGCGTCATTTGCCATTCTTTTTTTTGTTTGCAAGCATCCGCATTCAAGCTATGCGAACTTGCTAGACATCGGCTTCAGCTAGATTTGTGAAGAGCAGTTGAGGCGGTGACGCCAAGCGGGCTAGCTCTCTTCCAAACAGGTATTTGGTGAGGGCGCGGTGGGTCCACCTTGTACTCGCCCATCTGTAGTTCACCCTTTTTGATCAGGCCTTCAATAACATCCTTGAACATGTAGCAATCCTTAATCGGATGCCCCGACATTTGGTGATAAGGATAGAAGCGTAGATCATCTTTTCTTTCGACATCGCCTATTTTCTTCTGCTCCGGAAGCACCACTTTGCTGCATTCATGGGCCCACTTAAAAAAAAGCCCTGGTTTTGTCCTTCGGGAACGAGTATGGTTTCATCATTTTACCCCTTAATGAGGGCCCTTGTTTTGTCTACTCGGCGGAAGATGCCTCTTCCATTTTCTTCTTCTGTTACTCGAAGGCTTCAAAATTTGAGGCACAGATTTATTCTTGGGCTAGGTGTTTGCCGGTTGGCTCATTCTTTTGGCTCGGGGCTATTGGAGCAGGGCAGAGCCTTGCAAGAACTGCTTCGGCATTAGCTGCGATGTCACCTAGTTGTTCAAAGGTTGTGACTTCAATGTCAATGACCCATCATAGAATTTTCGTTCTCAAATTCTCTTTGCAGATTTGAACAGAATCTCCGTAGCTAGGCAGATGCCGACACTTTTAACGGAGATTCCTCCACCTTCTTAGGTAGTCCACGGTGGACTCATCATCCTTTTGTTTGGCTGCTTTTAATTTGGCCTCGGTGACTTCCTCTTCGGCCCTCTTCATAGTTATTGTTTGTTCTTCCCTTGGCTTGTCCGACTGCACGCGCGGTCTCATTAGCACCATCTTCAGAGATGCTTTAGTTCCCCCTGACATGCCCGGGGGACTGTGTGTTGGAGTTGTTGAGGGAGGATGCCCCCTGTATGATCATGTGCTTTTCGGGATATGATTGGCCGTGCTGAAGCTCGAGGTGAGCTATCACTACCTTGTGTCACCTTATGTAGATGTTCTACCGATTGCGGCATAGGTGGACTTAGATTCATTTCATTTAGCCACCTTCACAGCATTTCGACCTCCTGCTGCTTCTGGTATAGCAGTGCAACCATGGCCTGGTCTTGCCAGGAGGGGCCGGCAGCATTGCCTTCTGCCTCCGGTTTGTAGGAGATGAGCGACATCCTGTCATCATAACCGGATGCATCCAGTTTCTTTGAGATGAAATCCATGGGTTTTATGCATTCGAGCAGAGGAGGAACGTGGTATGGTGCCCCCTTGTTGGCTGGCGGGTGTCTTGATATCCTTACGGATCCAACAGCATGGTGGGAGACAAAAGCTTTAGCTTGATTTGCTCCCTTTGGTACACAGTAGATTTCTTCATCTTCTTCATCAATGGTTTGAGTCACGTCAGACGAGGCTGACATCATATTGCAGAAGAGAGCAATATATCTCATTTTAGCCTTTGTATTCTTCTTTTCCTTCCCCCTTAAAGTTGGCATCTGCCCCCACATTGGGTTGCTCGGTGCACTGAACACCCTCACATTTTCTTTAGTTCTTTTTGGTAGCCGGTGAGATTCATTATCTTTGAGGGGCATGCTTCTTGAGCTGTATAGGCGGGCTCTTGGGTTGTTCATGCTTATCAGGCCCACTTATAATAGCTTGTGACCGCTCCATGGCTGAGCTAGCTTCTTCATGTACCCGTGATGGGGTCTGTCTCTTCTTTTTATTGTTAGTTGACCTTTTGATAGCCATTGGAGAGGCTATTTGAAGGTAGGTAGAGACTACAAGAGGTAGAGTAGGCCGGTCCATGGCGCCGGGAATTTGGGTCTCCGGTGTGGGGCAAGAAGCCGGTCTTGTTCTTTTCTTTGTTGGTGATGCTCGCCAATTCTCTTGCTCCCTTCCATGCGACGGGATATAGTCTTCATGAGTGTGCCAGGAGTAGCCCTCTGGGGCAGCTGTTGGCATATAGATATCATGTTAATTGATGCCCCCGTAGCAGGTACTTCATGAGGGCGTGGAGGATCGACTCTGTCCTCCCCCATTTGTAGCTCTCCTCTTTTTATTAAGCCTCGGGCGATGACTTTGAATATTTGGCAATCTTCAATAGGGTGCCCCAAGATTTGATGGTAGGGGTAGAAATTAGGATCATCCCTTCTTTTGACGTCATCCGGTCTCTTTGGCTTCGGAAGTATGACTTTGCTATATTTGACAGCCCACTCGAACAATGCTCGAGTCTTGTCCCGAGGGAAGGCATAGAGCTTCTTTATTTTGTTTTGTGGAGGATGACTCTCCCGACATTTAGTAGGTTCATTGAGAGGAGGATTGTACATCCATTTATGCCTTTTCTTCCCTAGGCTAACATCTTGGACCGCTTTCAGCATCGGTCGTTTATTAACCTGCCTGGCTTGATGACTTGAGTCAGCAGAAATGGTGGGAAATCTTGTGAAGAAATATTCAACCTCTGTGGCAATATCACTTAATTGGTCAAATGACTGGATTTCTATTCCAATCATCTTTTCCAGAATCTCCTTCTTCAGATTTTGTTTGCATATTTGTATTGCATCTTCTGGATGCGGAGGACGCCGATACCTCATGCTGAGATCCTCCCATCTCATGATATATTCTGCAGCTGTTTCATTATCTTTTTGCTTGACTGCCAATAGCTCAGCCACGGTCACCTCTACCTCTATGACGTGGAATCTTTCATTGAACTTATGCTGTATGTCTGACCAGTCATTGATAGATCTGACTGGCAGGCTATAATACCATTCAAAGGTAGGTCCTGTCAATGAAGACCCAAAGAACTTGAGCAGGTACGACTCGTCCGTCGCCAAGTCACCCATGACTATCATATAATGTGCAATATGCTCTTTCGGGGACCCTTGCCTATTGAATTTGTCAAATTGTGGGGGTTTATTGACACCGGGCGACAGTCTTTTGGCAGCATGATGGGCTGGATATGGCACTTCATATATGTCGAAGGGGGCGTAGTCATCACCACCCCTCTTTGCCACCCCTGCTTCAATCATCTGCTCCACCACCAATTTGTCCATCATAACTGGATCTGCTAGTTGAGGGAGAGGTGGGTGGGCTGCATCAATAATGCGGCCGAAGCCATAGCATTGGGTGGCAAAGGCTCTGACATGAGAGCCTGCCGCTGCATCTGGAGAGGCATTGGCCGTGCTCGCTGGAGCCGTTGGGAATAATGTTGGGGAGTAGCCCGATTCTGAGTTGCAGTTTGTAGAACGGCTAGTGAAGGAGCACCCACGGGGTTGGAACCTTCCCGTGACGGCTCAGCTCGTGCCCCCAGTTGGTTGGGCGCCATAGCATGTTCAGCCTTTTCATTTAATTTTCTCTTCAATAGTTTTATCTCCTACTGGTACCTTTGTAGTGTCATCAAGACGGTAGGGTCTATAGTTGTTTCATTATTAATGCCCTCAGGCGTTTCACCCAAAGAACCTTCAATTGAAGGAGGCAAAGATGCTCCTTCTTGCTCAGACGCAACTATCTCGGGGGTGATAGTAACAATATCTTCATCAGCAACCTGCTTGCCCTTTGCGGTTTGCAGTAGCTCAATCTCATTTTTACCCCGTCTTGTCACCGGGTCTGTTCTTCCAGCAATCTCGACCGGCTCTTCTTTTTCATTTGGCAGGGGACCAGGTGCACTCGTCACCCCTGTCATATTGCAAGTAAGAACTTGCATTCCTTTTTTGTGCTTTCTGATTCCCCTTCGGGCCTGACTAGGGAAAGTCAGCCCTTCATACATTGAAATTCTTTTCGTCTTTTCATTTTGTGGAGGCTTTTCAAGGCTTCTAGTGTCAGCTTGTCTCTCCTCTTCGTTCTCCCCCATGGGTGACATTTTGCCTTTTTATTCTTCTTCGGCCCTGATGACACGAATCGACCTTTGTTGACCCAAGGAAGGGTTCCCGATGTTATGGAAATATTCTGGACCATCTTTATCATGTCTTCCTGACTACACTCTTGAGAAATGGCAGGAGACAACACTTGGACTCGGGCAGACGACATATATGAAAGCCGTATCAGCTTGGCAGCTTGATTGAATTTTCTTGAGTATTTGGAAATATTAGCCTGCCTTGCACAGGCCCTGGCGGCGGGTGGAGGAGTTGCAATCATGACATCCTCCGGATGCATAGTCTCTTTGCCCCCTTTATTGGGAACATCCACAGAACTTTTGAAGCCTTGTGAGGCTAGTGCAAGGCCTCGGATCCTCTTGCAAACCCAGATTTACTTAAACTTTGGCAAGTTCGGGGTTGGCCTCCCTTGCTTGTTGTCATTAAAATTCACTCTCCGGCTTGATAGCACTTGGAAAGTGTTGTGAGTGGGCATGGTCAAGATGATCCGATCTGGCAGAACTTCGGCGCTACGGCCATTGAAGTAGACTCGGACGCCCCCGATCAACAAGGACTTCCCAGATGCTGAGAGTCAGCTTCGGGGAGTGGCAGAGACTCTTCCTCTAAGGCTCTTCTTGTTTCCCCCTGTGGGCTTCTTCTTATGTGCTGCAGTCGGGCAAATAGTATGGTAAACGTGGCAACCCGCGATCACCAGACTTTTCAGTTGAGTTTTCTTAATTCGGCCCTCACTTTGGCCGGTCGTAGCTTTGTTGTTCTTCTGCTCCGCAGGTTCAAGACTCTCCACGCCGAGGAGACTCACGAATGCAACTCCCAAGAAGTTGGGGATGCCAACGACCGGGGGAAAGTTTCCGAAGGTGGTAGGCATGGCGAGATAGCCGTATGCGGCATGGTCTGCCACGATTTGGGGACCGAAAGTAAGTCCAGACAGTCTGCTCACAATCACTTAAACCTACAAAGAGGAGAAACAAGATGAATGAATAATTAGCATTTGAGGTAGTTGGGTGGGGGCCCCATGGTCCCTCAGTCCCACCGGGCATGCCAGCTTGTGGTGATAGATTTTTATTAAAAATATTTTATTATTGATTTATTGGGTGTATTTATTAATGGTTTTATTTTAGCGTAGGGCGTGCCAGTCACTAAGTGACGAGTTTATTATGCGCACCGTCTGACTAACCAGACGATTATAGGTGATCGTGTCGGGACTTAGAATCCACCGTACCATAAAGGCTACGACGTTAATTACATCTCTCCAGAAGAGAGAAAACTCTTGATTAATCACCAAAATAGAAATACCATGGGGCCCATAGACTATATGAAAGATGTGATTGCATGCAAGCACACAATATGGTAGTATTTATTTATTAGGACGGCTCCCGGTACAGGGTGAAGAACTTAGGTCCGGAGACCACTATCATGCATAGTGAAAGCCTCCGACCGGGAATAACCCAACTTTCCGTTAATCACCATTTGATATATCGGAGAGTTAGATCATGCAGGCATGCAGCATAGTATCATTTAGTATTATTGCTTATTGTTTATTCGATCATTTATTAGTGATTTCGGGAGAGATCTCGGCAACACCTCCCTCTGCTCCGGGGGATATCAGGGCCTTTTATTTTGAAGCTGTGCATGGCATCACGGTGCGTACATATGGGCCAATGAGGTGGGCCGAGTATGGCCGTGCGCGGGCAGACTCGTGTATCATCGGGACAATGTATGCCGAGGTGCGACAGATTTGATATTTGAAAAATGAGGGAATGCAGTTCAAACCCAATCGAAACAAATTGAATTCAGAGGATTTCTGGCCTGAGACAAGGTCAGGACATGGCCATAATGGGGGACAAATCCCTAGGTCCAGGCACGACTTGTCAGGGCGTCATCAGTGTTCCCATACCCGAGGTCTAGAGGAGCTGAGAGCTCCCAAGCGGGCACAGTCATATTCATTATTCTTTATTTGTTCTTGTTATTACTTTGGATGCATGAATGTGTTTCTTTTTCTTGAATTCTTTGTTCTTATTTTTTATTATTATTATTATTTATATCTTCCCCTTTCCATTACTCATTTATTATTTATTGTTTA
The DNA here is from genome assembly GCA_022559845.1 of Amorphophallus konjac. NCBI lineage: Eukaryota > Viridiplantae > Streptophyta > Magnoliopsida > Alismatales > Araceae > Amorphophallus > Amorphophallus konjac. The sequence goes on from CM040118.1 coordinate 222,044,620, forward strand.
TTTATTTATTTTGTTTATTTTGTATATTTCTTTTTTGTTGGATGCATTCATCTTTTATTTCCTTTATTGGCATTTATTCATTTATCAATTCTTTGTTGTTTATTTTTATTCTTTTTTTATTGTTATTTATTTGACCATGATTTGTTTATTGTGTTTTTCTTTATTTCTCACTTTTACTTCCTTCCATTTTTTTTATATTCTTTGCCCTTTATTGTTTGTTTATTTTATTTTAGTCATTTTTTTATTTCTCCATTTTTGAACTTGAGAGTGTTTTGTTTGCTTTATTGTTTATTTTATTATTTATTTCCTTATATATATATATACATATATATGGCATTGGGGGGATTGGACGTATATATGAAGGCTTTGTGTGATATGTGAATGGGTAGCAACGTTGTATTCGGTTTATGTGTTTTATTTTATTATTATTATTTTTAATGCTTTTGTTGCCCAAATGTGCAACGTGTGTGCGGGTATGTGTATGTTAAGTATTAATGGGTGTATGTGTTAAGTGGCTGGGTGTGTTTCACGTAAAGTGTATGTATGTGTATTTGTGTTTATGTGAAAACGGCGGGCCTTCTTTGTTTAGGAGGGAAACTGCGAGGTAAAACGGCGTGGCCCTTTTTTATTATTATTATTGCATGTATAACAAGGGAATGGGGGTGGACGCGTGTGTTGTTCACGTGAAAACAATGGGGACTTGGTGGAGGTGGTAAAACGGTGCGCTTTTGGTTTTGTGGGATGATAAACGACGTGCTTTCTGGTTGTTTTTATTTTATATTGATAAAGGGGAAAAGCTAAAACGGTGCGGGGTGCACGGTGCGCGCCGGATTAGGCCGTGCCGGGAAGATGGGGATGAACTCTCATTGATTTTGAGTGTGAAGCTAAAACGGCGCAGTGGGGTACCGCGCCGGATTAGGGCGTGCCGGGTTGGCCCGCATCGGATTAAGGCATTCTTCCACTCTTTTAACCCGTTTGAGTTGCAGAGTTATCATTGTTGTTAATTGGGTTGATTGATGGGTGAATTCAGGTCCAGAATGCCCTAGAGATAGGGTCAAAACTTGTGCGAGGTTCATACTCAAGCATAGAGAGTTGCCAACTCGAAACATGCCTTGCTATGACTCAAAATAAAGTAGCCATCAGTTAGTTTGAGCTAACGAAATTTTGGCAGCATCTCCCCATGTCCAGAGGGTCACGGGGGAAATGTAGAGGCACGCCCACGGAGTGGGGCAATCTCTTTAACACCGGGAGGCCACGACGGCGACCGGAAGACCCAGATGGATGGAAACCCCAAGGGGCTAGCCTACGAGGGGCACCAGTATTCCATGGGCCAAGACATGTCAAAGGGATGGCCAAGAGGGAAGGAAAACCCATAGGGCTAGCCTATGAGGGGCACACAACCCATGGCCACCACCATTCCCCCGTTCAGGAGTTGTGGATTTAGTGTTGGGCCAAAAGCCCTATCATTATTCATCCTTTGGCGGCCCATAGAGGTACATGTCATGGAAGGACATGACCTTATTACCTTGTGCTGACTTAGAGAAGAACCATAGACACGAAAGTCGATGGGGAATGTCCCCCCTTCCCCAGTTACTGGACTGTCACCCTCGGGAAAGGAAAGAGTAATACTGCGACCCAAACATAGGGGAGAAGAAATATAGCGATTAGTCGTTCAGCAACACGCTGCTTACAATTAATTCGACAAAGACGGGGGTTAGTAGGTTAGCATATTGACCACAGAGATTGAAGGGGGGGTAAACCCTCAAACAGTATAGGAATATATTTATACAGGAAGAACCCTACGCCCAGGTTATAGGGACAGCCATGTTCTCTCCGGTTCATGGTGATGAACGGATGGACTATGGAGGAGCGGTCCCAGGGATAGCCAGAGATGCAAATATACATATGCCTCTTGAAATAAAACCCACGATGAACATGAGAGGGCTCAATAAGGCCATTCCATTGAAAAGAGCCCCGGGGAAGGGGGGGTATAACATTAATGTTGCCCTGGAGGAGACCAGGGCTTATTCGGCGTCGATCGAGAACCCAAACGGCAACACACAGATGACGGAACTTGGATGCAACTAGAGAAAGGAGAGGGAACTCAAACGCATACCAATGCTCTTATTCAGGCCCAAAGCTCATTACAAAGTATGATAATCAGACGAGATCACAAATATAAATACGGCCTGGCATTGTCGCACAAGGCTGATTACATTCCCAGCTCAAGAATGAGAAAGGGGTAGAGAGGGGACAAGCCAGAGGCTAAGATACTAACTACGTGCTCATATCATCGCCCGGCGCATTACAAAAACCACAGAGAGAATATCAATGGAGAGGTGAAGGGAGAAGAGTGGGAGGGATGCTCCGGCACCCACCTCTGTTATCTGGAACAGAAACAGAGTGTCGAAAAATGCCCGCAGCTCTTCTCTCCTGAACCTCTCTTTCCTATCGGAGAAGCGCTGGTGGTCGCCCAGGAACCCTTCTCTCTTTGTCTTCCTCTCAAAGCCTCCTCTCTGGCTTTTCTAAGCTTTTTTCTTTTTCTTCCCTCCTCCCCCTTTTTTGGTGTGTTCCATTGGCTTATAAACATGCATGGGCCATTACCCTACCCGGCGTGGAGAATGTGTGTCGGCAAATGACTCAGTAGGATGTATTTGCGTGCCGAGCAAGAGGGCGTCGGGAAGGAGAGCGCGCCGGATTGGGGAGCGCACCGTATCAACTCCGTCCACTATGTTTGTTCAGCACGAGCCAGACGGTGGGCCCCGGACTGGCTCTAGGACCTACCATAATCCTGTACCTCACCATGGTCTTGTAAAACCATGGTGAGAAGTCCTGATAAAGTCTTCGGGCCGCTGAACGGCCAATTCCGGAACCGTGTGCACCTTTGATCCGGACATGCGGGTTTCCCACTAACACGGCCTTCGGCGCTGCGATTTGTGCTGCCGGCTCAGCTTAACTTGCATTTGTAGCTTTCTCAGGGAGTAGGCCACCACCCAGGGTACTTTTGCCTCGACTGGGCGATCATTTGGTTACTAGCGGATCCGATCGGCAAGAAGACGTACCCATGCTGGGTCACTCGGGTCTTCCGCTGATGGGGTTGTCTGTTGAAGCCAAGCATCTTTTCTTTTCTTCTTTTTCTTTGGTCTCATCTTTTGTTCGGCTTCCACCATTCTTTTTCTTCTTTTCTTTCTTTTCTTCTTTGTCGACATAGGAGCACTCGATCAGAACATAAGACCTACAGAAGCAGAAGTTAAGAAAAATTAGGAATATTTTCAGTGTCAATAGTTTCATAGTTATTAAATTTTAAACATGGGTTAATTATTAAATGCACTAAAGGAATTAGCATCAGGATGATGGTCGCTCATTAATTGGCGCCCAAGAGATTATCGCTAATTCAAGAACTAGCGCCCGTCCATATGGTCGCCCATTAATCAGCAACCACTGCTCTGGCCGCTATTTTATCATGCAACATAAAAGTATGTTTCTTACGTAAAACTCAAGAACATCAGTCATGGAAACGTGATATGGAGACAATAACAAGGATTCTCATGCATACAAGGCTATTTACTATTGTTTGTGCTTCGATGCTTGAGATAACCTACCTTTCTTTTGGATCGTAGGAGAAAGAGACGAGTAGAGAGACATGGAAGAAGAGTTCTCCTCTCGTCCACCGTAGCAACTACAGCAGAGGAAAGGATGAAGAAGCAACGGCAGCAACTGTAGCCGCACTCACGATCAAAAGAGGAGGAAGAAGAGGAAGCAGATCCCCTTCTCCACGTATAGCAGTAGGAGGAAGACGACGTCAATGCATAGGGGACGACGATCACCAGGAAGATGACGAACAACAGCAGCAACAACAGCTTCTGTCGATCGTGGGGCCCATATTTATAGATTTTGACTAAGCTTCCTAATTGGATGCAAATTTCCTATGTAGAATCCTAGTTTATGTAAAAATCCCCCTAAGAGAAGCTCTATCCTTCCAAATCATCAGCCGTCTTTCCTAGTCAGATTAAAACCCTAATTTTCCCATGCAAGCTTTGAACGTGATAATGGTTCGGGCTTTATGAAACAACCCTTAATATATATATATATATATATATATATATATATATATATATATATATATATATATCCTATGCATCTTTTGACGTGGAAAGGGTTATGGGCTATTATTAATAAGGCCCATTTGCTATTGGGTTGGTCATTGGCTAAGGCCCTCTACTATATCAAAGGCTCCTTTGAGTTTGGGTTTTATTCTTTTAATTTATTTATAGTCTATTAAACATTATACATATATATATGTATATTTTATCCTGGGTGCTACACCCTCCCCCACTTAAAAGAATTTGGTCCCCAAATTCAATTGCATAGGGGGTGTAGAGTTCTTACTATTGGAATAATTCAGAAAATCTTTTTCGCATAGACTCCTCGGTTTCCCATGTTGCCTCATGTTTAATGTTCTTGTTCCACTGAACCTTTACCTTGGGAATAGTCTTGTTCTGCAGTACACGGACTTCACGGTCAAGGATCTTCAAAGGCTTTTCTTCATATGTGAGATCCTTTTGTAACACCAGATTGTCGTGTTCTATGACATGAAATGGATCATGAACATACTTCTTGAGCATGGAGACATGAAATACATTATGGACTTCGGATAATTGTGGTGGCAAGGCGATCCGGTAGGCAACCTCTCCAACTCTTTCTAGAACTTCAAAGGGACCGATATACCTCGGTGTAAGTCTACCCTTGACACCAAATCTTTGAATGCCTCGTCCCAAGGAAACCTTAAGGAACACATGGTCCCCAACTTGGAACTCGAGGTCTCTCCTTCTAGTATCGACGTAGGTCTTTTGTCTAAACTGAGCCACTTGAAGTCTTTCTCAAATGATTTGAATATTCTCGGTTGTATCTCGTACCATATCTGGGCCTAGAAGTTATCCTTCTCCAACTTCATCCCAGCATAGGGGTGAGTGGCAACTCCTTCCGTATAGCACCTCAAAGGATGTCATTTGAATGCTTGCCTGAAAGTTGTTATTGTAGACAAATTCCACTAGAGGCAGATGATCGTGCCAGCTTCCACCAAAATTAATAACACAGGCCCTGAGCATGTCTTCTACTACTTGATTCGTTCTCTCAGCCTGACCATCCGTTTGGGGATGAAATACAGTGCTGAAGTTGAGTCTCGTCCCCAAGGAGTATTGTAGACCCTTATAGAAGTGTGATGTAAAGCGAGGGTCTCAGTCAGACACGATTGAAATAGGAACTCTATGTAACCTGACAATCTCTTTAATATACAAAGCTGCTAGCACATCAACCAACCATTTACTCTTGATGGGCAGAAAATGTGCAGACTTGGTCAACCGATCTATAATCACCCATATTCCATCATGTCCGCCCTTAGTTTTTGGCAAACCCATGACGAAATCCATCCCTATGTTTTCCCACTTCCACTTAGGAATGTCTAAGGGATGCAGTTTACCAGTAGGTCTTTGATGTTGAGCCTTGATCCTTTGACAGGTAAGGCAGCGAGAGAAAAATTCCACCACCTCTCACTTCATGCTATTCCACCAAAAATTCCTTTTTAAGTCTTGGTACATCTTGGTAGCACCGGGGTGAATAGTATATTTGGATCGGTGTGCTTCTTCTAAAATCTTGTTCTTCAATTCTGGGCAATCCGGCACAGAAGTCCTTTCACGGAATAATAGCCTACCATCAGATGCTATCTTGAAGTCAGGTTATTCTTCAATTTTGCCTTTGATTTCTACTAGTACCGGGTCATCGTCTTGTAATACCCTGATCTCGGAGAGTAAGTCTAGATGTACACTCATATGTGACAGAATGACACGTCTCTTTTCCTCATCCGGACTTATGTTTAGCTTAGAGAATTGTTCTAGCATCCTCCATTCTTGAATCATGCAACTAGCCAATAATGCTCTCGACTTCCGACTAAGGGCATCAGCTACGGAATTACACTTTTCAGGATGATATTGTATGGGGAAGTCGAAATCCTTGAAGTACTCTAGCCAGCGCCTTTGTCTCATATTCAATTCCTTTTGAGAGAATAAATATTTGAGACGTTTGTGATCGGAGTACACGGTGAATTGTTCTTCATAGAGATAGTGTCTCAAAGTCTTCAAGGCAAACACCACTACAGCCAACTCTAAGTCGTGAATTGAGTAGTTCTCCCTATGCTTCTTCAACTGTCGGGAAGAGTAGGCAATAACCTTCCCTTGTAGCATCAACACACATCTGAGGCCAATACCAGATGCATCGATATATACCTCGAATCTCTCTCCTTCGATGGGCAATCCTAAGACATGGGCAGTAGTCAGACGGTCCTTTAAGGTTTGAAAACTCTTTTCGCAATCTTTGGAATAAACATATAGATTCTCCTTTCATGTCAGCCTGGTAAGAGGGACAGCAATCTTGGAGAAATCCTTTATAATTCGCCGGTAATAACCAGTCACCCCAAGAAACTACGGATCTCGGTAGCATTAGTAGGTCTTTCCCAATCCTTCACTACCTCGTCCTTTGATGGATCAACAGAAATCCAATCTTTTGAAATCACATGTCCCAAGAAAGATACCTCCTTGAGCCAGAAATCACACTTGCTAGATTTGGCATAGAGTTGATTATTTTTCAATATTTGTATTGCAATCCTCAAATGCTCTTCATGATCTTCCTCGGACTTTGAATATATCAATATATCATCAATGAAAACCACAACGAACAAATCTAGATGAGGCCTGAATATACTGTTCATTAACTGCATAAAGGCTGTAGGGGCATTCGTTAGTCCAAAAGACATAACAATAAATTCGTAATGCTCGTACCTACTCCGGAATGCGGCCTTATGTATGTCCTCATCCTTGATCCTCAATTGGTGATATCCCGATCTAAGATCAATCATCAAGAAATATTTAACTCCTGATATTTGATCAAATAACTCGTCGATCCTCGGTAATGGGTACTTGTTCTTGCTAGTAAGTTAATTCAACTGCCGATAATCGATGCAAAGTCTCATCGTTCCATCCTTCTTTTTGACAAATAGCACGGATGCTCCCCACGGGGAAGTACTCGGCCTAATAAATCCCTTTTTCAAAGGCTCCATCAATTCTTTTAACTCGGCAGTGGACATTATATAGGATGCCTTAGAGACAGGACCAGCACCACGGATAAGGTCAATGGTGAATGACACTTCCCTCTCCAGGGGTAGACTAAGCAAATCCTCCAAAAAAACATCGGGAAAGTCCCAAACAATGCGGATATCTTCTAGCTTTGACTCCTTATCCTCCTTTACGGTTACCCATGGAACCTTTCCTTACAAGCTTTCAGGCTCGTAGAGCCGAAATAAGGGGTGACTTGTTCCGACTTCGAGGACTAGTGTAAACCAGCTCCGAATAATCATCAAAAGTTACTTTACCCTTCCAGCAATCTATAGCTGCCTTGTGGGTGGATAGCCAATCGACACCTAATATGACATCATACCCTTTCATGTCTAGGCATATCAAATCGGCAGGAATATTTTTCCCTTTAACCATAACTTCACTATTCGGGTAATGGTGTGAAATCTCGGATTCACTTCCAAGAGGAGTAGAAATAACTAAGTCTAACCACTCATGTTCCATAGAAAATGAAGTAGCGAATCTTTTGGAAACAAATGAATGAGTCGCGCCGGTATCAAATAAGACATGAGTAGTCTTGGAACAAATTTTTAATGTACCTTCCACGATACCTCCTTCACCCTTTTACACCTCTTGGAGAGCTTGGAGACGGCCTTGCTTCTTTGTCGGGCACTTCTCATTATTGGCTTATTTGTTTAATAGAGGGCAATCGGGGCTCTTATGATTCCGGCTCCCGCATCGGAGACAAGCTCCCAACCTTCGCCAGCACTCCTCGGCCTTATGCCCCGCCTTGTCACAATGTTTGCAGACCTCCTTAGATGGCGTGGTGATGGAGAAAGGCTTGTCATTCTTCTTCAATTTATTCTCCTTGGAGGAATCACCTCCATTATTGGACCTCTTTTTGTTAAAGGTGGGCTTGAATGTTCCCGAACTAGTGACTTGTTCCTTCTTATCTCGCCCACGGATCTTGTCGGACAATTCTGTGGTGTCTTCAAGTAGTTGTGCCCTTCTCACTATCTCCGAATAGACTTGTATGTCCATCGGTGCCAGTTGTGTGATAAATTAGGGTCGAAGCCCATTGAGAAACCTTTGGGCCTTCATCTTCTCTGTACACACCAGATGTGCTGCATACTTGGACAGCTTGGAGAATTGGGCCTCATACTCGGCCATGGATAAGCTCCTTTGTTTTAACGCGGCAAACTCCGTGGCCTTCCTCTCTTGAATTCTATCCAAGAAATATTTGCTATTGAAATACTCCACGAATTCACCCCACGTGATGTGATCGTGTGGCAAAGTGGCTTCCATAGATTCCCACCAGAATCGGGCGTCCCGCTCTAGTTGGAATGTAGCCAGTAGCACCTTCTCATCATCTGTGCATTGCATGACACGGAATACACATTCCATCTCCTTCATCCAATTCTCGGCATCGTCCGGGTTGGAAGAGCCGATGAACTTTGGTGGATTCATATTTCGGAAACTTCGGTGGAGGTCTCTGTCTCCACGGTTTATACCCCCTTGCGCCACTTGTTGTAGCGCTTGGGTGAGGCCTTGGACAATGCGTTGCATGTCGCGCCACTGGGCTCTCTCGGCGGCCATGATCCTACATGGAATTAAACTTAATTAATATTTAACTAAACATAAGGTTTTTATGCCCTATATTGACTTAACCCATGGTTTTACCCATCTCACTGAGTAAAGGGAACAAAACATATCCTTCGACTTTGGTAACCTAGGAATTTGAAAAACCTAGGCTCTGATACCATAAAAATTGTCACGCCCCGAGCGCAGAAGGAACCCGATATGTGTAACGAGTTTATATCAATCATGTCAATCAGAGCACGAGAAAATTCGACACATAGACAGAGTGCGCAAAAGAAAAGAGGCAACCAAAGTCTAATTTATTCATTAATAACATCAATTAACTTTATTACATCATTTCTCCAAAAGAAAAGTACTCTTATAATACTCTAGACTCAATAAAGAGAAAAGTACAATAATACACTCAAGAAATAGAAAAGACTTGATGTAGACATCTCGAACATCCGGGTGTAGCTCTACGCTCATCACTCTTGGTCATCCCCATCCGAATGAGTCTCGCTATCGGAATTACTTGAAAAATGGGAGAAAACACTGGGTGAGTGAATGCTCAGTAGGGATTATATCTCAAGTACAAGCTTACTTCAAGTAAATTACAAGTTACATGTAATGCAAGTATAGCTAAACATGAACGCATAATAACGTCGAGAAGGAATATCAAGAGGTGATAATAGGAACTAGCAAGTTTCAAGATGTCATGTAAAGTACCAAGAAATATCAAGCATGTAATTATCAAGTCATGTCATGAGAATTAGATATTTAATTTCAAGGAAGAAAATACCCATTACTGGGCCATGCAAGTCACGTCATGTAAATATCTTGTCAAGTCAAGTACGAGTTCGTGGAATGTCAAAATCAAGCAAGTCATGCACTCCGGTGCAATGCCACACCGTGGTCAATATAGCTCCCATGGGCACAAGTACTTTCGGGTGCTCCTCCCTAGACCAGACCGGGCCCTATTAACGCCAAGCATTGAATCATATAAATATTTAGACATCCACTATAGTTTATAGCCAATAGAATTTCCAAAGGAATAAGCCATTGTTGGATAATAAGGTAGATTTCATGGAATAAGGATTTCAAGGACAGAACCTTAGGTAAGGATGACTTTACGATAAATCTCATATCAAAACCAAGACATTCATGAAAAATCTGGGTAATTGGAGTCCACTCAGACTGCCGTCAATTACAAAATATGCGCCTACTATGGTGGTCGCCAATTCTGTGAATAGTACATGCACGAAGAAATAGCGTCCACTTAAACAGTCGCTAATTCAAAATGACGTCCACTGTCTGGTCGCCAATTCCAGACAGAGACAGGCTCTCACCGAGCACCACAAACAATGCTCTGTGATGGCCAGGGCATCATGTTTCTTTAGAGTGGCATGACAATCAGGGTTCTAGGGTTTTGAGGGTATAACCCGCTCGACTGTCTTGAGAGAATCCAAGACTAGCGGAGGCTTACGGAGGCCTTAGAGAAAGAAATTCCGGTCCGACGGAAGGAATATCCGGCAGAGGGTCTTTCAATCTCCAAGAAATAGTATGTAATCATGAAACAACGTGAAATAGGGACTCTATCTTCGGATTTGAGATAAGAGTGCCAAAAGACCTGCGACATGGGTCAAAAACCCAATAAAACTGTGAGATAAGGAAATAGCATCCAAACATAAGGCGTTATTTAAAGAATGGGCATCTCTCCGGAGAGGTGCCAAATCATCAATTAAATGTATTTAAATAATATTACAATAAATTGGCGACCTTTCACGAATGCGCCATATCCTCAAATAGCATCCATGTCCTGGATGTAAATTCTTAATTTTTAGACTTTTACATATAAATTCAATAAATAACAAGAATTGGTGTCCTCTTGAGGGGGCGCTATATCTATAAATAGCGTTCAAGGAATGGACGTCAATTCTTAATTTTATGGATTATTTCCAATTTAACAATTTCACAGGAATCTACGTCTCTGTATAGAGGCGATATTTCCTAAATGAACATCTGTTCACGCAGATGCCAAATATTTTAGGTGTATAGGTTATAAAGCATCATGCAGGTACGTCTTTATACAGAAAGCACTGTTGATTTCTAATGAAATAGCATGAACAGTAGCATGATGTTTTGTAAAGGGATTTTTAAGAAACTAAGGACATGGATGTGTGGAGAAAATTATGGAGATCCTAAAAACATGCCTATGCAGAATTATTGAAGCCAGGTTCCATAGTTATTAAATTTTAAACATGGGTTAATTATTAAATGCACAAAAAGAATTAGCATTAGGATGATGGTCAATCATTAATTGGCGCCCAGGAGATTATCGCTAATTCAAGAATTAGTGCCCGTCCATATGGTCGCCCATTAATCAGCGACCACTGCTCTAGCAACTATTTTATCATGCAACAAAAAAGTATGTTTCTTATGTAAAACTCAAGAATAGCCGTCATGGAAACATGATATGGAGACAGTAACAAGGATTCTCATGTATGCAAGTCTATTTACTATTGTTTGAGCTTCGATGCTTGAGATAACTTACCTTTCTTTTGGATCGTAGGAGAAAGAGACGAGCAGAGAGACAGGGAAGAAGAGTTCTCCTCTCATCCATCGCAGTAACAGCAGTAGAGGAAAGGATGAAGAAGCAACGGCAGCAACTGCAGCCGCACTCACGATCGAAGGAGGAAGAATAAGAGGAAGCAGAGCCCCTTCTCCACGTATAGCAGTAGGAGGAAGACAAGGACGTCGACGCACAGGGGATGACGATCACTAGGAAGATGACGAACAACAGCAACAACAACAGCTTCTGCCAATCGCGGGGCTCATATTTATAGAATTTCGACTCAAGCTTCCTAATGGGATTCAAATTTCTTATGTAGAATCCTAGTTTATGTAAAAATCTCCCTAAGATAAGCTCTATCCTTCCAAATCATCGGTCGTCTTTCCTAGTCAGATTAAAGCCCTAATTTTCCCATGCAAGCTTCGAACGTGATAAAGGTTCAGGCTTTATGAAACAAGCCTTAATATATATATATATATATATATATATATATATATATATATATATCTGTGTGTGTGTGTGTATCCTATGCATCTTTTGACCTGGAAAGGGTTATAGGCTATTATTAATAAGGTCCATTTGCTATAGGGTTGGTTATTGGCTAAGGCCCTCTACTATGTCAAAGGCCCCTTACAGTTTGGGTTTTATTCTTTTAATTTATTTACAGTCTATTAAACATTATACATATATATATGTATGTTTTATCCGGGGTGCTACAAGTGTCATCTCAAGCACCGGCAACACTTCTATCGGCCTGGGCAGAAGCCTATACTCGGGTCACTCAGCCGTCAGCTCTCAGCATGGGCATCATGCCCCGAAGGCCTACCCCAACACCTTTTGCCGACAGCTTTGCACTACCGACAACGGTAGACCATGTAACGACCCGAGATCCGAATATCGGGAGGAGCCCGATACCATTCAAATCCCGGCCCGCCGCCCATGAGCGGGAGGCTCGGAAGGGCTAAAAAGGAGTGTGGAGGTACAAAGAAATAGGAAATAAGGCAGAACAATTCAGCAACTAACAGAAATAAATAAACAACTACAACAGAGTCCAGGCCAACAGAAAGTACAGTCTAAAGCAGTAAAACGTACCACATGCCAAGTTAACACTCGGCCCGGCAAGCTGGTAACTAAGAACCTCCGTGTAGCACCCTCGAACCCCTAGGAAGAACCTACGCACCTGAAACATAGGGGTGAGCCTCCTGTCACTGGCCCAGTAGGGATCCTGCGGAACCCCAACTGAGAAACAACGGCGGCACGGAAAGAAGTAATTACGAAAGCAGGAAAGTAACTACGGTGGCCGGTAAAACTTCGGCTCTACAGCTACCCCTACTGTACCAGAAAACACGACCTAGTCTCCCGTCGGGGGACAACCAAGCCACGCACCCAACCACCAGATTCCACGATCGGGGACCACCAGACACGAATCACCATAGCCACGCTACTAGGAAAAACGCCACGATACCTCTGTAACGGAGGCCTGCCCTCAAAAGGGCCCGAGCCAAAACCACACGGTTAGGGAACATGGTCACGACCTCACCGTCGTGAACACAACGCTGTCTAGGGAAAGGCCCTCGGTGATGCTCACCGGAAACCCCAGACCTCGACTCTAGGAACACTCCCAAAACCACTCACGAAGTCCCGTCTCACGGACGGAAACAGAACCCGGTACACGACGACTCATGTCACATGACAGGAGGCTCACCCCTGCGTTTCAGGTGCGTCGGTTCTTCCTCGGGGTTCGAGGGTGCTGCACGGAGGTTCTTAGTTGCCAGCTTACCGGGCCGAGTGTTCACTTGGCATGTGGTACGTTTTACTACTTTAGACTATACTATTTGTTGGACTGGACTCTGTTGTAGTTGTTTATTTATTTCTGTTAATTACTGAATTGTCCTACCTTATTTCCTATTTCTTTGTACCTCCACACTCCTTTTTAGCCCTTCCGAGCCTCCCGCTCGTGGGCGGCGGGTCGGGATTTGAATGGTATCGGGCTCCTCCCGGTATCCGGATCTCGGGTCGTTACAGACCAAGTCTTCTCTATCTACCACCTCGGAACAGGGTCCTCCCCGGCTCCCCAGAAAAAGTGTCACAGTGGCCGCCGAGGTAGGTGACCCGCTACTGCAACCAGCAATTTCGGTAAGACCCTCCTTGTCAGTGACTTGAGGATTCATCTTAATGGAGGTGAACTAGTTGTACCCTGGGATCGGACTGTGCCCATGATCCCCACTACCAATCGCTTTAGCCTTCTACAACAAACGCGAGAAGACAAGGTGGAATTAAGAGAAATCGGTGCCTCGGCAACTGACCGGGGGCATCTACACCAGTCCGGCACCCATACTCCCATGTCCAATCGAATGAATAGCGATAAGGGAGGACAACAACTTAGCCTGAGAAGAATCTTGGTTACCGTGGAGGAGGCTCAAGCTGTTCGAAGGGCACGTACCAAGAGATCCCTTCGAACGCCCGGGCGCAACATCGCTCAGGGCATCGTTGAATCCTCGTCGGCATAGCCCGACGGCACCCAGCCACTCAACGTCTCTAACCTAAATAGGTCGAAGCAAAGAAGGGATCGTGTCGGGCCCTGCCATCATCCAGCCTCAAGCACTTCTCAGGTCGACCTGGCCTCACAACGGAGGATCCACCTCGAAGGACCTCAGTCTTTGATAGACCGGGGGCACCAGTCTGCTCCGAGAAGCATTCCAAGAAGGAATGGACGGTTCGGCTCATCAACGACGTAGTTTGGGTGTTCGTGTGTTACGCCACTGGCCACCAACCCGACACTCAATCTGATGACCTGAATCAGCCTCTGGCCCAGCTCAGGAGGCCTCACCCTCAAACTCAACCCCCAGTGCCACCAGGTCACATCGACACTTCTGTCGGACCACAGGTGTCGGAATGCGCTGAAAGGGTTCTAGTCGAGGACCGTGGCACCCCTGCTAATGTGGATCCAGTTAATAATGATCCATCGGCGAATGAGGCTCAAGAGGTGACTCTCGAGACTCTCATGAGGGAGAACCAACACTTGAAGACCCTCCTGCAATACCTTCTTCAGGAGCGGGACCTTCACCCTCAACAACCTGCTAGGCCTTTGGCCGAAGCACCGGCACTACTAGTTAGGCCCAATGGCGCGAACGCCTCAGCAACAGCCGCTAGAACCCCGACAGCAGTAGGGTTCGGCACGTCTCCAGTTGAAGCTCATCCACAAGCATCCAGTACGCCGGTGCCGAAAAACCTCATGGCATAACGGCAGATGATCGAGCCGATTGTCGAGACGAAGCTCGCCCAGTATGGGGAAGGGGTCGCCACTATAGACCTCTACACTGCACCACCAGTTGAAAAAGCTTCCTCTGGAGTACACTAAGCACCGAAGCTGTAGAAGTTCGATGGGCAAGGATCTCCACATGAGCACTTGGCCTACTACATCACAACCATGGGCGAGCTGGCATTAGACGAGTCATACCTCCTCCGCTAGTTCGCCACCTCGCTCACGGGAACCGCCTTCCAATGGTATTCTCGCCCGAAGCCCAACTCTGTGGTCGACTGGGCAGATATCCAGAACAAATTCCTCGACCGTTTCCAGACAGCCGAGCGTAAGATCTCCCTAGAAGAGCTTTGCTCTCTCAGATAGAAGAAGGGCGAGAGCGCCCTTGACTTTATCAAAAGATGGCGAGACCTCCGCATGATGTGTATCAACCTGCCAATCCAGGAGGATGCCATTACTATATGCCACAAAGGCTTGGCAGTCGAGGTCAGTGAAAAGCTTCTCGGCACTAACATTAAAGGCTTCGACCAGCTCAATTCGGCGGTCACCAAAATAGAGATGTTGTTCACTGATAACCCAAGCTATACTTCAGCCAAAGGTAAACAGGCGTGAGAACACCAACCCTGTAAGGAGGTGAACATCATTGAGTTCACCCCCACCGCCAAAGCATCAAGGAAGGCGAGTCAAGTGGCTCTCACAAGAAGCCAGCAGACAAACCAGCCGCTCCTTCCTTTTCAGAGTGTATGAAGACGCCTTTCCCCTTCTAGAAGGAACACACAAGGATGCTCTTCGACCTCTGCATGGCCCAGAAGATTATCGAGCTGCCAGAAGCTCGCAAGCCAGATGATGCCTAGAAAGCTGATGACCCTAGCTATTGCCCATATCATCGCATGTTAGGTCATCCACTTGAATATTTGTATGTCTTCAAGACTCAGGCACAGAAGATAATTCGAGATGGGCTCTTCAAAATGAAGAGCGGTCTCGTCGATCCCCCGTAGCCACATGCGTGGTCCAAACCCGCTAAGACAGCACGAGTGATTCACTATTCATCTAATGTGATTCACATGATGGCCGCGTTCTCTCTCTTTAATGTTGAAGCCGAGTAGCCCGGCACCAGCCAAGGCGAGCACTCGCTATGGTATCTGGGGTGGGGACCCTGGCATGACTGCACACCTCTTTCCTTTCCAAGAGAGACGACCAGGCGGTTCTTTGATATCCTCGTCCAGAGAGGGCAGATCATGGCATGTTAGCCGTCGATAGACTACACTTAATGGGACTTCAGTCACCCCCAGTATTGCCCTTTCCATGCCAGAATCTACCATGCAATCAAATCCTGCGAGGAAGTTCAACACTTAATCCAGGAGTAGATCTGATGGGAGCAGATTGATGCTGAGGGGAACTCCATGGCGACTCTAAGGCTCTGAGAAGCCATTGCGGAAACCCTGGGCATTGCCAGAAATGCACCAAACCAACTAGATCCTCCTCAAGCGAATGGGCACAGGTTGCCTTATCGTCATGTCCGAGAGTGGCTTGAGTTTCGAGCTAACAACCGAGAAGCTCTCAAGCGACTAAAAAGCCGTAGAAGGCAGGACAACAACCGGGTGATTGAGCTGAGTAATTTCTCGGTCAACGTCATTCATCCTC
Organism: Amorphophallus konjac; assembly: GCA_022559845.1. Classification (NCBI taxonomy): domain Eukaryota; kingdom Viridiplantae; phylum Streptophyta; class Magnoliopsida; order Alismatales; family Araceae; genus Amorphophallus; species Amorphophallus konjac. The sequence goes on from CM040118.1 coordinate 222,060,797, forward strand.
CTGCCACCTCAGCTCCTTCAGATACCCAGATGCCAAGTACCAGTCAGTCAGCTCCTGCTACTTTGGCCTCGCATTGGCGGCCTTAGTAGGAATTGGAGTCTCTTCCCTTCTCCGAGGAAGATACAGCCAGGCTACTCTGAGTTCTTCTTGGCCGAGAGGATGTCCTTGTAAGTGAGACGATGATGGGCGTCCCAAGTTCTTCTCGCTACTCCCCTGCTCTGACTCTACTGCCTACGTCGAAAGATAGGAAGGGGAAACAAAAATAGGACGGAGCCTTTGCATATTTTACGACACGCCGTATTTCATGTTTTACTATCACTACGTAGTTAGATTATTGTTGCATACATGATTCCTACATGTCATATTTCATGTTTTATTATCACTACGTAGTTAGATTATTTCTGCATACATGATTCCTACCCTTAATAGAAAAGATGATAACTTTTGCTTAATCCACGCAACCCATGCACATCGACATTCTAAACATGTTCCCAGAAGATTAACCTTCTATTATCCATATTTTTTATGTATTAATTGCCCTCGGATAGACCTTGCAAGGGCCAATTAGCTTCTACCTGTTGCAGGAAGAAGGCGGCTTCACAGAAACCTCTACTGTCCAGTAGCGGTTCCAGACTGATCACGGCTGTATAATAGCAGTTCCAGATAGACTGCTTTCATATTCCTATATTTTGCTGTTAACTCTAAACAGAACGCAGATCAGCCTTATTAAATATATGATAAGCCTAGGTAATTAGGTCTTATCCCTAGTTATGACTTCATATTCATGATTTTGGTTATATTGTACATCAATCGTGATAGATTTCATGCCCTCATGAATTCATAAGCTTGTTTTAATCCTATGCTAATTTCATGCCAAAACCATATAGTTTTGCATTAAAGTTAATTTCATATGGTTTATGGTCGTTGTTTTACACGATTCACATCCTTCTCTCTAGTCTTTCTTAAGTACATAGCACGTATCCAGGTACGATGCTGTTAGTTACACTTACACCTGACAGGCACACTCTATTGGACTTTTGATCCTCTCCGTTAGATATTCCTTCTACCAGACTAGGTGATCTTATTTCAAGGCCTCCATAAGTCTCCGCGAGCCTAGGATTCCCACTAGGACGCCGAGCTGGTTGTACCCTAAAAACCCAATAGATTAGAAAGCACTTGTGTTTTTCGGCACTTTCTGTGAACTGGCATAGACGCGGCTTTACTGAGACCGCTACTTCATGATAGCATTTCTTGCGTGACGGCGTTATGGATCCAACATTCACTGTGTCGACCCTTTCCGTATCTGGCGTCGACTCCGTCAAGTAGCGGTTCCTTCTTGACCGCAGTTTGATAATAGCGGTTCTTCCATAACCACGTTCTTATCTTGTGCCCTAACCTGAGGTTTGACCCAAGGGTTGGTTATACTTTCTTCCTAGATGGTCCTTTGATTATCTGGAACCCAACATCTTGTTTCATAAGTCATTAATAAGTTATGGAACTATGAAATTGTACCATTATGCTATCGGATTCCTTCCGTAGCATGACCTTGTCATTAATTCATTCTTGAACTATTATATTCTTAATTGGTACATTCTTACCTTGATAATGTTATCATAAAGCTATTGTTTGAACTTTATATTATTGGCCTACATTATTATTATTCGTGGAAGTAGCTTGATTTATAACTTGAAGATGCAAGAGCGGGCACGAATAGTGTCCAAGGGCTCGACACTAGCCCCCTCGGCGGATGGCCAAAAACATGCTGTAAACCATGGGGTGTGATGAACACTGGCATCGCATTGCGCCGGGAGTACCTTTTTTATAGACGAGTGAAAATCATGAGGCTCATCATGAAATTATACATTCTTGTTACATGACTTTCTAGTGCATAGCATTTATGGTTATGAAAAGTATATTCTCGTTACATTCTGGTACATTCTTGTTACATGGAAGGCCACTTTATATTCTTGCTTGATCATGTTCTCATTCTACACGAATACTCACATCTCTGCAAACTATATCTTGATATTCGTGTTATTACCTTGGGTTTATCGCGCATTTTACCGTATTTCATTCATCTCATTTTTTATAGCTAAATTGTTAATTACTTAAACTTTCCTTCATGTTGATATGAAGATACCTACTGGGCAACTGTGCTCATTCCCTACTTTCCAATCTTTTCAGGAAATTCTAGCGGAGATCTGGACTACTCAAGTGACGAGTCCAAGAGCGATTAAAGATCGAGAGAAGACATAGACATGAGTCCATATAATTAGTCATGAGTCAACTATGTAATTTTCTTTTTTATTGAGTCTAGTGAAAGGAGTCAAGTGTCAATGTAACCCATGAATTATTATTATTCAATAAAGTAAAGTTTTGAGTAAATTACCTTGTGCATTCATCTTTTATGTGTGAATGACTAGCACTCTGATTATCTTGCTAGCGTGAGGCTTACTATGCCGGCTGTTCACGTTCCCGAACTACTTCCGTTGCATATCTCGGGGCGTGACAGTTAAGTTGGTATAAGAGCCTAGGCATAAGTAAGTCCTAGGAAAATGTCATGTCATAGGCTAAGTCCAAGGTGACGGACCCACACCTATGAACTAGAAAAGAAATTTCCAAACCTATGTGAGATCGGGTAGAGCCCGAGATGAGATAGTTATTTATAAATATATCTTTAGGTAAATCTTCCTAAATTCCAGGGAAATAACTAAGTGTTTATTTTCTCAGGCACCTTATTCTCACAATGGCCGTGAATCATGTGAATTGGGAGGCGATGTAACAAACTGTTGTGGGTCTTATCCAGGCCCTACAAACCGCGGCTCAAGCTGGTGCCTGAGTTGGCACGGGCGACATACATCGTAACTTTCGGAGTCTGAACCCTCGGTGATTCTCTGGATCCTCAAATATCGACGAAGCTGGGAATTGGATCGATGAGATGAACAGGATATTTGAGGTCATGCAATGTTCTGACCAAGAGAAGGTCCATCTCACCACATTCCAATTAAACAAGGATGCACATACTTGGTGGAAAGCCACCTCGGCACATCTTCAAGATGCTCAACTCACATGGGAGGAGTTTCTTGTACTCTTCCGAGCAAAATATTTCTCTGAACATGTCAAGGAGAGGAAAGCTGCGGAGTTTTCCTCTTTAAGGCAAGGAATGATGTCCGTAGCGGAATACGAGCTCCAATTCTCCCGTTTGGCTCTTTATGCTCCTCATCTAGTTAGTACCGATCTAGTAAAAGCTAACCGATTCATGGATGGCCTAAGGCCGGTCTTTATTACTCAACTTGGACCTCAAAATATCCGTACCTATACGGAGATGGTCCAACGAGCACATCTACGTGAAAGGACCGTGGAAAAGGTCGAGAAATTCAAAGGTAAAAGTGAGGAGTCAAGCCGGAGGTTTGACAAGTGAGGACAAAAGGAAGAGAAGTTTAGCATAGCGGGTACTTACAAATCCCATGACAACAAGAAACGGTCCCGTAATGGCAACGGGAACGGCAAGAACAAGAAAATCAAGGAGGAGGAAAATCAAGTCATGACAGCTTACATATTCTGTGAGAAATTTGGTCACTCAACCGAAAAGTGTTGGAAGCGTCTCGGCGCTTGCTTACGCTGTGGAAGCCGGGAGGACCGCATGCCAGATTGCCCCCTTATGAAAGAACAAACTTCTAATGGCAGGCGTAGTCGGCAGGCACGTCTTAATGCCGTTCTAGATGAGGAAGCACCCAAAGATGATGGGTTGATGGAAGGTACCGTTCAAATTTATTCTCATCCTACTTTTGTACTATTTGATACTGGTGCTTCTCATTCCTATATATCTACTACTTTTACAAAACTTTTCCAGTTTCACCTGTTCCTCTACCATCAGACCTAGCTATCACAATGCCCTTAGGTCCCAGAACAAAACATACAACCCACTACACTAACCCACTACCCAGATAGTAAGGTAACTATAGAAGGTCATAATCTTCCCGTAAATCTTGCATGGCTTGACATAGAAGACTACGATGCTATCCTAGGTGTAGATTGGCTTATTGATCACTATGTCGATATGAATTGTCAAAATAGGAGAATCTCTTTCCATAAACCAGATCTTCCAAGATTTTCTTTCCTTGGCATCAAGTATAGGAAGCATCCTATTATTATCTCTTCTCTTCACGCTTCTAAACTCATTTCACAAGGTTGTGAAGCTTTCCTTGCTTCTGTGATCATTATCGAGTCCAAGGAAATCATCCTCAAGGAAATCCCCATTGTTAATGAGTTCCCCGATGTCTTTCCATCTGATTTACCCGGTTTACCGCCCGAAAGGGAATTAAACTTTTCTATTGAACTTATTCCTGGAGCAGCACTGGTTTCAATAGCTCCCTACAGGATGTCCCCTACGGAACTCAAAGAATTAAAGAAGCAATTCATTCGACCCAGCACATCTCCTTGGGGTGCACCGATTCTATTCGTCAGGAAGAAGGTCGGATCCTTCAGGCTATGCATTGATTACCGACAGTTAAATCAACTCACTATCAAAAACAAATATCCACTACCGCGTATCGATGAGATGTTCAACCAGATCTCTGGTGTGGAATATTTCTCCAAGATAGACCTCAAGTCTGGTTACCATCAACTCAGGATTAAGGATGAAGATATTTGCAAAACTGCTTTCCAGAGCAGATATGGGCACTATGAGTTCGTTGTAATGCCGTTCGGGTCAACCAATGCCCCTACAGCATTTATGCAACTTATGAATAATGTCTTTAGGCCCTATCTCGACCATTTTGTGCTAATATTCATTGATGATATCCTAATCTATTCCAAGACTAAGGAAGAGCATGAAGAGCACCTAAGAATAGCTTTACAAACACTAAGAGAACATCAACTATACGCAAAGCTTAGCAAGTGCGAGTTTTGGCTAAAAGAGGTCTCTTTCCTTGGCCATATTATTTCAAAAGAAGGTATCGTTATGGATCATTCTAAGGTAGAAGCTATCAAGAACTGAAGCCGACGAACGACTGTATCTGAAGTCAGGAGTTTTCATTAGTCTAGATGGTTATTATAGGCGATTTATCAAGGATTTCTCAAAGATCGTTGTCCCTTTGACTAGGCTTACAAGAAAGGAGAATCCCTTTGTATGGTCGAAGGACTGCAAGGAGAGTTTCCAAACTCTTGAGGATCATCTCACTACTGCTCCTATACTGGCACTAACTATCGAATGTGATGGATTTGAAGTCTACACAGATGCATCTGGCATTGGCCTTAGTTGCGTCCTTATGCAACACGATAAGGTGATCTGTTATGCCTCTAGGTAATTGAAGCGCCATGAAGAGAACTACTCTGTGCATGATCTGGATTGGCTACTGCTATATTCACCTTGAAAATCTGGCGACATTACCTTTATGGGGAGAAGTTCACTCTATTTACGGACCACAAAAGTCTGAAATATCTCTTCACCCAAAAGGAATTGAATATAAGGCAACGAAGATGGTTGGAGTATCTCAATAACTTCCACTTTTCCATCCAATATCACCCAGGAAAAGCAAATGTTGTAGCATATGCTCTCAATAGGAGACCAATGGCAACTCTAGCAAGCCTCAGGAAAGGTACGGCCTATCTTATAGAAGATTTTTCACAGTTGAATCTGGATGTTGATGCAGGAGAAGAAAGATGTATTATCACTAATATCCGGTCACAACCTACACTAATAGAAGACCTAGTCAAGTTGCAAGATAATGACCCTACATTAATGGATATCAAAGTTAATATTGATCAACGGTCAAAATTTTCTATCTCAACCGATGGAAGGCTATTATTCAAAGATCGGATCTGTGTGCCGGATCATGCCGACACTAAGAAGCTGACCATGAAAGAAGCTCATAAGTCAAAGTATGCTATTCACCCTGGTGCTACCATGATGTACCAAGATTTAAAGAGAAATTTTTGGTTGCCCATCATGAAGAGAGAGATATCGAACTTTGTATCTCGCTGCCTCACTTGTCAACAAGTCAAGGCAGAACATCAAAAGCCTGCTGGAAAATTACATCCCTTGAAAATTCCCGAGTGGAAATGGGAGAGCATAGTGATGGACTTCATCATGGGTTTGCCTAAGACAAGAGGTGGACATGATGGCATATGGGTGATCATGGACCGATTGACTAAATCTGCACACTTCCTACCTATCAAAAGTCGATGGTCTGTGGATATATTAGCAGCATTATATATGAAGGAAATTATCAAGTTACACGACGTCCCTGTTACCATTATTTCAGATCGAGACCCTCGATTCACATCACAATTCTGGAAGGGCCTATAACATTCATTAGGGACCCGACTCAATTTTAGCAATGCTATTCACCTACAAACAAATGGACAAAGTGAGAGAACAAATCAAGTGGAAGAAGATATGCTGAGGGCATGCGTTATTGATTTTGGTGGGAGTTGGCACGATCATTTACCTCTAGTGGAATTCACCTACAAACATAGCTATCAAGCTAGCATTCAAATGGCACCATTCGAGGTATTATATGGAAGAAGCTGCCACTCACCTATCTGCTGGAATGAAGTTGGGGAAAGACAACTTCTAGGCCTAGAAATCATCACGGATACTACCGAGAAGGTGAAGCTTATTCAAAGAGAGACTCCATATGATGCGGGACGGACCACGGACTCGAGACCAATGGATATGAGACCCTCGGACTCTAAGTAAGCTCGCGATTGCCCCTAACGAGGGAAGCGTACGGACGTGCACGGTTGAGAAATCAGTAGTGCGCTAGGGTGGTCAACTCACAAATTCGTGCCCGGATCGGATCACGGGATGGTCTCGCTCTCTCTCATAGCAGCGGTGATATAAAAAGTATAGCGAGCTATGATCCTAGCATGCTCTCTAGCAGCGGCATAAAGAAATATATACAAAATAAAGTAAATACCGAGATGGGAGAGAATACGATACCTCCACGCTACCGGGCGTGGGAAAGACTTCCCGGCCGAACTCGTACTCCCGGAACAGTAAATACACAATAATTACAGCAAGACAAATTACTACCCACTCCATGCAGGGAGGTAAAGGGTGACACAGTGGGGCCTGGGAGTAGCGGTTTCGGGTTAACGGGCCACTTCTTGTGTTGCTTCGGCGGCACACGTACTCACGACCGTGGGACCCATGTGTTGGTCAGTGGGGCCGTGTGGGCCCGGAGCGGCACCGCTGTGATGGAGACGTCCGGAGGGGTGCTCCCTGGGAAGGCGGCATGTTGGTTCACCGGTCGGAGACCGGGCGGCTCCGATCTTCACTCGTCGGAGTTGCTGCCCACGGATCTGAATTGCTGTTTAAAACCCATGCGTCCCGACAAAATCTACTGCTGCGGTCACTCCCGGTGTCGGATCGACACCCAAGAGGGACTGTTGGAAAGCTGACTTAAAATGCTTTGATCTATGGCTAGAGAAAGAAATTTGAATTTCCCGTTGATGGCCTTTGTCGAATATTCAAGCTGCCGGTTCACAGGATCAGAAAACTCACGGCAGAAGTGCCTTTTCCTGAGAGTTGGCGTTGACCATGATATAGAACTAGGATTCAGCCTTTGAGTCCTTCATGAAAGTTGTAAAGGCCGAAGAGAGGAAAACGGGAATATATTTTATGAAAGGTTTAGGGGAGATTTGGCTGGGGAAAACGATTTTATAGTACCGGGTGGTCGGATCTGGACAGCAGAGACAGAACATAACTTAGGATATGAAGTGAATTTTTAGAAAATATGAACGAAATTATAAATTCACAAGAAAATGTTTTAATGATGGGGATGGTGGACAAAACCTCCAGTAAAATTGGGGGTTCTATCAAAAATCAATAAGGTGATCAAAAGGGCAAAACTCAGGGCTGCTGTTACACAGGACTGAGAACTGGCAGATCTGGAGGGTGGAGATGCATGAAAATAAAAAAATATCAAACGGGTCTATAAGTTTTTTTCAATTTTTCTGGGAAGTGGTGATGATCCCTAGAACTCGCCCTAAATATTTCAGCTTCAGAAGATATAGAAGTTGGGAGCTAAAATTCTCAGAGTAACCCTCTATCAAGCAAAACAGAACCTGAACAGCACTCCGGAATCAGCTTCGCGGCGGCTCGATGGCGGCACGAACGGTGGCGGCGACAGCAGAGATAGAAAGCAGAGATAGAGGGGCTAAGATAGAAGGGGTCTATACCCTGAAATGCTGAAGGAGGAGGAAGGAACCAGAGGGAGAGATGAGGGGGCGCACCAAGCTCCAATGCACAATGTAATATTTTCTTCTCATTAATTCTCATTAATTCTAACATAATGTAGAAATACAAGTATTTATATTAAATGTAAAAAGACTCAAAATACCCTCAGATCTAGGGTTGGAAGGGGCACTAAGGGGATATGAGAAAGTATTTCTCCCATGTGGTCAAAACACATTCACATAATCTATTCAAACTTCACCTACCTTGCCTAATAAGACAAAGAAGGGGGCGCCCCCCTTCATGGGCCATTAGAAGAGAATATGGGCCAAGGCCACATACTTGGCCCATGAACCCATTGTTACACTATGGACCTTCCAATCTAGATAGCCCATGAGAGGGAAAGCCCAATTGGGTCTTATGTGATGTAAAGGTCCATAATGAAGGCCTTAAGTCCAATATGAACTAACCCCCCTTAATGGACCTAACAAATGAAAGCCACTAATGGATTCTACATGGAATGTGGCCCAATGGCTTATTAAAAGCCTTACAAAGGAGCCCAAATGAAAAAAACCCAAACAAACAAACTAATACAAGCCCATACACACTAATACAAGCCAATACACACTAATACAATCTATTAGCCTTTGATGCCCCCATCAATTCTCCTCGGGTGAGAGGAACTCGACCCCGTCGAGTAAGGGGTGCTGCTGCTCGAGTAGCTCCGGTGAATCCGTAACCGTACCAAGTAGCGCGGGTACGCTCCACTCCAAGTGATCGTCACCTGCTCATTCCGTATATACTCGATATGCACAAGCTACTGTGGGAACGAGGCTAGTGGTGGAACACTCCGGGGTGGGGTCACTCTCAAGGGGAGGAGGAGGCTCGAAGACTCACTAGGAATCACCGCTGGGTCCCTGTAGGTGACTAGATCTGGGGCATAGATGTAGAGCTGATCCCATATTCGCCTCTCACTCATACGGGACTGACATCAACAAGCTTGCACAGGACGCATGCAGACTCACCATGTACTAAACACGTATGCAAACCACACAAACAAGCCACACAAAACAAACCATACAAAGAAGAAACAAACTGACTCATGCATATGCAAAGGTGGACTAGGACACCCGAATATGTGCCATGCATGCATTTGACGTAACCAGTGGTTGGCGAAATGGAGAATTTCTAGACGTTCGAGTATTACCCAGTCATGTATGGACGGCCCTTTGGATTTGGGAGACTTGAGAGGGCTAGGAGAGTCGGGTGTGGAAGAGCTGGGTGTGGGTGTATCGAGATTGGACTTGGTGGGTATAGATGACCCGGCCCGTGGGGTAGGGGTGTGATAGTGGACTCCCTCGAAGAAGTGAAGTATATATGGTGGGTCTAGAGGTCCACTAGGGAATGGGTCAAAGGGATCAAAAACGGTATGGCCCTTTGTAGTAGGTTCCCACAAGTCACGGTCCCATGTGTGGAAGTCTTGATGGTGTGGATGGTCACCATCATGCATTGTGGTAAGTGGGACAGTGATCATATGTAGGATGTATAGGTCCTCCCTCGGGCAAAAGGGTATGAAGTCAGGCTCGGCCGGCATGGGGAGGAACAAGAGAACCTCCGCGGTGATACAACCCACGGTGCATATGGATGTAATGGACCCTATGGCCGGATGGGTGAAGCTAAGACTAGTGGGTTGGTCGAAGCCTCGGGCCAATGAGTGCGTCAACTGTCATTGCCTGTCTATTCCCATAATAAGATCATCCAATTTATCAACATGGTGACTAGCCCGAAATGTGGTATGGAATGAGTTGGCCGGCACTAATGGTAGGGTGGGGTCCATGGATGGGTAAGGAGGTGGGACCAAGCCATCCTTGAGCCAACTAAGAAGCGGCTCGGCTATGAAAAGCGTACCCGTTAGAAACACGGGTGGCTTGGGCTTTGGTGGCTCCAAATGAGAGGGCTCCGAAATAAGATCAGAAGGTGAGGTTGATGGTAATGGAGCTCTCATGGGAGGGGAAGGATTCCACGACTGGGGTGGGGGCCCAAGTGGGGGTCCGACCGGATCGAGAATCGGCTGGGAGGTAGGTGCTCGCCGAAGGGCGGCATCGGCTTGCCGTATGGCAGCATCAAACTGAGACTCAAATGGCTCAACCTCCAGAGCAACCTTATAGAAATCCCCCAAAGTTTTCACGTGGCGGCAAAATAATTCAAATTGGAACTGAAGCCGTGAACCTTTCCAAAACTGAGTTCCGGCCTCGATGTTATCCAGCTCGACTTCACATTTTAACTGGTACACTTCGAAGTCCCTAATGTACTAAGACACGGATAGGTTGCCTTGGTTGGGCCTGAGATATGGGTTGACCATAGCTGCCAAAAGATGGGAACGGATCCCTAGGAATGGTCATGCAAGGTCATTTTTTTTTATTTTATAAGTAAAATGTTATGCCAACTCATGCAAGCACCTAGACACGACTTAGAATGCGATGCAAATGCAAAGTTGAAATGAGACTCGACTACACACCTAGATAGAACCAAGATTCGGTACGTGGCGGAGTTAATCGATCCGAAGATCACTCACGCAAGTGTGCGGCCTTCCCGATAGGCGTAGCCTAACGTTCGGACAACACCTTTTGATATACTGACTAATGGTATGCAAATGTGACACTTACACCGAATTAGACTTAGACTCGATTTAAACGACTCTTTTTTTTGTTTTATTTTAAACACCCTAGACTTAACTGGCGCTCTGATACCAAACTGATGCGGGACGGACCACGGACTCGAGACCAATGGATATGCGACCCTCGGACTCTAAGCAAGCTCGCGATCGCCCCTAACGAGGGAAGCGTACAGACGTGCACGGTTGAGAAACTGGCAGTGAGCTAGGATGGTCAACTCATAAATTCGTGCCCGGATCGGATCACGGGACGGTCTCGCTCTCTCTCGCAACAGCGGTGATATAAAAAGTATAGCGTGCTACAATCCTAGCATGCTCTCTAGCAGCGGCATAAAGAAATATATACGAAATAAAGCAAATGCCGAGATGGGAGCGAATACGATACATCCACGCTACCGGGCGTGGGGAAGACTTCCAGGCCGAACTCGTACTCCCGGAACAGTAAATACACAATAATTACAGCAAGACAAATTACTGCCCACTCCACGCAGGGAGGTAAAGGGTGACACAGTGGGGCCCGGGAGTAGCGGTTTTGGGTTGATGGGCCGCTTCTTGTGTTGCTTCGGCGGCACACGTACTCACGACCGTGGGACCCACGTGCTGGTCAGTGGGGCCTTGTTGGCCCGGAGCGGCACCGTTGTGAAGGGGACGTCCGGAGGGGCGATCCTTGGGAAGGTGGTGTGCTGGTTTGCCGGTCGAAGACCGGGCGGCTCCGATCTTCACTCGTCGGAGTTGCTGCCCACGGATCTGAACTACTGTTTCAGACCCGCGCGTCTCGACGAAATCTGCTACTATGGTCACTCCCGGTGTCGGATCGACACACAAGAGGTACCGTTGGAAATATGACTTAAAATCCTTCGAGCTATGGCTAGAAAAAAAATTTGAATTTCTCGTTGATGGCCTTTGTCCAATATTCAAGCTACTGGTTCACAGGTTCAGAAAACTCAAGGCAGAAGTGCCTTTTCTTGAGAGTTGGCGTTGACCGCGATATAGACCTTCGATTCAGCCTTTGAGTCCTTCATGAAAGTTGTAGAGGCCGAAGAGAGGAAAACAGGAATATATTTTATGAAAGCTTTTGTGGATATTTGACTGGGGCAAATGATTTTATAGTACCAGGTGGTCGGATCTAGACAGCAGAGACAGAATAGAACTTGGGATCTGAAGTGAATTTTTAGAAAATATGAACGAAATTCTAAATTCATAAGAAAATTTGTGAAGGATGGACAAAACCTCTAGTAAAATTCGGGGTTCCAAAAAAAATCAAGAAGGTGATCAAAAGGGTGAAACTCAGGGCTGCTATTACACAGGACTGAGAACTAGCAGATCTAGAGGGTGGAGATGCACGAAAATAAAAAAAAATAAAAAATGGGGCTATAATTTTTTTTCAATTTTTCTAGGATGTGGTGATGATCCCTAGAACTCACCCTGAAAATCTTAGCTCCAGAAGATGTATGAGTTGGGAGCTAAAATTCTCGGAGTAACCCTTTATCCAGCAAAATAGAACCTGGACAGTACTTCGGAATCGGCTTCGCGGCGGCTCGATGGCGGCACGAACGGCGGTGGCAACAGCAGAGATAGAAAGCAGAGATAGAGGGGCTAAGATAGAAGGGGTCTATACCCTGAAATGCTGAAGGAGGAAGAAGGATCCATAGGGAGAGAGGAGGGGGCCCACCAAGCTCCAATGCACAATGCAATATTTTCTTCTCATTAATTCTCATTAATTCTAACAAAATGCGGAAATACAAGTATTTATATGAAATGTAAAAAGACTCAAAATACCCTCGGATCTAGGGTTGGAAGGGGCACTAAGGGGATAGGAGAAAGTATTTCTCCCATGTGGTCAAAACACATTCACATAATCTATTCAAACTTCACCTACCTTGCCTAATAAGACAAAGAAGGGGGCGCCCCCCTTCATGAGCCATTAGAAGAGAATATGGGCCAAGGCCACATACTTGGCCCATGAACCCATTGTTACACTATGGACCTTCCAATCTAGATAGCCCATGAGTTGGAAAGCCCAATTGGGCCTTATGTGATGTAAAGGTCCATAATGAAGGCCTTAAGTCCAATATGAACTAACCCCCCTTAATGGACCTAACAAATGAAAGCCACTAATGGATTCTACATGGAATGTGGCCCAATTGATTATTAAAAGCCTTACAAAGGAGCCCAAATGAAAAAAACCCAAACAAACACACTAATACAAGCGAATACACACTAATACAATCCATTAGCCTTTGATGCCCCCATCACCATATGGCTCAAGATAGGCAAAAATCATATGTTGACAGTAGAAGGTGAGATCTGGAATTTCAAGTGGGAGACCATGTGTTTCTCAAGATTTCCCCAGGTCGAGGTATTCGAAGGTTCGGCATTAAAGGCAAGCTTACTCCGAGATTTATCGGCCTTCTAAAATTCTTGAAAGGGTTGGTGAGATCGCATATCAGATTGCCTTGCCCCCTCAATTAGCTAGAGTCCATGACGTATTTCATGTTTCTATGCTCAAGAGGTACTTCTATGACCCTTTCCATGTTATAAGTCATGACGACTTGGTGATTCAACAGGATATGACGTATGAGCAAAAGCCAATCACAATAATCGATCGTGGAGTACGTCAGCTTCGGAACAAAACTATTCCCATGGTAAAAGTCTGATGGAATAAGAATACTGACTAAGAGGCGACATGGGAAATCGAAGAAGCTATGCGCAAGAGATTCCCGGAACTATTTAATTGTAAGTATAGTCTCCACAAAAAAAACCCATGCATTGAATTTGGGGACCAAATTCTTCTTAAGTGGGGGAGGGTGTAACGCTTAGAAATTTTCTAAGAAATCTTCGGAGTATAAATAAAATTATTAAGCATTGAAAAGGCTTAATGGGCAAATTAAATGAATTAAGGGTTAATTCAATCAATTTAAAGGCCCTATATTAACCAAAGCGCTAAGCCCAATTCAAATAGGCCCAAGAATCCAACCCTAAAGCTTTTTGGCCCAAGCCCATTACTAGAAACGTAATTTACGCTATTTACAGATTTAATATTAGATAAATTGGCTGATTAAAGGGATAAATAGGAGATAATTATAAAATCCAAAAAGTTCGGATTTAACCACAAGAACGCGGTTTATCGAGCAACCGCGTTCTCACTGAGACGGTCGAAACCAAACCGCGACTAGGTTCCGTGAACGAGAGTTGAAGAAGTGTGGAAAAATGGGATTTTTTCCATCCCAATCCCTATGATTCGAAGCTACCTGGTATAGAAACCTAGTCTAGGACTCTTGGGGATCGATCCTACTCCAAATTAGGACTTCTAATCGACTAATCAAAGATCGACCTACGTGAACCCTTGCTTTGGCTCGCGTTGTTCAACGGTAAAGCATGGGTATTTTATGTTGGTCTTTTAGACTTTATTGTTCCCATTAGTATTATCTAACCCTCTGTAAAATTTTGTGCTATGAGGTCAAGCATCCAAAGAGTTGGGAGGATTAGAAGTCGTTGTTTCTACGCAGACTGCACAGGAACGAATGCGTTTGGCTGGTGAAGATCGAGAGTTTAGGAACCCAAATCGAGGTATTTTTAAGTTCAACCTTTAGAGTTTACTGTTCCCCTTTGTATCTTATGCCTACCCTCCAAATCTCGTGAATTTAGGTCAAGAGGTTAAGGAGATAGAAGGGTGAGAAGTTATTGTTTCTATACAGGACGCGCAGGAACCAGCACTACCTTCCAGTCAGAAATTTGCACTCTAGGAGTATTCCCAGAGGTAAGTTATCTCATGGATGGCTAAAATAACGTGTTAGGAAAAAATCCCTCTGGTTTCACAAGATTTCATGCTTCCTACACGTCGTATTTCATGTTTTACTATCACTACGTAGTTAGATTATTTCTGCATACATGATTCTTACCCTTAATAGAAAAGATGATAACTTTGACTTAATCCATGCAACCCATGCACCTAGACGTTCTAAACATGTTCCCATATGATTAACCTTCTATTATCCATGTTTTTTATGTATTAATTGCCCTCAGATAGGCCTTGGATGCACCAATTAGCTTCTGCATGTTGCAGGCAGAAGGCGGTTTCACAGAAACCGCTACTGTCCAGTAGCGGTTCCAGACTGACCGCGACTATATAATAGCGATTCCAGATAGACCACTTTCATATTCCTATATTATGCTTCCTGTTAACTCTAAAAAGAATGCAGATCAGCCCTATTAAATATATGATAAGCCTAGGTAATTAGGTCTTATCTCTAGTTATGACTTCATATTCATGATTTTGGTTATATTGTACATCAATCATGATAGATTTCATTCCCTCATAAATTCATAAGCTTATTTTAATCTTATGCTAATTTCATGCCAAAACCATATAGTTTTGCATTAAAGTTAATTTCATATGGTTTATTGGGCTTGTTTCATTGATGTTTGATCGCTATTTTACACGATTCACACCCTTCTCTCTAGTCTTTCTTAAGTACATATCACGTATCCAGGTACGATGCTATTAGTTACACTTGCACGTGATAGGCACAATCTCTTGGACTTGTGATCCTCTTTGTTGGATATTCCTTCCACCGAACTAGGTGATCTTTTTTCAAGGCCTCTGTAAGTCTCCGCGAGCCTGGGATTCCCACTAGGACGCCGAGCTGGTTGTACCCTGAAAACCCAATGGATTAGAAAGCACTTGAGTTTTTTGACATTTTCTATGAACTGGCAGAGACGCGGATTTACTGAGACCGCTACTTCATGATAGCGGTTCTGGATCGACAGCGTTCTAGATCTAGCATTCACTGCGTCGACCCTTTCCTTCTCTGGTGTTGACTCCGTCAAGTAGCAGTTCCTTCTTGATCGTAGTTTGATAATAGCGGTTCTTCCATAACCACGTTCTTATCTTGTGCGCTAACCTGAGGTTTGACCCAAGGGTTGGTTATACTTTCTTCCTAGATGGTCCTTTGATTATCTGGAACCCAACATCTTGTTTCATAAGTCATTAATAAGTTATGGAACTATGAAATTGTATCGTTATGCTACCGGATTCCTTCCGTAGCATGACCTTGTCATTAATTCATTCTTGAACTCTCATATTCTTAATTGGTACATTCTTACCTTGATATTGTTATCATAAAGCTATTGTTTGAACTTTATATTACCGGCCCACATTATTATTATTCGTAGAATTAGTTTGATTTATAACTTGAAAATGCAAGAGCGGGCACGAACAGTGTCCAAGGGCTTGACACTAGCCGCCTCGGCAGATGGCCGAAAACATGTTGTACATCATGGAGTATGATGAACACTAGCGTCGCATTGTGCCGGGAGTACCTTTTTTATAGATGAGTGAAAATCACGAGGCTCATCATGAAATTATACATTCTTGTTACATGACTTTCTAGTGCATAGCCTTTATGGTTATGAAAAGTACATTCTCGTTACATTCTAGTACATTCTCGTTACATGAAAGGTCACTTTATATTCTTGCTTGATCATGTTCTCATTCTACATGAATACTCACATCTCTATGAACTATATCTTGATATCCGTGTTATTACCTTTGTTTTATCATGCATTTTACTGTATTTCATTCATCTCATTTTCTAGAGCAAAATTGTTAATTACTTAAACTTGCCTTCATGTTGATACAAAGATACCTACTGGACAAGTGTAATGCCCTGGGTCTTTCGGATCTAGATCAGAGAGTTTTCGGATCACTTTTGTGGGTCCTGAGTTGTGTTTTACGATCCACGCGGGTGTTTCACTCGTACAAGTTACGGAACCCTTTGGTGAGTTTACTGTTGTGTTCATCGACTCAAGGACGCTATAGTTGAGTTATGCTCCTTCTGAGGATCGCGTAGACTATTTTTCCATTTTTTCTGAATTAGTGAATTTTTGGGCTAAAATCGGATTTCACAAAAATTAGGAAATTCCTAATTTCCTTTTCCTATTTCTTTCTTCACCCTCTCTCCTCTCTCATTCTCACGTTCACTCTCTCCCTCTTGTTCTCTCTCCTTTCTCTTCCTCTCCCCCGGCCGCGCGACCGAGGTGGAGGCGGGGGAGGCGAGGATGCCGTGGAGCTACTGTGACGCGTGATGGCGCAAGAATCGAGGCGTGGTTGGCGCAATCCCATTAGTGGATTCAAAGCCGACGTGGGCGGTTCGTGCGATCGTTTTCGACTTGGTTTAGTCACTTTGGTGCGCGAGAACTTCGGTGGAGGTAGGGAGATGGATACCCTACTTCTCTTCTGTGTTTCCTCGCGATTACGAGCTGAACCGTGCGAGAACGAGTGAGTTTTCCAACTTTAGGGTGAAATCATGCTTCGGGGGCTGTGAGATGAGTTCATCTTTCCCGGCGACGGTTTCTTGCCTTGTTAGTTTCATTCGAACCCCTGGCATGATAGCATTTCGTTCCCGCTAGTTTCATTGCAATTGGTTGTCATTTGGGGCCGGTGTGAGCCCGGGAACCCACGTGACTCATTTTGGGTCGATTCATTAGAATCGCCCGTTCTTGTCATTTTGGCATTGTTTGGATCCCTTTCAACTTGTGAAAGGTTTATATTGTCATTAGGGTTGTTTCCCCTTCATTTTAGGGCGAACGGGGCACGGAAACATCAATTTTGAGCCATCCCTAGGGTTTGCTCGCCGTGGGAGCTTGGCGATCAAATCAGAGACCGCCTAGGTTGGGGAAGCGGCCCATTGAGGACCGTTTTCTGGCTCCATGAACAGTGTAAGTCGGTTCAGGTTTTAACGGTCAGATGATTAACGATTTATGTTGACGTAGAGGCCTGAGGAGGACCGCTAAGCTCTGTTCAGCGGCCCAGGTAGGACTGTTGGTTCTCGTTGACCGGCCCGTTGGTGACCACTTTTGGCTAAGTCGGTTCGTTGGGTAACGGCCCAATGACTGACCATTTTATGAAGTTAGGCGGCCCATGTGAGACCACCATTTATGATTTATGTCGGTTTGAGCTAGCGGTCTAGCTCTGAACATTTGGGTATCCTTAGCGGTCTTAGGGTGACCGCTAGGCTCTGTGAAACCGTTCTTGGTAGACCGTTTTGGTTGGTTTGACCGATTGAGTCGGTTTAATTGTTGGGAGTTTGACTGAGGGTGGCGGCCAGGTCGTGACTACTGGGGTCCCTCTTGCGGCCATGAGGAGACCGTTTTCTGGGAAGAAGTGGCCTCAAGCAGACCACAAGGCTCCTGCTTTCCTGATTTCGTGTCTAGGGTTTCTTTATGAAGGTAGCGGCCCTAGGATGACCGCCAGGTTGGTCTAGCGGCCAGGGTGAGACCGCCACCTGCCCAGAGTGTCCTTTTCTGTTGGTTTGATTTTCGGTTGGTGTGGCTTTGACCCCTTTGGTTAGCCCATTGTTCCGTGGATGTCTTGGATGTCCTATGAGGGCCATGACCGTGTCATAGGGTGTCTGAGAGGGCCATCACACCGAGTAGTGTTTTATGTTATTTCGAGAATCATTATTGGTTTCTGGTCAACCCGGTGTGACCCAGTGGTTGACATGTGACCTCATGAATGTCTCGGTGATCCCGTAAGGATCGACGCATGGTTTTGGACGCCTTGAGGTATCATGTTACCTCGGTTTACATGTCCATCTGGTTCGAGAGTCTTGGTAATCTCTCATGTCACCGTGATTCATGTCACGCGGATGTGTGGATCTGGCTGTCTTGTGCTGTTTCCTTTATAAGTGTTTTACCGTGATTTGGCTTAGGGACTCGACTGACTGGCGACGTGTTACAGCTTTTGTGCGATGATCTTGACCTAAGTCTTGTGACTCAAGGATCGTTGTCAGCAGGTCTAGTTGTCTGTCTCGAGTCTCGCGACAGTCTTGTGTGCTGCCTTATGGTTGGTGCTCCGTAGTACGTGCATAGTGCATGTTTAGCCTATCCGTACCTTAGCATTGATGTTTTGGAGCCTCCACGTCTAGTGAGCCTCCACTAGTCATAGCCTGACGACACTTTCCTATGTGTCGGCCCACCTAGGAGTGGTGGCGGGGTAGTTCCCGACACATGGTTTTTAGGCTCGTTTATGTGGGCCCCGTTGCTTTGCAGTAGCGTCCTACTAGGGGGGGGGGGAACTAGCTAGAGGCCTCGTTCAAGGCATTGAGCTTGTGTGTGCACATGTGGTTAGGGGCGTTTGGACGAGCGCTGACGGGTGTGACCCTGACGAGTCACTCGTTACTGTTGTTCCTTGTACTTGGTTCTTTGAGTGTCTCATTTACTGTTGTTCGAGGCGTGTATGAGATACTTGTGGCGCAGTGTAAGACGTCAGTAGATGCATCTAGCTGTTCTTCTAGTGAAGAGGTGCTTCTGTCACATGACATGATGATTTGTGTTTTCGTGACTGGTTTCCATCATGATTGACGTGACTTGCTAGGTAACCTGTGGTTGGCTCTACTCGAGGTCTAGTCTAGTGTAGCGTACACGACGGTGAGTTCGTGTATGTCTTATGCCTTTGACTGCGTAGGTCTTTGGTAGGCTTTTCACGATAGGATCTCGTGATTTGACAATGGATCGGTAATGCCCGACTTTGTGAGATCGGGGTTCGCCTTTCTGTTGCTGTTTGGAGTAGCTTAGAGAGCCGAGGTTCGATCAGCTACCGTGTTTCTGTTCAGTACGGCTTTACTCTCTCTTTTAGCTGTTCTTACTCCTACTTTTACAGCTTTATTGTCGTAGTTTAGCACTGCTGCTCCTGGTTTGTTGTTTAACGTTGTTGTCTTACGTGTTATTGCGTTATTTCCGGTGGGGATCTGTGTGACCCCTACTGAGCCAGTGACACGAGGCTCACCGCTACTTTTCAGGTGTGGTCGTTCTTCTTCCTCGTGGTTCATGGCGCGGTGTGTCAGTTCGTAGTTGCCAGCGTTGCCAGTGTTAGGCTTCCCCCTACTTGAGAGTACGTTCTCTTTTCTGTTTAACTGTACTTGTCTTTATTTGGACTTGACTCTATAATTTAATTTGTTAATTGAAAATAAAATTTTATTTCTACTACTTTAGCAATCCTGATCATTGAAATATTAATTGCTTACTGCTTTATCTGGAACTTCAATGTACTCAACACACACCTTTTATCCCTTCGGAGCTTTACCGCTCTTGAGAGGCTTCTCAGAATCCAAGTGGTATCGGGTTTACCCGGTATCCAGAGTATGGGTCGTCACCAATGGTATCAGAGCTAGTTGTGTGAAAGTACATGGGAATTCAAGATATTGCAGTATTCAGAGTCCATAAGGTCCAGTACAATCGGCAGCTGGCATTAGGTTTTTGTGTTTTTGTACCGCTTTGTTCTCTTGTGAGCGCTTGTATACTCTCTGTTTACGCTGTGATGATGGATTTTCTCTTGTCAGATTGCGACGGAGAGTTCTTCTTTTTTCATGGTGTTTGTCTCGATTGTGCTATGCTTGGCAGAGTTCGCCAGCTGGCGTGAATCTGTGGTGTGGTGTTCGAGATTTTTTCGTGGCTTGTTCAGGTGGCTGGTGACTTTATCGTTGTTGGTGATGGCCATGCACATTTTTATGTTGCCTTCATCATCCCAGCTTGAGTTTGTTTAGCCCCTGAGGTGTTTAGGTTGTGTTGTGATGGTCGATTGGATGCCTTGATTGAGAGAATGCTCAGGCGAACCTAGGATTTTCCTTCCTGGTAAGCTACTATTAGTCGAGCTTTATTCTTCTCATCTTGTTTGGTAGTGTCTTTTAAAGGTAAGCCTTAGAAGTGTTGTCTCCATGAAGCCTTTGTCCTGTGTCTGCTTAATTATGGACTGCGTTAGTTTTGAGCCTTATCTGTGCTTTGTTCGATAGTTGCTTGGCTTTGGACCCAGTATGTGTCTGGGGGCCGTTGTGTAACCGCGTCCGACGTGCCGTGTTTGGCGGATATTGTGCTGTGAAGGTTCAGTAATTATTTCAGGACGTGAGGATAAGCTGAGATTAGTATTCTTTGTGCTTTGTGCTGAAGCTGGTGCTCTTCATGGTTTGCACTTTGGCAACTTGTGATCGGCTGTTAGCAGGATCGGTACTCGAGGCGTGTATATTGCAGTTTGTGAATTGCAATGGCGCCGAGTGTGTGCTGAGCTGCGGATGCTGAGTTATCTGTGCTGCTTGTGTGCGTGTTGTTTGAGTGTGCAGCGGAAGCGTGTGGGCTGATAACCCACAGGTCGAGGATCGTTTGGTTGGAGGATTCTGACCAACCGAGATGTTTATTTCCTTGGTATGACTTCATCTTGGCTATGTGTGCCTTGATGTTGTGTATTATTGTGCCATTGTTCGAAGAAATTCAGGTTGTTGGCATTGGCATGTGCGAGAATTGGGGAAATCATCGGCATATCTGCTGGTCGAGTACCCTTTTCTTTCTCTAAATTTCTTGGGAGTTATGCTCTCGGGACCTGATCATGGTCCTAGAGATGCATTCTTTGAGAGGTTGTTGTGGGTCCTTGTTGGTAAGTTGCTCGCAGCGTGGTCGATATATTTTAGCCATGTGTTCCACTATAATTGTGCCTTGATGTGACCCAACTTGCAGTTGTGTCCCGTGGTTCTCTGTCGAGAATAGAGCCAGGATTTCTGCAGGTGCAGTTGTTGTTGTTGTTGTTGTTGTTGTTGATTGTTGTTTGTTAGTGGTTGTGTTCAGTGTGGGAGGAGTTCCCTGTGAGTCTGATTTGGTATTGTGTGGACCAAGGTCTTGTCGGTTGGTTTTCCTGTACTCTTCTGTTGTGGTAGAGTGGGCATGCGACTCGAATCAGATGTAATATCTTAGTGAGGACTGACTTGATTGTGCTCGTGGTCCAGTGCTGTCATTGGCGTTCTGTGTGCTAGGTTTCATTATTGTTCTTGGCACGGAAGCTGATGACTTGGAGCTGTCAGCTAAGGACTGTGTTTCCTTGTTTAAGCTGATGCTTGTTGTGTTTTGCCGTGTGTTATCGGTAGCTGTTTCGTGGCATGGGTCGTGTCTCCTTTCCCTGTGAGACGTAAGCGATGATGCCCTATTTCGGAGGTGTCAGACTTGTGTTCCTTTCTATGCCGTGCTCGTCTGTGGATCAATTTGCCTTGAGATCCGGAGCGTGTTCCTGTGATTGTGGTCTGGCAGTGTTCCTTTGAATTATGTTTTTCAAGAATTATGTTATCGTGCTTTGTGGTTTGAGGTTTGGCTGATGCTTGGAGAGCGTAGCCAGTGCTTTGGGTTTGTTCTACCCTGATCACTTGTTAGGTCCATTAATTTTGAGGATGAATTTTTTTAAGGAGCAGAGGCTGTAATACCCTGGGTCTTACGGATCTAGATCGGAGAGCTTTCAGATCGTTTTTGTGGGTTCTGAGTTGTGTTTTACGATCCACGCGAGTTTTTCTCTCGTACAAGTTACGAAACCCTGTGGTGAGTTTACTATTGAGTTCATCGACTTGAGGATGCTATAGTTGCGTTATGCTCCTTCCGAGAATCGTGTAGACTATTTTTTCATATTTTTTCAGAATTAGTGAATTTTTGGGCTAAAATCGGATTTCACGAAAATTAGGAAATTCCTAATTTCTTTTTCCTATTTCTTTCTTCACCCTCTCTCCTCTCTCATTCTCACGTTCACTCTCTCCCTCACGTTCTCTCTCCTTTCTCTTCCTCTCCCCCGGACGCGCGACCGAGGTGGAGGCAGGCGATGCGAAGACACCTTGGAGCTACTGTGACGCGTGATGTCGCGAGAATCGAGGCATGGTTGGCGCGATCCCATTCGTGGATTCAAAGTCGACGTGGGTGGTTCATGCGATCATTTTCAGCTTGGTTTAGTCGCTTCGGCGCGCGAGAACTTCGGTGGAGGTAGGGAGATGGATACCCTACTTCTCTTATGTGTTTCCTCACGATTACGAGCTGAACCGTGCGAGAACGAGTGAGTTTTCAAGCTTTAGGGAGAAAGCATGCATCGGGGGCTGTGAGACGAGTTCGCCTTTCCTGGTGATGTTTTCTTGCCTAGTTAGTTTCATTCGAACCTCTGGAAAGTTAGCATTTCGTTCCCGCTAGTTTCGTTGCAATCGGTTGTCATTTGGGACCGGTGTGAGCCCGGGAACCCACGTGACTCATTTTGGGTCGATTCATTAGAATCGCCCGTTTCTTGTCATTTTGGCGTTGTGTGGATCCCTTTCAACTTGTGAAAGGTTTATATTGTCAATAGGGTTGTTTCCCCTTCGTTTTAGGGTGAACGGGGCGTGGAAACATCAGTTTTGAGCCATCCCTACGGTTTGCTTGCCGTGGGAGCTTGGCGGTCAAATCAGAGACCGCCTAGGTTGGGGAAGCGGTCCATTGAGGACCGTTTTCTGGCTCCATGAACAGTGTAAGTCGGTTCAGGTTTTAACAGTCGGACAATAGACAGTTTATGAAGGCGTAGCGGCCTGAGGTGGACCGCTTAGCTCTGTTCAGCGGCCCAGGTAGGACCGTTGGTTCTCGTTGAGTGGCCCGTTGGTGATCACTTTTAGGTAAGTTGGTTCGTTGGGTAACGGCCCAACGACTGACCATTTTATGAAGTTGGCCCGCCCATGTGAGACCGCCATTTATGATTTATGTCGGTTTGAGCTAGCGGTCTAGCTCTGACCGTTTAGGTATCCTTAGCGGTCTTAGGGTGACTGCTAGGCTCTGTGAAATGGTTCTTGGTAGACCGTTTTGGTTGGTTTGACTGGTTGAGTCGGTTTAATTTTTGGGAGTTTGACTGGGGGTGGCGGCCAGGTCGTGACCGTTGGGGTCCCTCTGGCGGCCATGAGGAGACCATTTTTTGGGTAGAAGCGGCCTCAGGCAGACCATAAGGCTCTTGTTGTCCTGATTTCGTGTCTGGGGTTTGTCTGTGAAGGTAGCGGCCCTTGGATGACTGCCAGGTTAGTCTAGCGGCTAGGGTGAGACCGCCACCTGCCCAGAGTGTCCTTTTGTGTTGGTTTGATTTCTGGTTGGTGTGGCTTTGACCCCTTTGGTTAGCCCATTGTTCCGTGGATGTCTTGGACGTCCTATGAGGGCCATGACCGTGTTATAGGGTGTCTGAGAGGGCCATCACACCGAGTAGTGTTTTATGTTATTTCTAGAATCATTATTGGTTTCTGGTCAACCCGGTGTGACCCAGTGGTTGACATGTGACCTCGTGAATGTCTCGGTGATCCCATAAGGATCGACGCATGGTTTTGGGTGCCTTGAGGTATCATGTTACCTCGGTTTACATGTCCATCTGGTTCGAGAGTCTTGGTAATCTCTCATGTCTCCGTGATTCGTGTCACGCGGATGTGTGGATCCAGCTGTCTTGCGCCGTTTCCTTTATAAGTGTTTTACCGTGATTTGGCTTAGGGACTAGGCTGACTGGCGGCGTGTTTCCACTTTTGTGCAACGATCTTGACCCGAGTCTTGTGACTCAAGGATCGTTGTCCGTAGGTCTAGTTGTATGTCCTAAGTCTGGCGGTAGTCTTGTGTGCTGCCTTATGCTTGGTGCTCTGTAAGACGTGCGACAGTGCATGTTTAGCCTGTCCGTACCTTAGCACTGATGTTTTGGAGTCTCTGTGTCTAGTGAGCCTCCGCTAGTCATAGCCTGATGACACTTTCCTGTGTGTCGGCCCACCTAGGAGTGGTGACGGGGCAGTTCCCGACAGACGGTTTTTAGACTAGTTTCCGTGGGCCCCCTTGCTTTGCGGTAGCATCTTACTGGGGGGAAACTAGCTAGAGGCCTGGCTCAAGGCATTGCGCTTGTGTGTGCACATGTGGTTAGGGGCGTTTGGACGAGCGCCGACGGGCGTGACCCTGACTAGTCACTCGTTACTATTGTTCCTTGTACTTGGTTCTATGAGTGTCTCAGTTATCGCCGTTCCAGGCATGTGCGAGATACTTGTGGTGCAGTGTATGACGTCAGTGGATGCATCTAGCTGTTCTTCTAGTGAGGAGGTGCTTCTGTCACATGACACGATGGCTTGTGTTTTCGTGACTGCTTTCCGTCATGATTGACGTGACTTGTCGGGTAGCCTGTGGTTGGCTCTACTCGAGGTCTAGTCTAGTGTAGCGTACACGATGGTGAGTTCATGTATGTCTTGTGCCTTTGTGTAGGTCTTTGGTAGGCTTTTCACGATAGGATCTCGTGATTTGACAATGGATCGGTAACGCCCGACTTTGTGAGATTGGGGTTCGCCTTTCTATTGCTATTTGGAGTAGCTTAGAGAGTCGAGGTTCGATCGGCTACCGTGTTTCTATTCAGTACGGTTTTACTCTTTTTTTAGCTATTCTTACTCCTGCTTTTACAGCTTTACTGTCATAGTATATCACTATTGTTACTTCTGCTCCTGCTTTGATGTTTTGCGTTGTTGTCTTGCGTGTTACTGCGTTGTTTCCAGTGGGGATCTGCGTGACCCCTACTGATTTAGTGACACGAGGCTCACCGCTACTTTTTAGGTGTGGTCGTTCTTCTTCCTCGTGGTTCGTGGCACGGTGCGTCAGTTCGTAGTTGCCAGCGTTGTCAGTGTCGGGCTTCCCCCAACTTGAGAGTGCGTTCTCTTTTCTGTTTGACTGTACTTGTCTTTATTTTGACTGGACTCTGTAATTTAATTTGTTAATTGAAAATGAAATTTTATTTCTGCTACTTTAGCAATCCTGATCATTAAAATATTAATTACTTACTACTTTATCTGGAACTTCAATGTACTCCACACGCACCTTTTATCCCTTCGGAGCTTTACCACTTTTGGGAGGCTTCTCAAAATCCAAGTGGTATCGTGTTTCCTCGGTATCCGAAGTCTGGGTCGTCACAACAAGTGTGCTCATTCCCTACTTTCCAATCTTTTCAGAAAATTCTAGCGGGGATCCGGACTACTCATGTGACGAGTCCGAGTGCAATTAAAGATCGAGAGAAGACATAGACATGAGTCCATATAATTGGTCATGAGTCAACTATGTAATTTTCTCTTTTATTGAGTCCAGTGAAAGGAGTCAAGTGTCAATGTAACCCATGAATTATTATTATTCAATAAAGTGAAGTTTTGAGTAAATTACCTTGTGCATTCATCTTTTATGGGTGAATGATTAGCGCTCTAATTATCTTGCTAGTGTAAGGCTTACCATGTCGGCTATTCACATTCCCGAACTACTTCTACTGCATATCTCGGGGCGAGACAGATGTAGTGGAAAATTACAACCTAACTGGCGAGGTCCATACGTCATTCATGATGTTTACGAGGGCGGGGCCTACACGGTCTTGGACCATAAGGGTAGCAAGCCCTTCCGACCTCTCAACGGTAAGCACATGAAGTTGTACCATGACTCGGAGCTTGAGTTCGTGCGCCACCCAGACTAAGGCGCGTGCTCCAGTCGTCACCAGCAATCTAGTAGCCACCTCCTTTAAGGGGTGGAGCCAGTCATTCACTCCAGCCTTTCGAGCTAATGGCACACCATAGCTAGTTATCCTATTCCAATCCTAGTGCCATACATTCATGACAACCAGCCTCCCTGCATCGTCCTCATAACTACGGGCTGAGGACGTCCAGCACCAACCGCAATGCTGCCTTTAGGCTCTAAAAAAAAATAAAAAATGAAAAAATGAAAAAGGGGTTAAAAATAGAGATACCCCGGCAGACTTAGTCACTCTCTTCACTCGGAGGTGACCGAGGGCAAAAAGACCAGTAACCCGGCTGAGGTGAAAACCCGCAAGGGCGTCTCAGGCAAAATTGGGTAACCCCTGGTGTGAAAAGCTGCAAGGGCGCAATGAAAAAAGTAAAAGTGGGCCAGCTCTTGTGAAAACCCGCAAGGGCGGTAGAGCTGGTAAAGAACATAAAAAAAACTCTCTCTTCCTCTCCACTCCTCATCAACCAAAGCCGTCGACTGCGACATCCTGCTGATGGCGAACTCAACATCACTCCATATTAATGGTGGCCACTACACCCCCGAGGATCGGTCATCTCCAATTCCAGTTCTATTCCAAGCCTCCGGCTACAACACCATAAATGGTTAGCTGAACAGCTCCGGTTCCAATTTCAACACCAGTTCTAGCCCCAGCCTCTGGCTACAACACCTTAAATGGTCAGTTGGCCATCCCCAGTTCCAATTTCAACACCAGTTCCAGTCCCAGTTCCAGCCCCAGCCTCCGGCTACAACACCTTAAATGGTCAGCCAACCAACTCCAGTTCTAATTCCAGCACCAGTTTTTGATTTCCAGTGCCCAAATTAACAAACCCGTATGGGTTACCTCTCAATTCTCCCAGTTTCCAGTCATCCTGGTCAATATGCCTCACTTGGGTAGACCTCAGTACCTGGTATCCGGCTTCGAGTACCTAGTACCCAGCCCCCTGTACCCTCGGCTCAGCCTCCAGCACTCTGAGCCTAGCCTCTAGTACCCAGTACCCAGCCCCCAACACTCAGAGCCCAGCCTCCAGTACCCAGTACTCAACCCCCAGTACTCTGAGCCTAGCCTCTACTACCCAGTACCCAGCCCCCAATACTCTGTTCTCTGCCTCCAATACCCAGTGCCCAGCCTCTAGTATCTAATACCCAGTCCCCAGTAGCCGGTGCCTAGCCTCTGGTACCCAGTTCCCTGCCTCTGGCGTCAAGCATTCTATCTCCATTACCTAATTCCTGACTCCCAGCCCTAGTTTCCAGCAACAAGTTAGCGCATCCCATGCATACGCTATTACAATCACATTCCAGCATCTAGTAGAAGAATCAACCACGACTAGCAGTACTCGTGGTTGGCAACCCATACAGCCATCTTTGTTCTGCAAGAGAAAGGATGGGATGGCACAAGAACTGACAAAAAGAGATCCAGTATTTTGTCATTCATACTCTATAAAAGGAGCCCAAGACATGCCCTTGGGGTAACAAAAAAAATCTGTGCAACCGGGCACAGAATATAACAAACGAAAAGGAGGTACAACCAAGTCATGACTCGCTCTCCTCCAGTGCCGATAAGGGAGACTGAACTACCGTGAACTCTTCCTTGAGAGTGGACAAGATCTGGGTACTGGCCTCGACCATGTTCGTAGCCTCTCGCCACTCAGCCCTGACGCGCTCAGTGGCCGACTACTGCTCCTTCAAGGCCTTCCTCAAGTCCCCGATCCTGCTCTCGGCCTAGCCCAGCTGAACAACCCGGTCACGGACGAGTGCCTGAGCCACTTCAACGTCGCCCCTTTGCTCGGCAACAACTGCCGCCAGTCGATCCAGCCACTCCTGCTCCTCCCAGATGGTGGCCAACCACTGAGCTCTTCGCTCCTGCGTCTGACGAAGCTGCAAGTACTCAACCTATATCGCTGCCAGCCCTGATATCTGTTGCATCCCTATGGTTTTGATGATGTCTCACACTATAAATTAATTTGTTTCAATTTCAAATCAGTTTGTTTTTATATGGTGCATTTCTTTAACTCTAAGCATGAAGGAGGTCTGTGCTTATAGCATGATTTAGGTCCGTGCATTACATGATTTTCATCCTTTTGCTTAATACATATTAACTCAGTGCAAGTTCTGCATCTCTTACATAAAGTGCTTGCCTTGGTGCAAGTCCTTGATCATGTTCATATGTTGTCTCTATGCATTACTCTAGGTCGTGTCCACTAAGGTCCATGCATATCATGTCTCTGCATCTCACCTTTTGAGGTCGGTGCAACTCTTGGGTCGGTGCAATTCTTGACCAGAATGCTTTGGTCAGGCTGGTCGTTCCTACAACTCAGTGCAAATCCATCTCGGTGCAAGCTTTGACTTGTATCTATCTTTGTCATCTCAGTGCAAATGCATCTCGGTGCAAGCTTTGTCTTGTATCTTTGTTTGTCATCTCAGTGCAGCTCCTGCTTGGACTGCATATCCCGACTCGGTGCATATTTTTAGCTTCTGAATAACATGAAGTCGATGCATCTTCTATTGCATTACCATTCTCGGTGCAAGGTTTGATCTGCACCTAGTTAGTGCAACTCTCGGTTAGTCAAAGGCATTGGAACTCGACTCGGTGCAAGTCCTGTAGACAGCTAAAGTAGATTGGTGCAACGTTTGCTTCATTTCTCATCGGTGCCTTTCTTGCCCGTCTTAGTCGATGCTTATTCCTTTGACTCGGTGCAAATTTCTCTCTCTGGAAAAATCAAGTCAGTACAACTTTGCATTTTGTTGCTTCCTGTCCGTGCATATCTGTTGCACGATCAAAGTCTATGGTCTGTGCTAATGACGTCATGCGTCTTCTCAAGTCAGTGCATCTCTCGCTTTGGCTCACTTCAACTCGGTGCAACCTCTTATTCACCTTGTTGCAAGTCAGTGCAACTGTTGATTGGGGAACTTCTACTCAGTGCAGTTTCTGGCTTCTTACTCATTACACTGATACAAATTATGCTAAGTGTGTGATAAAATGACTATCTCTTTTCTGACAATTTGTATGTGCATTTACTAGGAAGATGGCACGTGATCTGAGGAAGATGAAGGTATAGAACATTCTGACATGTGCCCCAACATTTCAAGCGGGAGATGTGGTATCCACATGCCTAAGCTTCTGGAACAGACATATATTTATATATATATATATATATATGTGCTGAGGAAAAAGGGTTCGAGAGAGAAGGATGGAACAGTGAGAAAAGAAGAGGAGCTTGAGAGCAGTGGAAAAAGAGAGAAGATCAGAAAAATCCCACTCCTTCCAGAGCTGAGAGAAAAAATTTCTGAGAGAGAGAGAAGTGATTGTGAATGTGAAGTTCTGCTTCTAAGGAAGCCATATTGCTTTTGTTTTCTGAGAAAATTGCGGTTCATCGATTGTTTTTGTTTTCGAGTTTGCTTTATTGTCATTCCGTTCTATTACCCTCCAATGTTCGGAGGAAGGGAGAGATTCTCCAGTTCCCTCCATTATCTTGGAGGAAGGGAGGTTCGATCCTCTGGTTGTGTGAGTTACTTGGGAGTAACTGCACAGGGTTCCCTTTGCTGCGTGCAAAGGAAGGGAGATTGGTTCTCTAGTGTTTCACTTCTGGTTGATCAGAAGTCTGAGGAGGGTGTTCCTCAGGGCAAGCTGTCTGGCAGCGGCTGTTGTAGACTGAGTCTACTGTGTTGCGATTGAATATTGCAAGGAAACCTTACTCGCCTGAGTAAGGGGTGGACGTAGATTGCGGATAGCAATCGAACCACCTAAAAAATTCCCTGTCTCTCCGTGGTCTTGCTTGCTCACGTTGTGCTGCTCTCCATCTACTTGACACATTGCGTCATTGTGGGTTGCTTTCTCGATCTCATTTCTTACTTTAGTCATCACTGTTGCCTGTTTTCGAAGTCTTCTTCACTGCTATTTGAGGGGTTGATAAATCGTGTTTGAGTTTATCAAATTTTGGGAGTGAGCTATTCATCCCCCCCTTCTATATCACTTTCCGCTGTGCGTATCAATTGCTATCAGAGCAAGTTTTCATCATGTGGGCCAACGGTCAGGGTAATCCTAATGGTCCTCGAAGCTTCATGGCTGTGGGAATCTATCAGCTGCCCTCCATTCTTTGATGGTAACAATTATCTTTTCTGGAAAAACAAGATGGAAGTATTCATCAGGGCGCAGAGCCACAAGCTGTGGAGATTGATCACTACAGGGCCATACGATCTGCCACCGAACGAGGACGCGTGGACAGATGATCAAGTCAAGCTCTCGTCACTCAACTAGATGGCCCTGAACATCGTCCAATGTGTAGTATATCCAGATGAATATGCCCACATCTCAGCTTGCAAGACGGCCAAGAAAATGTGGGATGCATTGGAGTTAATCTATGAAGGTACACCTCAAGTGAAAGCAACGAAGGTAAATCTCCTCACCTCTGAATATGAGATGTTTAAGATGAAATCAGAGGAGACCATAACTGAGATGTATGCCAGATTGTCTTTGATCACGAATAGTCTTAAGGGGTTTGGGAAAGAGATATCTGAGGGAGACATAGTCAAGAAGATACTTAGATCTCTAACCCCGACATGGCACACTAAGGCCATTATGATAGAGGAGTCCAGGGATCTGTCGACCATGATAGTCACCGAACTTATAGGATCCCTTATGACGTATGAGATGAATTTTAAAAGGAACGGTGAAGGAAGCAACAGGAAGGGCAAGAACATTGCCCTCAAGGTGTCCCGCAGCAAGGGAAGTAGTAGCAGCGAGAGTAGTAGTTAAGAGTCTGACAGACTGTCAAACCTCAACCAGGAGGAGTAAGCAATGCTCACTCGACAATTCAAAAAATTCTTAAGGACTAAGGGAAAGACCTTCAGAAGGAAGAGGTCATACCCCTCTGGTAAGAACTTTGATTCCAGCAATGATAAGAATAGGAGTACCAAGAAAATTACATGTTTTCATTGCAGGAAACCTGGACATATGAAAGGGGACTGCCCTGATCTTCAGAAAAAGGGTCCTGACTTTCAGAAGAAGAGCTCGAAGGTGCAGAAGAAGAAACCACAAGCAATGGTCTGCACGTGGAGCAATGAGGAAGAAGATCCGGAAGCCAATTCCTCAGAGGAGGATGAAGAAGGAATTTGCCTGATGGCAAATAGCGAAGAGGAGGTAACAAACATCTTCGAGAATTTTTCTATTGATGATTAGGAAGATGCCTATGCTGAACTGTTAGATAAGTTCAATTCACTGAGTAAAGAGCATAGGGTTCTGAAGAGAAAATTCAATGCTAATATTGAAGAACAAACTCAAATCAGTGAGGAAAATAAAAAATTAAAAGAACAATTGGAAGAAATTACTTCTCTGAAGAAGGAAAATGAAAAGCACAAATCTGAGAACCAGAAAGTTCACTCACAGCTCGGCGAACTCAAGATAAAATTTGAAGAAAGCCTGAATGGAAACAATGTGATCACAGAGAAGTATGAAGCCGTTAAGAAAGTGAACACTGAACTTATAAAAAATGGTGAGTCTATGCAAAGAGAGCTGGAAGACAAACAAAAGGTTTTAGACAAATTTGTTCAAGGGAAAACGAATCTGGATTCTATACTAGGAACAAGGGTTAATTTCAACAAGGAGGGTTTAGGCTATAAGCCAACTAACAAGAGACCCTTTCAGTTCAAGACCACTACCTTCTGCCCAGAGAAGGGAAAAGAAAAGCTGGACACACCATCCAGCTCAAACAATAATCAAAACATTCAACGTCCAAAGGAAAATTCAACAAACAAAGCTGGACGACCATCTAAAATAGGAATGAACTTTGTGAAGAATTTCTCTAAGCCCATTCACGAGAATAGAAGTGGTAGCTGGACTGGGCAAATGTATTAGAATAAAAGCTGGAACTACTATAAAAGAATGGGTCCGAACAGCAGTTACTGGAGAAATAACACTCACCCTAAAAAATTTGTTAATCAACAAGCGCACAGAAGATACCCCAGGGATGAGAAGCCTAATAACTGGAATAGATTTCATTTCTCCAGACCAGCTGGACATAATTCTGGTCACAACTTCAATAGACTCGAAGTTAAGATGCAAGAGAAAAACAAGTTCAAACAACTCTGGATTTCTAAACATCTGCTTAAAGATTTGAATGATGTCTTTGGACCCAACTTATCTTGGGTTCCAAACCACTTTGCTTGATTTTGTTTGTGTAGGTTTGCCTGGCAGCTGAGAACAACAAATGATACCTTGACAGTGGCTGCTCCAGGCACATGACAAGAGACCGATCCAAGTTCAACAAGTTAGAAATGAAGGTAGGGGGTCTGGTCAAGTTCGGAGGAAAGAATAGAGGTAAAATCATTGGGGTTGGCACAGTTGGTAAGTCCTCCACTAACTCTATTGAGAAAGTCTTACTTGTGGAAGGTCTTCAACACAATCTGATTAGCATTAGTCAATTATGTGACAAGGGTCACAGGGTTGTGTTTGACAATAACTCATGCAAAATCTTTGAAATAAATTCTGATCATGTTAAGTTTGTAGCAAACAGGACCAATAATGTCTACATGGTAGACTTAGATGTTGAGTCTGAATCTAATCTCTATTTATCTACTAATTCTGAAAGTGATGCTTTTGATTGGCATAGACGTTTAGGCCATGCTAGCTTTTCTACTTTGAATAAATTGATCAAGCATGATTTAGTCAGAGGCATGCCTAAAATCAAGTAACGTTCAATCTCAAAAATCTGTGATGCCTGTGCTTTAGGCAAACAGATCAGGAAGTCCTTCAAACTAAGATCTGAGCCATTGTCTTCTAGACCAATGGAACTTCTTCACATGGATCTCTTCGGTCCTACTAGAACTCAGAGTCTCAATGGAAGTAGGTTTCGTTATGTGATCATTGATGACCACTCTAGATTTTTATGGATCTTTTTCTTAGCCAGCAAAAATGATGCTTTTCAAAAATTCAAACAATTTTTCAATAAGGTCAAACAAGAAGGGAAACATAAGATTTGTTCAATTTAATTTGACCATGGAGGTGAATTTGAAAACTCCATGTTTTCTGACCTTTGTGAAAGTGAAGGACTAACACACAAGTTCTCTTCTCCCAGGACACAAGAGCAGAATGGAATTGTGGAGAGAAGAAATCGAACCATTGTAGAGATGGCCCGAACCATGCTGATTGAGAGTCAACTACCAAGAAAATTCTGGGCAGAGGCGGCCAATACAGCAACTTATACAATCAACAGGGCCATGGTAAGACCAATTCACAAGAAAACCCCCTATGAGCTATTGAAAGGTAAGAAACCAAACTTGGCTCATTTTAGAATTTTTGGTGCTAAATGCTTTATCCATAATAATGACAAGAAAGACTTAGATAAGTTTGATGCTAAAAGCTGTCCTGGAATATTTTTAGGATACTCTGAAGTGTCAAGAGCATATAGGGTCTTTAACATAACTGATCAGAAAGTCGAAGAGTCTCCACATATCATTTTTGGTGAATCAAAAGATGCCACTAACATTGAAGATGCTGACAAGGTTTCCAAGCACGATGGAGAATTCCTGGAAGACAAAGAAGAAGAGGAGGTTCAGCCGAATGAAACATCAGATGCTCCCAACCAGGTAGGGCAAGCTGAAATAGGTGAGTCTTCAATAAATGTTAGATACCTAAAAGATCACCCAATAGATAACATCCTAGGCAATCTTGAAGATCCTCTTAGAACTAGGTCTCACTTTAAGAATGTTCATAATCAAGACCTAATTGCTTTGGTCTCTCAAATTGAACCCAAATCAGTAGAAGAGGCCTTAAGTGATCAATCATGGATTAATGCTATGTGTGAGGAGTTAGGTCAGTTTGAAAGAAATAATGTATGGGAGCTAGTTCCAAGACCAGAAAACTCTAATGTCATAGGAACTAAGTGGGTGTTTAAGAATAAAATGAATGAAGATGGAATCATTTCTAGAAATAAAGCCAAACTAGTAGCCAAGGGCTACTGTCAGGAATTTGGAGTTGACTTCGATGAGTCCTATGCACCTGTTGCTAGGATGGAAGCTATAAGAATATTGTTAGCATTTGCATGCTCTAAGAATATAAAATTCCAACAAATAGATGTGAAGAGTGCATTTTTAAATGGAGTTATCAAAGAAGAAGTTTTTGTTGAACAACCCCCCGATTTTCAATTCTCCACTAAACCTGACCAAGTTTTCAGATTGAATAAAGCCCTGTACGGTCTAAAGCAGGCTCCTCGAGCATGGTATGAAAGACTGACAAAATTTCTAATCAGCAAGGGCTACCAAAGAGGTAAGGTGGATCAAACTTTATTTTCCAAGAGCTCAAATAAAGACCTCATCATAGTTCAGGTATATGTAGATGATATTGTCTTTAGGTCAACTAGCTCTGAACTATGTAATGAATTTTCTCAATTGATGTCTGCTGAATTTGAAATGAGTTTGGTAGGTGAATTAAAGTATTTTCTTGGCTTGCAGGTACAACAGTTAGAGGATGGATGCTTCATCAACCAGACCAAGTACACATTAGACATTCTCAACAGGTTTGGCATGACCAACTTGAAGAACATTACAACACCAATGGGTACCAATACCTCATTGGATGCAGATGAGACAGGTAAAGAAGTAGATGCCAAGCTCTATCGAGGTATGATTGGATCTCCACTTTATTTGACAGCTTCAAGACCTGATATATAGTTCAGTGTAGGAATGTGTGCAAGGTATCAATCTAGACCCACTGAATTGCATTTAGCTGCAGTGAAAAGAATTTTCAGATATCTGTCTGTTACACACACCCTTGGTTTATGGTTTCCTGCATCACACAGACTAGATTTAGTTGCATACACAGATGCAAATTATGCCGGGTGTAAACTAGATAGAAAAAGCACTAGCGATCACTGTGAATTTCTTAGTGGGTGTTTAGTATCTTGGGGTTCCAAGAAACAACATTCTTGTGGCCCTCTCCACTGCAGAGGCTGAGTACGTGGCTGCAGGGAGTTGTGGTACACAAGTCATTTGGATTAAACACCAACTTCAGGACTATCAAGTAGACTTGGGGTGCACACCCATTTACTGTGATAATACCAGTGCCATCAATCTAGCCAAGAATTCTATCTTGCATTCCCGCACCAAACACATAAAAATAAGGCATCATTTCATAAGAGATGAGGTTTCTAAAAACACCTTTGAGCTGATTCATGTAGGCACTGCTAATCAAATTGCTGATATCTTCACCAAGCCTCTGGACAATGACAAATTCACCACATTAAGGAGAGAATTAGGCTTATTTAAATTATCTTAATTACTAATCTCCTGTTATTGAATTATTTTATCTTGGCAAGAGATTATGTGAGTAGCCTGTCGTAACAGTGAGAGGGAGTCCTGAGAATATGTTGAGTAAATTACTTTAGTGCATCGATTTAGGGGGAGCTGGGCAGTTAGTGATTTTTGACTGATTCAAAAGATTGACCAGACGTGTGTCATTGCTGGTTCTCATGATTGAATGAGTGCGGTTCAATCTCAAACTGTGGAATCTCATTCATCTCTTAAGTCTATAAGTCTGTGTAACTAAAGTCCAGCTAAAATCTTTCCTCTAGTAGTCTATCAGAGATCTGGATTATGTGTTCGAAGTATATCTTCCTACATTGTAAATGATTCCGGTTCAGGCTAAAACCTGTATGTCTTAACATCTATCCAGAACAACTCGAAATCTAGACTTCAAGATTCATTTCAAAAAAACAGTCCTTCTGGTATTATCTTCAATCGA
Source organism: Amorphophallus konjac (assembly GCA_022559845.1). Classification (NCBI taxonomy): domain Eukaryota; kingdom Viridiplantae; phylum Streptophyta; class Magnoliopsida; order Alismatales; family Araceae; genus Amorphophallus; species Amorphophallus konjac. The sequence goes on from CM040118.1 coordinate 222,096,707, forward strand.
TTCATCTCCACAATATAAGGGATCAACAAAATAAACATATTGATCACTGAGAAATTGGGAGCTTCATCAATGAAGTGAAGTAATTCCCATGTCATGAGGTGTCAAATTCAAAAAAAAAGGGGAAGAGCAATCTCTGCAAAATGAATTTGTGCTTCTGATCATCACATAGCAATGGTGACAAGATGGTGAGTAACTAGGGACTCTGGCCTATGATCAAGGTGTTTCCTCACGTAAAAAGTCACAGTTACTAACTCTGTTCTCTAAAAAGGAGAGGTAATGAGGTACTCACATTGAGTAACTGGGGATTCAGGCCTCTGATCAAGGTGTCTCCCTAATGTCAAAAGTGTGATTTACCAACTTACTCATTGGTCTTATTGAAAAACTCTATAATATCCCTTGTCTTTGTGCAACTTACTGGAATGCTTGTCCTCAATACCATGAGAACATCTTCTCTGCTTTTGTTTCTTGTCGTCTACTGAGTATCGTTGTTTTGTTCAGCAATATCTTGCCATACTTGTTCATCCCTACTCTACATCATATACCATGTATGTGGATACACTTTCCTCCCATTCTACTTCTCTATTGATTACCAGAGTTCAAGATTCTTCTCTTGAGTTTAGTAGCTCACTTATTCTCTTAAGATATGCTCTTGAGTCTTTCTACACTAAGAAGCCACTGTACTTCTCCCTAATGTCTCCAGTAATTTCATATATCTTTCATTTCCTTTTGATGATGTCAAAGGGGGAGAGAGGTCATGCAACATCTAAGAGTGAGTTGTGGGGGAGCGGATTGGGAGAGAGAAGAGTTACAGAAGATGGTGTTTCAGGGAGGAGTCTCCTGGTTTAACAGTATGCTCTTTTTGGTTTGCTCTTGATTGTTTTTGATCTCCTTCTTAATGCCCTGACATTGCTTGATTCATAGTGTTGCCATCATCAAAAGGGGGGAGATTATTGCATCCCTACGGTTTTGATAATATCTCACACTATAAATCAATTTGTTTCAATTTAAAATCAGTTTGTTTTTATATGGTGCATTTCTTTAACTCTAAGCATGAATGGGATCTGTGCTTATAGCATGATTTAGGTCCGTCCATTACATGATTTTTGTCCTTTTGCTTAATGCATATTAAGTCAATGCAAGTTCTGCATCTCTTACATAAAGTGCTTGCCTCGGTGCAAGTCCTTGATCATGTTCATATGTTGTCTCTATGCATTACTCTAGGTCATGTCCACTAAGGTCCATGCATATCATGTCTCTACATCTCACCTTTTGAGGTCGGTGCAACTCTTGGGTCGGTGCAATTCTTGATCAGAATGCTTTGGTCAGGCTGGTCGTTCCTACATATCAGTGCAAATCCATCTCGGTGCAAGCTTTGACTTGTATCTATCTTTGTCATCTCAGTGCAAATGCATCTCGGTGCAAGCTTTGTCTAGTATCTCTCTTTGCCATCTCGGTGCAGCTCCTGCATGGACTGCATATCCCGACTCGGTGCATATTTTTAGCTTCTGAATAACATGAAGTCGGTGCATCTTCTATTGCATTACCATTCTCGGTGCAAGGTTTGATCTGCACCTAGTCGGTGTAACTCTCGGTTAGTCAAAGGCATTGGAACTCGACTCGGTGCAAGTCCTATAGACAGCTAAAGTAGATTGGTGCAACGTTTGCTTCATTTCTCATCGGTACCTTTCTTGCCCGTCTTAGTCGATGCTTATTCCTTTGACTCGGTGCAAATTTCTCTCTCGGGCAAAATCAAGTCAGTACAACTTTGCATTTTGTTGCTTCCTATCCGTGCATATCTGTTGCGCGATCAGAGTCTATGGTCTGTGCTAATGACGTCATGCGTCTTCTCAAGTCAGTGCATCTCTCGCTTTGGCTCACTTCAACTCGGTGCAGCCTCTTGTTCACCTTGTTGCAAGTCAGTGCAACTGTTGATTTGGGAACTTCTACTCAGTGCAGTTTCTGGCTTCTTACTCATTACACTGATACGAATTGTGCTAAGTGTCTGATAAAATGACTATCTCATTTCTGACAATTTGTCTATGCATTCACTAGGAAGATGGAACGTGATCCGAGGAAGATGAAGGTCTAGAACATTTCGACACGTGCCCCAACATTTCAAGCGGGAGACGTGGTATCCACACGCCTAAGCTTATGGAACAGACATATATATATATATATATATATATATGTGCTGAGGAAAAAGAGTTCGAGAGAGAAGGATGGAACAGTGAGAAAAGAAGAGGAGCTTGAGAGCAGTGGAAAAGGAGAGAAGATCAGAAAAAGCCCACTCCATCCAGAGCTGAGAGAAAAAATTTTTGAGAGAGAGAGAAGTGATTGTGAATGTGAAGTTCTGCTTCTAAGGAAGCTTTATTGCTTTTGTTTTCAGAGAAAATTGTGGTTCATCGATTGTTTTTGTTTTCGAGTTTCCTTTATTGTCATTCCGTTCTGTTACCCTCCACTGTTCGGAGGAAGGGAGAGATTCTCCAGTTCCCTCTATTGTCTTGGAGGAAGAGAGGTTCGATCCTCTGGTTGTGTGAGTTACTTGGGAGTAACTGCATAGAGTTCCCTTTGCTGCGTGCAAAGGATGGGAGATTGGTTCTCCAGTGTTTCACTTCTGGTTGATCAGAAGTCTGAGGAGGGTGTTCCTCAGGGTAAGCTGTCTGGCAGCGGCTATTGCAGACTGAGTCTGCTATGTTGCAATTGAATATTACAAGGAAACCTTACTCGCCTGAGTAAGGGGTGGACGTAGATTGCGGATAGCAATCGAACCACCTAAAAACTTCCATGTCTCTCCGTGGTCTTGCTTGCTCACGTTGTGCTGCTCTCCATCTACTTGACACATTACGTCATTGTGGGTTGCTTTCTCGATCTCATTTCTTACTTTAGTCATCACTGTTGCCTGTTTTCGAAGTCTTCTTCACTGCTATTTGAGGGGTTGATAAATCGTGTTTGTGTTTATCAAATTTTGGGAGTGAGCTATTCATCCCCCCCTTCTATCTCACTTTCCGCTGTGCGTATCAATATCCAAGGTGCAATGCCCCGGATTTTTTGGATATTTTTCGGATCATTTCCATAGGTCTCGGAGTGTATTTTGTGCTTTACACGTGTTTTCCCTGATGTGCCTTTAGAACTCTGTGCAGGGCGAACCGTGGCGTTTTCCGACTCCGGGACGTTACCACTGCGGTGTGCTCCTCCCGAGGATCGCGGAGGTAATTTTTTATTTTTTTTCTGAATTTCTAAAAATTTTAGGTTTTTCTATATAAATTATCCCTTTCTCTCTCTCCCCTCTCATTTCTCACTCTCTCCCTTGTTGTCCCCCTGTGGTCATTTGACATTCATAGTTTTGATTATTGCCAAACACTATAAGTCATTGATGTTTTCCACTCTCATATGATTGAAATACTTGATGCTTTTCCATGACAGATAAGCCAAGGAATGGAGTGGAGATGGCAAAAGGGAAAGCCCAATGATCGCGCCCAAGCAAGGATTAAAATCCCTTCAAAGCAAGAGTCAATTCTTCAAGCTAGATAGCTATCAAAAGATCAGGCTGGCTTCAAGAAGAGTCGACACTCGGCACAAAAGAGTCAACACTTCACATAGCCAAGGTCGATGCACAATGAAGAACACACTTGGCTTCAACGTCTAAGGTTTGAGCATTCATTAAGGAAAGGTCAAAGACTCAATAGAAATCCTCAAGGTCTAAAGAGTTTGATGCCACAGACTGGAATGGACTACAAATGGGTTTAAGGGGTTGAATGAAGTAAAACTGGAAAAAATCCATCTGTCGGTCGACCGCCAGTCATGGACCGATTGACCGGAATTGCCAGAACCGAAAAAGCTACATCATTTCTCAGTAAAGGTCGACCGCCCAGAAAATTCGGTCGACCGGCCCAACAGTCTGGTCGACCACCCCCCACTGCCGGTTGACCGAAATTGCCAACAACGAAAAGTTCAAACATGTAAAACTTTCGGTCGACCGACCACCTACTTCCGGTCGACCGGCAACCCCGATGCAGCTATTGTTCACTTCGTTTTCTCAACGTGGGCGGCCCCTTTTCTTGGATTTGTTTAATCCTAAAGTCACCCAATCTACCATGATTTGTAGATCTAGTCTGGGGCTTGTCTATGGACCGTTCAAAGAGATATAAAAACAACACAAAGGGGGTTAGAAACCCTAATGGATCAAGGGAGATCAAAGAGAGGCTAGAGGAGGTTGTCCAAGGAAAGAAGAAGAAGATACTGTAGTAGTGAACAGTACTTCGTGCGGAGTTCTTCATCTATTTCCAAGGTGATTCCAGCTCATATCCAAGCTAGCAACCTTCAAAGCAGTGTAGCAGCAAGCAAGGCTCTCAAGGGGATCCAAGGAAGCTCATTTCACAAGGAAGAAGAAGCCATTGCTGCTGAATCAAGAGGAGAGCTTTGCGAAGAAGAAGAAGCCTCTGTTGGTGATCTACATCGTGTGAAGATAAGAAGAAAAAGAGGCAGCCCTTGCTGAAGCATCAGATTAACCTCCTTCATTTGAGACAAGATCTTCTCGATTTTAGTATATCTCCATATCTTGTTTGAACATTTTCATCTTGTTCTCTTTTTATTTTGTTCAAGCTATTGAAACTGAGAATCATCCCTACCGCAGTTAGTAGGAAGGCAGTTGGAAGGTGCGCCAATCTGCGGTGTTATCGTCCCTACCGGTGGTTAGTAGGAAGGCAATCGGAGGTTTTCTGATCTGCGGTTTGGTGCGCTGCACTAGTGAAGCCATACTTGGTTTGGTGAGAGGTGGACGTAGGACTGGGGATTCAGTCCGAACCACCTTAAAATCTCATGTGTCATGGTTTACTTGTGTGATTGGTTTGTGCTAGATGCATGCTTAGGTTCAATCTCTATATTACTTATTCATCCTGCTAAGCCAATCGTTGTATCCTTCGTTAAGCTAATTGTATTCCGCTGCTATTCTCTTTATCTAGCTTTAAAGAGGGGTGTTCTGTAAAAAGAGGGGCAAATCTATTCACCCCTCCCCTCTAGATCCGCCAGCCACTACTCAACAAGTGGTATCAGAGCCTAATCTCTCATTATGGGGTCCAACAACCTTGAGAGAAATGGTGGATTGTCGTCCAAGGGTTTGTTAGCTGAAGGACATTCTATGAATAGGCCTTGTCATTTCACTAGAACTAATTATTCTTATTGGAAACAACGCATGCAGGTGTTCATTCATGCCCAAGATTACGAACTCTAGCGAGTGATCAGCAAAGGTCCATATGAGCTTACAGATGATGAGGACTTGTGGACCAAAGAACAAATAAGAAAATCCACTATCAACTGGAGTGCTAGACATTTCATGCAATGCTCACTCCATCTAGTAGAATTCTCAAGAGTAGCTACCTGCGCAACTGCAAAAGAAATGTGGGACATGTTAGAAGTGATTTATGAAGGAACCTCTCAGGTACGAGAAACAAAAGCTAACATTTTAGTTTCTGAATATGAAATGTTCAGGATGAAGCCTGATGAGTCAATTAAAGACATGTATGCTCGCTTAACTGTGCTTACTAATAGTCTAATTGATCTGGGAAAGAAATGTTCAGAGCAAGAAATTGTAAAGAAGATTCTTAGATCATTGACCCCAGCATGGTACACGAAGGCTACCGTGGTTGAAGAATCCAGAGATCTCGTAACTACTAAGGTAGATGAACTCATCGGGTCATTGATGATCTATGAGATCAACCTAAAGAACAAAGAGACTGAGATACCTAAGAAAAAGTCCCTAGCTCTTAAAGCAGGACCCAGCGGTCAAAGCACTTCTGATGAAGGTGAGGCTTCTGCAAGTGAGCGAGATGAGGATGACGTAGCCATGCTCACACGTAAGTTCAGAAAATTTCTGAGAAAGGAAGGTAAGAGCTTCATGAGAGGAAGGTCACAGGTAAGGAAAGGTTTCAAATCCAACTCTGAAAACTTTAAGAAAACTGACAAGATCATTTGTTATTCTTGTAACAAACCAGGGCATTTCAAGATTGAATGTCCTGAAAAATTCAGAAAAGCTGACAAATAGAAGGGCAAGAAGAAGAACAAGGCCATGGTGTCCACATGGAGCGAAGAAGAAGAAAGTGATGATGGAATCAGCTCCTCGGACAAGGGAAAAGAAGATCTCTGCCTTATGGACAGAGGTGACGAAGAAACTGAGGTACACTCTCCATTTGAAAATTTCACAATTGATGATTGGGAGGAAGCATATATACAAGTCATGGAGAAATATGACATGTACAAAAAGGAGAATGAAACATTGAAAAAGAAAATTAACTTGTTTGTGCATGATCATGATATGAATCATAAGACTGCTTCACTTGAAACTGAAATTGAAGACCTTAAGAAAATGATTGAGAACTTGAAAGAGGGAAGAAAAGAAGTGGCTGACTTGGAAACTGAAAATGAAGACTTAAGAAATGAGATTAATAGCATGAAGCTAAAAATGTAAACCTACGAAAAGGACAGCAAATTGAGTAATGAGAAGTATGATGCTATCAAACAAGTCAACACTCAACTCCTTCAAAACATTAAAAACTTACAAAAAGAGTTGAATGATAAACAACAATCATTAGAAAAGTTTGTAGATGGAAGAGAAAACCTAGATGCATTACTAAGTACTAGAATGAATTTCAACAAGGAAGGGTTGGGTTTTAATCCCACAAATAAAAGGCCAATTGGGTTAAAAATTGGCACTTTTGTTTCCTCCTCTGATGCTTCTACCTCAAACACAACACCCACTCAAAATAAAAAAAAACAAAATGATAAAGGAAAAGAAAAGGTTGAAGAAGCCACTAAAATTCTCAAAAAGATTGCTCAAAATCCTAAGAAAAGTCAACCTTCCCCACAACACAGGTCAACACTTCCTTGGCCATCGCCCGCTCAGCCTTCTAGATGCCACTATAACTGGGTTGCACGTAGGATAGGTCGACACTCCCATTCATACAGGTTGACACCACCTTGCTTTTGGGGCAATTATGATTCCTTTGTGTATCAATCCTATAAGCCTAGATCTCCCAGGTGGCAAAACAAATACTTTCAACCCAAAATCAACTAGTGACCTCAATGGTTTAAGAAGCAAACTTCCTCAAACATCCACAAAATCCAACAAAGAGCCTCCAAAAAGAAAATGAATGTCAAAGCTAAAAAGAAAAATCAAATCCCTGCACTAAGCAAAGAAAACATGAAAACAAGGGAAGTTTGGATTCCAAAAGAGATGGTATCATGTTTTGAAAGTCTGAAGAAGTTGGTGGGACCCAAGTTTTGCTGGGTTCCCAACCCTATTGCTTAATTCCTTGTGCAGGAGTGTCTTGCAGCCATACATAACCGGTGGTACCTTGATAGCGGCTGTTCAAGACACATGACTGGAGATAAAATAAAATTTTATCTCTTGGAGAAAAAGGAAGGAGGACACGTCACATTCGGAGGGAACAACAAAGGAAGAATCACTGGAACATGTATTGTAGGTATGAACCTCTCCAACTCCATTGGAAACGTGCTGCTAGTTGAAGGTTTGAAATATAACTTGCTCAGTATAAGTCAATTGTGTGATAAAGGTCTCAAAGTGTTGTTTGACTCTCATGAATGTAAAATCCTTGAACCAAAATTTGACAAGGTAAAATTTTCTGGTAAAAGAGTCAACAATATTTACATGATTGACTTAGATGATCCTGCTCATATAAACCTCTGTCTTGCTGCACCAAAATCGGAGCTTGCATGGTTATGGCATCGTAGACTAGGACATGCTAGCTATAATGTCTTACATAAACTTTTAAAGTATTCAATGGTGAAAGGTTTGCCTGAACTATCTTTTAAACAAGAAAATAAATTGTGTGATGCACGTGCCCTAGGTAAACAAACAAGAAAATCTTTCAAGGCTAGATCTGCAAATATTTCATCCAAACCACTCGAGCTGATTCATATGGACATGTTTGGTCCAACCAGAACTACTAGTTTAAGTGGTAGAAAATATGGATATGTCTTGGTAGATGATTTCTCTAGGTTCACATGGGTTTTCTTTCTCACACATAAAAATGATGCTTTTGATGAGTTTCAGGCACTCTATATAAAGATAAAGCAAGATGGTGAGTTTAAAATCTCCAACCTTCAATCTGATCATGGTGGTGAATTTAAAAATACTGAATTCTATAATCTTTGTAGGGCTGAAGGTATTTCACATCAATTTTCTTCACCAAGAACCCCTGAGCAAAATGGTGTAGTTGAAAGAAGGAATCGAACACTCATAGAGATGGCGATGACAATGCTTGCCGAACGGCAACTCCCAAGCAAGTTTTGGGCTGAGATGGTAAACACGACTTGTTACATTATCAACCGATCTATGGTAAGGCCACTCACCAAAAAGACTCCTTATGAGTTGCTGAAAGGTAACACGCCCTCTCTCTCACATATGAAAGTGTTTGGGTCTAAATACTTCATCTACAATAATGACAAAAGAGAATTAGATAAATTCGAGCCCAAGAGCGATGAAGGTATATTCCTTAGATATTTTGATAGATCTAGGGCTTATAGAGTTTACAACATTAAGAGTCAAACTGTGGAAGAGTCACCCCATGCTTCCTTTGATGAATATCATGATGATTCTAAAAATGATAACTATTGCAGGAAAAATGTTGAAGATAGGGTATTCCTAAGCATGAAGGAAAAGAATAATCCTCCATAAGAAGAAACAAGAGAAGATGGTGACCTAGCTGAATCAAGCAATGCAAGGGATCAAGCACCAGAAGAAGGTAATGATTCTACAGACATTAGAATTCTTAAGGATCATCCTTTAGAAAATGTCATTGGAAGCTTGAATGATCCACCTAGAACTAGGTCACATTTTAGAATTGTGGAAGAATTAGATCATCTTGCTCTTGTCTCCCAGATTGAACCCAAGAATATTGATGAAGTATTAAAAGATGAAAACTGGATAAACTCAATGCAAGACGAATTAAACCAGTTTGAAAGAAACGAAGTTTGGTATCTTGTTCCTAGACCATCATCATAATCTGTCATAGGCACTAAATGGATATTTTGGAACAAACTCAGTGAGGATGGTAAGATAATAAGAAACAAGGCTATATTGGTGGCTCGATGGTATAATCAAGAGTTTGGGGTAAACTTTGAGGAATCTTATGCCCCAATAGCCAGACTTGAGGCCATTATAATTTTACTTACCTTTGCATGCTCCCTTAGAATAAAGTTATATCAAATGGATATAAAGAGTACTTTTTTAATGGTTTGATCAAAAAAGAAGTCTATGTGGAGCAGCCCCCTGGCTTTGAGAACTCTAACCATGCAGATTTTGTACACAAGCTAGACAGGGTACTTTATGGCTTAAAGCAAGCACCAAGAGCTTGGTATGAGAGACTAAGCTCGTTCCTCATTGAGAAAGTGTACACACGAGATAAGGTAGACCAAACACTTTTTACCAAGAAGCAAGGTAAGAACATCTTGATTGTTCAAATTTATGTTGATGATATTGTGTTTAGTTCCACTAAATCTAAAATGTGTGAGGAATTTGCTAACCTCATGACTAGCGAATTCGAAATGAGCCTAATGGGAGAACTCTATTTTTTTCTCGATTTGCAGGTCAACCAAGGAGAAGAAGGGTGCTTCATAAGTCAAGCCAAATACATCAAGGAGCTGCTGAAAAGATTCTACATGACAAGCTACAAAATAATTGTAACTCCTATGAGCACCACAACATCACTGGATTCGGATGAAAATGGTAAATTAGTGGATGCAAAAATCTATAGAGGTATGATCGGCTCCTTGCTTTATTCAACTGGATCCCGACCAGATATCTAGTTTAGTGTTTGCCTCTGTGTTAGATTTCAAGCTAGTCCTAGAGAATCCCACTTGACTGCCGTCAAACGTATCCTTAGATATCTTGTCGGAACTCAAGATTTGGGATTGTGGTATCCGTAATCATGTGATTTATCTCTTATTTCTTATTCTGATGGGGACTACACTAGATGCAAGCTGGATCGCAAGAGTACTAGTGGCTACTGCCAGTTTCTGGGCGGGTGTTTAGTTTCTTGGGCCTCCAAGAAACAACACTCGGTTGCCCTCTCAACTGCAGAAGCAGAATACGTTGCTGCGGGGAGCTGTGGCACCCAAGTGTTGTGGATTAAACACCAACTCCAAGACTACTTAGGGGATCTTGGTTGTGTCCTGATTTTGTGTGATAACACCAGTGCTATCAACCTTGCAAAAAATCCAGTCCAGTACTCTAGGACCAAGCATATTGAGATTAGGCATAACTTCATTAGAGATGAGGTCTTTAAGAAAAACTTTGAACTGCATTTTGTTGATACACTAAATTAGATTGCTGACATCTTCACCAAGTCCTTGTGTAATGATATGTTTACAACACTCAGAAGGGAGCTTGGTCTTTGCAGACCTCAAGCTAATAAAAATTGAAATGATGATCTTCTTCAGCTTGGTTGTGTGTTTTTGCTTATTGGTATCCACGCATTGTTTATATGCAAATATGTCATTCTGCATGTGGTGTAGCAGTGCATGTAGTTGCATAATAAAGTTAAAGTCATGTTCACAATGCATTGCATATGGTGTAGCATCATTCTTGCATGGCCATTGTATATTAAATGCTGAAGTGTAGAAAGACAGGTTATGCTTGTTTAGAAATACTTACCATGCGTGAGGATTCACCTCCGCCAAGTACCATGCGTCATTGTCGCATGTAGGCCATACAGTAAGGGGGAGCTATTTCTTTGAAGCATTCATGCATATGTTTCATCTTCATTCAATTACCATCGATAAGTGTACAACCATGGGCCAGGTCATGCATTTCATTTCTGATCATTCCCCTTGATTGCAAACATAACTCCTTGAATGCATTCACTACATATCCTTAGGAGGAGTCTTGCTGCTTCTCTTAATCTCTTGCAATCTGAACTTTAATGGCTTCTAGTCTGAGCATGTGATCATGAAACAGACAGACCTATGGCGTAAGAGCTTTCTATTATATGAACTGATGATTATCCATCCAATTAAAATGGTTCAGATTTAATGATTTCCTTGAAGTTCTGATATATTTTTTGAAATCATCTATGTTCGGTGATTTTAATAGACTTTAACTAGAGCTTGCATGTTGTGCCTTGAATGACTATCCTGAAATCTAAAAATTCATACTTCATGGCAACCTTGGTGATACACTAAAGCTTAGTATTATTTTTAAACACCTTGATGAGCTGGAATTCCTGACAGTAAATTTGACAGAGTAATGATATTGTTGCACGAAGAAATATGTCACGTACTCAAAACAAGTGACGAATGATATGTCATGATGTGCCCATGTTATCTCTGTCTTAATTAAATTGAACTCTAGGCAGAGCAATGGCATAATTGCTGAGAAATATATCTCATCATCAAAGAAATGAGGTCAGATATGTCATGAGGTGACAAAGTTATCTCTGTTTAATCCAAAGCATAACAGCCAGTCTTACCAAATACCTAGGAATACTGGCATCTAAACAATGTGTATTCTTACGGATAGGAGGCATGTACTAGACTCGATTGCTTGTAACATATGAGTCATGTGCATACAAATGTAAAAGATCATGAAAAACTGTGCTGCAATCATAAAATTCCATGCTTTAGTCATGCTTGTTTAACTTCAATACTAGTTTGTGCTATTCCCGATGAAGTTATTGAATATGGATGTATAAGATGAAGGACGGTTAACCACTGCCATGATATGCACTTCTGGTTCATTTCTATTCAAACATGGATGTGGATGCTTTTCGAACTCTCTTGTTGATCTCGGATTTCATTAGCTTTGAACCATGTATATTGCTCAAGACATGTTTCCGGTCTACATATAATGGCTTGCTCTACACTCCTATTCAGCTCTGCTCTCTAACACATTTGTCACTGTCTCTACCTTATCCCTCCTTTTTGCTGTTGTCAAAGGGGGAGAATACCTTTGTGAGTTGCCTTTGTGAGTTGTCAAAGGGGGAGAATCACTTTGTGAGACGGGGGAGAATAACCTTGTGTGAGACGGGGGGGGGGGGGGGGGGGAGAGTCAACAGTCCCTCATCATGCATACACTCAGGGAGAGCAGCATCCATAATCCGGAAGAACTTGAATAGCATTCTCATGCTCTGATCATCCATGCATACATATCAGCATTCTTAAAAATCATCCATGCATAGCATAATCATTCATGTATCTTGAGCTGCATATGTTATACATTTTTCATCTTGGACATTACTGCCAAATAATGACTCACAGTGTTGCCATCATCAAAAAGGGGGAGAATGTTGTGCCCCTGTGGTCATTAGACATTCATGGTTTTGATTATTGCCAAACACTATAAGTCATTGATGTTTCCCACTCTCATATGATTGAAATACTTGATACTTTTCCATGACAGATAAGCCAAGGAATGGCGTGGAGATGGCAAAAGTGAAAGCCCAATGATCGCGCCCAAGCAAGAATTAAAATCCCTTCAAAGCAAGAGTCAATTCTTCAAGCTGGACAGCTATCAGAAGATCAGGCTGGCTTCAAGAAGAGTCGACAATCGACACAAAAGAGTTGACACTTCACATAGCCAAGGTCGATGCACAATGAAGAACACACTTGGCTTCAATGTCCAAGGTCTGAGCATTCATTGAGGAAAGGTCAAAGACTCAATAGACATCCTCAAGGTCTAAAGAGTTTGATGCCATAGACTGGAATGGACTGCAAATGGGTTTAAGGGGTTGAATGAAGCAAAACTGGAAAAAATCCATATGTCGGTCGACCGCCGGTCATGGACCGGTTGACCGGAATTGCCAGAACCGAAAAAGCTACAACATTTCTCAGTAGAGGTCGACCGCCCAGAAAATCCGGTCGATCGGCCTAGCAGTCCGGTCGACCGCCCCCCACTGTCGGTTGACCAAAATTGCCAGCAACAAAAAGTTCAAACCTGTAAAACTTCTGGTCGACCGACCACCTTCTTCCGATCGACCGGCAGCCCTGCAGCTATTGTTGACTTCATTTTCTCAACGTGGGCATCCCCTTTTCTTGGATTTGTTTAATCCTAAAGTCACCCAATCTACCATGATTTGTAGATCTGGTCTGGGGCTTATCTATGGACCATTCAAAGAGATATAAAAACAACACAAAGGCGGTTAGAAACCCTAATGGATCAAGGGAGATCAAAGAGAGGCTAGAGGAGGCTATCCAAGGGAAGAAGAAGAGGATATTGTAGCCGTGAACGGTACTTCATGCGGAGTTCTTCATCTATTTCCAAGGTGATTCAAGCTCATATCCAAGCTAGCAACCTTCAAGGCAGTGTAGCAGCAAGCAAGGCTCTCAAGGGGATCCAAGGAAGCTCATTTCACAAGGAAGAAGAAGCCATTGCTGCTGAATCAAGAGGAGGGCTTTGCGAAGAAGAAGAAGCATCTGTTGGTGATCTACATCATGTGAAGACAAGAAGAAAAAGAGGCAGCCCTTGCTGAAGCATCAGATTCACCTCCTTCATTTCAGATAAGATCTTCTCGAAGTTTAGCATATCTCCATATCTTGTTTAAACATTTTCATCTTGTTCTCTTTTCATTTTATTCAAGCTATTGAAACTGAGAATCGTCCCTACCGTGGTTAGTAGGAAGGCAGTTGGAAGGTGCTCCAATCTGCGATGTTATCGTCCCTACCGGTGGTTAGAAGGAAGGCAATCGGAGGTTTTTCGATCTGCAGTTTGGTGCGCTGCACTAGTGAAGCCTCACCGGGTTTGGTGAGGGGTGTACGTAGGACTGGGGATTCAGTCCGAACCACCTTAAAATCTAATGTGTCGTGGTTTTCTTGTGTGATTGGTTTGTGCTAGATGCATGCTTAGGTTCAATCTCTATATTGCTTATTCATCCTGCTAAGCCAATCGTTGTATCCTTCGTTAAGCTAGTTGTATTCCGCTGCTATTCTCTTTATCTAGCTTTAAAGAGGGGTGTTCTACGAAAAGAGGGGCAGATCTATTCACCCCTCCCCTCTAGATCCACCATCCACTACTCAACATCCCTCTCTCTTCTCTCATGCTCTCTCCTCTCTCCCTCTCTCTCTGGCGGCCGACGGAGCGGAGCGCGGGTGAGGCGGGGACGGCGCGGGCGAGGTACAGGCAAGGATGGGTGAGGATTGAGGCGGTGGAGGTGCGATGAAGCTCGACCGTGAGTTCATGAATTGGCGAGGGTTTCACGGCGTTTTCTTCGTGGATCGGCGTCCTTGGGGTGCATAATCTTTGGTGGAGGTAGGGAGATGGAGCCCCAGCTCGTGCATTTTGTTTCTCACGAATTTGGTAGGCTATGGTGAGCCGAGCGGGCTTATTTGTGAATTTTGGGGAAAAGCATGATTTTGGGGTGTGAGCCGGATCTTCCGTTTTGCAGAGATTTTGACCGATCTAAGGGTTTAGAATCATGCTAGGAGGCTTGGGGATGGATTCCCCTTTGTTTCCCTATCATCGGGAAAAGATCGGGGCATGGATCGGGTTTTTTGGTGTTTCCCGCAGTTTTCAGGCTCGGGACAATTTAGCGGTCGTTCCAAAGACCGCTAGGGGTGCCAAGCGATCACGTGGAGACCGCTAGGGGTCCCCCTATGTCAGTCATGGCTGGCGATCAAGCGATAAACTGCTAGTGGGTTTAGCTATACAGAGGTAGACCGCTAGCCAGTGTTTCGCGGTCCATGGGTAGACCGCCAAGCTTCTATTAGCGGTCAAGGGCAAGATCATTTTCTGTTTTGGAGCCGTTTGAGGTCGGTCAGGTAGCGGTTTCACGACAGACCGCTTGGCATCGCCTAGCGGTCAGGCAAAAGACCACCACCTACTTGGCGGTCCGAGAGGTGACTGCTAGGGGTTCGTGTGTTCCAGAGTTCTTAGCGGTCTAGCGGTAGACCGCTAGCCTTTCCTTAGCGGTCCAGGGTAGACCGCTAGGAGATTTTTCATGCTCGTCGTGCCGTTTACCATCGTGTTGGTCTCTGGTCGACTTGGTTGTGACCCAGTGGTCACCCTTCGACCTCATGAGTGTCCCGGACACCCCGTGGGTTCCGTGTCCGTGTTTCTGGGGTGTCTGGAGGTACCGTGTTACCTCGATTAGCATGCCCATAGGTGTGGTGGGTCCAGGTGACCCCATGTGTTCCGGGCATTCGTGTTACGCTCGATCGAGTCACCGTGTATCGGTGTGAGTGCGGTGGGGTTCCCCCGCATGTCGTAGGTTTATGCGGAAGATGGTTCCCGACTGGGCCAAGTGTTTGGCCTTGGACTGTGAGTCCAGTTGCCAGCCTAGGGCTGGAGGTTTCTCGCTTTTCCCTGGGATAGGAATCGACGTGGCGGCTTGTGAGCTGCCTTGGGAATCATGCTTCTGTGCTTTCCGCGTGGGCCATGTGTGTGGCCTTGGACTGTGAGTCCAGTCACCCATCCTGGGGCTAGAGGTCTCTTGAGTTCCATTTTGAGGGGATGGTCTCGGTGGCTCGTGAGTTACCTTGGTGTTCATGCTACAGTGGATTTAGACCTAGGGATTAGGCTAGATTAACGGCATTATGCCGTTGCGTACAACGGTCTTGACCCGAGTTTTGTGACTCAAGGACCGTTGGATTTAGTGAGTCTAGAGGACTGTCCAGAGTCCAGTGGCTCGGTGCCACTTGGTTCTTCTCGACTTTCGCACAGGGTGCGTGTGTGGTTCTCGAAGTTTCTCTTCGTAGAGTGGTCACATGGTTCTTCTCGACTTCCGAGCCCTCCCGGCTCGTGGGCGGCGGGCCGAGATTCGAATGGTATCGGGCTCCTACCGGTATCCGGATCTTGGGTCGTTACAGCTGGTATCAGAGCCAGATTTCGATCCTGGGACATGTGGGTTATTTTAGGTTTTTCTATATATATTAACTCTTTCTCTCTCTCCCCTCTCATTTCTCACTCTCTCCCTCTCTCTTCTCTCACGCTCTCTCCTCTCTCCCTCTCTCTCCGACGGCTGACAGAGTGGAGCGCGGGTAAGGCGGGGACGGTGCGGGTGAGGGACGGGCAAGGATGGGTGAGGATCGAGGCGGTGGAGGCGTGATGAAGCTCGGCCGCGAGTTCATGAACCGACGAGGGTTTCGCAGTGTTTTCTTCACGGATCGGCGTTCTCGGGGAGTGAAATCTTCGGTGGAGGTAGGGAGATGGATCCCCAGCTCGTGCATTTCTTTTCCCACAAATTTGGTAGGCCATGGTGAGCCAAGCAGGTGGCTTGTTATTAGTTGGATAGTGACTGCTAGGTCGGTGAAGGTTTCCTGTTGACGTGTATCTGGCGATCAGTGGATGGTCTTTCATAGATAGAAGATACTGGTGGTTGCGCATCGTGAATGGTGAAAGCCGTGTGCAAGCGAGGCCTTTGGTGGTCATTTCCGTGATGTGCCTTCCGGATGTGATATGTGTTTTGTCGAATTTTGTCTTCTGATAGTGTTGGTCCGGTGCTATTGTGAGCGCTTGGTTGGCCAGGTGTGAGCCGGTGGAGGCTCTATAATGGTTGTTCCCTTGAGCCGGGTGTGAAACCAGTCAGCTGGCTATGAAGCTGATGTGTGCTTTATCTGCCGACCATAGGATTGATCGGTAGCTGTTTCTCGTGACGAGGACTGTGTCTCCTTGGTGGGCGAGATGATGGCAGCGGTGCCATAATTGGTCTTCATTGTGTCTGAGGAGATGTCAGACTGTGTCCTTTGGTGTGTGCCTACTATGATGGTCGGTGTGTGCGGCGTGTGGAGCGAGGTGTCGTTCATGATTGTAGTCTGGCTGTGTCCCTCAGGATCGGTGCTTTTGTGAGAATCGAGGTTTTCTGTGTTGGGGCTCTGATGGCGTTGTCAGTTGGTTCAGTGTTCTTCCCATGTGACTTGGTGCTAGTCCTGAATTTTGAGGATGAAATATCTTTAAGGGAGGAGGGCTGTAATGCTCCGTATTTTTTGAATATTTTTCGGATCATTTTCGTGGGTCTCGGAGTGTATTTTGTGCTTTACATGTGTTTTTCCCTGATGTGCCTTCGGAACTCTATGCAGGGCGAACCATGGCGTTCTTCGACTCCGGGATGTTACCACTGCATTGTGCTCCTCCCGAGGATCGCGGAGATAATTTTTAGCATTTTTTTGAATTTTTGAAATTTTTGAGTTTTTCTATATATATTAACCCGTTCTCTCTCTCCCCTCACATTTCTCACTCTCTCCATCTCTCTTCTCTCACGCTCTCTCCTCTCTCCCTCTCTTTCCGGCGGCCGACGGAGCGGAGCGTAGGCGAGGTGGGGACGGCGCGGGCGAGGCACAAGCAAGGATGAGTGAGGATTGAGGTGGTGGAGGCGCGATGAAGCTCGGCCGCGAGTTTGACAACCGGTGAGGGTTTCGTGGCATTTTCTTCGCGGATCGGCGTCCTCGGGGCGCGGAATCTTCGGTGAAGGTAGGGAGATGGATCCCTAGCTTGTGCATTTCCTTTCCCGCGAATTTGGTTGGCCGTGGTGAGCCGAGCGGGCTTATTTGTGAATTTTGGGGAAAAAGCATGATTTTGGGATGTGAGCCAGATCTTCCATTTTATGGAGATTTTGACCGATCTAAGGGTTTAGAATCATGCTAGGAGACTTGGGGATGGATTCCCCTTTGTTTCCCTATCATCGGGCGATGATCGGGGCGTGTTGAACCCCCTCCTTAAGTGAATGTCTAATTTGATAGCTTTTGATGATGACCAAACACTATATGTATATATATATTGTCTTTGAAGTGTTCTAGCATATAGAGTCTTGAAAATCTCACCATTCTATTGAGGTCTTGGAGCTAAGAGGGTCAGAGAACAACCTCAACGGGTAAGCCTTTTAAACTCAAATTGCAAGGCTACATCTAATTCTAATTCACAAGTTATGTCTTTACAGGGCAAGGAACGTGCATAAGTGCTCAAGGACGGTCGGTGAGATCCACTTTGACTTATTGGCCCTTGATCTTGTGTTTTGATGTTCATCATTTTTGATCTCAAGGGTCAAATTGGTTTAGGTATTATCTAAGCTTAATTTTACGGGGTTTCTCTTATTCATGTCTTAGCACATTCCCTTTGATGGCTTAAAACCAACCTTGGAACCCCTTGACTTGTTCTTAGACTTAGTGGCCTTTTAATCAACCATTTAGAAGTTCTGGAACAAGGGTCGACCCCTATGCTCTTTAATCCCGAAACAGAATCAGTTACTGAAAGAGTCGACCCATTGGGTCGACCCTCAGCCGCAAGGGTCGACCCTAAGGGTCGACCCCTGATAGCATGGATTTTACACCCGGCGGGTTCCTTCACCACACCCATTCACACGAGGGTCGACCCCTGATCCCGTTATTTAATACCAGCACCGGATAGCCCCGAGGGTCGACCCCAAGGGTCGACCCATTGGCCCAGAACCCTTTTAAACCCTCCAAAACCCTCACGAGGGTCGACCCCAAGGGTCGACCCTTTCAGGTCCGAAGTTGAGCCATCATTTTGGACTTCCGTGCACATGCACCAAAAGTTATTCCAATCAAGTCCAACATCCCTAAATCGTTCCAGGAATTTTGGATCTGGTCTCTAGGGTGTCTTTGACGAACCAAGCTCTTTATATACATCATATTGGGGTATGAAACCCTAAGAGAGAGGAAAATCAAAAGGTGTGCTTCTTGTTCTAACTTTTGTGAGTGCAGGTTCGCAGTAGCAGCTCAAGGGCCTTCTTCCACCTTGTTCTGAGCCTGAAAGTGAAGGGAAGAAGCTTGAATCAAGCCTCCATATCATCCCCAACAACAAGCTGCGTGGGTTGTCAAAGCTGCAACCTCATTTGTATGACAAAGCTTCATTCTTCCTCAAGGATTGATCTTCTTCCTGCAGAAGCATTCAATTACATTCAAGGAAGTGAAAGGGGGAGCTTCAACCAGGATAAATCATTCTTCACTCCTTACTCTCAGATTTACTTTGTGTCTACTTGAGCATTTGATGTAAAACTTGATTCAGTTCTATGTGTGGGTTGTTCGTGTTCGGAAACACGAATGTGTGTGTGTGTGTGTGTGTGTGTGTGTGTGTGTTTGTGGTAGCCCAGATCGGGTGCCGCGTATGTGTATTTGCTGTTCTACATAGCGTGTGTGTGTGGCTCACTTCATAGTGAAGTCTTGATCCTCACAAGTGAGGGGTGGACGTAGAGGACACGGCAGTGTACCCGAACCACCTAAAAATTTCATGTGTCACTTGTGGTTTGTTCTTCTGCATCCAAAGTCGAGTGGGCTTCACGGTGAATTGAGCGTACACCAATTCCATTGTCAAACACCTACCAAATCCACACGCATTCACAAGTGTATCCATGTTCGGGTGAGATCTAGTGCTTGTATGTTTAATTTACTCAGTTTCATTTCGAAAGAATTTTAATTGGCCAATCAATTCACCCCTCCCCTCTTGATTGCCGCCTTTCGGGACTCAACAATTGGTATCAGAGCTTTGGTCTCTGTTTCACTCGATCACACGGTCGTAGAGCAAATCCCATTATATGGCAAACAAGGGGATGATGCCCAAAGGGCATTCGATCCAAAGACCCCCGTTCTTTGATGGATCAAATTACCCTTATTGGAAAAATAGAATGTATATTTTTCTACGAGCCCAAGACTATCACGTGTGGCGCATCATTAGCAAGGGTCCGTACACTCTGTCTCAAAATGAGGATGAGTGGGATGATGAGGATATAAAGAAGTGTTCAGCAAACTTCAAAGCCATGAATATAATACAGTGTGCCATTCATCATAATGAATACTCACATATTTCCATGTGTTCTTTTGCGTAGGAGATGTGGAACAAGCTGCGGTTGATCTATGAAGGAACATCGGAAGTAAAGGAAACCAAGACGAATCTATTGGTCCTGGATTATGAGTTGTTTATGATGAAACCAGAGGAGTCCATTTCTGATATGTTTGCAAGATTGACGGAAATCACGAATGGATTAAAGGGCCTTGGTAAAGAGTATTCCAACAAGGAACTCATCAGAAAGGTACTAAGATCCCTGTCACCACAGTGGCATACAAAGGCCACTGTAATCGAAGACTCAAAGGATCTCAGCACCTTGAAATTGGACGAGTTAATTGGCTCCTTGATGACTTATGAAATCAACATCAAGAGGAGCGAGGAGGAGCACAAGAAGAAGAAGGTCGTTGCACCATTGGCGCTGAAGGTGGACCAACAAAACTCAGAGGGCAGTGACGATGGCTCCACGGGTAACACCGAGGATGAGGAGCTGGTTGCCATGATCACAAGAAGAGCAAGAAGATTCGTCAAAGGAACAAGAAAGTTCGGTGGTCAATTCAGAAAAGGACCAAGGAAGCAAGGTCCCAACAGAGGTGAGAGTAGCAAGAAGGAAGAAGTTATTTGCTACGAATGTAAAAAACCTTGTCATATGCGGGGTGAGTGCCCCGATCTCATGAAAAAATTCAAGAAAGAAAAATTCAAGAAGCCAAAGGCTATGGTGGCCACATGGAGTGATGAAGACGAGGTCGAGTTTGAGAAGGAAGATGAACTGGATTAGTTGGTTCAGAATTTGTGTTTCATGGCAAATGAAGACGACGCCAATGAGGTAAATTCTGAAACCGAATCTCTTACATGTGAACAATGGTAGATTACTTATGAGTCTTTGTATGAAAAATGTAAAAAATTCAAATCTGAAAATAGAAATATGAAAAAGAAAATTGATCATTTTGTGCATGCTGCAAAGTCTTGTGAGAATTGTCATGCTTTAAAATTTGAATCTGAAAAGTTGAAACATGAAAATGAAATTCTTGTGTCTAAAATTGAGCTATTTGAAGATGAGAGTTGATGCATGTGAGAGGACCAAGCCACCTTTACCAAAATGCATGAAGACTTAAAAAGAGATTTAGAACAAGAAAAGTTGGAAAGAAATGCATGCATTCAAGCCAAAGAAATGGCTGAAAACAAGGTTCATTCATTAAAGCATGAAATCAATGAGTTGAAGGATGCCATTACCATTCTTGAAAAAGGAAAAACTTCACAATCTGAAACACATTCAACTCATTTGTCTCCCAGAAGTTCATCCCCATCCTCGTCAAAAACACATGTGGATAATTCATTCTTGAATGTAGGAAGAAGGAGAAACAGGGATAGAACTATTACTTGTTTTTATTGTGGAAAGTTGGGCCATGACATGTATGATTGCAGAATTCTGAAATTTGATGATGAAAGCTTTACTAGAATGAGAAATAGATCATACACATCTCATGTCTCTAACCATCGTGGACCCAAGCTTGCTTGGGTACCAAAATTTGCATAAGCATGTGTGTTGTGTTTGCAGGTCTGCATGAGAGCTCAAAGGAATAGATGGTATTTGGACAGTGGATGCTCTCGGCACATGACGGGAAACAAGGATTTTGAGGACCTGCATGAAAAGGATGGTCGGACAGTGGCATTTGGTGGTAAGGATAAAGACAAAATTATCGGAGAAGGTAAGATCAGAAAGAATCAAAATCATGCAATTGAGAATGTCTTGTTAGTAAAAGGGTTGCACCACAGTCTTCTAAGTATAAGTCAATTGTGTGACAAAGGATGCAACGTGATATTTGATTCTAACCACTGCACTGTGGTGAATAAAAATACTCATGAGATAAAGTTTATTAGTTTTAGGCATAACAATGTATATATGATTGATTTGGATGAACCCTCTTATAAAAATCTATGTTTGACTTCAAGGAGTTCTGATGATACATGGCTTTGGCATCGCCGACTTGGGCATGCCAGTTTTAATGTCTTGTTGAAATTGTCAAGAAATGATCTTGTGGTTGGATTGCCTAAGTTGAAGGTAGTTGATGAAGGAGTTTGTGGGGCGTGCAGCATGGGTAAGCAAACAAGGACATCATTCAAGTGCAAGAATGATGTAACTACATCAAGCCCCCTTGAGTTAATCCACATTGACCTCTTTGGACCAAGCAGAACACATAGCTTGGGTGGTAAATTATATGGCTTTGTCATTGTGGATGATTATTCAAGATTTTCTTGGGTTTACTTCCTTTCACATAAAAATGATGCCCTGACAGAATTTGAAGCATTTTGCAGGGTTGTTCAAAATGAAAAGGGGTGTTGCATCAAAGCCGTGCGGAGCGATCACGTTAAGGAATTTGATAACCATGAGTTCAGCAACTTTTGTAGGGTTCAAAGCTATACGTATGACTTCTCCGCACCAAGAACCCCCCAACAGTATGGTGTTGTTGAAAGGTAGAACAAGACACTAATTGAGATGGCAAGAACCATGCTAAACGAGAACAACTTGCCGAGGTACTTTTGGGCTGAAGCAGAGAACACCGCTTGCTACATTGTCAATCATGCCATGGTAAGACCATTGTTGAAGAAAACCCCCTATGAGCTGTACCGAGGTAAGAAGCCAAACATCTCCTATCTTAGACCATTCGGTTCAGTTTATTACATTCACCACAATGGTAAGGTAGACCTGGCTAAATTTGACCCCAAAAGTGACAAAGGTATATTCTTGGATACTCTCTCAGCTCAAGAGCCTATCGTGTGTATAACTTGAGAACTCTTGTGGTTGAGGAAAGCCCCCATGTCATTGTTGATGAATCATCTTCCAAAAGCACTAATGAAAAATATGTTTTGCAGGACGATGAACTGAATGACGGTGATATCGGGATGATGGAAGGAAAAACTAAAAAACAAGAAGTAAAAGAACCACAAGAAGATGAAGCAAATCTAGAAAATCAGTTGGAACAACAGTTACCAAGGCAATGGACATTTGCTAAGGATCATCCGTCGGAGAATGTGATGGGTAATGTGTTGGGTTCGGTGCAGTATTCAGAAGGGGGGGGGGTGAATGAATATAACCCATTAAAAAACTTTCGCCCAGTTAAAATATGATGCTCACTAGAATTACTAGTTCGCAAACTAGATAAGCTTAAAAGCTAATAATCAGTTGCAGAACCAAACAAGCATACAGTGAGATCACTAGGATGCTAACTAGGCTGAATTTGACAAGGAGTCGCTCAACTAGAATTTCGCTCTCTTGACAAATTAAAACATTCTAAGAAGACTAATTAACTCTTCTTCTCAACCTGAAGCCAAACGCATGGAGCGCCCCTATGCATTCATCTAGCGGAAGCAAATCATAAGCAATCAAACCACAATGCAAGAGGGGTTTTTAGGTGGTTCGGTCCTCCAGACCTACATCTACCCCACACTCAAACCGAGTGTGGCTTCCACTAGCTCACGCTAGAAACAGCAGACTCAGTCTGCAACAGGTGCTGCCACACAGCTTGACCAGGGGAACAGCCTCCCCTCTTCCTCCCAACCGGAGGGAACCACTAGTGACACCAGTCACGAGCAAACCAGAGACACACGGTCTCTCTTCCTCCAGACCCGGAGGAAACCCCTGGACTTGAATCCACAAGCCCAGAACCGGAGATCAGATCTCCCTTCCTCCAAACCGGAGGGAACCCACAAGTAGCACCCAGCTACTTGCAACCGGAGATAGCAATCTCCCTTCTCCTGAACTAACAGGAGGAACCCCGACCTCACTATTGAGGATCGGAAGAACACAGATAACCAAATGAAATAGGAAAAATAAGAAAAGAAAAATACACAGCGATCAGAAAGCTGTAAAGACAAATAACATAAATATGGCTCGCATGGAGCTGCCTGGCCTGGATTTGATCCACGGTCCAGTAGTCAGATCTTCAGGTAAGCTTCTTTCTTCTTCTCCACGAGCTCTCTCGTTCACTCTCTATCTCTCTTTCTCTTTCTTCTGCTCTCCTAATCTCTCACTCTCTGCTGCACTTCTTCTTCTTCACTCTTTCTTCTTTTTTTCACAAGAGCACTATCTCTCTCTCTTCTTCTCCTTCTGATCTTCTTCTTTCTGTTTTCTTTTTCTCTGGATCGTGGCTCTCTATATGGACTTTTCTTCTCGCCAACTCGATCACCCTTCTTCTGTGGAAGAAGGCTCATATATATAGCAGCAGCAGCAGCTAGGGCGCGTGTGGCTTCCACAGCTCCTGCCCTAAAAATTCGGATCACGTGGCAGTCTCTCAGCAGACTTCATTCCAGCCTCGGATCACGTGCTGCCAGTCACTGGGGAATATTTCTTCCTCGGACCTGCAAGGAGATGAAAACCATTAAAATTGAGGGCCACAATAACTAAATCTGCACGAAGTATGTAGTAGCAATTCTAGATGCACTGAGAACGACACGAGATACACACTGTAACAGAGATAACACTACAAAGAGAACGACACGAAGAAGATGAAAACAACACGAGGTAATAAGAAGAATGACACGAGATACATACGATGACTACAGTACGAAGTAAAGAAAACGACACGACGTAATAAACAGCAAAGAGAATGTCACGAGAACAACATGGACAGGCAACAGAAACCGACACGAAGTGGTTGCAAACAAGCAAGACACGAGGTCTACGTAAAGCAACACGAAGTGTGGTCAAGGCGAGAAAGGCACGAAGTCTAAAGTGAAAAACCAACACGAAGTCAGAAGAGTGACACGGCTATCACGACACGTGATGAAGCAGTGACACTAAAACAAAAGGACTCGAGGAACAACAGTAAGTGACACGAAGTTAAACAGGCAGACATAAAAGATGACACGAGATGCAACTAGAAAACAGAGAGAAGCGACACGAGGTTCACACAGAAACGACACGAGGTGCTGGAAGTTGACACGAAGTGAAAACAACACGAAGATGAAGTTGACACGAAGTGAAAACGACACGAAGTGAAAACAACACTAGGACGATGAGAACAGCATGAGGTGAAGTGACACGGGGTTCACCGGGAAACGACTCGAAGTTTATCAGAACAAATCGAGCTGCTACAGTAAACAACACGAAGACAATCAAACAAAAACAACACGAAGACAATGGATGCTACAGTGTAATGTCTAGACTTGAAGTTCAGTTGAGTGTACAAACTTCACCAATGAATCACTCACTGTACAGACTTACTATAGCAGTCTGATGTACAGACTTTGATGAACAGTCCAATGTATGGACTTGTACTGCAAACAACAATGTGTAGACTTCATGTAAAAGCCCAATGTATTGGACATTGAAATCGAAGACCAATGTACAGACTTGACAGTGAAGACTAGTGTGCAGACTTCAAGTTTAACTGTGGATGTACAGACTTGAAGAATAAGCCAGTGTATAGACTTGAAGATTGAGGGCGATGTACAGACTTTGATGACCAACACCAATGTATAGACTTAGGAGCATAAGACACGACTGTACAGACTTCGCCTAAGACGCTGTACACACTTAGCCTAAGACAATGCATAGGCTTGAACGAGAGTCCAATGTAGACTTGCATGATGCACAATTACACAGTCCAGTGTATAGACTTTGCTACCCAGACATGATATATGCAGAGACATGATATCTGATAGAATGCAATGCACATATATAAAGAGCAAATGCCATCAATGCTAGACATCATCATTCATGTTGCTGTCAATATGCAGAAGGCTCAAGAATAATAATGCATAGAAATGCACTTTGTTTATTGCAATCATCAAAACATAATAACATTGCTATCATCAAAATACAATATCAAATGCACTCAAATGCACTCACTGTCTTGCTATCATCAAAACCATATAGCATTGCTATCATCAAGGTGACATAGCACATGCTTGTGCCTAAGAGGCACAACATTCTCCCACTTTTTGATGATGGTAACACAATGTGACAGTGAGTCTCATACAAGATTTTCTCCCCCTTTGACATGATCAAAAAGAGAAAAACATTTTCTAGAACATTTTCCCCCTGAAAGTAAGACTCCCCTGAATTATTTCTCCCCCTAAATAGAAGCTCCGCCTTTGAGAAGGAATATGAACAGATAAACAAGGTAGAGAAAGTAGGAGGGTCACTTGACAACAGCTGAATCATAGGTTCAGAAAGGAAGCATGATTATAAGCAACTGTTAAAGTTTAAAAATTAGCAACATACAATTTTGACAAAGATTCAGGTTTAACAGTGATAATTCTAGAGTAAAACACCTGACCCCTGAAAAAGAGTTTTAGATTCCATTTATAGCAATGAATCTAGGGCTCATGGTATTAATAGATAAGTCAGACATAATACCCTTTTGTGATTAAACAAGGAAATTCAAGAGAGGCAACTTGAATATGTATTAATAAAAACAATTTTCACTCATAGACTTTTGATTTTCGAAGGGTTACAGCAGTTTGATTTTCATTTTTCAAATTCCAGAGCCTGAACTAAGTAAATAGATCAGTGGCATTTATGCTGTTGACATTAGGTGTACACCTTGATCAGAGGCAAGTATCCCTAGTTACTAGGCATAAACTATTAGATCTATTTCAGATCAAAATCCACAAAGAATAGTCTTCACTTTTGACATTAAGGGTACACCTTGATTAGAGGCCAGTACCCTCAGTTACTTGGTGAGGACTCCCCCTATAGATTTGACCCTATGAACAGAGATAGTCTAAAGCACTTCATGACATGTGAATTTTCCTACTTCTTTAGAGGAGTTCACAGTTTCTCAGTGCAATCAGCCATTGCTCTGTCACTATGTTCAGTTCTTAACATTAATGAACTTATTTACTGCTGCCCTTAATTCTTTTAGAGTGATTGTCTAAAAAATCAGTACACACTCTTATTAGCCTGTTCTAGACATATCCAGTTCAACACATTTAGACATTACAAAAAACTTTTTCTATTTTAGCTATGAGACAAAGATTAAGAGCTATAAAAGTTTTCTTTTATCTCAAATTCTGAAGTGCAGACACTTAACTCTCCAATTTATAAAGGTTAAACCTTTAGTTCTTTTCAATTTGTAAATGTGATTCTTATAAGTGAACAGTTGCAATAATCACCATTCAATGTACTAAACCAGATGCAAAGCTGTTGTTTAGTGAAGAAATGGGGAAAGGATAGCAATAAGCATTATGATCCATAGCATCTGATGACAGTGAATATGAATGAGTTGAAAGGGGACAATGAGAAATACCAGGGATTCAATGAATTGAATAGAACTCTCAGCTCCCCCTGACACCATGATGCAAAAATATGCTATGCATTAGACTTTTCTACATGCAGACTATGCAACATTAGTCAAACTCCCCCTGACAAAGTGAATGAAATTGAATTAATGAACTGCTCATAATTTTAGAATATGCTCAAGAAGAATTCATGCTTTGTTCAATCAGAGAGAGAATTTATCAAATGCATCATCTTTCTTTTAAATTTTCAGATTTTTTCAACATATGATGCAGTACACTGTTCTTCATGAAAACTAGACCCATGGTACTAGGCGGAGGACCTGGTCTCAAAGACCATCTCACACATGGTAGGAACCTCCGGGCAGATTTCCCTGCCTTTTAGTAACATACCATTTGATATACCAGGGTTAACAAGGACAATGCAACATAAGGCAGTCCTTCATGCATTGAACAGCATCATTGACACATGCAATGACAGTCAGTCTATACACAATCAGTCCAAGTATGCATTCAATAACAAGCATGTAATGCATTAACACAAAACACATGCATGGACACATAGTCTATATAGTGCATCAACTGTATACACTAGAGAAGCATTCAAATTCAGTTCAACATATAGCAAGAGAAGAGCATCAGATATGCAGAATTGAATTCAATAGCTGAGTCTGGAATGCAGACTGATCAGCTAGACATGAAGAGTTCATTAAAAAATCAACCAAGCAAATCAACATGAAACTCACAATTTTCATGCTCACAATTTCAGATAATGGAATTTAAAACAGATTTCAGAACTGACCTGAATTGAATCATGGGGTTTTCTTTTTGAGTGCCTTGGTTGACCCCTTTTATTTCTCCTTCCAAGGCACACCTGCAGCAAGTCAATCAAGTTGATCCTGCAGAGACCCAAGCAGTCTTGGGTCCTGCACTACCCCTATCAGGTGTTCTAAACAGTTTCTTAGCAACATGGTCATCAAATTTCATCAAAAAACAATTGTCCATAGAGTGACCAAGTTTACCACAATATCTACATGAAACAGCAGATTTTCTGGTCCTATGATGCATATCAACAGCAGCATGAGACCTATGATAATGAGCATGAATTGTTCTGTTGTAAGCATGAATTTTTGATTTACCATTACTTGCCCACCAGCATTCAGAAGCTCGGTGGCCAGGTTTTTCACATTCATAACAACCAAGAGTCTTTTCTTTAAGACCAGCTTTATTTCTGCCCAAGAAATTTTTGTTTGGAGGGAATCTTACAAATTTGGAATTAAAATGATTTCCCTGAACAAACCAGCAGTCCTTGACTGCATGCCCATACCTGCCACATTCAATGCACCTAGGGTGCTTACCTCTTGAGCCAGTAAATCCCCATGAAGGCCTAAACTAACACTCAACAGCTTTATGACCACGTCTGTTACAATTGTAACAAATGATATGTTGGTTTGAGGAAGACATGTTTCTTTTGGGGTGGTGATGATTATTTGGAAATGTTTTATCATGCATCATATCATCACTTATCATCACTCTGTAGTCATCCATATAATGACCATGCCTACCATAGTAGTAACAAGAGGCATCAGATTTCCTAGGAACATGGTTTCTATCATATGAGTTCCTAGATGTATGTGAATGAGTATAGGAAGCATGAACAGTGTGTACACCATCGGGCTCAACCGAGCTAGCAGCTTTCTGTTCGGGAGCAGGAATAGTCTTTACCTTCTTTATTTGACTCTTTCTTTTCAATTTTTGATTATCCTTAACAGGTTCTGTTTGTTTTTCTATTTTCTGGGCTCTGAACTGGAAAACAGGTTTTGAAGGTGACTTATGATTTTCATTTTGTTTTGGGGATTGCCTTGAGGTACCAGCTACATTAGAACTATGCACAAAGGTAGTATATAACTGGTTTCTGGTAGTTTCCTTAACATCAGGACTACAGCTTGTCCCCTTTCTTGGATTGCCATCCTTCATTTTCACAACAGTTTTTACTTTTCTTTCATTCTTAGCAGAATTGGATGCTGCTTTTTCTAGATCCTGAATCTTATTCTCCAAAGATGTTATCTGAAGTTCATAACTGGCTATTTCCTGTTCACTGCAATTAACACATTCGCTTAGAACTTGGTTTGCAGTTTTATACTTCTCAATTTCTTGTTCTAGACTGTTCAAACTTTTTGAATTTTCATCATAAATAGCTTTTCCTTTTTCTGTGGTGAGAAGTCTTTCAGACAAGCCAGTGTTTAACCACTTCAGTTTTTCAACTTCAGCTTTTAATTCAGTGTTTTCTTCCTCAAGATCTCTAGTCTGAAATTCATTACCCTCACATCTCTCTCTTCTAGACATTAGCTCCAGTTTTTCAATTAATTTCTCTTCTCTTTCCTCCACTTTAATTTTCTCAGCGAGCATATTTTTGTGATCATCTTTAAGTGAGGCTATTTGTTTATTTAGCCGTTCATTCTCACTAAAGAGATCTTCATTTCGTTCTCTTAAAGCAGAGCATATTTTACAATCTGATTTAGCAGAAGAGGACTGTGAAACCTCATTGATTTCATTCATTCTGATAATAAGAGTTTTATTCTTCTTTTGAAGATCCTCATTCTCCAATTTCATTTTGTCCAATTCAGAATTAACTTCAGTTAGTTCTTGCATGCCTTTTAGATGCTCATTTTTCTTATCATTCAGTTGATTCTGAAGTTCAGACATTTTATCTAAGCATGTTTGTTTTTCAACTTTTAGAGAATCATTTTGTTTCTTAAGATTCTGAACATCTAGCATGCATGCATCATAAGACTTTTTCATATTTGGATAGTTTTCACAGGAATCTTTCAGATTTATTCTATCACATTTCTTTTTCAACTTTTTGTTCTCAGATTTCAATTTCTTGGATACTTCTAACAAATTTTCATACATCTCTATTAATTCATCGAAAGAGTATCCTTCTGATTCAGAACTTACCTGAGATGAGATCTCATCTTCATCATCCCGGTTGGCCATCAAGCAGCTATCACCTTGCTGATTATGCGCAGAAACGACTCTGTCATATATTTCCTTTCCAGATGTGCACCTGAGAACAAAAGGATACATATCAGTATTAACTACAGCTCTCAAGATATTAAGAATTATGGTATTATCGCAATTCTTAGAGCTGTCCTCACTAGACCAATTGGTCTGATCTTTAGGTAAGCAGTGTGGGCCTTTAGATATAAGACTCCACAAATGTGGACCAATTGAGTCTATGTACACAGCTAGGCCTCCTAGCCAACTTTCAAAGTTAGAACCATCATAAATCGGAGGTCGAGCCATTAGAACAGATGGCAGACAAGTTCAGCGAAGTAAAACAAATGACACGAACTCCACTAAAACTAGATAATCAAAATAAGACACAAGTCAATGAATCAAGACACGATTTCAAGAGACCCACTCTGAAATGCACCAAACAAATCGGCAGGATCCTCAGCAGATTGTTAGATCTGATAGATCAGAGACCCGCTCTGATACCAATTGTTAGGTTCGGTGCAGTATTCAGAAGGGGGGGTGAATGAATATAACCCTTTAAAAAACTTTCGCCCAGTTAAAATATGATGCTCACTAGAATTACTAGTTCGCAAACTAGATAAGCTTAAAAGCTAATAATCAGTTGCAGAACCAAACAAGCATACAGTGAGATCACTAGGATGCTAACTAGGATGAATTTGACAAGGAGTCGCTCAACTAGAATTTCGCTCTCTTGACAAATTAAAACATTCTAAGAAGACTAATTAACTCTTCTTCTCAACCCGAAGCCAAACGCATGGAGCGCCCCTATGCATTCATCTAGCGGAAGCAAATCATAAGCAATCAAACCACAATGCAAGAGGGGTTTTTAGGTGGTTCGGTCCTCCAGACCTACATCCACCCCACACTCAAACCGAGTGTGACTTCCACTAGCTCACGCTAGAAACAGCAGACTCAGTCTGCAACAGGTGCTGCCATACAGCTTGACCAGGGGAACAGCCTCCCCTCTTCCTCCCAACCGGAGGGAACCACTAGTGACACCAGTCACTAGTAAACCAGAGACACACGGTCTCTCTTCCTCCAGACCCGGAGGAAACCCCTGGACTTGAATCCACAAGCCCAGAACCGGAGATCAGATCTCCCTTCCTCCAAACCGGAGGGAACCCCTGGACTTGAATCCACAAGCCCAGAACCGGAGATCAGATCTCCCTTCCTCCAAACCGGAGGGAACCCACAAGTAGCACCCAGCTACTTGCAACCGGAGATAGCAATCTCCCTTCTCCTGAACTAACAGGAGGAACCCCGACCTCACTACTGAGGATCGGAAGAACACAGATAACCAAATGAAATAGGAAAAATAAGAAAATAAAAATACACAGCGATCAGAAAGCTGTAAAGACAAATAACACAAATGTGGCTCGCATGGAGCTGCCTGGCCTGGATTTGATCCACGGTCCAGTAGTCAGATCTTCAGGTAAGCTTCTTTCTTCTTCTCCACGAGCTCTCTCGTTCACTCTCTATCTCTCTTTCTCTTTCTTCTGCTCTCCTAATCTCTCACTCTCTACTGCACTTCTTCTTCTTCACTCTTTCTTCTTTTTTTCACAAGAGCACTATCTCTCTCTCTCTTCTTCTCCTTCTGCTCTTCTTCTTTCTCTTTTCTTTTTCTCTGGATCGTGGCTCTCTATATGGACTTTTCTTCTCGTCAACTCGATCACCCTTCTTCTGTGGAAGAAGGCTCATATATATAGCAGCAGCAGCAGCTAGGGCGCGTGTGGCTTCCACAGCTCCCGCCCTAAAAATTCGGATCACGTGGCAGTCTCTCAGCAGACTTCATTCCAGCCTCGGATCACGTGCTACCAGTCACTGGGGAATATTTCTTCTTCGGACCTGCAAGGAGATGAAAACCATTAAAACTGAGGGCCACAATAACTAAATCTGCACGAAGTATGTAGTAGCAATTCTAGATGCACTGAGAACGACACGAGATACACACTGTAACAGAGATAACACTACAAAGAGAACGACACGAAGAAGATGAAAACAACACGAGGTAATAAGAAGAACGACACGAGATACATACGATGACTACAGTACGAAGTAAAGAAAACGACACGACGTAATAAACAGCAAAGAGAACGTCACGAGAACAACATGGACTGGCAACAGAAACCGACACGAAGTGGTTGCAAACAAGCAAGACACGAGGTCTACGTAAAGCAACACGAAGTGTGGTCAAGGCGAGAAAGGCACGAAGTCTAAAGCGAAAAACCAACACGAAGTCAGAAGAGTGACACGGCTATCACGACACGTGATGAAGCAGTGACACTAAAACAAAAGGACTCGAGGAACAACAGTAAGTGACACGAAGTTAAACAGGCAGACATAAAAGATGACACGAGATGCAACTAGAAAACAGAGAGAAGCGACACGAGGTTCACACAGAAACGACACGAGGTGCTAGAAGTTGACACGAAGTGAAAATAACATGAAGACGAAGTTGACACGAAGTGAAAACAACATGAAGTGAAAATGACACGATGTGAAAACAACACTAGGACGATGAGAACAGCACGAGGTGAAGCGACACGGGGTTCACCGGGAAACGACTCGAAGTTTATCACAACAAATCGAGCTGCTACAGTAAACAACACGAAGACAATCAAACAAAAACAACACGAAGACAATGGATGCTACAGTGCAATGTCTAGACTTGAAGTTCAGTTGAGTGTACAGACTTCACCAATGAATCACTCACTGTACAGACTTACTGTAGCAGTCTGATGTACAGACTTTGATGAACAGTCCAATGTATGGACTTGTACTGCAAACAACAATGTATAGACTTCATGTAAAAGCCCAATGTATTGGACATTGAAATCTAAGACCAATGTGCAGACTTGACAGTGAAGACTAGTGTGCAGACTTCAAGTTTAACTGTGGATGTACAGACTTGAAGAATAAGCCAGTCTATAGACTTGAAGATTGAGGGCGATGTACAGACTTTGATGACCAACACCAATGTATAGACTTAGGAGCATAAGACACGACTGTACAGACTTCGCCTAAGACGCTGTACACACTTAGCCTAAGACAATGCATAGGCTTGAACGATAGTCCAATGTAGACTTGCATGATGCACAATTACACAGTCCAGTGTATAGACTTTGCTACCCAGACATGATATATGCAGAGACATGATATCTGACAGAATGCAATGCACATATATAAAGAGCAAATGCCATCAATGCTAGACATCATCATTCATGTTGCTGTCAATATGCAGAAGGCTCAAGAATAATAATGCATAGAAATGCACTTTGTTTATTGCAATCATCAAAACATAATAACATTTCTATCATCAAAATACAATATCAAATGCACTCAAATGCACTCACTGTCTTGCTATCATCAAAACCAAATAGCATTGCTATCATCAAGGCGACATAGCACATGCTTGTGCCTAAGAGGCACAACATTATGTTGATGAAGGAATAAGAACACAAGCCTCCTTCAGGGAAGTTGAAAATGCAGATTACATAGCCTTACTTTCTCAGTTTGAACCTCACTCCATAAAAGAGGTCTTGAAAGATGAGTCATGGATCATGGCTATGCATACAGAACTACATTAGTTCCAAAGGAACAAAGTGTGGTTCCTCGTGCCATGTCCTAGAAACCACTCGGTGATCGAAACAAAGTGGGTCTTTCACAACAAAATAAATGATCAAGGAGTGGCAACTAGAAACAAGGCCAGGCTAGTAGCTAAAGGCTATAGCCAAGAGCTTGGGATTGACTTTGATGAGTCTTTTGCTCCTGTAGTAAGACTCGAGGTAGTGAGAGTATTATTAGCATTTGCATGTTGCAACAATATTAAATTGTTTCAAATGGATGTTAAGAGTGTATTTTTGAATGGCCATATCCAGGAGGACGTGTATGTGGAGTAACCACCGGGGTTTGAAGACACAAAGCATCCAGACCACGTGTACAAGCTAGACAAAGCACTCTACGGTCTGAAACAAGCACCTCGGGCGTGGTATGAATGGTTAAGTGATTTCCTTATTCAAAATGGATTCAAACGAGGTAATGTTGATCAAACTCTTTTTACAAAACTGAATGGTAAGAAAATCCTCATTGTTCAAGTGTATGTAGATGATATTATTTTTGGATCCACTAAAGATGCCTTAAGCAAAGACTTTGCCAAATTGATGCAAAGTGAGTTTGAGATGAGTCTTATGGGAGAGCTGACATTCTTCTTGGGATTGTAGGTCACACAGACGGATGACGGTATGTTCATACATCAGAAGAAGTATGCATTGGAGTTGCTGAAAAAGTTCAACCTGACCTCTACCAAACCACAACCAACTCCCTGTTGTGCCTCTTAGGCACAAGCATATGCTATGTTGTTTTGATGATAGCAACACAGTGAGAGTATCACAGGTGCATTCATAACAGTGAGTCAGGATAGATGCATTGCATTCTGTCAGTTAGCTTCAGTTCAATATCTGCTTTGTGCATATATTGCATCAGTGCACTTAGATGGGTCGACCCCCCAAGATTCGCATGTCTATACATTGCGCATTCTGAAGTGTGTACAGTCAGTGCATCAAGTCTACACAATGCACACACACACAGGTCTACATACTGCACACACACAAGTCTACACACTCAATGTCCATACATTATCTTGTGTTGTGTTTGTGCATCGTTTAGAACATAAGTCTATACATCCTTTAACTGTGTAAGTTCATACATTGCTTTTGGGGCAGACATGGCAAGTCTATACATTGGACTTGAACATTGGCAAGTCTGTACAGCCGGCCTGTTCATGCATTCATCGAACAAGTCTATACATTCATGCATTGTTCATAAAGTTTATACATTGGACTGTTCATGCATTCATCGAACAAGTCTATACATTCATGCATTGTTCATAAAGTCTGTACATTGGATTGTTCATGCAGTATCTTTCAAAGTCTATACATTCATGCTTGTTCATTCATCCAAGTCTGTACAGCCCTTTGCATTGCACTTAATGTCTATACATTGTGCATCGTCTTACTTAGTGTCTCATGCTAAGCATATAGGAAGTCTGTACATCGTCTACTTTCCATGCATCGAAGTCTGTACATCATCCATCGTCTCAACTTGCATTTCATGCCAAGTCTGTATAGCCTGCATCATCTCATGCAGTGTCTCAAGCCAAGTCTATACATCGTTGTCTGCATTTAGAAGTCTATACAGTCTTGGCTGTTTAGCATCTCATGCTTCGTCTTGGTGGAAAGTGCGTACAGCCGTCCGTCTCAGGTAGCGTCTCTCTTTGTGTCCCACTGTTGAAGTCTGTACATCATTTTACTGTTAAAGTCTATACAGACTTCAGCGTCTCATTCACCGTCTCATGCAAGTATGTACATTTGGTATATTTCACCTACGTTGCAACCAGTAAGTCTGTACAGCGAGTTGAAGGTTGGCTAAGTCTATACATCGCACAGCATTCAAGTCTGTACATTGTGCATCAATTGAGTTGAAGTCCATACATCGTTCAGGTGTCTGTCCAAGTCTCTACATTGCGTAAGTCTATACATTGGCTGCTGAACGTTCTTCAATGTCTTCACATTGCATCGTGTGCTTCATTATTCAAGTCTGTACAGGGTCTGCTTGGAATGCATTGGTCATCAAGTCTACACACTCTATGTGTCTGCATAGCATTCATCAAGTCTATACACTCTTGTGTCTGCATTGCATTCACGCTAAGTCCATACACTGCATTTGGGCATTTTTCTTCACAGCAAGTATGTACATTGTTCAGAACGCCAAGTCCATACAGCCATTGTGCATACTTCACCTTGTGCATCACTGCACACACTGCAAAGTCTATACATTGTCTTCGCATTATCAAGTCTATACATTGCTTGATGCATCGAACGAAGTCTATACAATGTGTCGACACTGAACAAATAATTCTCTGTCTGACAAGCTCTATTCGTTGGG
Source organism: Amorphophallus konjac (assembly GCA_022559845.1). NCBI lineage: Eukaryota > Viridiplantae > Streptophyta > Magnoliopsida > Alismatales > Araceae > Amorphophallus > Amorphophallus konjac. Next base: position 222,132,672 of record CM040118.1, read on the forward strand.
CACGTGATCCGAGGCTGGAAGGGCTGACAGGATGACACGTGGCCAAAACACTTGGGTGGGAAATGTGGAAGACACGCGCCCAGTGCTGCCCTCCTGCTGGCTGCTGCTATAAAAGGAAGTCTTCTTCCTCAGGAGAAGACTGATCGAAAGTGTGAGATCGAATGCAGAAGCCTTGAAGAAAGAACAGAGAGCAGAGAGCCCTTCGATCCAACAGAAGAGAAAAGAAAGAGAGAAGAAAGAGAGAAGAGAAAAGAGGGAAAAGAAAGAGAGTTGAGAGAGTGAAGTGTTGAGAGTTTTATTCCTTAGATCTTTGGTTCAAAACCAGATCTGAGGTTTGCTCACTTGTTTGAGCGATATTCCCTACAGGGATACATTTCCTTTTTATTTCGTTTGTCTTTTGTTTTGTCTTCCGAAACTCTTGTGTTCAAGCTGTGTGGCAACACTTGCAGTGGAGGATTCCACTGGACGGCTAAGCTGTATTGCCCAGCGGGTTTTGCAGAGGAGGATTCCTCTGGACAGCAAGCTGTGAGGCTCAGCAGGCGAGGAGGATTCCTCGGACAGCAAGCTGTGAGGCTCAGCGGATTGTAGGCAAGCTGTGAGGCCCAGCGGTTCAAGCTGTGAGTTAGCAGTAAGCCACACTCGGGTTGAGTGTGGGGTGGATGTAGGTCTGAAGGACCGAACCACCTAAAAACCTTTGTCTACTGTGTGATTGTTTTTGTGGTTTGCATAGCTTCTATATTTCTATCTTTGCGCAGTAGATGTTTGCTTAGGACGGTTCTTCATCTGTTCTGGGTGGTTTTCGCATTGTGCCCACTATCTGTTCAGCAAAAGTTTTCATTCCGCATTTGATTCTACTGCAGTAATTTTTATATGGTGTTTGATCTATTCACCCCCCTCTAGATCACCCTTTAGCGTCCCAACAATTGGTATCAGAGCCTAACTCTTTGTGCAGGACTAACATCCTAAAGAGGAATGGCCATGTAAGCTAGAGGGCTAACAGCAGAGGGACAGTCTACTACGAAGCCACCATTCTTCGACGGATCCAACGTCACATATTGGAAGAACCGGATGCAGGTATTCCTCAGAGCCAAAGATTACGAGATCTGGAAGATCATAAGCAAAGGTCCCTACGAGCTACATGAGAATGAGGAGTTGTGGACCAAAGAAGAAGTCTGGAAATCTACTCTAAATTGGAGCGCCATCAACGCCATTCAGTGTGCACTCCATCCCACTGAATTTGATAGAGTGTCAGCCTGGAAGACGGCCAAGGAGATGTGGGATACCCTCGAAGTCATTTATGAGGGAACATCTGAAGTAAGAGAGACGAGGGCAAACATGCTAGTGTCAAGGTATGAAGCATTTTGGATGAAGCCTGGTGAGACAGTGACCGAAATGTATGCTCGTCTGACCATCATAACAAATGGTCTAAGAAATCTGGGAAAGAGTTATATTGATCATGAAGTTGTAAGGAAGATTCTTCGATCGTTGACTCCTATATGGCATACCAAAGCAACTGTGGTTGAGGAGTCAAAAGATCTACAAAAGATGAAACCCAATGAGCTGATAGGTTCCTTGATGGCGTACGAGATGAATTTACTACAAGCTGAAGAGCTCGAAAACAGGAAGCCTATTACTCTGAAGGTCAAGCATAGCTGCTTAAAACAGTCCAGCAGCATTGGATCATCTAGTGATCGGAGTTCATCTGGATCAGATCTTGAAAAGGATGAAATAACTATGATCACAAAAGAGTTCATCAGATTTCTTAGAAGAGAAGGGAATAATATCTACAGAAAATACCACAGCAGGAAGCAAAATAGGTATAAATTTAAACCTGCTAAAAAATCTGATGTTAATGCGTGTTATCATTGGAGGAAGACAGGTCATATGAAGGCTGATTGTCCAGAGTTATAGAAAATGAAAGGAAGACCATGGAAGAAAGCGCCAAAGGGAAAGGCCATGGTCAGTACATGGAGTGATGAGGAAGAAGGCACGCTGAGCACTTCCTCAGATAGTGGAAAATCAGAAAAGGACATCTGCTTGATGGCTAGAAATGGAGAAGAAGAAGAAGAGTCTGATAAGGTATCATCCTTCTTCGAACATTACACTATTTCTGATTGGGCAGATGCTTATGGAGATCTGTTAGATAAAGCTAATGATATTAGGAAGGAAAACAGACTCTTGAAGAAGAAAATGAACTCTCTGGTTAATGATAAGACTCTTTCTGATAAGATTGCATGCTTACAATCAGAGAATGAAAAATTGAAAAATGCATGTTCTGAATTTGATGAATTAAAGCATGTTGTGATTGATTGTAGGAAAGAAAAAGAATTGCTGAAAAATGTTATTGATGAATTAAAATTGAAAATTCAGAAGTTTGAAAAAGAAATAAAAATTTCAAATGAAAAATATGAAGCTGTTTTGTCAGTGAATGTTGAATTGAAGAAAACTATTGAAAATCTGGAAAATGAAAATTCTGACAAAATGAAAATCATTGAAAGCATGACCCAAGGAACAGAAAATCTAAATGCCTTGCTAGGGTCAAAAGTTAACTTCAGAAAGGAGGGTCTCGGCTTTAATCCCTCAGCTAAAAAGAGCTTTGAATTGAAAACTATTTCATTTGTGGGAGAAAAGAATAGAGGACCACTCATAAAAATGGTCAATGAAAAATCTGCTTTCAAAAATGTAAAATCAAAAGTGTCCAGTGCTAAGGACAAGGGAAAGCAGAAAGTTATTGAGCCTAGAGCTGCATGCTCTTCTCTCAAGGATAAGTCCAAGGCTAGAGGTCAGCCAGCTAGCACATCAAAACCCCAGCCCAAGGCTGCTAAGTCTCCATCACCATCAACCGCCCAGAAAAAGACCCAACATAAGTCAGTTCAGAAACCTAGTGGGTCAAAGGTGGCATGGAGACCTAGTGTAGCTAGGAACCAGTCTGCTCATCCCTATTTCCCTAGAGCCCAAGTCTATCATCACAATCACTCACAAACATTTAATAGGTTTGGGTGGAACCCTGCATACATGAGGTCTAGGTATCAGAATTTCCCCACTTGGTATCAGCCCTATAGACCTCAGCCAGCTAGGAGATGGGATAGTCAGTTTAGGACATGGAGTCCTAGTCACCAGGGGTTCTATGGTCAGCCTAGGACCAATTTGGGCCACAACTTCCAGCACAATCATTGGCCACGGCACTAGCAGAAAAACAAAAATGTTTTTAATAAAATGAATGCCAGGACTACACAACAACCATCAAAGCACCAGAAAAAGGAAACTAAACCTGTTGGTGCTGAGAAAAAGAAAAATAACAAAAAAAACTCTCAAGCTGTAGAATCCACCAAACCTTCCACCTTTACACAAATGTGGATCCCTAAACAGCTGTTGTCATGTTCTCACTCTCAAATGTCTGGTTCTGTCTTGGGGCCCAAAATATCTTGGGTTCCAAAACCTGCTCCCTAAGTGTGTTTGCAGGTATGTCTGGTAGCCGGGAACAAACTGATGAAACAGAAAAAGCTACTTCAGGCATATGACAAGAGGCAGGGCCAAAATCCTAAGAGCTGAAAGAAATTGGAGGCCTTATCAAAAATCTGATGCAACACCAAGGGTAAAAATAAATCAGTCTGGTAAAGCAGGTAAGTGATTTACCTTCAGAACTGAATTGAGAAAGTCATGTTGATTTGATTGTTTGATGTCTGATATTCTATTCTTGTCTAGCTGATCAGTCTGTATTCCAGACTCAGCTATTGAATTTAATTCTGCTCAAATTCAATGCTATTCTCTTGCCAGTTATTGCATTTGTACATAAGATGCTAGATGCACAACACAACCATGTTCATAGTTAATGCATGTGTCTAATGTTTGCATATATCATTTTCATGACTATCATATGCTTATTGCTGTAGTCTGCATGTCGTGTAATGCATATCATCATATGTTGAAAAATCTGAAAAGGATAAAAATGTTCATGACTTGGGTGCATAAACTTGAAATGATTGCATACTTGCTCTATGTATAATTGTTGCATAGTCTGCATGTAGAACAGTGTATTGCATATCATATCTTTTGCATCTTGGTGTTAGGAGGAGCTGAGAGTTCTGTTCAATTCTTTGAATCTTTTCACTTCTCACTGTCCCCATTCAATTCATTCACATTCTTTAACATCAGATGCCATTGGACCTTATTGCCTATTGCTATCACTGTTTATCAATTGCCATCATTTCCCTAACCTTCACTGAACAACAGTATTGCTTCGGTTTATACATTGAGCTGTGGTTATTACAATTGTTCACTTATAAGAATCACACGTACAAATTGAAAGGAACAGAAGGTTTAACTTTTATAAATTGAAGAGTTTACTGTCTGCACTTCAGAAATTGAGATAAAAGAAAACTTATATAGCTCTTAATCTTTGTCTTGTGGTTAAAATAGAATAAGTTTTTTTTAATGCCTGAAAGTGTTAGACTGGAAATGACTAGCAAAGGTAAATGAGAGTGTGTACTGATTTTTTAAACAATCACTCTAAAAGAAATAAGGGCAGCAGTAAATAAGATCATCAATGCAAAGAGCTGAACATAGTGACAGAGCAATGGCTGAATTACACTGAGAAACTGTGATCACCTCCAATGAAGCAGGAGAATTCATAAGTCATGAAGTGCTTCAGATTACCTCTGTTCATAGGGTCAAATCTATAGGGGGAGTTTTCACCAAGTAACTGGGGGTACTGACCTCTGATCAAGGTGTGCCCTTAATGTCAAAGGTGAAAATTGTTCCTTGTAGGTCTTGATCTGAAATAGATCTAGTAGTTTATGCCTAGTAACTGGGGGTACCTACCTCTGATCAAGGTGTACACCTAATGTCAAAAGCATAAATGCCACTGGTCTATTCACTTAGCTCAGTTTCTGAAAATTAAAAAGTGAAAAACAAACTGCTGTAACCCTTTGAAATCAAAAGTCATTGAGTGAAAATTTTTTTTCTCAATACATATTCAAATTGCCTTTCTTGAACTTCCATGTTTAATCACAAAGGGTATTATTTATGACTTCTCTATTAAAAACATGTGCTTTAGATTCATTGCTATAAATGGAGTCTAAAACTCTTTTTCAGTGGTCAGCTGCTTTACTCTATTTTTATCACTGTTAAACCTGAACTCTTTGAAGACTGTATATTGCTGAATCTTATACTTTAACAGTCGTTTATAATCATACTCATTTTTTTGAACCACTACTTCAGCTGTTGTGTAATGACCCCTTATTCCCTTCATGTTCCTTCCCTACCTTTGATCATTTGTTTCATCGGTCCATATTCCTTCTCAAAGGGGAAGCCATAATTCAGGGGGAGTCAGTACTTCAGGGGGAGTTTGAGCATGTATTCTGCATGTTGCACTCATGTGCTTCTTTCTTTTTGATCATGTCAAAGGGGGAGAATATTTGACTCATTGTCACTTTGTTGCCATCATCAAAAAGGGGGAGAATGTTGTGCCTCTTAGGCACAAGCATATGCTATGTTGTTTTGATGATAGCAACACAGTGAGAGTATCACAGGTGCATTCATAACAGTGAGTCAGTATAGATGCACTGCATTCTGTCAGTTAGCTTCAGTTCAATATCTGCTTTGTGCATACATTGCATCAGTGCACTTAGATGGGTCGACCCCCCCAGATTCGCATGTCTATACATCGCGCATTCGGAAGTGTGTATAGTCAGTGCATCCAGTCTACACAATGCACACACACACAGGTCTACACACTGCACACACACAAGTATACACACTCAATGTCCATACATTATCTTGTGTTGTGTTTGTGCATCGTTTAGAACATAAGTCTATACATCCTTTAACTGTGTAAGTTCATACATCGCTTTTGGGGCAAACATGGCAAGTCTATACATTGGACTTGAACATTGGCAAGTCTGTACAGCCGGCCTGTTCATGCATTCATCGAACAAGTCTATACATTCTTGCATTGTTCATAAAGTCTGTACATTGGACTGTTCATGCATTCATCGAACAAGTCTATACATTCATGCATTCTTCATAAAGTCTGTACATTGGATTGTTCATGCAGTGTCTTTCAAAGTCTATACATTCATGCTTGTTCATTCATCCAAGTCTGTACAGCCCTTTGCATTGCACTTAATGTCTATACATTGTGCATCATCTTACATAGTGTCTCATGCTAAGCATATAGAAACTCTGTACATCGTCTGCTTTCCATGCATCGAAGTCTGTACATCATCAATCGTCTCAACTTGCAATTCATGCCAAGTCTGTACAACCTGCATCGTCTAATGCAGCGTCTCAAGCCAAGTCTATACATCGTTCGTCTGCATTTAGAAGTCTATACAGTCTTGGCTATTTAGCGTCTCATGCATCGTCTTGGTGGAAAGTGTGTACAGCCGTCCGTCTCAGGTAGCGTCTCTCTTTGTGTCCCACTGTTGAAGTCTGTACATCGTTTTACTGTTAAAGTCTATACAGACTTCACCGTCTCATTCACCGTCTCATGCAAGTCTGTACATTTGGTATATTTCACCTACGTTGCAACCAGCAAGTCTGTACAGCGAGTTGAAGGCTGGCTAAGTCTATACATCGCACAACATTCAAGTCTATACATTGTGCATCAATTGAGTTGAAGTCCATACATCGTTCAGGTGTCTGTCCAAGTCTCTACATTGCGTAAGTCTATACATTGGCTGCTGAACGTTCTTCAATGTCTTCGCATTGGATCGTGTGCTTCATCATTCAAGTCTGTACAGGGTCTGCTTGGAATGCATTGGTCATCAAGTCTACACACTCTGTGTGTCTGCATTGCATTCATCATGTCTATACACTCTTGTGTCTGCATTGCATTCACGCTAAGTCCATACACTGCATTTGGACATTGTTCTTCACAGCAAGTATGTACATTGTTCAGAACGCCAAGTCCATACAACCATTGTGCATACTTCACCTTGTGCATCATTGCACACACTGCAAAGTCTATACATTATCTTCGCATTATCAAGTCTATACATTGCTTGATGCATCGAACGAAGTCTATACAATGTGTCGACACTGAACTGATAATTCTCTGTCTGACAGGCTCTGTTCGTTGGGCACGTGATCCGAGGCTGGAAGGGTTGACAGGATGACACGTGGCCAAAACACTTGGGCGGGAAATGTGGAAGACACGCGCCCAGTGCTGCCCTCCTGCTGGCTGCTGCTATAAAAGGAAGTCTTCTTCCTCAGAAGAAGACTGATCGAAAGTGTGAGATCGAATGCAGAAGCCTTGAAGAAAGAGCAGAGAGTAGAGAGCCCTTCGATCCAGCAGAAGAGAAAAGAAAGAGAGAAGAAAGAGAGAAGAGAAAAGAAAGAGAGTTGAGAGAGTGAAGTGTTGAGAGTTTTATTTCTCGGATCTTTGGTTCAAAACCAGATATGAGGTTTGCTCACTTGTTTGAGCGATATTCCCTGCAGGGATACATTTCCTTTTTATTTTGTTTGTCTTTTGTTTTGTCTTCCAAAACTCTTGTGTTCAAGGTGTGTGGCAGCACTTGCAGTGGAGGATTCCACTGGACGGCTAAGCTGTATTGCCCAGCAGGTTTTGCAGAGGAGGATTCCTCTGGACAGCAAGCTGTGAGGCTCAGCAGGCGAGGAGGATTCCTCGGACAACAAGCTGTGAGGCTCAGCAGATTGTAGGCAAGCTGTGAGGCCCAGCGGTTCAAGCTGTGTGTCAGCAGTAAGCCGCACTCCTGTTGAGTGTGGGGTGGATGTAGGTCTGGAGGACCGAACCACCTAAAAACCTTTGTCAACTGTGTGATTGTTTTTTTGGTTTGCATAGCTCTTATATTTCTATCTTTGCGCAGTAGATGTTTGCTTAGGACGGTTCTTCATCTCTTCTGGGTGGTTTTCGCATTGTGCCCACTATCTGTTCATCAAAAGTTTTCATTCCGCATTTGATTCTGCTGCAGTAATTTTTATAGGGTGTTTGATCTATTCACCCTCCTCTAGATCACCGTTTAGCGTTCCAACACTCCCATATCCACCTCAATAAAAATTGATCAAGATCAATCAGGTAAATCCGTGGACCAAAAACTCTTCAGAAGCATGATAGGTTCCTTGTTGTATTTAACTACCAACCGGCCCGACATTCAATTTGCTGTGTGTTTGTGTGCATGATTTCAGTCCAATCCAAAAGAATCACACATGTCGGCTGTTAAACGAATTTTCAGATATATTGCTGGTTCAAGTTATTTAGGATTGTGGTTTCCGTGTAATTCGAGCTTTGATTTAGTTGCTTATTCTAACGTCGATTATGCGGGTTGTAAAGTGGATCGAAAAAGCACCAGCGGGTATTGCCAATTTCTTGGGGGATGCGTGGTCTCATGGGCCTCCAAGAAATAAAACTCAGTGGCTCTATCAACCGCCGAAGCTGAATATGTGGCTGTCGGGAGTTGTGTTGCCCAGGTGCTATGGATCCAACAACAGATGATTGATTATGGCATTTTCTTCAAAAATACTTCCATCTTGTGTGACAACACTTTAGCCATAAACTTGTCAAAGTACCCAATCCATCACTCTCGCACAAAGCATATTGAAATTAGACATCATTTTCTCAGGGATCATGTGAGCAAAGGTGATGTAGAAATCAGGTTCAGATCAACAAATTACCGACATTTTAACCAAACCTCTTAGTGAAGAAAAATTCACAACATTTAGGATAAAATTAGGGGTTTGTAGGATAGACGAGTCTGAGTCATGATCATTTGCATAACTATGTATATACGTCATTGCATAGCATGCATTTGCATTAGTATGGTGCATAGTTGCATTTCCCCTTGTCATGCATGTGCATTATGATTGCTTGAAAAACAAAACAAAAATTAGATATGTGTGAAACCCCATGATTGTGTGTATTGCATTCCTTCTATCTATAGTATACATCCATGTCACAGTTATTTCTATGGCCAATATTCCCTTGAATTCTCTTAAATGTCAAAAAGCGAGCAAAACCCTTCGAAATCTGAAATCCGGAAGCATTGGATAATGAACGTCTATTATGAGCTTAGATTTCATTGAAACATGTTCCCCAATTGATTTATCCTTAAAACAATTCAAATTTTCTTGATTCCAACATGAGTTTATCATTGGGGAATAGAGTCGAACCTTTTTGATCTTCCATTACCTTTCAAAAACTTTTTTTTGATGTAATACAGAGGAAGGGTCGACCCCAAGGGTCGACCCTCACGGGATCCGTTTCTGGCTGGGGCCGGGGTTACAAGGGTCGACCCATTGGGTCGACTTGTTACGGTCGGGCGGCCTTAGCCGCATCCGAACCGCCCTAAAAGGGGTGGAAACCCTATGTTTCCCCCTTCCCACCTCATAAAACCCCTCAAGCCCCCTTCTAACCCTAGCCACCATCTCTTGCAAGCCCTCCAAGCACTTCTTGGCACCAAAACTCTCAAGACCTAGCCGCAGTTCTCCCGGTGGCGTCCCGCGCACATCCGCCTTCCAAACGGTTCAACGCGTCTTCCTTGAGCTTCAAACCCTCTGAGGTATGTTCTTGATGTGTGGAGGATCACTTATCCAAGGCTATAGCTCTCCAATCTTGTCAAACCATCTCGATCTACAACCGCATCATGCGATTCTTTCGATTTGTGTTTTAGATGGCCCCAAAGAGGCATTCTTCTCGCAGTGGAGAGGGATCGAACTTGGCAAGGGGGCGTCGATCCAGAGCAGCCGCGCCAACACTCTCTAGCATGGTGTTGGATAGAACCGTACTCTGTCCACGTGCGGTTGACTTTGGTAATCTTAGCCATCATCTTCTCGGCCTTGTTGATATCATTTGCAGTCAACCAAATATAGACGTGTTTATGTCCGCACATCATCACATCTATCCGAATCTGGTACATCAATTTTACAGCAATTTGTCCGTTTCGGGTGATGTTCTGGTTACGACAGTAAATGGGCAGCGGATTATGCTATCACCGCAAATGTTGGGCGAAGCATTTAATTTACCAAATGAAGGCTATGCTTTTGGGGATGTTGAAGTTTCTGAAGCCACAGTGTATCGATACATGACATCCGAGGATATGGGTGATGGCTCGGTTGCTAGACTAAATGCCAATCATTTTCCTCCCATGCAACGAATTTTACATAGAATGATCACCACCATTTTGCTGTCAAGGGGGGGAGGCCATGATAAGGTCACTGAAAAACACATGTTTTTATTCTGTGATTTTATGGGTGGCATTCCTATCAAGTTTCCAGCACTTATCTTAGATCATATCTGTTCAACTGTGAAGCACAAACATCGGACATTACCATATGCTGCAGCCTTAACTGCTATTTTTCAGTATATGGGGCTTAATCTTGCAAGGGAGGCATCTCAAAGCATCCGAACTTCTGATATCTACACCATCCATTCCATATGTCACCACATGGGTTATGAAATGTGAGATGGGGTGTTGGTGCGTCAATTGAAACGAGGTACACAAGCTGCTAGCTCGGGAGAAGATGAGGATGATGAAGAAGAACATGACGGCAACCAACAACCAGATGTTCCTGCTAAAGCAATGCCCTCCATGGTGGTACAGCTAATCATGGATCGGTTGGATATAATTGATGGTCGTTTAGACAAGTATGGGGAGACAATAGAGGCTATGCAACAAGAATTGTATGATCTGAAGCTCTTTCATCAAAAAAGCACTCAGTCTATTCAAGATGCCTTGGCCACTCAAGCCGCCATGTTTGGTGACATCGTAGATTATATTAGGCGTCCGCCAAATCCTCCACCTCCGAGTGATGATTAGAGGGCTATGCTCCTGCGAAATGGCACACCTCTTTTGTCTTTCACCCTCCTTTTTGATGATGCCAAAGGGAGAGAAACTTTGGTCCTTTATATGTGCCCCGGCTAGTCGGCTAATTATATGTATTTGTGTGATGTGTGCTTGCATGCATGTATGCTTTCATCATATTTCGCATCTCAGTTAGTTGTGTTGCATTTCCATCAGCATTTCCATTGCATCTTGTAATTTGCTTTTGAACTCAGACCCTACTTCCTTTTAAATTCGGTTGTCAGCAGATATGTTTGGAATATGCCTTTATGGTCAATCTCACATGTTTTGGATCGGTATGATGCATGTGAAGAATGAAAGTTTTATTCTTGATATGGAGGTTGAAGGTTGAATCTCATATGTATGCTAAATCATGTTTTAAGTCATATGTTTATGCAAGGCATATAGTATTTTATCATCATCAAAAAGGGGGAGATTGTTGAACCCCCTCCTTAAGTGAATGTCTAATTTGATAGCTTTTGATGATGACCAAACACTATATGTATATATATATTGTCTTTGAAGTGTTCTAGCATATAGAGTCTTGAAAATCTCACCATTCTATTGAGGCCTTGGAGCTAAGAGGGTTAAAGAACAACCTCAACGGGTAAGCCTTTTAAACTCAAATTGCAAGGCTACATCTAATTCTAATTCACAAGTTATGTCTTTACAGGACAAGGAACGTGCATAAGTGCTCAAGGACGGTCGGTGAGATCCACTTTGACTTATTGACCCTTGATCTTGTGTTTTGATGTTCATCATTTTTGATCTCAACGGTCAAATTGGTTTGGGTCTTATCTAAGCTTAATTGTACTGGGTTTCTCTTATTCATGTCTTAGCACATTCCCTTTAATGGCTTAAAACCAACCTTGGAACCCCTTGACTTGTTCTTAGACTTAGTGGCCTTTTAATCAACCATTTGGAAGTTCTGGAACAAGGGTCGACCTCTATGCTCTTTAATCCCGAAACATAATCAGTTACTGAAAGAGTCGACCCATTGGGTCGACCCCCAGCTGCAAGGGTCGAACCCAAGGGTCGACCCCTCATAGCATGAATTTTACACCCCACGGGTTCCTTCACCACATCTGCTAGAGTCGACCCCAAGGGTCGACCGATTCACGTGAGGGTCGACCCCTGATCGCGTTATTTAATACCAGCACCGGATAGCCCCGAGGGTCGACCCATTGGCCCAGAACCCTTTTAAACCCTCCAAAACCCTCACGAGGGTCGACCCCAAGGGTCGACCCTTTCAGGTCCGAAGCTGAGCCGTCATTTTAGACTTCCGTGCACATGCACCAAAAGTCTTTCCAATCAAGTCCAACATCCCTAAATCGTTCCAGGAATTGTGGATCTGGTCTCTAGGGTGTCTTTGAACGAACCAAGCTCTTTATATACATCATATTGGGGTATGAAACCCTGAGAGAGAGGAAAATCAAAAGGTGTGCTTCTTGTTCTAACTTTGTGAGTGCAGGTTCGCAGTAGCAGCTCAAGGGCCTTCTTCCACCTTGTTCTGAGCCTGAAAGTGAAGGGAAGAAGCTTGAATCAAGCCTCCATATCATCCCCAACAACAAGCTGCGTGGGTTGTCAAAGCTGCAACCTCATTTGTACGACAAAGCTTAATTCTTCCTCAAGGATTGATCTTCCTCCTGCAGAAGCATTCAATTACATTCAAGGAAGTGAAAGGGGGGGCTTCAACCAGGATAAATTATTCTTCACTCCTTACTCTCAGATTTACTTTGTGTCTACTTGAGCATTTGATGTAAAACTTGATTCAGTTCTGTGTGTGGGTTGTTCGTGTTCAGAAACACGAACGTGTGTGTGTGTGTGTGTGTGTGTTTGTGGTAGCCCAGATCGGGTGTCGCGTATGTGTATTTGCTGTTCTACACATCGTGTGTGTGTGGCTCACTTCATAGTGAAGTCTTGATCCTCACAAGTGAGGGGTGGACGTATGGGACATGGCAGTGTATCCGAACCACCTAAAAATTTCATGTGTCACTTGTGGTTTGTTCTTCCGCATCCATAGTCGAGTGGGCTTCACGGTGAATTGAGCGTACACCAATTCCATTGTCAAACACATACCATAATCCACATGCATTCACAAGTGTATCCATGTTCGGGTGAGATCTAGTGCTTGTATGCTTAATTTACTTAGTTTCATTTCGAAAGAATTTTAATTGGCCAATCAATTCACCCCTCCCCTCTTGATTACCGCCTTTCGGGACTCAACAGGGCATGGATCGGGTTTTTTGGTGTTTCCCGCCATTTTCGGGCTCGGGACAATTTAGCGGTCATTCCATAGACCGCTAGGGGTGCCAAGCGGTCATGTGGAGACCGCTAGGGGTCCCCCTGTGTCGGTCATGGCTGGCGGTCATGCGATAAACCGCCAGTGGGTTTAGCGATCCAGAGGTAGACCGCTGGCCTGTGTTTCGCGGTCCATGGGTAGACTGTCAAGCTCTTATTAGCGGTCAAGGGCAATACCGTTTTCTATTTTGGAGTCGTTTGAGGTTGGTCGGGTAGCGGTTTCACGACGGACCGCTAGGCATCGCCTAGCAATCAGGCAAAAGACCACCACCTACCTGGCGGTCCGAGAGGTGACCGCTTGGGGTTCGTGTGTTCGTGAGTTCTTAGCGGTCCAGCGGTAGACCGCTAGCCTTTCCTTAGCGGTCCAGGGGTAGACTGCTAGGAGATTCTTCATGCTCCTTGTGCCGTTTACCATCGTGTTGGTCTCCGGTCGACCTGGTTGTGACCCAGTGGTCGACCTTCGGCGTTGTGAGTGTCCCGGACACCCCATGACTTCCGTGTCCGTGTTTCTGGGGTGTCTGGAGGTACCGTGTTACCTCGATTAGCATGCCCTTAGGTGTGGTGGGTCCGGGTGACCCCATGTGTTCCGGGCTTTCGTGTTACGCTTGATCGAGTCACCATGTATCGGTGTGAGTGCGGTGGGGTTCCCCCGCATGTTGTACGTTTCTGCAGAAGATGGTTCCCGATTGGGCCAAGTGTTTGGCCTTGGACTACGAGTCCAGTTGCCAGCCTGGGGCTGGAGGTTTTCCGCTTTTCCCTGGGATGGGAATCGGCGTGGTGGCTTGTGAGCTACCTTGGGAATCATGCTTCTGTGCTTTCCTTGTGAGCCGTGTGTGTGGCCTTGGACTGTGAGTCCAGTCACCTAGCCTGGAGTTGTAGGTCTCTTGAGTTCCCTTTTGAGGGGATAGTCTCGGTGGCTCGTGAGCTACCTCGGTATTCGTGCTATCGTGGATTTAGACCTAGGGATTAGGCTAGATTAACGGCATTGTGCCATTGCGTACAACGGTCTTGACTCAAGTTTTGTGACTCAAGGACCGTTGGATTTAGTGAGTCTAGAGGACTATCCAGAGTACAGTGGCTCGGCGCCACTTGGTTCTTCTCGACTTTGGCGCAGGGTGTGTGTGTGGTTCTCGGAGTTTCTCTTCGGAGAGTGGTCACATCAGTGACTCCCCACTATTCGTAGCCTTCCGACACGCGTGTGGTCCCACCAGGGAGTGGTGGCGAGGCTACCCGAGAGACGGCTTTAGGCTGGTTGCCGTGGGCCTCCTACTGTGGCGGATCGAGTCTGGGCCGGGAGGATGAACCAGCTAAAGGGACTGACGTAGCACAGTCAGTCAGTGTGTGTACTCGTGGTCGGGGACTTCGGACATGTGCTGACGAGCACGACCCCGACTAGACCCTTGTTCTGTGGTTACTTGTACGGTGTCTCAGTCTCCACTTGGGGCGCCGCAGTGAGACACCTGAGGCGCGGTCTAAGATGTCAGTGGACGCATCCGACCTTACTTCTAGTGGTCAGGTACTCCTGTCACGTGAGACGTGACTCTCCTATTTTCGGGTTTCGTTTCTTGTCTGCGAGACGTGGTTCCCCCGATAGTTTCAGGGAGTGTTCTCGAGGTAGAGGTCTAGGGATTTTTCCGGTGAGCATCACCGAGGGTTTCTCTAGACGGTGTTAGGTCCACGATTGTGAGGTCGTGATCGTTTCTTCTGGCGGCGTAGCTAGAGGTTCTTCCGTTAGTTCGGTAGTCCCCTGACTGTGAGATCGGGGCGTGTTTTCCTGGTACAATAGGAGTAGCTGTAGTGCCGAGTTTTGACCCGCCACCAGTTCGCTGTTCCTGCTGTAGTTGTAGCTATTTTTCCTTTCCACTACTGCAGTTGTTCTCGGTTGGAGTTCTGCGGGATCCCTACTGAGCCAGTGACAGGAGGCTCACCCCTGCTTTTCAGGTGTGGCGGTTCTTCCTCGAGTTATGAGGGTGTTGTTCGGAGGTCCTTAGCTACCAGCTTGTCGGGCCGAGTGTTCACTCGACATGTGGTACGTTTTACTACTTTAGACTGTACTTTCTGTTGGACTGGACTCTGTTGTTGTAGTTGTCTATTTATTTCTATTAATTGTTGTATCATCCTACTTTATTTCCTATTTCTTTGTACATCCACACTCCTTTTAGCCCTTCCGAGCCCTCCCGGCTCGTAGGCGGTGGGTTAGGATTCGAATGGTATCAGGCTCTTCCCGGTATCCGGATCTTGGGTCGTTACACAGGGCTCTTGAGGAAAACTGAGGGTGTGGTAGCCTCAGGTGCACTCCGTCAGACGCCTCCTCAAGTCCTCCGGAGAAAGGAGGGGGTCACTCTGAAGGTACCCCCGCGCGCATTGAAACAAAGAGGCAGCCACACTCCCATCTACCAACGACCCTGGTGATCAAGTGGAGGTGGGCCACTCAACCCCCAGGCTCAAAGAAGGGTCAGCCGTCTCCATCAGCACATTAGTCGAGGCTGCATGACACCAAAAAGAACAAATGGAAAGTGAGAAATACATATGAGACTTTCCATGAGATATAAGGTGGAAAACCTGAGAAAATTTTCAACCTTTACCTAGAACAAGCCCTTCGACACATGTGGATTCACTCGCTGGGATTGGAGAAGGCAGCGACTCTTCAACTACCAGGGAGTCCTCTTCCATAGCCCTATCCCCTCTAGTAGTCACGGTCAGGATGGGAAGCTCCTCCCGGCCATCTACAGTGGAAGCTGACACACGCCTCTCCTCTAACGCCAGAGCTACATACAAAATAGAAGAATCAAGATTAGAAAGCATGAATAAGTGCTAAGAGGGAGGGAAAGAACCTCACATACCTATAGAAGTAACCCCAGTCCCCGTCGCCTTGGCAGATGAGGCCCCAGAAGAGGAGAAACCTAAACTTTCATCTATCTCCATGGCAAGGCTACCACTGCCCGAGGAGCCCGAGGAGGCCCCTGATGAATCTCTAGAGGTGGAGGAACTAGAAGCCCTTGCGGACCAATAAAATTACAAAGTCAGAACACAATCTAACCCTACAAAATGGGATTGGCCAGCCAAAGCCCCGAATAAAGCTCACCAGTCGAGGCACCTCTGTCAGAGATCCCCTCTATGTCAATGATCTCCTCGTCCTCTCAAACCGGAGCCATAGCCGCAAGCTCCCCTACTGCAGCTCCAGAAGTGTCAAGAGGAAGCTCACTGATGGGATCGGCAAGCGGCTTCAACAAAACTATAAAATAGCTATTTATGTTTTAGTTGTCTCATGTTAATTGGGCCATATGTATGAGCCTAATGGGTCATGTTTTATGTTCATAGTAATTATGTCTACAATAATCATGTAAGAGTCTTTTTTTTATTTTTGTGTCTTTTAGTCTTCCCAAGAGAGTTATCATGAGTAGGTATTAGGTGTTAATGAGTTATCTTTTGGTTTTCTCTGAAGAGTCTATAAAAGGTCATGTAACTCTTCTTTAGAATACAATGAAGTGAAGTTAATTTTTGGAAAATGTAGGCCCTTGCCCTCCCACCTTTCTCTTCCCTCTTCCCATCCCTTCTCTCCCACGTTATCTCTTCTCTCTCCTTCCAGCCTTCCCACTTCGCAGGCGCCCCCCCCTCTATCCCTCTCTTGTCTTCTACCTCTTCCCCATCTACTCTTCTCTTCTCTCTCTCAATCTTCTTACTACCCCTCCCTGAGCGCCGGCCTTCTCTTCCTCCATCCTCTCCCTTGACTTCTCCATCTCTCCCTCCCTCACATCTACCTGCTTGGCCAATGATAACGCGAAAGTTCATCGTTTAAAACATGCGTATCAATCTTAAAATTTCCAACTCGCACCAGATGAAAGTAAGACGTAATAAGGTGGCGACAAGGGTCGAATCCACAGAGAAGAAGAGATTTTTAGAGTTAAAAACCTTGGAGTCCTTTGAAAAATACTTGTGATTTTACTTTGCTTAAAGAAAATAATGAAATGATGAACGAACTAAATACTTAATTAAAAACACTTATGACTATGAGCCTATGCTTTAGAAAATAATTGTATAAAGTGGAGAAGAAGAGGTAGATGAAGGAGGAAGAGAGGGAAGATGAACAAGGTCTAGATAAAATGAACACTTCTTTCATTAACATAAAGAAACAAGTACATGAAATTCAAGACAAGCTTACAATAAAGATGTGATGAGATTACAATAAAGTAAAATGAAACTAAAGCAATAACAAAAAGAGGAGCCTGAGGTGTGAAGATGGTAGTAGCAATGGTGATGATGCCGTCGTCTCCTCCTCGCCGAGTCTTGGAGAGGATCGCTCCACCTTGAAAGAGATTGCCGTGGAAAGAGGTGGATGAAGAAGCCGTCGTCATCCACGTCACGAGCCTTGGAACGTCGCCCGCCTTGATGTGCACGCCGCCATGAAAGGAGAGTTTTGGAGGACAAACTTTGGAGAGAAATATAGAGAGGAATGTAGAAGGGTTTGTGTGGAGATGATGAAGGAAGAAGATGAGAGAGTAAAATAGTGGGAAAATAAATATAACTCGTAAACGAAGAAGAATTGGAGGAAGTGATAGAATAAGAAAATCTATATCTACAAGAGAGAAAGAACTTTTATGAAAAACTCAGAAAGAAAAGAAGAGTGGAAGAGCTTCAAAACGGAGGAAGAACATAAGCTAGAACCTCAGATGAACAGTAAAATCACAGGACAACAAGTTGAAAAATGGGCAATAACTTCCAAACCAGAATGAATTAGAGGATGATGTATAAGAAGACGTTGTAGCACACGTAAAAAGAAAGAACTTTTATGAAGACAATAGGAGAAGAAAATGAATAGAAGGGGGAGAAATAAGATGAAGAACAGAGAGAAATACTCATTTGTAGATGAACATGATAACACAATGAAAAATACAAAATACCATGAAAACTAGGAGGAATTAGAAGATGATGCAGAAGAAGAAGTTGTAGAGAACTTAAAAATAAAGAACTTTCACGCAGACAATAAGAGGAGAAGAGGGACGGAAGAGGGAGGACTCGGCGGCCTAAGAAGATGTGAGAGGGAGAAGGAGAGAAAAATTGCCAAAAGAAAAACTCCATTTTCTCCTCCTTGTCATGGGCTATTTATAGGGAAAATTGGGTAGATAGAGGGTGGAGATTGTATCAAAAAGAGATGGATGGCTGAGATTTAGGTATAATATGATACATGGGGAAGAGGAAAAGTAGGTGGGCACCCCTTTCTTGGACTTTGGGCACCCCCTTTCCCAAGACTCATCATGTCTCTCCTTTAATTCAAACTTTGAATTCAATTTTCCCTCCAACTAAAATATGTATTTCTTTTCCTCAATTTTAAAATTTTAAAATTTCTTTTCCCTCCAACCAAAATATGTGCTTTTGACTTGGTCAAAGTGGTGGTGACAGTTTTGCCCCCGGCTTCTTTTGTAATTACCTTCGGTGTCCTGCATACACATAATTACACTTTAGTCCATAAAAATTACCACAATGTGCACATAAATCTCAAATGCTCATGGTTATGCAATGGAGAATTAATGCTCATGGCCCTCAACTTCAATTTATTATTAAATAATATCATCAAATTAATCAATTTGTGTGAAAGCTCCAATTTAAATGCGGAGTTGAGGTTAACTATGAAATATACATAATTGCCTAATTATATGCACATAAAATGGTGTACATGCGATGACTTATCATAAGAAATGGACACCTATCACACCCCCCAACTTACTCATTGCTAGTCCCTTAGCAATGCCAATAAATTGAAATTTAGGACTAACAATAGTTTGTAAAATTCATGCTCTCATATGCAGTTCTCCCTTCGTAGAATCAACCAAAGATTAGGAATTTGGAATCATTAATGCATACTAGACTTATGTAGGAACTTAATAGTACATGATTAAGAATTCAAATCAAAGCTCAATAGCACTTGTGCATGTGTAACTACCAAATCCACAGCTTAGATAATTGCATCCCCCATTTGCTATTCCAAGCAAATGCCTTTCAACCCTGCACCTCTTAGATCAGAGCATTAAGTATATTAACTTTTTATCTGCCTTATTGCTTTGTCCCTTTGGGATCTTTTATACCACACATGATGCTGCACTACCCTTCACTACTCAACGTGAACCTCGACTCTTGCCTTAGGAGAAGCATGCCCAATTTTCCAGATCCAGGTTCCCTTTTCTATTTTACGCGAACCTCAACACGTCTTAGGTGAAGTAGGCCCGGTTACTAAGACTAGGGGTATTTTTCATGGTGTGTTTTTCTTCTTCTTCTTTTTCCCTTCTTTTTTTGTGCCATTACGCTTATTTGATAGATAAGTTGGTAGAAAGCTTTGTAAAAAGATCTCATTTCTTAAGAAGTGCAGAATATCAGACAGCATACCAAAAATAGCAGAGTGCTTGTCTTGCTTGTTTCATTAGTATGCAACATGAATTTCTTTTTTCTAAAGTGCACATGAACTTTAAAGGGATTCTTATATCAATTTTTCATGGCTAGATTGACTAAATTTCCCATCATCCTTCTCCCTAGTCTTTTCTATTCCAGAATTACTTTTAATTTAAGCATGAATCATGAAACTGAAAATGGGATTTACATCTTTCTACGATGATATGCAAGATAGAACTCCTATCAGGTTGTACTATATGCATCATGAAAATTTTTCTCTCCCCCCCAACTTGAATGGCATTGTCCCCAATGGCATATAGAATTGAAAGTAATAGAACAATGTATCAATAAATATTTTTGAGTAGAAAAGAGATAACCGGATATGTTGGACGAAACCTCCATCAATGTCATGGACGGCGACGACTTCCTCTCCTTGGCTTTGATCGGACTACTAAACCACACTCAAAGAAAAATGTCAAACAACAAAAAGCCTTGGGTTGCCTCCCAGAAGCACTAAGTTTTTCATCTTCAGACAGACGCATGAGAGCTCACGAAGATCCAGACCACTTAGGACAATAGATTCTTTTTGCAACTGATCTTTTTCCAAATAATGTTTCAATCTTTGACCATTGACAGTGAAAATGTGACCATTTTTAGGATTCAAAATTTTTATGGCACCATAGTCAAAAGTCTTGACGACTACAAATGGTCCGTCCCATCTGGATTTCAACTTGCCAGGGAACAAGCGCAACCTCGAATTAAAAAGCCAAACCTTTTGATTAACATGAAAAGTTTTCCTATGAATATGTTTATCATGAAAAGCTTTGGTTTTTGCTTAGTAAATCTTGGAATTTTTGTAGGCCACGTTACGCAGTTCCTCCAATTCATTGAGTTGTAGGGCTCTTTGGGCTCCAGCTTGAGTTAATTCGATGTTGACTTGCTTAATGGCCCAATAGGCTCTATGTTCAAGGTCTACGGGCAAGTGGCAGGTTTTTCCAAAAATGAGACGATATGGAGACATGCCAATGGGAGTCTTAAAGGCAGTTCTATTGGCCCAGAGTGCATCATCTAGTCGCTCAGACCAGTCTTTCCTATCAGGCCGAACTGTCTTATGCAAGATGTTCTTTATCTCCCTATTGGAAATCTCCACCTGGCCGCTGGTTTGGGGATGATAGGGGGTAGCGAGCTTTTGAGTGATGCCATACTTGCGAAGCAAAGCTCGGAATTGGAAGTTTGTGAAATGAGATCCCCTATCACTAATCATAGCTCTAGGACACCCAAATCTAGAAAAGATATTCTTCTTGACAAAGTTTATTACCACCTTATGATCATTGGTCCTTGTGGGTACAGCTTCAATCCATTTTGAAACATAATCGACCGCCACCAAGATGTATTCATTCCTAAAAGACGGTGGAAATGGTCCCATGAAGTCTATACCCCAAACATCAAAGATTTCGACAACCAAAATGGGATTAAGAGGCATCATATCTCTCTTTGAATTTTTGCCCACAGCTTGACACATCAAACATGTTTTTGAAAATTCATAAGCATCCTTAAATAAAGTGGGCCAATAAAATCCACTTTGCAACACCTTAGCCGCAGTTTTCTTTCTAGAGAAGTGTCCCCCACAAGCTAAATTATGACAAAAATTCAATACAGACTGTTGCTCCTCCTCGGGGACACATCTTCTTATGATCTAATCAGGACCCATATGAAATAATTCTGGGTCATCCCAAAAATAGTGCTTGGCTTTAGAAAAGAATTGATCCTTTTCCTGCTTAGTCCGCCCTCTCGGAGTCTGTCCTACTGCCAAGTAGTTAACAATGTGAGCATACCAGGGGGTTGAGGTGTGAGAGATGGATAACAATTGTTCATCTAGAAAAGAATCAGACATAGGAGCACTCTCGGGTATCACTATTCGTGACAAATGATCAGCCACAACATTCTCTAACCCCTTCTTGTCTTTGATTTCCATATCAAATTCTTGCAGTAATAGAACCCATCAAATCAAACGGGGTTTAGCATCTTTCTTGGTGAGCAAGTATTTCAAAGTAGCGTGATCGGAATAGACAATGACTTTGGCCCCCAAAATATATGAGCAAAATTTCTCTAGGGCAAAAACAACGGCCAGAAGTTCTTTCTCTGTGGTGGTATAATTCAATTGAGCATCGACGAGAGTGCGACTCGCATAATAGATCACCACAGGTTTCTTATCAATTCTCTGGCCTAAGACAGCTCCTATAGCACAATCTGAGGCATCGCACATGATTTCGAATGGCATCGACCAATCTGGTGACTGCAGGATTGGGTCTTGAGTGAGGGCCGCTTTAAGAGAGTGAAAAGCTTCTAGATAAGATTCATCTAGGTGGAATGGAGTGTCATTGGCTTGGAGCTTAGTGAGCGGACGAGTAATGGTAGAGAAGTTCTGAATGAATCTTCTATAAAAACCCGCATGGCCAAGAAAAGAGCGGATTTGCTTGACAGACAAAGGGGGAGAAAGATTAGAAATCAGATCAACCTTAGCCTTGTCTACCTCTATTCCCCTTTTTAGAAATAATATGGCCTAACACAATGCCTTCTCTTACCATGAAGTGACTTTTCTCCCAGCTTAACACAAGGTTGGATTCAATGCATCGTGCCAGCACCTTCTGCAGATTCTCTAAACAGTAATCAAATGAGTCACCGAAGACTGAGAAGTCATCCATGAAAATTTCCAAAAATTCTCCCACCATTTCAGAAAAGATCGCCATCATACACCGCTGAAAGGTGGCAGGGGCATTACAAAGCCCAAATAGCATTCTTCTAAATGTAAATGTGCCATACGGACATGTGAATGTAGTCTTTTCCTGATCTTCCGGGTAGATAGCAACCTGATTGTACCCGGAGTATCCATCCAAAAAGTAAAAATATTTTTGCCCTGTCAATTTTTCCAAAATCTGATCCACAAACGGGAGAGGGAAATGATCTTTCTTTGTCATTGAGTTCAATTTTTTGTAATCAATACAGACTCTCCACCCTGTTTGTAGTCTCATTGGCACCTCTTCACCCTTCTCATTTTGAATCACAGTCAGCCCGGATTTCTTTGGAATAACTTGTGTAGGGCTGACCCACTTGCTATCAGAGATGGGATATATGATCCCAGCATCCAACCACTTCACCACCTCTTGCTTAACCACTTCTTTCATGTTCGGATTTAGCCGACGTTGCATCTCTCTGCTCGGCTTAGCATTGTCCTCTAAATAGATATGGTGCATACAAACATCAGAACGGATCCCCTTAAGATCCGCCACCGACCAACCTATTGCCCCCATATACTCTTTAAGAACAGTTAAGAGTTGGGCTTCCTGTGCAGTAGTGAGGTTGGAGGCAATGATGACAGGTAGAGTGTGGTTAGGTCCCAGATATGCATATTTAAGGGAGTTCGGGAGAGGCTTGAGTTCCAGAGAAGGAGGATGTTCCAGAGATGACAAGATTGGTTCATATTGAAGTGCAGGAAGTGATTCTACCCTAGACCAGGGTGCAGAAGATAGGGGAGAATCCTGAAGCATGCTACCCTCTTCTAGGGTGTCCTCAATGTTATCCAGAATCACATCCTCAAATATATCAATGACATTGCATTCCTCTCCTTGATCCGGATATTGAGATGCCTTAAACACATTTAGGGAAACTTTCTCACCTCCAAAAGAAATATCCACCATTCCCGTGGCACAGTTGATGTTGGCCTTAGCAGTTGCTAGGAAAGGACGTCCCAAAATAATAGGGCTATGTTTCAATTCTTGAGACGAGGTCATATCCAAAATTAAGAAATCCACGGGAAAATATCATTCATGCACCTTAACAATGACATCCTCCAACAAACCCCTTGGAGTTTTAACCGACCGATCCGCCAGTTGAAGGATTATTGAATTGGGTTTTAACTCCCCCAGATCAAATTACTCGTAAATGAAGGTAGGCAAAAGATTCACGCTAGCACCTAAGTCTAGCAATGCATGATCAAAA
The DNA here is from genome assembly GCA_022559845.1 of Amorphophallus konjac. Taxonomy (NCBI): domain Eukaryota; kingdom Viridiplantae; phylum Streptophyta; class Magnoliopsida; order Alismatales; family Araceae; genus Amorphophallus; species Amorphophallus konjac. Next base: position 222,156,155 of record CM040118.1, read on the forward strand.
GTGACTCCACCTATATCACATGAGATTAACGGGGCTCCGGGGTCCTTCAATTTTTTTGGCAAATGATTCATCAAAACAACACTCACATCTTCAGATGCCGGCACATGCTTGATCACGTCTTTTGAGTTATCGCCTTGGATTCCCTTTTTGGAGTGCACAGCTCTTTCAAAAATTTTGCATATGCCGGCACATGCTTGATCACGTCCAAAAGTGGAATATTGATATTCACTTGTTTAAACAATTCCACTAGCTCTTCTTGGTAGACTGACTTTTTCTTTTGAGCCTTAAATTTTAGAGCATCGGGAAAAGGGATCTTAGGGACATACTCTTGAGGGCTTTCTTCATCAACCTTTGCTTTTCCTTTGTCCCGCTTGTTCTCTTCACCCTCTGACTTTTTCGTTTCTTGCACAATCACAGGCTCCTCATTTCTCACTATTACTCTCCTCGTGGGCATCTTGGCCCGAACTACTGCCCACATCCTTAGCATGATAAGGATCATTAAGAATTTTCCCGCTCCTAAGGGTAGAGATGGCTTTGGCATTCTCAAACTGAGGACCTACAGGAGGGGGCGGCTGAGGTTGATTGGGCTGATTGGGTTGAGGAAGAATGAGAGCTCTTAGAGGGAAGCCTGGATGTTGTTGATTGCGAGGGTTGGCAATGGGCTGACTTGGTAATTGGCCCATTTCCCTTCTCATGGCGGCTTCAGCCAATTGTCCCAATTGGGTTTCCAACTTAGAAATAGTTTGTTGGTGGGCATGGAGGGTCTGTTGGAAAGATTGACTTTGGGCTTGCATGGTTTGTTGGAAGGATTGGTTTTGGGCCAGAATTATTTGTTGTAATTGATAGAATCTATCATCAGTTTGGGAGTCTTAGTGGTGTAGAGGAAGAGGTTGATAGATTTGTTGGGAATTGGAAGATTGCCCGTAATTGGGCTGAGGAGGTTGGTATGGGGCCTGACCCTAGTTGAATCGGGGAAGTGGTTGTTGGGCTTGCGGTCCTCGACCATTAGCATTTCCTTGGAATAGTGGCTGAGCTTGGAATTGGTGTTGGATGAATGGTTTGTGAGTTTGAGATGCGGAGGGGATGGTGGGCTGATTTGGAGCTTGTTGATTTCTCCAATTGAAATTGGGGTTATTCCTCTAGCCCGGATTATAGGTGTTAGAAAATGGGTCATAGTTGGGCTTAGAGAACCCCTGGGCTACTTGGACTTGCTCCTGTATAAAAGGTGGTAGCTGGGCTGCTGTTGGACAATCAGACATATGATGGTCCGGGCTAGCACATAAAGCACACACCTCATGGTGTGTTGGGTCCGAGTATGGGTTGGACGTAGGTAAAATGGTGATTTCTTGTTTGTTTTGGGCCAGGAGTTGGTCTAACTTGTTAGCTAGCATATCAACTTGTTCTAGCTTTTGGGCCATGATGTCCACCTTGTCTAATTTTTTATGGATGAAATTCACATCCACACTAGCTTCAGGTTCCACACGATACATCCCGGCCCGTTTAGAGGGCCCAATGGTTCTCTCATATGAGGATAAGGAAGCATGGTTGATTGAATTCTCGCTCAACATTTCAAATAAGGCATAGGCCTCATCCTCACTCTTGCTCATAAAGGCCCCACCACATGATGCATCCACAATCTGCCTAACTTGATCATCTAAGCCTTCATAGAAAGCTTGCACTATTTGCCATTTGGAGAGCCCATGATGTGGGCATTTTCTGAGGAGTTCTTTTAATCTCTCCCATGATTCATGTATTTGTTCATTTGGGAGTTGCGCGAATCTTGTGATTGCACGTCTCATGGTGTTGGTTCTACCGATGGGGTAAAACTTCTTAAGGAACTCATGTTGCATATCTGCCCATGTGCCAATAGGTTTCCCTAAGGTCCCTATCCGGTATTTGGCTTTGTCCTTAAGTGAGAAAGAGAATAAGGTCAGGCGGAGAGCATCATCTGTGAAATTTTGAATTTTCACGGTGGAACAAATTTCTAGAAATTCATCTAGATGTTTATAGGGATCTTCATTGGTCTTCCCATAAAAGGATGGGAGCATATGAATGGTGCTAGATTTGATCTCATAGTGCAAAGTAGGGACATTAGGCAGTAGGATACAAGTGGATGGCTAATAATTCGAAGGAATGAAATATTCCTTCATCTGTTTGGGCACCCCTAATTGGTGTTGTTCAGCCATAGGTTGGGTTTGATTTTGAGCCGGATTGAAAATGAATCGCTCAATCTCACTAATGGGCTCAACTAAGTCACGGTGCTGAGATCTTCTCCCTTACATAAACCAAGGTTAAAGATGAGAGATGGGAGAATTTATTTATGATGATTTTTATTTTGTTTTATTTTTTATTTTTTTACTCAAACTAGGACGAAGAGAGAGAAGATGATATTTTCATTTTTTTTATTTTTATTTTTGTTTTTTTTATGCAAACACAAACAAATTGTCACACAAATTACTTAATGCCTTAGATGTGACCTAGACCTACAAATTGGGTTTCACAAAATGACTAAAGTGTAACTTAAGTTCACCATCAATTTTTCCACCGGCCAGGTAAGGGGTGGGGTAGTGGGAGGTTCTCCCTACTTTCGTAGGGACCTAATTATGCCAAACCACTAGCCCGCTTAAGACGTTTGCCGTCCGACCGTCTTACCTTAGGCACCGGTTTTTATAAGAGGGTAAGCCCAAATAACACAAGAACCACAGTGTGAACCTAAGGTCAATGTCTACTAGATTTTATTTAAGGTCTAGGTGATGCAAAGATGCATGGGAATTGTGGTTTGTGGGTTAAGGAAGGGTGATGAAATCCCCACCATATCTTACTTATGGGTGTTGCCCTTAGAATATTTTAGAAATGATATGCAACAAACCGAGTTCAAATAAGAGGTTCTATGCAAGCATGGAAATGCATGAGCATGTTTTTGGAAAAATTAGAGTACTCACCTTACCTCCCGCAATCTTCAATAATGCAATTAACAATAATTAAATGACAAAAATAAATTCTATCCTAAATGATGCATGACCTAAAACATGGAAGTGTTGGTTCTACTCTTACAATGAATATTTTTATTAAAGTTCAAGTGATGATTTTTTTTTATTTAGTGAACTTATCTAACCACAAGATATGAAATGTAGAGAAATGAAATTAAAATGGAGGAGGAAAAGTTAGGATACTTACTTGAAAAGCGTTCTCTCGTTCTTTTTTTTTTTGAAATGGATGACTAAATCACAAAGATGAAAGAAAGAAAGACAAACTTACCTCTAATTTTTTTTTGAGTTTTCAAGTTACTTTTTCTCCCTTTTTTTTCTGCAAAAAAGAAAAGAAAAGAGAACTTTATTAGTACACTATAAACATAAGGAAAACAAAGTTCTTAAGTCAAAAATCATCATTCTTCCCCGGTAACGGTGTCAAAAAATGATAACGCGATAGTTCATCGTTTAAAACATGCGTATCAATCTTAAAATTTCCAACTCGCACTAGATGAAAGTAAGACGTAATAAGGTGGCGAGAAGGGTTGAATCCACAGAGAAGAAGAGATTTTTAGAGTTAAAAACTTTGGAGTCCTTTGAAAAATACTTGTGATTTTGCTTTGCTTAAAGAAAATAATGAAATGATGAACGAACCAAACACTTAATTAAAAACACTTATGACTATGAACCTATGCTTTAGAAAATAATTGCATAAAGTGGAGAAGAAGAGGTAGACGAAGGAGGAAGAGAGGGAAGATGAACAAGATCTAGATAAAATGAACACTTCTTTCATTAACATAAAGAAACAAGTACATGAAATGCAAGACAAGCTTACAATAAAGATGTGACGAGATTACAATGAAGTAAAATGAAACTAAAGTAATAACAAAAAGAGGAGCCTGAGGTGTGAAGATAGTAGTAGCAATGGTGATGATGCCGTCGTCTCCTCCTCGTCGAGCCTTGGAGAGGATCGCTCCGTCTTGAAAGAGATCATCGTGGAAAGAGGTAGATGAAGAAGCCGTCATCGGCCACGTCACGAGCCTTGGAACGTCGCCTGCCTTGATGTGCACATCCCCATGAAAGGAGAGTTGTGGAGGATAAACTTTGGAGAGAAATAGAGAGAGGAATGTAGAAGGATTTGTGTGGAGCTGTAGATGGAAGAAGATGAGAGAGTAAAACAGTGAGAAAATAAATATAACTCGTAAATGAAGAAGAATTGGAGGAAGTGATAGAAGAAGAAAATCTAGATCTAAAAGAGAGAAAGAACGTATATGAAAAACTTAGAAAGAAAAGAAGAGTGGAAGAGCTTCAAAACGGAGGAAGAACAGAAGCTAGAACCTCGGATGAACAGTAAAATCACAGGACAGCAAGTTGAAAAATGGGAAATAACTTCCAAACCAGAATGAATTAGAGGATGATGTATAAGAAGATGTTGTAGCACACGTAAAAAGAAAGAACTTTTATGAAGACAGTAAGAGAAGAAAATGAATAGAAGGGGGAGAAATAAGAGGAAGAACAGAGAGAAATACTGATTCGTAGATGAACAGGGTAACACAGTGAAAAATACAAAATACCAAGAAAACTGGGAGGAATTAGAAGATGATGCAGAAGAAGAAGTTGTAGAGAACTTAAAAATAAAGAACTTTCACGAAGATAATAAGAGGAGAAGAGGGACGGAAGAGGGAGGACTCGGCGGCCTAAGAAGATGTGAGAGGGAGAGGGAGAGAAAAATTGCCAAAAGAAGAACTCCCTTTTCTCCTCCTTGTCAGGGGCTATTTATAGGGAAAGTTGGGTAGATGGAGGGTGGAGATTATATCAAAAGGAGATGGATGGCTGGGATTTAGGTAGAATATGATACATGGGGAAGAGGAAAAGTAGGTGGGCGCCTGTTTCTTGGACTTTGGGCATCCCCTTTCCCAAGGCTCATCATGTATCTCCTTTAATTCAACCTTTGAATTCAATTTTCCCTCCAACCAGAATATATGTTTCTTTTCCTCAATTTCAAACTTTTAAAATTTCTTTTCCCTCCAACCAAAATATGTGCTTTTGATTGGGTCAAAGTGGTGGTGACAGTTTTGCCCCCGGCTTCTTTTGTAATTACCTTCGGTGTCCTGCACACACATAATTGCACTTTAGTTCATAAAAATTACCACAATGTGCACATAAATCTCAAATGCTCATGGTTATGCAATGGAGAATTAATGCTCATGGCCCTCAACTTCAATTTATTATTAAATAATATCACTGAATTAAACAATTTGTGTGAAAGCTCCAATTTAAATGTGGAGTTGAGCTTAACTATGAAATATGCATAATTGCCTAATTATATGCACATAAAATGATGTACATGCGATGACTTATCATAAGAAATGGACACTTATCAGCCAACTACCTGACCCCCCCTTCCTATGGCTCTCGTTTCCCCCTCTTCCCTGCCACGACAGTCATTCCTCTTCCCCCCCTCTCCCTCTGGCTCTCTTTTCCCCCCTCTTCCCTGCCACGACAGTCATTCCTCTTCCCCCCTCTCCCTCTAACTTCTCTTTGCTCCCCTCACAAGCTCACATAGGCCATGTTCCACTACCCCCCTTTCCCAGCCTTCTCTCCCCCTAACCCACCCACTATCCTGCAGAGACGTCGTACCCTCCCCTCTCCCTACATTTCCTCCCCTCTCTAAACTTCTTCTCCTCTCCCCCTCCCTCTTTACCTCGATAGCTTTCCCACCCCTCTCTATTATCCCAATTTTACGCTCGCGTACCAGCGTCCCCCCCCCCTTTCTCACCGTTGTCTTTCCCACCCCCCCTCTTGGCCATCCCCCAGGCGCACCTCCCTCTCCCGCCTGCGTCTCTCTCTCAACCTCATATCTCTCCACCAGCCCTCTCTCTCTCTAATACCTTCGCAACCCTAGAGATGTCTCCCCTTCCCCTTCTCTCTGTTCTCATGCAACCATCGCACCACCCATCTCCCAGCTCGCCACCGCCAAGTATCCGGCCCGTGCACCCTCGCCACCACCATGCATGCTACCACTCCACCCCTCAGGCTATCCCATGCGCAAGCCCCTCCGCCTGCTAACCCAGCCCATACCCCACCCCTCCCAAGCAACCATCCCATCCCATCATGCTAATAGTCTGCCATCATGCCCCCTCCTACACGAGAGGCCACCTGCGTCGCCTGCACCAGAGAAGGGACAGGCCAGCCGTCGGCCCACCCGCAGCCCTCGCTGGACCCATCGCGGACACCATTCGTCTGCCAGCTCGTCTAGAGAAAAGAGGGCGCTCATCATTTTTAGTTTCTGTAAAGCCATATGATGGGCAGCATGAACTTTCTGGCAAATGATTTAGTTCTTCACAGAAGACCTCCTCACACTCTGCTCAGCATAGTCCAAGATCTCATAATTGCTGATCTTGCCAGTGCATTGATTAGCAGCGAAAAAATTCCTTTGAAGGTGCTATAAAGATGTTGGGGAGTTAATAAATCTTACTGTTAATCAGGATCAGAACCATCAGCCTCTCTATGGAAGGACACTTTTCCATCGCATTGAGATATTTGCAACATCAGATCTTCTCAGTGGCTTATATGTAAGTGCACATAGGATGTTCCACTCAGAAGTCCTGCAATTGAGATGCAAGTTTGGGCAGTGGCAAGCTGGTCAGGTGGCATTTTGTGCAAAGATTAGCAAACACTATCAGTTGCCTCACAAAGGCATCATACCTGAATAATTTGGAGTGATTGGTCGGTACGAAGGACAAGGAAGGCTTGTTGAACTTGGGTTCCAAACTCCTCGTAGGGTTGATGGGAAGCTTGTTATTCTTGATGGAAAGTACATCAGAGAAGGTACAGAAATTGGATTCGTTTATTGGGCCCCTGAGTACCATTTCTTGGTATTTTTTCAACCGCTTGAGGCTTCAGAGTTAGATCTCACTGTTCATGATGCGTCAACAAGCGCATACTCTTGACTGTGTTGAGTATGTAGATTAAAATTTTTGAAGGCACATGGCAAAAAAAGAGACGCTGGCATTTGAGGCTGTTCTTTCCGAAAAAGCGATGCAAATCTCTTTTGGCATGATATTTTTAGATCAAGGACAGGCGTGAACACAAAAGAAATGAAAATCTCGAACTTGAAGGTGGTTTCACATCAAAATGGTATCAGAGCTTAGGGAACCAGGTTGCTCCAACCAACCGGGATCCTGAGCTACGAGGTTCGAGGATGAACCTCCTCCAAGCGGAGGTGTTTGATGGGATCGGCAAGCTGCTTCAACAAAACTATAAAATAGCTATTTATGTTTTACTTGTCTCATGTTAATTGGGCCATATGTATGAGCCTATGGGTCATGTTTTATGTTCATAGTAATTATGTCTACCATAATCATGTAAGAGTCTTTTTTTTATTTTTGTGTCTTTTAGTCTTCCCAAGAGAGTTATGATGAGTAGGTATTAGGTGTTAATGAGTTCTCTTTTGGTTTTCTCTAAAGAGTCTATAAAAGGTCATGTAACTCTTCTTTAGAATACAATGAAGTGAAGTTAATTTTTGGAAAATGTAGGCCATTGCCCTCCCACATTTCTCTTCCCTCTTCCCATCCCTTCTCTCCCAAGTTATCTCCTCTCTCTCCTCCCAGCCTTCCCACTTCGCAGGCGCCCCCCTCTAGCCCTCTCTTTTCTTCTACCTCTTCCCCATCTACTTTCCTCTTCTCTCTCTCAATCTTCCTGCTACCCCTCTCTGAGCGCCGGCCTTCTCTTCCTCCATCCTCTCCCTTGGCTTCCCCATCTCCCCCTCCCTCACATCTACCTGCTTGGCCAACTACCCGACCTCCCCTTCCTCTGGCTCTCTTTTCCCCCTCTTCCCTGCCACGGCAGTCATTCCTCTTCCCCCCCCTCTCCCTCTAACTTCTTCTGAAATGGCCATTCTCTTTGCTACCCTCACAAGCTCACACAGGCCAGGTTCCACTACCCCCCCTTTCCCAACCTTCTCTCCCCCTAACCCTCCCCCTATCCTACAGAGACGCTGTACCCTCCCCTCTCCCTGCATTTCCCCCCCTCTATGAACTTCTTCTCCTCTCCCCCTCCCTCTTCACCTCGACAGCTTCCCCACCCCTCTATATTATCCCAAATTTATGCTCGCGTACCAGCGTCCCCCCCCTTTCTCACCGTTGTCTTTCCCACCCCCCCTCTTGGCCATCCCCCAGATGCAACTCCCTCTCCCGCCTGCGTCTCTCTCTCTACATCATATCTCTTCACCAGCCCTCTCTCTCTCTAATACCTTCGCACCCCCGGAGATGTCTCCCCTCCTCCTTCTCTCTGTTCTCATGCAACCATCGCACCACGCATCTCCCAGCTCTACACCGCCAATTATCTTGCCCGTGCACCCTCGCCACCACCATGCATGCTGCCACTCCACCCCTCAGGCTATCCCATGCGTACACCCCTCCGCCCGCTAACCCAGCCCATACCCCACCCCTCCCAAGCCACCATCCCATCCCAACATGCTACTAGTCTGCCATCGTGCCACCCCCTACACGAGAGGCCACCTGCGTCGCCTACACTAGAGAAGGGACTGGCCAACCGTCGGCCCACCCGTAGCCCTCGCTAGACCCATCGCGGACACCATTCGTGTGCCAGCTCGTCTAGAGAAAAGAGGGCACTCATCATTTTTAGTTTCTTTAAAGCCAGATGATGGGCAATAGGAACTTTCTGGAAAACGATTTAGTTCTTCACAGAAGACCTCCTCACACTCTGTTCAGCGTAGTCCAAGATCTCATAATTGCTGATTTTGCCAGTGCCTTGATTAGCAGGGAGAAAATTCCTTTGAAGGTGCTTTAAAGATGTTGGGGAGTTAATAAATCTTACCATTAATCAGGATCAGAACCATCAGCCTCTCTATGGAAGGACACTTTTCCATCGCATTGAGATATTTGCAACATCAGATCCTCTCAGTGGCTTATATGTAAGTGCACATAGGATGTTCCACTAAGAAGTCCTGCAATTGAGACGCAAGTTTGGGTAGTGGCAAGCTGGTCAGGTGGCATTTCATGCAAAGATTAGCAAACACTTTCAGTTGCCTCGTAAAGGCATCATCCCTGAAGAATTTGGAGTGATTGGTCGGTACGAAGGACAAGGAAGGCTTGTTAAACTTGGGTTCCAAACTCCTCATAGGGTTGATGGGAAGCTTGTTATTCTTGACGGAAAGTACATCAGAGGAGGTCTAGAAATTGGATTCGTTTATTGGGCACCTGAGTACCATTTCTTGGTATTTTTTCAACCGCTTGAGGCTTCAGAGTTAGATCTCACTGTTTATGATGCATCAACAAGCGCATACTCTTGACTGTGTTGAGTATGTAGATTAAAATCCTTGAAGGCACACGGCAAAAAAAGAGATGCTAGCATTTGAGGCTGTTCTTCTCGAAAAAGCGATGCAAATCTCTTTTGGCATGATATTTTTAGATCAAGGACAGGCTTGAACACAAAAGAAATGAAAATATCAGACTTGGAGGTGGTTTCACATCAAAATGGTATCAGAGCTTAGGGAACCGGGTTGCACCAACCAACCGGGATCCTGAGCTATGAGGTTCGAGGACGAACCTCCTCTAAGCGGAGGGGTTTGATGGGATCGGCAAGCGGCTTCAACAAAACTATAAAATAGCTATTTATGTTTTAGTTGTCTCATGTTAATTGGGCCATATGTATGAGCCTAATGGGTCATGTTTTATGTTCATAGTAATTATGTCTACAATAATCATGTAAGAGTCTTTTTTTTATTTTTGTGTCTTTTAGTCTTCCCAAGAGAGTTATGATGAGTAGGTATTAGGTGTTACTGAGTTGTTTTTTGGTTTTCTCTGAAGAGTCTATAAAATGTCATGTAACTCTTCTTTAGAATACAATGAAGTGAAGTTAATTTTTGGAAAATGTAGGCCCTTGCCCTCCCACCTTTCTCTTCCCTCTTCCTATCCCTTCTCTCCCACGTTATCTCCTCTCTCTCCTCCTAGCCTTCCCACTTCGCAGGTGCCCCCCCTCTAGCCCTCTCTTGTCTTATACCTCTTCCCCATCTACTTTCCTCTTCTCTCTCTCAATCTTCCTGCTACTCATTCCTGAGCGTCGGCCTTCTCTTCCGCCATCCTCTCCCTTGGCTTCTCCATCTCCCCCTCCCTCACATCTACCTGCTTGGCCAACTACCCGACCCCCCTTCCTCTGGCTCTCTTTTCCCCCTCTCCCCTACCACGACAATCATTCCTCTTCCCCCAGTCTCCCTCTACCTTCTTCTGAAATGGCCATTCTCTTTGCTCCCCTCACAAGCTCACACAGGCCAGGTTCCACTACCCCCCCTTTCCCATCCTTCTCTCCCCCTAACCCTCCCACTATCCTACAGAGACGTCGTACCCTCCCCTCTCCCTGCATTTCCCCCCCTCTCTGAACTTCTTCTCCTCTCCCCCTCCCTCTTCACCTCGACAGCTTCCCCACCCCTCTCTATTATCCCAGTTTTATGCTCGCGTACCAGCGTCCCCCCCCTTTCTCACCGTTGTCTTTCCCCCCCCCCTCTTAGCCATCCCCCAGGCTATGTCTCTCTCTCTACCGCATATCTCTTCACCAGCCCTCTCTCTCTCTAATACCTTCGCACCCCCGGAGATGTCTCCCCTCCCTCTTCTCTCTGTTCTCATGCAACCATCGCACCACCCATCTCCCAGCTCGCCACCGCCAAGTATCCTGCCCGTGCACCCTCGCCACCACCATGCATGCTGCCACTCCACCCCTCATGCTGTCCCATGCGCACGCCCCTCCGCCTGCTAACCCAGCCCATACCCCACCCCTCCCAAGCCACCATCCTATCCCATCATGCTACTAGTCTGCCATCGTGCCCCCCCCTACACAAGAGGCCACCTGCGTCGCCTGCACCAGAGAAGGGACAGGCCAGCCGCCGGCCCACCCGCAACCCTCGCTGGACCCATCGCGGACACCATTCATGTGCGAGCTCGTCTAGAGAAAAGAGGGCGCTCATCGTTTTTAGTTTCTGTAAAGCCAGATGATGGGCAACAGGAACTTTCTGGAAAACGATTTAGTTCTTCACAGAAGACCTCCTCACACTCTGTTCAGCGTAGTCCAAGATCTCATAATTGCTGATCTTGCCAGTGCCTTGATTAGCAGGGAGAAAATTACTTTGAAGGTGCTTTAAAGATGTTGGGGAGTTAATAAATCTTATCGTTAATGAGGATCAGAACCATCAGCCTCTCTATGGAAGGACACTTTTCCATCGCATTGAGATATTTGCAACATCAGATCCTCTCAGTGGCTTATATGTAAGTGCACATAGGATGTTCCACTCATAAGTCCTGCAATTGAGACGCAAGTTTGGGCAGTGGCAAGCCGGTCAGGTGGCATTTCGTGCAAAGATTGGCAAACACTATCAGTTGCCTCACAAAGGCTTCATCCCTGAAGGATTTGGAGTTAGTGGTCGGTACGAAGGACAAGGAAGGCTTGTTGAACTTGGGTTCCAAACTCCTCGTAGGGTTGATGGGAAGCTTGTTATTCTTGATGGAAAGTACATCAGAGGAGGTCCCGAAATTGGATTCATTTTTTGGGCCCCCGAGTACCATTTCTTGGTATTTTTTCAACCGCTTGAGGCTTCAGAGTTAGATCTCACTGTTTATGATGCGTCAACAAGCGCATACTCTTGACTGTGTTGAGTATGTAGATTAAAATCCTTGAAGGCACACGGCAAAAAAAGAGACGCTGGCATTTGAGGTTGTTCTTTCCGGAAAAGCGATGCAAATCTCTTTTGGCATGCTATTTTTAGATCAAGGACAGGCCTGAACACAAAAGAAATGAAAATCTCAGACTTGGAGGTGGTTTCACATCACTCACCCTCCTCCAAAGGAGATGACGTACCTATGACACATACTAGGGAAATTCCAGTATTGGCAAAACATAGAAAGCCAGCACGGGATCCAAGTTTCCAGTCACGTACCTAAGGGTCCCATGGTGGAAGACCCGACTAGCCCCACTGTCACGTCCCGAGCCTTTATTACAACGGAAGACTCGCTCGAGAAACGCGAACATCCGGCATGGTAAGCCTCTTGCAAGCAAGAACGATCAGAGCGTAAGACAATCACACATAATGCAATTGCACAATAATTACTCAAACTCCAACTTATTTCATTATTAATCAAGAATTCAAGTACAACCACTAATTCAACTTCCACCATACTAGACTCAATAAATAGGAAAATTACATAGACTCAATCTAAATAATGTAGACTTTCCTAAGTCTTCACTCTCAATTTGATATGATTTTCATTCGCTCTTGGACTCGCTACTTGTATAACTCGAATCTGAATTCGTATCACTTCCATCTCCTGAAAAAGATTGGAAATAGGTAATGAGCACACTTACCCAGTAGGTATCTTCGCATCAACATGAAGGCACTATTAAAGTAATTAACCTTTTTAGCTCTAGAAGAATAAGGTAAAATCATGCGAAATGCGATCAATCATGCGAAAAACCAAAGTAACAAAGATGATAGAATGAGCAAGTAAGAATTAGCACTTAATATCACAAGAACATGATATGGCCTTTCACGAACAAGAATGTAACGAGAATGTACTAGCAAGTCACATAATCATCACTCCAATATCTTTCGCTTATGAGCAAGTACTTCGTAAATTTCTGTGGAATATCAAGCAATCAAGCAAGAAAGTCATGTCGTGCCGTGGATTTTCACTTATTTATAAAGAAAGTACTCCCAACGCAATGCGACGCCAGTAGCATCATACCCCATGGTTTATAATAGTATGTTTCCGACAATCAGTCGAGGGGACTAGCATAGAGCCCTTGAACACAATCAGTGCTCGATCGCATCTTCAAGTATAAATCAAGCTATTTCCACGCATGTAACAATAAAGTATGGCCAAGAATGTAATAAGTTCAATAAGCTGATAACAATAATCAATGAATAAACGCTTCAATTTAGAATATGAGAGATCAAGAATGACTTATACTATGTTATGCTCATGGAAATAATTCGGCAGCATAACGATACATTTCTTAACTTTCATAATTTAAATTAAGTATCTTGATCATTATGACAAGTCCTAGAACATCAATGATCCATCTAAGAATTTTTAGAATATCAACCCTTTGGTAAAACCTTGGGTTAATGTATTCAAGAACTGTGACGGTCTTTTACTGGGCCGTTACATAACGTGACGCTCCAATATTGGGCCGTTACAATGGTCTGAATCCCGAAACAAGAAATTTGACTCAGTAAAATGTGACGGTCGTTTATTTGGTCGTTAGACGATCCTGACGGTCCAACATTGATCTGTTACATTTTCAGAAACCAGGAACCATCGACAGTGTTCTCTAATGATTCGATTTTCATGGTGCAACCAACTCGGCGTCCGAGTGGGAATCCCAGGCTTGCGGAGAATTACGGAGGCCTTGAAACAAGATTTCCTAGTCCATTGGAAGGAATATCCAATAGAGAGGTCTTCATGTTCAAGATAATGTTCCTATAGTGCAAAGTGTGAACTAATGGACATATATCAGAATATATGCCATGTACTTAAAGAAAATGACTCTATAGATAGAAAAGACTGTGAAACGGTGTAAAACCATGACAAAACTCCGTCAATACATCATTTGAAATCATAAATTAAATTCAAACTATAAAGTTTAGCCAATGAAATTAACATAACTCAAAATAACTTAAAATGCTTGTAATCATGTAATTCCTATCCTGAAAAAATAAATAAACTCAAAGTCATGATATCAGGTCAAAACTTAGATAACTAGGGTTATTTATAAGTAGACTTGACTAATTTCCATTCCGTCTCGAGTTGACAAAAAATAGTGTTCTAACGGCCTAGCATAGGTGCATTACAGTCCGTGTGACGGTTTGTCGAGGGGCCGTTACAGTATTGTAACGCTTCTGCTATGGTGCGTCAGAGACAACAGATGAATTTAAATGCAACAGAGAGTGTGACGGTTTATTGTAAGGCCATTACGGTCATGTGACGGTCCTACCCTAATCTGTCATAGCTTCTACTGACAGTAAAAATAAGAAACTATGTCCATGCAAGAAGAATCATAATCACTAACTAGTCTAGTCATGATAAACGAAGTAAAGACCAGGTATATGCATAGGTTGCAGTGAATGAACAAGATGATATCTTTTATCTTCGTTAGGCTAAAGGTATGCATGTATGCATGAACTCACTAAAATATGAAACTCATGATCTAGAGTGCATGAAATCAAGTAAAATCAGAGGGCTTTTATCCCTATCAAGATGTTTTTGAAGATCATGAGATGACCTACCTTTTAACTGAGCTTTAACTTTCCCATTTATGACTGCAAGACACACCCTAATCTCTCCTTTCCTGGGATTTTTTAGCAACTTCATGTTGCCCTAGTTCCTTAGCCTCTTGACCTAAGGACGTGAAATTTGGAGGGTAAGAAGATGAAACTAAGGGGAACAAAAGGTTCTAAATAACCAAACTCTAATTACCTCGTTTAGACGTCCAAATCTCTTGATCTTTAGGGGACTTGCGTTCAGTTTCCTAGGTTGCTAAGGTCCGACCAGCAACTTTGGAAGCTTCAATCTTCTTGTTTGGTTGATCTCCTAGCACGAAATTAGGAGAGCTGTTGGACCTTAGTATCAGAAATAAAAAGTTCCAAAGAACTTACCCGAAATTCTATCTCATTACCTTGATTCTTCACGAGCCAAAAGTAAGGGTTGCTCAGTTCAGAACTGGGTTCTATTTATAGGGATTTGGCTAGGGTTTGAGGATTATATAAATTTTAGAGTTTTTAGTTGGTCAAAACATTATCCCTAAGAGTCCTTAGCAACCTTACACATCCTTCTAATTATGTCTCTAGTAGATAGGATCCCAAAGTTCCAATCTTTTTGCAAGTTCTTTAACTTACGGAATCAGTAAGGTGTAACAGTCGTGTCTAGGCGTGTTACATCACTGTAGCGGTCTCCCGATAGACTGTTACATTCAACGTGTATAGAGTTTCAATTTAATAAAACTCTTTTATTTATTTTATCTATATAATTTTCTATAAAAATAGTATTTATCTTTAAAATTCATGAATATGTTAAATAACCTTCTAGAATATGGGCCAAACTTAATGGGCTTGATCTTTAAACCTTTTGAGTCTTAATTGAATAGGCTAGGCTAATTATTTAACACCATTGGGCCTTATAACCCATTTATTAGTTCAATATTTATTAATCTATTTAGCCCTTATAAATTCCTAATAAATTCTAGGAAATTCCATAAATAACCAGAAATTATTTATATAAATTCTAGGGTACTACACCCTCCCCCACTTAAAAGAATTTGATCCCCAAATTCAATACATGAATTGTGGAGAGTGTACTTACAGTTGAATAATTCTGGGAATCTTTTTCGCATAGCTTCTTCGGTTTCCCATGTTACTTCATATGGCCATGTTTTCTTCCATTGTATCTTGACCATAGGAATAACTTTATTCCTTAGTTGACGCATTTCCCATTCCAAAATCTTTATTGGTGTTTGGTCGTACATCATATCCTTCTGAATATCCAAATTATCATAAGTGATAACATGGTCAGGATCATATACATACATTTTCAGCATAGAGACGTGGAATACGTCATGAACTCCTGCTAATTGTGGAGGTAAAGTTAGTCCATAAGCCACCTCACCGACCCTTTCAAGAATTTTAAATGGGCCAATGAATCTTGGAGTTAGCTTTCCTTTAATGCCAAATCTTCGAATACCACAGCCTGGAGAAACTTTCAGGTATACATGATCTCCCACCTGAAACTCCAAGTCACGTCTTCAATTGTCGGCATAAGATTTCTGCCTATCTTGCACCATCTTCATTCTTTCTTGAATGAGCTTGATCTTCTCTGAAGAATCCCTTACAAGATCGGGGCATAGGAATTGCTTTTCCCCTATTTCGTTCCAACATATTGGTGATCTACACCCTTTTTCATATAAAGCTTCAAAGGGTGCCATCTGTATACTGGCCTGATAACTGTTGTTATATGCAAATTCTACCAGAGGCAAGTGATCATGCCAACTTCCTCCGAAATCGATGGCACAAGCCCTGAGCATATCTTCTACCACTTGATTTATTCTTTCAGTCTGACCATCAGTTTGTGGGTGAAATGATGTACTAAAATTTAATCTAGTCCCTAGTGAATGTTGTAGACCCTTCCAGAACTGCGATGTGAATCGAGGATCTCTATCAGATATAATAGTGATAGGGACACCATGTAATTTAACAATTTCTTTTATGTATAATGCTACTAGAATATCCACAGACCATCAACTTTTTATGGGTAAAAAATATGCAGACTTTGTTAATCGGTCTATGATTACCCATATACCATCCTGTCCTCCTCTGGTCTTAGGTAAACCCATGTTGAAATCCATCCCTATACTTTCCCATTTCCATTGGGGAATATTCAAGGGATGCAATTTACCTGCGGGTCTAAAATGATATGCTTTTACTTGTTGGCAGGTGAGGCAACGGGACACGAAATCAGCTATTTCTCTCTTCATATTGGGCCACTAGAAGTTTCTTTTGAGATCTTGATACATCTTTGTACCACCTGGGTGAATAGTGTACTTGGAATTATGTGCTTCTTCTAGGATCAATTTCTTTGTATCCTCGCGATCTGGTACATACACTCGGCCCTTGAATAGCAATCTTCCGTCATTAGAAACAGAGAAATCCGGTCTTTGTTCAATATTGGCTTTAATCTCTAGTAGTGCGGGATCATCATTTTACAGCTTGGCCAGATCTTCTATCAATGTAGGTTGAGCTCGGATGTTGGCTATGAAACAATCTTCTTTCTTTATGTCAATATCTAAGTTCAACTGAGCAAATTGAGGAATAAGGTTAGTCATACTAATCATAAGACTTGATAGCATTCCCATTGGTTTCTTACTGAGTGCATCTGCTACAACATTTGCCTTGCCATGATGATATTGAATAGCAAAATCAAAGTCCTTGAGATATTTTAACCATCTCCTCTATCTCATATTTAACTCCTTTTGAGAAAATAAGTATTTCAAGCTTTTGTGGTCCGAATAGACCGTGAACTTCTCTCCATAGAGATAATGATGCCAAATTTTCAAGGCGAAGATAACAGCTGCTAGTTCTAAATCATGCACGGGATAATTTTCCTCGTGACGTTTCAATTATCTTGAGGAATAACATATTACCTTTCCATTCTGCATGAGGACACATCCTAAGCCGATACCAGACGCATCCATATATACTTCGAATCCACCACCTTCCACTGGTAGTGATAGAATAGGAGTTGTCATAAGATGATTCTTAAGCGTTTGAAAACTCTTTTCACATTCCTCTGACCAGACAAAAGGATTTTCTTTTCTTGTGAGTCTAGTTAAAGGAACTGTAATCTTTGAGAAGTCCTTAATGAACCTCCTATAGTAACCAGCTAGACCCAGAAAGCTTCTTACTTCTGATACAGTCGTTGGCCGGCTCCAATTTCTGACAGCTTCCACTTTCGAAGGATCCACAGCGATACCTTCCTTGGAAATAATGTGGCCTAGGAATGAAACTTCTTTGAGCCAGAATTCACATTTGTTAAGCTTGGCATAAAGTTTATGTTCCCTAAGTGTTTGCAAAGTTATCCTCAGATGTTCTTCATGTTCCTCTTTTGGCTTAGAATATATCAAGATATCATCGATAAAGACGACGATGAATTGGTCCGGATATGGTTGAAAAACAATGTTCATAAGTTGCATAAATGCTATTGGGACATTAGTTAACCCGAATGGCATTACCACGAATTCATAGTGGCCATAACGACTTCGAAAAGCCGATTTATAAATGTCTTCTTCTTTAATTCTAAGCTGATGATAACCTGATCTAAGGTCAATCTTGGAGAAATATTCTACTCCCGAAAGCTGATCGAAGAGCTCATCAATACGCGTCAACGGGTACTTGTTTTTGATTGTGAGTTGATTCAGTCGCCGATAGTCGATGCATAGCCTGAGAGAACCATCCTTCTTCTTGAAAAATAGAACTGGCGCACCCCAAGGGGATGTGCTAGGTCTAATGAAGCCCTTATCTAGAAGTTCCTGCAACTACCTCTTTAGTTCCTTGAGTTCTGTGGGGGACATCCTGTAAGGGGCTATAGAAACAGGTGTTGCTCCTGGAATGAGTTCAATAGTGAAGTTCACTTCCCTTTCGATCGCTAAACTGTGTAATTCGGATGGGAATACATCTGGGAACTCATTTACAATAGGGATGTCTGCTATGATGATTTCCTTGGATTTTGTAACAATGACAGAAGTAAGAAAAGCTTCACATCCTTGCGAAATAAGTTTGCAAGCGTGAAGAGAGGATATGATAGGGGGGTGTTTCTTGTATTTGATGCCAAGGAAAGAGAATCTTGAAAGACTTGATTTTTGGAAGGATATAATCCTATTTTTGTAGTTTATATAAGCATCATGATCTACAAGCCATTCTACCCCTAAAATGGCATCATAACCTTTCATGTTAAGACATACTAGGTTTGCGGGGAGATTATGACCTTCTACTATCACTTCGCCATTAGGATAATAGTCGGTAAGCTTTGTTCCAGAACCTATGGGTGTGGTAATAGCAAGATCTGAAGGTAAGGGAACTGATGCAATTGGTAATATTTTTGCGAAAGTAGTGGAGATAAAAGAATGAGAGGCACAGTTTCAAATAGCACAAATGTAGGACGAGAGCAAATTTGAAGGGTACCTTCCATAAGCCCACCATCCCTGGGCGCTTCCTCTTCTTCTAAAATGGCATTGAGGCGAGCTTGCCTCCTGCGTCCACCACCAGATGGCTAGTCTTTCATAAGGGGGCAATCTGGCATGCGATGCTCCCTGCTTCCACAGTGTAAACAAGCGCCAAGACGCTTCCAGCACTCTTCAGCCGAGTGGCCGAACTTTTCATAAAAAGTGAAAGCCGTGGCGACTTGTTCCTTCTCCTTAATCTTCTTATTCTTCTAAGAACTTCCACCGTTCCCGCTCCTGGATCGCTTCTTACTATCACGGCTTTTGTGAGGTTCCGTGATACTGAACCTTTCTTTCTTATAACGCTGATCAGATTGTCGGCTGGACTCTTCTCCTTTCCCCTTCAATTTCTCGACCTTTTCTAAGGTCCTTTCACATAAGTATGCCCGCTGAACCATTTCCACATAAGTGCAGATGTTTTGGGTCCCGAGCTGCTGAATGAAATCGGGCCGTAACCCGTCCATAAACCGATTTGCCTTCAATAGATCGGTACTAATTAGATGTGGTGCATAAGGTGCTAGCCTTGAGAATTGTAAATCATATTCTGTCACTGTCATCATTCCTTGTCGAAGAGAGGCGAACTCCATAGCCTTTCTTTCTTTCACATGCTCAGAGAAATACTTGGCACGGAACAAGGTGACAAAACCATCCCATGTATGAGGTGCATCAGCCGGAGGTGCCGGAACCGACTTCCACCATGTACGGGCATCATTGTTGAGTTGGAAGGTTGCAAGACGCACCTTCTCTTGATCAGTGCATTGGATGACGTCAAAGATACGGTTCATCTCATCAATCCAGTTCTATACTTTGTCCGGATTAGAAGAACCATAGAAATGCAGAGGGTTTAAACTCTGAAAATTGTGATGTAAATCAACAGCTCTTGCCCCTGCGCCAGCTTGCGCCATGGTTTGTAATGCCTGAGTAAGGCTGGCAACTATTTGTTGCATGCCATTCCAATCTACGTGATGAGCCATGGTAATAATAAGGTACCTGAGAGAAATATAATAACTTATTATTTCTCATGAAATTTGGAAGAAATTAAATCTTAAAGCTAATTAACTATCTTATCTCGGGCTCTACCCAATTCTCACATGGGTATGGGAATTTCTTCCTTAGTTTATAGGTAGGGGTCCTTAAACCTTAGACTTATCCTATGACATGATTCTTCTCCCTAAGTCCTGAGACTTAGGCTCTGATACCAACTTAACTGTCACGTCCCGAGCCTTTATTACAGCGGAAGACTCGCTCGAGGAACGCGAACAGCAGGCATGGTAAGTCTCTTGCAAGCAAGAATGATCAGAGCGCAAGACAATCACACATAATGCAATTGCATAATAATTACTCAAACTCCAACTTATTTCATTATTAATCAAGAATTCAAGTACAACCACTAATTCAATTTCCACCATACTAGACTCAATAAATAAGAAAATTACATAGACTCAATCTAAACAATGTAGACTTTCCTACGTCTTCACTCTCAATTTGATACGACTTTCATTCGCTCTCGGACCCGCTACTTGTATAACTCGAATCCGAATTCGTATCACTTCCATCTCCTGAAAAAGATTAGAAATAGGTAATGAGCACACTTACCCAGTAGGTATCTTCACATCAACATGAAGGTACTATTACAGTAATTAACCTTTTTAGCTCTAGAAGAATAAGATAAAATCATGCGAAATGTGATCAATCATGCGAAAAACTAAAGTAACAAAGATGATAGAATGAGCAAGTAAGAATTAGCACTTAATGTCACAAGAACAAGATATGGCCTTTCACGAATAAGAATGTAACGAGAATGTACTAGCAAGCCACATAATCATCACTCCAGTATCTTTCGCTTATGAGCAAGTACTTCGTAAATTTCTGTGGAATATCAAGCAATCAAGCAAGAAAGTCATGTCGCGCCGTGGATTTTCACTTATTTATAAAGAAAGTACTCATAGTGTAATGCGACGCCAGTAGCATCATACCCCATGGTTTATAATAGTATGTTTCCGGCAATCAGCCGAGGGGACTAGCATAGAGCCCTTGAACACAATCAGTGCTCGATCGCACCTTGAAGTATAAATCAAGCTATTTCCACGCATGTAATAATAAAGTATGGCCAAGAATGTAATAAGTTTAATAAGCTCATGATAACAATAATCAATGAATGAACGCTTCAATTTAGAATATGAGAGATCAAGAATGACTTATACTATGTTATGCTCATGGAAATAATTCAGCAGCATAACGATACATTTCTTAACTTTCATAATTTAAATTAAGTATCTTGATCATTATGACAAGTCCTAGAACATCAATGATCCATCTAGGAATTTTTAGAATATCAACCCTTTGGTAAAACCTTGGGTTAATGTATTCAAGAACTGTGACGGTCTTGTGCTGGGCCGTTACATAACGTGACGCTCCAATATTGGGCCGTTACAATGGTCTGAATCCCGAAATAAGAAATTCGACTCAGTAAAATGTGACGGTCGTTTATTTGGCCGTTAGACGATCCTGACGGTCCAACATTGATCTGTTACATTTTCAGAAACCAGGAACCATCGATAGTGTTCTCTAATGATTCGGTTTTCATGGTACAACCAACTCGGCGTCCTAGTGGGAATCCCAGGCTCGCGGAGAATTACGGAGGCCTTGAAATAAGATTTCTTAGTCCATTGGAAGGAATATCCAATAGAGAGGTCTTCATGTTCAAGATAATATTCCTATAGTGCAAAGTGTGAACTAATGGACATATATCGGAATATATGCCATGTACTTAAAGAAAATGACTCTATAGATAGAAAAGACTGTGAAACGGTGTAAAACCATGACAAAACTCCGTCAATACATCATTTGAAATCATAAATTAAATTCAAACTATAAAGTTTAGCCAATGACATTAACATAACTCAAAATAACTTAAAATACTTGTAATCATGCAATTCCTATCCTGAATTAATAAATAACCTCAAAGTCATGATATCAGGTCAAAACTTAGATAACTAGCCTTATTTATAAGTAGACTTGACTAATTTCCATTCCGTCTCGAGTTGACAGAAAATAGTATTCTAACGGCCTAGCATAGGCCCGTTACAGTCCGTGTGATGGTTTGTCGAGGGGCCGTTACAGTATTGTAACGCTCCTGCTATGGTGCGTCAGAGACAACAGATGAATTTAAATACAACAGAGAGTGTGACGGTTTATCGTAAGGTCGTTACAGTCATGTGACGGTCCTACCCTAATCCGTCAAAGCTTCTACTGACAGTAAAAATAAGAAACTATGTCCTTGCAAGAAGAATCATAATTACTAACTAGTCTAGTCATGATAAACGAAGTAAAGGCCATGTATATGCATAGGTCACAGTGAATGAACAAGATGATATCTTTTATCTTCATTAGGCTAAAGGTATGTATGTATGCATGAACTCACTAAAATATGAAATTCATGATCTAGAGTGCATGAAATCAAGCAAAATCAGAGGGCTTTTATCCCTATCAAGATGTTTTTGCCGATCATGAGATGACCTATCTTTTAACTGAGCTTTAACTTTCCAATTTATGACTACAAGACACACCCTAATCTCTCCTTTCCTAGGATTTTTCAGCAACTTCACGTTGCCCTAGCTCCTCAGCCTCTTGACCTAAGGATGTGAAATTTGGAGGGTAAGAAGATGAAACTAACGGGAACAAAAGGTTCTAAATAACCGAACTCTAATTACCTCGTTTAGACGTCCAAATCTCTTGATCTTCAGGGGACTTGCGTTCAATTTCCTAGGTTGCTAAGGTCCGACCAGCAACTTTGGAAGCTTCAATCTCCTTGTTTGGTTGATCTCCTAGCACGAAATTTTAAGAGCTGTTAGACCTTAGTATTAGAAATAAAAAGTTCCAAAGAACTTACCCGAAATTCTATCTCCTTACCTTGATTCTTCACGAGCTAAAAGTAAGGGTTGCTCAGTTCAGAACTAGGTTCTATTTATAGGGATTTGGCTAGGGTTTGAGGATTAGATCGATTTTAGAGTCCTTAGTTGGTCAAAACCTGATCCCTAAGAGTCCTTAGCAACCTTACACATCCTTCTAATTAGGTCTCTTGTTGATAGGATTCCAAAGTTCCAATCTTATTACAAGTTCTTCAACTTACAGAATCAGCAGGGTGTAACGGTCGTGTCTAGGCGCGTTACATCACTGTAGCGGTCTCCCGATACACTGTTACATTCAACGTGTACAGAGTTTCAATTTAATAAAACTTTTTATTCATTTTATCTATTTAATTTTCTATAAAAATAGTATTTATCCTTAAAATTCGTGAATATGTTAAATAACCTTCTAGAATATGGGCCAAACTTAATGGGTTTGGTCTTTAAACCTTTTGAGTCTTAATTGAATATGCTAGGCTAATTATTTAACACCATTGGGCCTTATAACCCATTTATTAGTTCAATATTTATTAATCTATTTAGCCCTTATAAATTCCAAACAAATTCTAGGAAATTTCATAAATCACCAAAGATTATTTATATAAATTCTGGGGCACTACACCCACAGTGCAAGCTGAGACCACAGTCATCAAAGGAGGGAGAGGCAACACCGTTGGCAGTTGCGACGATGGGATGACTGCGGATCCAACAATAAGGGCCATCAGACCACCCGCTACTCCTGGCTCTACCTCGAAGGAGGGAAGCTCCACTGACGGTCCAGTACTAACCAGGTTCTGGACCATGTCCAAGGCAACAGTCGGGTCATCAGCTGGCAGACAAGACAACATACCCAGTTAACAACCTCAGTACGACAAACGCCAGGAAAGATGGAGTCAACCCTCCATATAATGGTTTAGTGTTTACCTGAGCCGTCCTGGGGTTCCTCGGGACCCTGCCCACCAGTGGAAGTGGGCACTTCATCTCTTGTCTCGGGAGGGACAAGGGCCCCTCTTTTTTCCGCCATCTCTGCATGTGAACATATGGCAATATTAGTTTCCAGACAAAAACATTGCTATGGACAGAGCATTACCAGTCCTAGGGATCCTACATGG
This sequence comes from Amorphophallus konjac, assembly GCA_022559845.1. Taxonomy (NCBI): domain Eukaryota; kingdom Viridiplantae; phylum Streptophyta; class Magnoliopsida; order Alismatales; family Araceae; genus Amorphophallus; species Amorphophallus konjac. The sequence continues at coordinate 222,179,924 of CM040118.1, forward strand.
CTGAATGCTCCCGGGAGTCTTCCACGACCCAAAGTGAGGAAATGCACCAGTGTTAGGGCCAGTTTCATCCATCATTTGGAGAACCTCATCCACGTTGATATCACACTCGATCTCGTCATCTAGCAAAGGATGGGTCTCCAAGGGTGGTGAGAAAGCCACCTCTACCCCAACCTCCAGTGGAGCTACAAAGTCAACCATATATGTAAGGTTAGTGAACCACAATGACTGAATCGGTAAAAGAAGACGGATTGAGCGTGGCACTTACTCAGAGCCGGCTCAGCCTCGATGTGCCCGCCCTCCCCGGGACCGCGAGAAGACTTTTCGGCCTTCGCCATGCCAGTATCTATACGAGGGCGTTTCCGCCTAGGCTGAACATCTCCGCCACCACTCCTAGTGGATGCCCCCGCAGAGGAATGATCTTCCACTATCGGGGAACCTGCCAAAGAAACACACCAATGAATTATATCTTAGCTAAAGGCACAAACAAAAAAGGTAGAGACCATGTAAAAAAGAACATGTCTTACCTGAAGCACCAAACGGAGTCAACGGTAGAGGAACCAGTTACTCCCACATCAACCCCAATACTCGGGCAGCCTTCGCAACTGCCTCCTTAATGTCTCTCAACGTTTAGGCACGCTCGATGTGAGAGATGAACTCTACTGGCCCTACCGACCCAATCGCGTGAACGATGTGACACCTCCAGTCGATAACCGCAGTGTCAGAAAAACTCTCCTCCGGGAGCATGCCTTCAAGGGTTGTGCTCCTCCTGAAGACACAGTTGGCTCGGAACTAGGTCCACCAAGTCCTCGGTGTCCTCGACCGTGATGTCCCAGCACCAGCAACCGCAGGCCACACCTGCACCGGCGTCAGGGGCTTGATGGGCCCACTGTAACCCCGCCTAGACGATGAGGAAGCCCGACCGTCTCGGGGCCGCTACTGTACAAGCCGCTCCACGTCCCAGTGGATCCGGGAAAAGTGGGACCTCAGGTACTCCACGTATAGTGAAATGGGTGTTGGAAATCTGGTTTTGATAATGACAACTTATGAATCATGTTTAGACTGGATTAAATAAAGCTGCTGTAGGGTTTGCCTGATATGCCTTGCACTGTCTTAGGTTCATGTGATATTTGTTCAAGTCACATTCATGTCAGTACAATTCCGTGTTTGATCCACAACATAGTCTTTGCATGGAATTCACTAGGTCGGTGCAATTCTTATTGTTGCACACACGACCAAGCCGTTGCATCTATCAGGTGGGTCAATGCATTGTAAAGGTCTGTGAAATCACTGTTTGAGGTCAGTGCAAACTTTGACTCAGTGCATACTCTCACTTACTCATATAGAGGTCGGTGTAAGTTTGCCTCGGTTCATCTTTTTCTATCGCATATAGGAGGTGCGTCTTACAGTACGCCTCACATGTGGCCTAGTGTCGGTGCATATTTTGTTTAAAGCTTTGCACTCGATGCACACTTCCCAGTTCGTGCATTCAATATTCATATACTCGGTGCAATGTCGTTTGCCTTCCTTGCACCTGAAGTCTATGCATTCACTATTCATATACTCAGTGCAATGTTTGGTTAGCATGCATAGATAGTCTATGCTCTTCACTATTGCGAGGTATGTAAGGGTCAGTGCATCTCTTGTTCATTCTCGCTTCATAGTCGATGCGCACACTGTAGCAGGTCAGTGTAATATTTGCATATACCATATTAACTCAGTGCAAACATTATTCTATACCATATAATATGTCTAATGAAATATTCTCTTAACTTACAAGATAAAGTGATCTCTTGAGCTCGAACTAAGAAGGCACGTGTTCCTAGAATGCTGGAAGCTGGCACGTGATCCAAGATAATGAGCGAGCCAGTGATCCTGACACGTGGTCAGATGAGGACTAGATCCTGACACATGGCTGAGAGCCTTCTAGAAGCATTTGGGAGGGAGTGTCCCCTCCACTCGCCCAATGTGTGAGCACGTGAGTCCGAGACTGAAGTCATATATAAACCCTTTCTCTGAAGAGATTGAAGTGGTGCGAAGAACAGAGAAGAGAAAGAGAGGGAGAGCAGAAGAAGAAGAGAGCCTCAGAGAAAAGAGAAGAGGAGAGTTGAGCAAGAAGATCAGAGAATTTGAAGAGTGATCTGAAGAGAAAAAGTAGAGTATCGCGAGCTAAGAGAAAAGAAGAGAATAGGGAGGTTGCCGTTCGTGAAACAAAGAAAAAAATATAAAAGGAAGGAGTCGCCAGGAGAGCAAGAGAGTATACTGAGAGAAGAAGAAGAAAGAAAGAGGTAGAGAGTGCAGAAGAGAGAATAGAGAGAAGAAGAGAGAGTCTTCCCTGAAGATCTGAGTTGTATTGGCCTCTGGATCAGATCCAAGCCAAGTTGCTCTTATGGAGCTACATTTGTTTCAGTTTCTCCTTTTGTTTTTCGTTTGTTCTTTCCATTTTCATTGGTGTTCTTTCGATCCTCAGGTTTGAGGTCGGGGTTCCTCCTGTGGACTCAGGAGAAGGGAGACTGTGTCTTCGGTTGCTAGTGACGGGTTGTCACTAGTGGTTCCCTCCGGGTTGGAGGAAGAGAGGAGAGTGTTCCTCTGTGTTAAGCTGTAAGGCAGCGTTTGTTGCAGACTTAGTCTGCTTTGAACTCCAGCTTGGGTTAGTGGAATCCTCACTCGGTTTGAGTGAGAGGTGGATGTAGGCAGACTGTGGGTCTGGCCGAACCACCTAAAATTCTGGTGTTTTATGGTTTGCCTTGTGAGTTTGTTCCTGCCTTCTACTTCTCTCACAGGGGCCCTTGTCAGGTTGGGTCTGTGCCGCCTGTTCGATTCATTGATTGCCTGATTCATCAAATCCGTGAAGTGGTTGATTTGTGTGTGTGGGCTTCAATATCATTCCCCACTAGTCTACAGATCACCTTTAAAGAATTCAAGGTCATCCCTGAGCCATTTTCTATTCTGAGAAATCTGCCTTGTCTTGCTTGGTGCTTTACTGTACTTTCTCAGATTGGTAGTTCATCTAGTTGAAAGAAGTTCAAACTTAACAATGTTTAAATCGGAAAATCTTTTTATTTAAGATCCATTCACCCCCCTCTGGATCTATCAAGTGGTATCAGAGCGGGTTACTAGCTCTTTCAGATCCAACGATCTGTAGTAATTCCTGGTGTTTTTCGGTGGTTTCTTTCTCTATTTGCCGTTTAGTATTAGTGGTCGTCTGGTTTCGATTTGCCAATGGCTCATCCTCAGATTTTTAATGGGTCTGATTTCTCTAACTGGCGTGGTAGTCTGTGCACGTTCATCAATTCAGTGAATCCTAACCTCTGGAATCTTGTCTCCAAAGGTCCACAAAGAATGCCTAAAGATGTGTCCAAATGGACGGACAAACATAGAATGAAAAATAATGAAAATATCAGAGTTCTCAGCATTTTAAGAAGGATTGTTGATTCTGAAATCTTTCCATTTGTTACAAATTGTAGGTCTGCTACGGATATCATGGACAAATTGATGGCAGTCTATAAGAGAAGTGATGACATCTGCTTGATGGTTAATGAGAGCAACCATAGCAGTGATCAAGATGAGTTCGAAGATGCTGAAGAGGTAAACAATCCATTCTCTAGTTACACTCTAAATGATTGGGAAGATGCCTATGCCAACCTGTTAGAATCTTATGAAAAACTAGGGAAGAAGAATAAAAGTTTGAAAAAGAAGTTAAATAATCTAGAGAATCCTAACTCTGGAGGTGAAAACATTGAAACTCTGAATACTAAAAATGAAATATTCAAAAGACAATTGTCGAATCTAGATGCAATCAATTTAGAACTCGATCAAGTCAAATCTGAAAATGAAAACTCAAAAAATAATGACAGGAATCTGAACAAAGATTAATCAATCTTGAAAGTGAAAACAGATTGATCACTAAAAAATTCGAGGCTGTTAGAGCTGTCAATTTAAAGTTTCAAGAATATCTTGAAAAATATGAACCAGAAAACTAGCAAGAAAATGTTAAGGAAAACCAAAGTTTCCTAACTGATGTTTTGTTTGATGATGATAAGCTTGAGGAGGAGAACACTAAATTGAAAGTAGAAACTGAGAAATGGAGAAAAGAAAACGAGGAATTGAAACAGTTGAATACTGCTATGTCGGAAAGACTTCTTGTCTTAGAAAAAGGAAAATACGTTCTTGATGAAAATCAAAAAGAGCTCAAACTGAAACAAGAAGTTGAAACACTCAAAAATCTGAATGATGCTATGTGTCAACAATTTAAGTCCTGTGAAGAGGAACTGGCCAGTTATGAGTTTAGTATCCTAGCTCTCGAACAAGAAAATAATGATCTTAATGAATCGTTGTCTAGATTTGTTGATAGAAGGAACAATTTAGATAAGCTTCTTGGAAGCAAGGTTAATTTTTAGAAGGAAGGGTTAGGCTATAATGCTACAAATAAAAAGAGTTTTGAAAACAAAACTCAAACATCTTTTGTTTCCAGTTCTAATACTCACAATTCTTCGGACCAACCTATCTTTCAATTTACTGCTCAGAAGATTTCGAAAACAACTAAAAAATAAAAGAACAAAAAAATTTTCTGCCACTTCTGTGCATGTTCCCCATAAGACATCCTCACACACACATGCATACAAAAAGAAAGTGATTTGTCATTACTGTCACAAGATTGGCCATGTGATGCATGAGTGTAAAGTGATGGAAAATTATGATCTAATTGCTAGTAAAAGACATGCTGGGAAAACTTATCTTAGCAATCATGTTGTTCAGAAAAAGGGGATTCCATATTATTGTTGTGGCAAATTAGGCCACATTGCAGCCCACTGTTGGTATGCTCAGGGAAGGAAATTTAACTCTGAATTTGTTAAATTCCCTAAGAATCAAGATGCTTTTAGCAGAAATAAATCTGTTTTCAAAGAAAAATTTATTTCTTGTTTTGAGTGTGGAAAGCCAGGCCACAAAATTGCTGATTGCTGGCTGGCAAGGAATACAAGACAAAGCTTCCATGATAAAAATATATACTTCCATGAAAATGCACATAGAGTTCATGGTCCTGTTAATGTGCATCATAATATTAAAAATTCTGTTGGTGCATGTAGATATTGTGGAAAATTTGGACATTCTATAGCTAATTACTATTTGATGGAACTTGATGACAATGCAGCTAAAAAATTGTTCAGAACACCTGTTAGGGTTAATACAGGACCCAAGGTTGCTTGGGTTCCTGCTGGAATAAAATGATCAAATTGTTGCATATATGCCTTGGTCAAAAATAAAGGGGTAAATGAACCAAGGCATTTGAAGAAGAAAACCCCAGGTCTGCACTTTTCAGGTTAGTCTTCCAAGCTCTATTCCATTACTGTGCGCTATGATCTAGATGAATGCATGCAAATGATTGTAGCTGTTTTTGAACCTTTTGCATAACTATGGAATACTACATGAATTGTCACACTCCCTGCATGGTAGTTCATTACACAGAACACTAGTATGAAAATCTAAAAGGAGTCAGTTGAATGTTTGCATATGCATCTAGAAATAAAACATGCATATACCTCTATGTATCTGTAAGAAAATCAAGGTGATGTTTGATTAGGATCTTAGCACTTAGTGAGGGGGAGTTGAGCTGATCTGAGCGGGCTGATATAATTAAGTGTTTGGTGCACATCATGGATTTGAAAGCCTTTGGTGATTATGCTGAGATGTGAAGTTGGAACTGTTAGAACTGTTCAGAAGTCTTTGGGTCAAGAGAAGGCTGAGGATACCTTGGTCTAAAGCTGTCTACAACTCTACACTAAATTGGACTCCTGCCCTAATGTTGCTGGATAGTTCACTCCTTCATCTTCCACCATTATTATCAACCTATCTGACACTTAGGGGGAGCAATATATGGAACTCTATTATCCTTGTCCATTGTGCATTATTATTATCAAAACCACCTCTAGTAGTGTACAAAAATGTTGATCTTCCCAATTGAGTGATCTTCGGCCTATAAAGATTATGTCTTATAGTTAAGTGTTCAAGAGGACTCTTGAAAGTATTTTCAATAAAGTTGAAAACATTTCTAATAACTGGAAGTGTCCATCTAAATAAAATTCATCAATCTAAAAATTATGAGTAATGGGATAATCTGGTAGAAGAGGATGTCTTATAGAGTGCTTTTTAAATCATGTCTTCAAGCTGATATGAATGTAGACCAGGGAATACGCCATTAAGTAAAATAAATGAAATGGCAGAGCAATGGCAAAGTTTCTGAGAAACTGGTTATCTAGATCAAAGAAATCTAGAAATTATGTCATGAAGAAATAAGCTATCTCTGTTCATAAAAGATGGCATAAAGGTAGACTGTGCTGAGTAACCAGAGATTCTGGTGCCTGATAAACATGTATTCTTGTGTAAAAAGGCTAGTCCTATCGGAATGCTCCTTAAGAAAAGAAAAAGAAAAGAAAAAGGAGTGGATATGGTTGACTCAGGTTCTTGTTCAGAAGCTGAAACAAGACTTAAAAGTAATATAAGACATATTTTGGAAACCGGTCTTATCCTATGAAAATAATGTTAATTTTGATGAATTATATTAACTGGACATTATACTGTGATTAAAAAATGTTTATCTTCATTGGTTGTGCGTTAAAAGATGAATCTTTTGAGCAACAAACGTCTAAGATATAAGTTTAATACGCCGAAGACCATAAAAGAGGAGAAGAAAAATATCCTATACACGAGAGGGGTAGTTTGGGTACAAAAGGTGCATCGGGTAAAAGCGATAATATATTTTATATATTGTTTAACCCTAAAGTGTCGCTTAAGTTTCCCCCATTCAAGCCCAGTCATTCATTCCCGCACTCACGACTTCCCGCCGTAAGCGCTTCTCTAGTTTCTTCCTCTCCGCTGTTCTGTTACTCGCCTCTTCACATTCTCTTCACCTGCTTTGACATCTACACTCACCGTTCCTGAAAGGGGTCGTCCTCATCGCCATCGCCATCTCTTGAGATGTCTTCTCCGACAACAAAGAGCAAGGGGAAGGAGGAGGTGTCTAAGGAGCAACAACCTCCAGCACCAGATATCAGAATGTCTGAAGAAAAAGATCAATATGAGAGCAGAACCGAGGAGGGGCGTGCAGGAGAAGCCAAAGGAAAAAGGAAAGTGATGAGCTTGTCATACACGAAGAGATAAGGATTGAGCAAAGCGAGGGAGCCACGGAAGGGAAGAAAAGAAAAGGAAAAGAAATAGTACATGAAGCTTCTGGAAATAAAGGTATTTTGATCAAATCCCATTGTAAAGCTGATACATCTCTGGAAACTAAATATTCAGAACTGGTAGATTTATTTTTTTTGGATTTCTGAGATGAAAAAGCTCTTGGGAAAGTATTGGAGATACTACCCTGAACTCTATGCTGAGTTTTACAACAATCTGGTTTTCAATATGGATTGATCTGTGTTGCTCTATAGTGTCAAAGGAGTCAGCTGAACAACATGTTGAAGAAATTCAATATATTGAGGAAGTTCGAGCACCAAATGATGATCAAGAACACCTGATTTATAATGTTGAGTATCCTGATTCAAGTGATTCGTTTGTCAGCTCATAGGAACCAAACAATGAACCGAATATTTCTGAATTGCTAACAAATTTGACAACTCTAGTTCAAAATCAGAGTGAAATGATGTCTTCCCAACTGCTGTTTACAAATCTTCATTTAATCAGACTGAATACAAGGCTTCATCTTCTAGAGAACAAAGTGAATACACAGTGGCTACAATTTCGGGCTGACAAATAGAGAACAGATGTTGCGATGCAAGAGTTCTTAGGAAATCTCATGGGTCTGATTAACAAAATAGCAGAGATGGTTTGCAGTATTCAAAGCACTCAGACCACCTCTTTCAAAACTCTTGCTACTATTCTTGATAAAACCTATGATATCAATATTGAACTTGCAAAGATGAGAACTCTGGATCACCCTCTCCTCACTGGCCAACAAGAGATCCGTTCTGCAGTGGACAAAGCTCAGTCTGAAGTTGCCATCATTGCTACCAGACTTGAAACTGTCATGATAGAGCAAGCAGATATTTCCTCTCTCACGGCCAGTGTTAGAAGCACTGTCCATTACTGCTTTGAAGAGCTGTCCAACTCCTTACATTCACTTCAAGATTCAGTCCTGGATAGTTTTTCAGGTCCAGTTTCTTCAAATCAACGAGCTCATTTTCAACGAGGAAGCTCTAGCTCTGCTCATCCCAGGGATGGAAATGGCTCTAGATCCTCCCATGGTTACTAACATCTTTTTGATAATGACAAAGGGGGAGAGAGATGTCATGTTTTTAAGATATGGTATGGATGGATATTGGATATGAGAGATGTCATGTTTTGAAGATATGTTATGGATGGATATTGGATACTGGTTATATGGATGGATATTTGCATTTTTTTATGCGGTTGAATTTTTTCTTTGCTTTGGATACCTTGTTTGTTTCGTGAGAAATTAGTATAACATTCTCTGAAATCTCTCTTATGTACAGAAGTGCTTGTGCTGATTTTGCTTGTTTAATTGCGTGAATGATCATACATGACTCATTATGTTGTCATCATCAAAAAGGGGGAGATTGTTGGAAATCTAGTTTTGATACTGACAACTTATGAATCATGTTTAGACTGGATTAAATAAAGCTACTGTAGGGTTTGCCTGATATGCCTTGCACTGTCTTAGGTTCATGCGATATTTGTTCAAGTCACATTCATGTCAGTACAATTCCGTGTTTGATCCACAGCAAAGTCTTTGCATGGAATTCACTAGGTCGGTGCAATTCTTGTTGTTGCACACACGACCAAGCCGTTGCATCTATCAGGTGGGTCAGTGCATTGTAAAGGTCTGTGCAATCACTGTTTGAGGTCAGTGCAAACTTTGACTCAGTGCATACTCTCACTTACTCATATAGAGGTCGGTGTAAGTTTGCCTCGGTTCATCTTTTTATAACGCATATAGGAGGTGCGTCTTACAGTACGCCTCACATGTGGCCTAGTGTCGGTGCATATTTTGTTTAAAGCTTTGCACTCGATGCACACTTCCCAGTTCGTGCATTCAATATTCATATACTCAGTGCAATGTCGTTTGTCTTCCTTGCACCTGAAGTATGTGCATTTACTATTCATATACTCGGTGCAATGTTTGGTTAGCATGCATAGATAGTCTGTGCTCTTCACTATAGCGAGGTATGTAAGGGTCAGTGCATCTCTTGTTCATTCTAGCTTCATAGTCGATGCACACACTGTAGCAGGTCAGTGCAATATTTGCATATACCATATTAACTCAGTGCAAACATTGTTCTATACCATATAAGATGTCTAATGAAATATTCTCTTAATTGATAGGATAAAGTGATCTTGTGAGCTCGAACAAAGAAGGCACGTGTTCCTAGAATGTTGGAAGTTGGCACGTGATCCAAGACAATGAGCGAGCCAGTGATCCTGAAACGTGGTCAGATGAGGACCAGATCCTGACACATGGCTGAGAGCCTTCTGGAATCATTTGGGCGGGAGTGTCCCCTCCACTTGCCCAATGTGTGAGCACGTGAGTCCGAGACTGAAGTCTATATAAACCCTTTCTCTGAAGAGATTGAAGTGGTGCGAAGAACAGAGAAGAGAAAGAGAGGGAGAGCAGTAGAAGAAGAGAGTCTCAGAGAAAAGAGAAGAGGAGAGTTGAGCAAGAAGATCAGAGAATTTGAAGAGTGATCTGAAGAGAAAAAGTAGAGTATCGTGAGCTAAGAGAAAAGAAAAGAATAGGGAGGTTGACTTTCGTGAAACAAAGAAAAAAATACAAAAGGAAGGAGTCGCCAGTAGAGCGAGAGAGTATATAGAGAGAAGAAGAAGAAAGAAAGAGGTAGAGAGTGCAGAAGAGAGAATAGAGAGAAGAAGAGAGAGTCTTCCCTAAAGATCTGAGTTGTATTGGCCTCTGGATCAGATCCAAGTCAAGTTGCTCCTACGGAGCTACATTTGTTTCAGTTTCTCCTTTTGTTTTTCGTTTGTTCTTTCCATTTTCATTGGTGTTCTTCCGATCCTCAGGTTTGAGGTCGGGGTTCCTCCTGTGGACTCAGGAGAAGGGAGACTGTGTCTTCGGTTGCTAGTGACGGGCTGTCACTAGTGGTTCCCTCTGGGTTGGAGGAAGAGAGGAGAATGTTCCTCTAGGTCAAGCTGTAAGGCAACGTTTGTTGCAGACTGAGTCTGCTTTGAACTCCAGCATGGGTTAGTGGAATCCTCACTCGGTTTGAGTGAGGGGTGGATGTAGGCAGACTGTGGGTCTGGATGAACCACCTAAAATTCTTGTGTTCTGTGGTTTGCCTTGTGAGTTTGTTCCTACCTTCTACTTCTCTCACAGGGGCCCTTGTCAGGTTGGGTGTGCGCCGCTTGTTCGATTCATTGATTGCATGATTCGTCAAATACGTGAAGTGGTTGATTTGTGTTTGTGTGCTTCAGTATCATTCCCCACTAGTCTATAGATCACCTTTAAAGAATTCAAGGTCATCCCTGAGCCGTTTTCTATTCTGAGAAATCTGCCTTGTCTTGCTTGGTGCTTTACTGTGCTTTCTCATATTGGTAGTTCATCTAGTTGAAAGAAGTTTAGACTTAACAATGTTTAAATCACCAAATCTTTTTATTTAAGATCCATTCATCCCCCCTCTGGATCTATCAATGGGATGCTGATCCTATCGCAAAAGCCGGCCCTCCTCAACATTTTTAATCGCCGAAGTCTTCTGGCGATACAAGTGGCTGTGCTCAAACCACTACCGGGCATAGTGGATGTCGAACCTCCCTCGACGATCTAGTAACGGTGTTGGCAGCTTCTCTGGCTCCCCTCGACAACTAAAGTCCCACCAGGCTACTGCCAGCAAGTGACTGTCCATGTCCTTATACACCCGGCCTGTTAATGGAAATGCCTGGTTTGGCAAGATTGCCTGATCATACCCGAAGTTTCGGGCAAACCAGAGAGGGTAGTAGGGCTCCAGGATGCTGGACCGGTGTAGCGCTAACACCGTCGGCCGGGTGCTGATCACCCACTCAGTGTAAATAGTCGCATTGTGGACACTAGAAATTTGCTAGCAAGAATTTCGAGTCGAGCAAGGGCAACGGAGAAAGAAAAGAAGAAGTACGTTGACGCGCCTCACAAGCCACGTCGCCACAACCCCAGGGTGTGTTGGCACACGCACACCGATGCACACGGGAACAAAAAGGAAATGAAGAAACAACAACAAAAAAAGGATAAAGAAAACAAAAGGGGGTTTTTTTTGTAACGCACGGTAATTTTAAAATAGGAACTACGTAAGTAAAGGTTTGATAAATAACAAATGAGTTTAGTGCTTATCAATATATTTGAAATAGTAAACACAACTTCTAAATACTCGTATAAGAATGCCAATCAAAGATAATTAAGTTGTAATGGGCTTTTCCTACTAACACAAATATAGGTACAGCCCAAAAGAAGATGATAAATGGGCCTTAACACTTATAGTGTATTTTATTAATACAATTTTATGGAACCCAAAAGTAAAATTAGTAGATAGCCCATTAACTGATTAAATATATAAGATCTTAGCTAAAATAATATGACTCATATATAATAAATGGGTCACAAAGTCATGAGGTTATAAATATATATCATATAAATCAACCCAATAACTCAAAATATAAATATATAAACACTTAGTGTGCCTTCCCACGTAAACCCACTAACAAGCCTAGATACTACCACATATATGTATATATATCCAACCCATGATCATCTCTACGCTTTAAAACCCAATTAGCCACCCACATAACCATGTATCTAAATATATGTGTGTTTATATCTAAACAAAAACTCAACTCAAAAAGCTCACGTAAAAAGCCAACATATATATATATATGTATATATATATATATATATGTATATATATACGATTTCGGTTCTTTAGAGGGTAAGAGAAAAGGTTTAAAAAAAGTAACGACCATTTACATGGTCGTTATTCACAAATTAACGACATAAATTGTGTCGTTATTTAAATAAAGTATATAGATATGTTTAAAAAGGGCATATATGCGAATACGGTTAATATAGGGTGTGTGGAAAAAATTTAAAATAATATATCGACCCTTTGTATGGTCGTTGTTCACTAATGTCACGACATACATTTTGTCGCCATTTTGTTAAAGTAAATATGCCATACTATAAGACATATAGATAAGGTTTAAAAGGATATATAGGTAATTTCAGTCCTTTGAAGGGTAAGTGGAAAACGATCCAAAATGAAATGACGACCACAGAAATGGTCACTATTTATGTAATCAACGACATATCACATGTCGTCATTTCCTTAATGATGAATAGTGTGAATGAATAGTGTCACTTCTCATTTTAAAGGAATTTTGTAAAACAAATTATATGAAAAATAAGAGAAAAAATGTAAGAATCTTAACCATAAAATTTCATAATGATATCCCATCAATTTTTAAAGATAAAAATCTTTGAAGTTAATGAGGAGTTTTAACCAAATAATCGGGTTCAATTTTATTCTAGTATATTTTTAATAAAATAAAATTATGAAAATTATCAGAAAAATCTAGGGATCATAAAAATATGTAAATTATTAATTTATTTAACATGGTTCATCGGATACGAAATTTTAATCGTTGAAATAGTTGTTAAAAAAATAAATACATAAAGTAAATAACGCCCCTTAATAGGGCGCTATTTTATCAAAACGTGACTGTTTAAATGGGCGTGAATTTCTTGAACATCGCCCCTCTCTTGGGTGCTATTCACCTACAGATTGGTCAAATGCCGTGTTCCATTCAAACAGGGAAACCGGATGATATCCGGGTAGGTGTTATTCTTGGAAGGAATCGTACGTGAGAAATTGTATATTAGTAAGATTCTACAAGAGAGATATCAATCCTAATCAAACTCTAAATTCTCTTCTTCCCTATAAATAAGTCCCCCCAGAACCCTCCAAAGATTATTGCCTTTGGCTTCTCTGCTTTGACATCGACCTACTATTCGTGATAGTCTGAGCATCTTCGCCTTCTTCACGAGCCCTTCTCCATCATCTTCCTCGACGTAGAAAAAAAAAGCCCTGCATCTTCTCTACTTCTTTCCTTGCTGGACAAAGGATGCTACCACGGCGTAAAGGAAGATTACTTTCTTCCTACTATTGGTGAACCTGTTGACCCCTCTGCTTCCTCCTAATCCCTAAAGTTGCATTATCTTCTTCCCCGAGCTGCTTCATCAAGAGAAGGAAGCCTTCTGCTGCTGATTTTCGTGTATTGCCATGGAGAAGTCATAAGGGCTGCTGCTATTGCGTTGCGGCTCTTGTTATCTTCATTCTAACGTGGGGAACATGAAGAACGTAGGAGTTCATCGTCCTCTTCTTTCTTTTCTCCTACTGCATTGCTTTTCTTCTACTGCTGGGAGCTAGAGGAAGCAAGCCACCTATCCTATTGTTTTTGGTTTTCTTGAAGCAAAATAGAGTATCGTTTCTTCATCATTCTTTCGACCAAATCATTAACAAAAGTAGGTTTTCTCAAGTTCTATGCAAAACAATGTTAATAACAAGTCTCTGCATGCATGTAGGATGATGGTGATCAATAGAAAGATTCACCGATTTCAGATTTATGGTTTTCTGCATGAACTAAAATAGCGACCCAAGCTAGGGCGCTATTTGATTCAACGACCGTGCAAACAGTCGTCAATTCGTTAGATAATTAATAATTACCCATGTTTGAAATTTAATAACCATGTAATCTGATGTCTAAATTGATACATGATCATAGTTCTAAAATCCTATTTTTTTTCTCTACACGACCATGTGATTATTTTTGTAAAATTCCTTTTATTTAAAAAGTGCTACTGTTCATGACTAAATTACATAAAGATTGAAATGACGACATGCACCCCGCCATGAAATTGAAATATGACGCCCCAGACCTAGGCGCTATTTACTGAAAATGTGACTTAGCCCAGGGCGCCATTTATTTAACATTTGAAAGTTGAGAATTTTACAGATCTTAATATATTTTAGAACTTGGAAACAACGATTGAATGAACAGTCGTTATATATTGAAATAGCGATCCTGCCCAGGGCGCTAATTCATAAATTGAAGACTTGATCTAAGGCGCCATTTACCTGAGTTTCTGATTTTTGTGGTTTTCTGTAACCCATGACAATGGGTTATATATCTAGCCACTATATTCGGTCTGTGAGTATAGTCCCACATTTCACGATGTTTTATCGATTACCCCTCAATTCTTGGTGACATATGAACCCTCCGTTGGACATTCTGTTCCTTCGGACTGGCAAGTTAGTCATTGAGACCTACGTAAGTCTCCTCGAGCCTTGGATTCCCTCAAGGCCGATTGAGCAGGTTGTACCACTAAAACCTATGAAATTATCTATTTACCAAGTCACTCTAAAGAAACATGGTATACCGGCCCTCATGTGATACTATTTAGCCGCCATGAGATAATTCTTAAAGCGAATGGAATGGGAAATCATGCCATTACTAATCATCTTGGATTGCGTGCCTCCACGTAGGCACCAATTCTTTTACATTATCATGTACAAAGAACGAGCGCTCATGTAGTTATGAACGCTTATTCGAGTCCTCATGGCACCCACTAGGGAGCCAATTCCACCTAGTTTTTCGACATATTCCATAAGATCTACCTTAAATTCCTACAAGTTTCATTCCCTTGGAATTCTACATTGGCTATAACTATCGTGGATGTCGAAAGTGCATTATACAATGCCTACGCATATAAGGGCCCGATCTGGTCCTAGGAGGAGCACCCAAAAGTACTAGTGCCCATGGGAGTTGTAATGATCACGGTGTGGCATTACGCCGAAGTACTCATCGTTCTAGAGACATTCCACTTACTCTCTCTCTTATGACTTTACATGATATTATTTGCGTACGTGACTCGTCGTGGTACTTGCTAGAACTCTAAATAGCCAATATCTCATGCTCGATGCTATCTTTAACTTTTGCTTATCACGTTTTACTAGAACTTTCATATTTTGGTTTAATGGATATACTTGCATTCTATTTTTGTGATCATTCATGTAAATTAGCCTTGCATTCATGTAACATGTAATTACTTAAAGCTAACTTATTCTTGAGATATAATTCCTACTGAGCGTTCGCTCACCCAGTTTTATTCTAACATTTTTCAGGTAATCAAGTGGCTAGCGAGACCGAGACTCACACGGGAAGGGAAAGTGTGCAAGCGAGCTCTGGAAACTAGTGAACCCGTGTCTTTTATCTTTCTTGAGTCTAGATAGTATTTCCTATTAATTGTCTAGCTAAGTTCGCTAGTGTGTCTTTGGTCCTTTTCTTTCCATTATGATGTAGTTGAGTCTGTCAGTTTTGAAATTTGAAATTGTAAGAGACTTATATTGGAAATAAGATTTTTATTGTTGCTCCAAATTGTTTGGTCTCATGCCATTGCTCTTGATTGTTCACGACTGTTTAACTACCACGTTCCGAGCAAACGACACGTTCCGCTGCTATCGGTTCGGGGCATGACAGAGGTGGTATCAGAGCTTCGGCTTTCATATCCTCCAGGTCAAGTATCCCTGTCAGTCGTATCAGAGTTTTGGCTTTCATATCCTCTAGTTATTATGTTCCAATGATAGGTCTAGTATCCTTGTCAGTCATATCAGAGCTTCGACTTTCATATCCTCCAGGTCAAGTATCCATGTCAGTCGTATCAGAGTTTTCGGCTTTCATATCCTCCAGTTATTAGGTTCCAATGATAGGTCAAGTATCCCTGTCAGTCATATCAGAGCTTCGGCTTTCATATCCTCCAGTTATTAGGTTCCAATGATAGGTCAAGTATCCCTGTCAGTCATATCAGAGCCTCGGCTTCCATATCCTTAGGGCATTAAGTCCAAGAGATAGATTAAGTGTCCTTGTCGGTCATCCTATAGGAGTTCCGTGAGAGATGGGTAGAACTTGGGGTTAAAGTTATAAAAGAACGATACAATATTTACATTTCATTAACATTAATTCTTGAGTCAATAAATTATCTCCCCACTCATCTTTGCAGGAACCTAGATAAAATGGAAGCGTCTAAGCCAAGCTTTGTTCCCGAGATGGTACTAGTAGATGTCCAAGCTTATGCGGACCTTGTTAGAAGAGTCCAAGAGCTAGAGAAGGCGGTGGAAGAAAAAGAAAGAGTTGAAAGGAAAGATCAAACAGATAATTCAGGGAAGTTCAACGTTACCAAGAAAAGGGTAAACGAGGGTGGTAGTTCACAAAAGTGTAAGAAGTACAAGAAATGTAAGAAGTGTAATAAGGAGGGAACTTCGACAGATCACTCGCAAGGTAAGTGTAAATCTTGTGGAAGATATGGTCACCAATCGGAAAAGTGTTGGTGGAGTTCGGGAGCGTGTCTGCGTTGCGGGAGCTTAGATCATAAGATTGCGGAATGCCCTATTTTGACCAAGAAGCTTCCAAGAGAAACTCAAGTTGTGGCTGAACTTGCCAAGAGAGAAGTTGTGGAAGGTACCCCTCACCCGTAATCCTAAACTAATTCTTTTCCACACTTAAGATTTCTTCTTTACCTGTATAGAATCATAATAAGTTATAGCTAGTTCCCGTTAGGACTGGAAGGTGATGTGAATTTGGGGACCAAATTATTTTAAGTGGAGGAGGGTGTAACGCCCGGTAATTTTAAAATAGGAACTGCGTAAGTAAAGGTTTGATAAATAACAAATGAGTGTAGTGCATATCAATATATTTGAAATAGTAAACACAACTTCTAAATACTCGTATAAGAAGGCCAAGTAAAGATAATTAAGTTGTAATGGGTTTTTCCCACTAACACAAATATAGGTACAGCTAAAAAAAAGATGATAAATGGGCCTTAACACTTATAGTGTATTTTATTAATACAATTTTATGGAACCCAAAAGTAAAATTAGTAGATAGCCCATTAACTGAATAAATATATAAGATCTTAGCAAAAGAATATGACTCATATATAATAAATGGGCCACAAAGTCACGAGGTTATAAATATATATCATATAAATCAACCTAATAACTCAAAATATAAATATATAAACACTTAGTGGGCCTTCCCACGTAAACCCACTAACAAGCCTAGATACTACCACATATATGTATATATATCCAACCCATGATCATCTCTACGCTTTAAAACCTAATTAGCCACCCACGTAACCAAGTATCTAAATATATGTGTTTATATCTCAACCAAAACTCAACCCAAAAAGCCAACACACACACACACACACACACACACACACACACACACACACACACACACACACACACACACACACACACACACACACACACACACACACATATGTATATATATATATATATATATACGATTTCGGTTCTTTAGAGGGTAAGAGAAAAGGTTAAAAAGAAGTAACGACCATTTACTTGGTCGTTATTCACAAATTAACGACATAAATTGTGTCGTTATTCAAATAAAATATATAGATTAGTTTACAAAGGGCATATATGCGAATTCGGTTAATATAGGGTGTGTGGAAAAACTTCAAAATAATATAGCGACTCTTTGTATGGTCGTTGTTCACTAATGTCACGACATACATTATGTCATCATTTTGTTAAAGTAAATATGCCATACTATAAGACATATAGATAAGGTTTAAAAAGATATATAGGTAATTTCGATCCTTTGAAGGGTAAGTGGAAAAAGGTCCAAAATGAAATGACGACCATGGAAATGGTCACTATTTAAGTAATCAACGACATATCACATTTTGTCATTTCCTTAATGATGATTAGTGTGAATGAATAGTGTCACTTCTCATTTTAAAGGAATTTTGTAAAACAAATTATATGAAAAATAAGAGAAAAAATGTATGGATCTTAACCATGAAATTTCATAATGATATCCCATCAATGTTTAAAGATAAAAATCTTCGAAGTTAATGAGGAGTTTTAACCAAATAATCGGGTTCAATTTTATTCTAGTATATTTTTAATAAAATAAAATTATGAAAATTATCAGAAAAATCTAGGGATCATAAAAATATGTAAATTACTAATTTATTTAACATGGTTCATCAGATACGAAATTTTAATCATTGAAATAGTTGTTAACAAAATAAATACATAAAGTAAATAACACCCCTTGATAGGGCGCTATTTTATCAAAACGTGACTGTTTAAATGGGCGTGAATTTATTGAACAACGCCCCTCTCTTGGGCGCTATTCACCTACAGATTGGTCGAATGCCGTGTTCCATTCAAACAGGGAAACCAGATGATATCCGGGTAGGTGTTATTCTTGGAAGTAATCGTACGTGAGAAATTGTATATTAGTAAGATTCTACAAGAGAGACATCAATCCTAATCAAACTCTAAATTCTCTTCTTCCCTATAAATAAGTCCCCCCAGAACCCTCCAAAGATTATTGCCTTTGGGTTCTCTGCTTCAACATCGACCTACTGTTCGTGATAGTCTGAGCATCTTCGCCTTCTTCACGAGCCCTTCTCCATCGTCTTCCTCAACGTAGAAAAAAAAGCCCCGCTTCTTCTCTACTTCTTTCCTTGCTGGACAAAGGATGCTACCACGGCGTAAAGGAAGATTGCTTTCTTCCTGCTATTGGTGAACCTGTTGACCCTTCTGCTTCCTCCTAATCCCTAAAGTTGCATCATCTTCTTCCCCGAGCTGCTTCATCAAGAGAAGGAAGCCTTCTGCTGCTAATTTTTGTGTATTGCCGTGGAGAAGTCATAAGGGCTGCGGCTATTGCGTTGCGGCTCTTGTTATCTTCATCCTAACGTGGGGAACGTGAAGAACGTAGGAGTTCATCATCCTCTTCTTCCTTTTCTCCTACTGCATTGATTTTCTTCTACTGCTGGGAGCTAGAGGAAGCAAGCCACCTATCCTATTGTTTCTGGTTTTCTTGAAGCAAAACAGAGTATCGTTTCATCATCATTCTTTCGACCAAATCATTAACAAAAGTAGGTTTTCTCAAGTTCTATGCAAAACAATGTTAATAACAAGTCTATGCATGCATGTAGGATGATGGTGATCAATAGAAAGATTCATCGATTTCAGATTTATGGTTTTCTGCATGAACTAAAATAGCGACCCAAGCTAGGGTGCTATTTGATTCAACGACCGTGCAAACAGTCGTCAATTCGTTAGATAATTAATAATTACCCATGTTTGAAATTTAATAACCATGTAATCTGATGTCTAAATTGATACATGATCATAGTTCTAAAATCCTATTTTTTTCTCTACACGACCACGTGATTATTTCTGTAAAATTCCTTTTATTTAAAAAGTGCTACTGTTCAGGACTAAATTACATAAAGATTGAAATGATGACATGCACCCTGCCATTAAATTGAAATATGACGCCCCTGACCAAGGAGCTATTTACTGAAATGGTGACTTAGCCCAGGCGCCATTTATTTAACATTTGAAAGTTGAGAATTTTACAATTCTTAATATATTTTAGAACTTGGAAACAACGACTGAATGAACATTCGTTATATATTGAAATAGCAACCCTGGTCAGGGCGCTAATTCATAAATTGAAGACTTGATCTAAGGCGCCATTTACCCGAGTTTCTGATTTTTGTGGTTTTCTGTAACCCTTGACAATGGGTTATGTATCTTGGCACTATATTCTGTCCATGAGTATAGTCCCACATTTCACGATGTTTTATCGATTACCCCTCAATTCTTGGTGACATACGTACTCTCCGTTGGACATTCCGTTCCTTCGGACTGGCAAGTTTGTCATTGAGACCTCCGTAAGTCTCCTCGTAGCCTTGGATTCCCTCAAGGCCGATTGAGCAGGTTGTACCACTAAAACCTATGAAATTATCTATTTACCATGTCACTCTAAAGAAACATGGTATACCGGCCCTCATGGGATGCTATTTAGCCGCCATGAGATTAATTCTTAAAGTGAATGGAATGGGAAATCATGCCATTGCTAATCATCTTGGATTGTGTGCCTCCACGTAGACACCAATTCTTTTACCTTATCATGTACAAAGAACGAGCGCTCATGTGGTTATGAACGCTTATTCGAGTCCTCATGGCACCCACTAGGGAGCCAATTCCACCTAGTTTTTTGACATATTCTGCAAGATCTACCTTAAATTCCTACAACTTTCATTCCCTTGGAATTCTACATTGGCTATAACTATCGTGGATGTCGAAAGTGCATTATACAATGCCTGCGCATATAAGGACCCGATCTGGTCCTGGGAGGAGCACCCGAAAGTACTAGTGCCCATGGGACTTGTAATGATCACGGTGTGGCATTGCACCGAAGTACTCATCGTTCTAGAGACATTCCACTTACTCTCTCTCTTGTGACTTTACATGATATTACTTGCGTGCGTGACTCATCGTGGTACTTGCTAGAACTCTAAATAGCCAATATCTCATGCTCGATGCTATCTTTAACTTTTGCTTATCACATTTTACTAGAACTTTCATATTTCGGTTTAATTGATATACTTGCATTCTATTTTTGTGATCATTCATGTAAATTAGCCTTGCATTCATGTACCATGTAATTACTTAAAGCTAGCTTGTTCTTGAGATATAATTCCTACTGAGCGTTCGTTCACCCAGTTTTATTCCAACATTTTTCAGGTAATCACGTGGCTAGCGAGACCGAGACTCACACGGGAAGGGAAAGTGTGCAAGCGAGCTCTGGAAACTAGTGAACCCATGTCTTTTATCTTTCTTGAGTCTAGATAGTATTTCCTATTAATTGTCTAGCTAAGTTTGCTAGTGTGTCTTTGGTCCTTTTCTTTCCATTATGATGTAGTTGAGTCTGCCAGTTTTGAAATTTGAAATTGTAAGAGACTTATATTAGAAATAAGATTTTTATTGTTGCTCCAAATTATTTGGTCTCATGCCATTGCTCTTGATTGTTCACGACTGTTTAACTGCCACGTTCCAAGCAAAACGACATGTTCCGCTGCTATCGGTTCGGGGCGTGACATTTTTCCCCTTGA
The DNA here is from genome assembly GCA_022559845.1 of Amorphophallus konjac. Taxonomy (NCBI): domain Eukaryota; kingdom Viridiplantae; phylum Streptophyta; class Magnoliopsida; order Alismatales; family Araceae; genus Amorphophallus; species Amorphophallus konjac. The sequence continues at coordinate 222,200,922 of CM040118.1, forward strand.
ACCAGCGGTGAAAGCTCCATAGCCCATGAGCCGACGGTAGATGAAAGCAAAACAAAAAGGAGAAGAAAGAAGGAGGATGGTGGTGAGCCTGTGGCCAAGGCCCCTCTCCCCCTGAACTGGTAGCTAGCCTCCTTGAACCAGTGCCAAAAGGAGAACAAAACACAGAAAGAGAAAAGAAGAAAAGAAAGAAGGAGGAGGGAGGTGAGTCGACAGCTTCATCTCCTCCCCCCCTGAACCGACGGCAACCAAAAGCCCAACATAAAAAATGGGGAAAAGCATGATCCGGCGGCAAGCTCAACTCTTCATCCGGCGGCAGAAGATGACAAGTTGAGAAATGCCACTTCTTCATCATTGTTCATCCTAATCATGCCGGATCACCTTCTCGTGCCAGATCATCAACAAAAGAAGGGCAAGGCATTCAATGCCAGCCCATTGGTTAAAAGAAAACTCCACTTAAAAGAGATTAGCTCCCTCATCAACCAGCAGGTAAAGCTCTAGCTCCGCCAGCTGATCGGCGAGAAAACTTTCTTCGTCGCCTCAAACCCCTAAGAATGGCAAGCACTACGAAGCTACAATACCCCGTCTGCAGCAGCAAAGTCCCACCAGTCACCATCAGCCAATCACATGGAGGCACCCCGCCTACCTCCTGCCCCCCTACGCAAACTCTCAACGGTTTTGATAAAGGTGAAAAGAGAAGAGGAAGAAGAAGAAAGGTGGGGGGGGGGGGTTTGAAGTCCACGTCCCCTCCTATAAAAGGAGGTGAGCTCCGTCAAGAAAGGGCTAGCTAGTTGTGTTAGCTGTTAGAGAGGGGATCGGCAAGAAAAACAAACTCAGAGTCGTTGCGCCTACATCTGCGGAGTGAAGAAAAAGTGAGGGAGAGTAGGAGAAGAGATGTGAGGTTTGAGGGGGAAAGGGGCAATGCTCTGTCCCCCCCCACCCCTCGTTGTATCTTTTTTCTTTCTTCTAGCTTGTCTGTGTATTTTCTCTTTGCTAAAATGTACACCCCCCTTGTACTCTATCGTTCTTAAAGAGAATGAAAAGAATCTCCTTGATTTCAAGTGAGATGGCCTCCATTTTTTTTCTTTTTTTCTATCCTAAGTGCCCAGTTCTGGGCTCTGCTTTCTATTTCTATTTCCCTTTTTTTACGGATCTACCGCTTTCCTATTTCGTTGTGCTTGGCACACCTGGGCCCTCTACACTTCATGCGTATGTGCTCCCAGTGTCTCTTGCAAAAACTCATGGAGGGGCCTCTCCAGGTGGAGGTCCAGGGCTTACCCGGTGTGATGGGTATGGCTCTAGATCCAGATCCTTGGAGGCCATTTTACCTCCATAGTTTTTCTACACCCACTGGTTCTAACCCATTGTTCCTCCAACTCGGGCGCTGCCGCTCTTGCTCACGTCCATGCAAATCTGGGGCCGTCACAGCCTTCCGTGGATGGGCACCAACTTAACCCCCCCTCCCAAATGCTTCGAATGCAGGGGAGATGCTGCTGAATTTTTGTCGGAACTCGAACTAATTGCTAAACTTGTCAAAAAAAATGTGTAAACGGAACGGAATAGTGATAGAATGTGAAATGGCAACAAAGAAAACTGCAAATGATGAACGAGCATAAGGCAGATAAGATTGTTATAAAGTTCGGAGCCCTGTTGAACTTGTGCAATTTCATGGGCATGTCTGCCTAATTTCATGAACCAAAACAGAGAATTTCTAAACATTGAGCATCCTTTTTTTGTATGCCTCAAGGCATGGCATTCCTGTGCATGAACTTGTACCAGAGCATATCACTGCAAAGCATCCAAGTGTGCATTAAACTACATGTTGGCCTCTTACTTCCTTCTCATGAGCCAGCATTAAAAAAAGATGAAGAGCTTTATATGTCTAACATAAAATGGAGCATATCATACCCCTTTTTGCATTGGGCTACTTGCATCATAATTGCATAATTAGTCCACACACATGGCATAACTTCCTTAGAGAAGTGTTCATGTATTAACACTTTCCGCTCTGTCATGTGGCCCTGTTTAGTGGAGTAACGAAAGTCGGTTTCTCCCTTTGCCGACCTCCTTCTCCTTTCTCTACCATATGCATATCCAGACACTGATATAGTCAACAAAAAAAAGCATCAAACAAGTATAGTAAAATAGAGGTAGCATTGCATGCATCTTACCTTGGTCACTCAAATAGTATGAAACAAGAAAACCCATCAAAAAATAAAGAAAGGTTGGTTCTGCCTGTTTGGGTTCATCTGCTGGTTAAGTCGATCGAACTGGGATTTCGATCGACTGACTAGTGACTGCGTCGACACCCTGTGCATTCAAGGTCGACTGCATTGGCATGCCTCCCTGCTTCTGGGGGGTTCGGTCGACCGAATTCTTTGGTTCAGTTAACAGAACCCCCCGTGTAAAACAAAAAATAAAAATAAAAATAAAACAAGAAACATGAGTGATCCGGCACGTGCATTCTCATGCCGGATCACCCCCCCTTTTTCTCCTCCCCACCGTATCACCCTCCCATGTATAAAAAAAAAGCAAAAGCAAAAAAGGGTGTGTTGTGTCCCGTAGTGCAAGAACATGGATCTAGAGGGGGGGTGAATAGATCCTGCTACTAAAACTATGTCCAATTAAAATACACAAACTAGCGCACAGCGGAATTAACAAGATTGATAAGATTGAGGAATTAGCTAAACACGATAACTAGGTTCTCTCGATCTCACCGTTCACACACGATCATTCAACCAATATAAACAGTTAAGCACGTATCCACAAAAGCAAACCACAAGACACGGAATTTTTAAGGTGGTTCGGGACCACGACGGGTTCCCTATGTCCACCCCTCACCAAACTCGGTGAGGCTTCACTCGGGGATAAATCCCCAAACGGAGACGATGCTCCAAACACACACGGGACGACGCCCGCACACACACGGGGACACACCCCAACACACACACAGACGGAGACGAAGTCTCCCACACGATCCGACGACCGGATCACAAACACAACACACGATCCGACGACCGGATCACAACACACACACACACACGATCCGACGACCGGATCACAACACACACACGCTGCAACAACTGTAGCACAAAGACATAAACACGATCGCACGAAGGCGATCAAACACGACCGTATACACAACCGATCACACACACAAATATCTCTAATGTTCAGAAAATGAACACAAATATTCAGGCATGCTCAAACCCAAAATATAGATCATAGAATACATCACAAAGAACTGATAGAAGACATAGAAGTGATCCCCCTTTGTTCTTCAAGGTCGGTTGATGATGTTCCTTGAACCACGAGTTGGAGGGAAGCCGGATGAAGACGATCATTACGTCTTCTTGATCCTCTCTTCGATCCGCACTTTTTCTTCTTCTTCCACGATCTCCAGATCTTCACGAAAGTAGATGATATCCTCCTTGGAAGAGCTCCAGCACGTTCTCCTCTTTTTCTTCACCTATACGAAAGAGCAAATGAGCATTAGGGTTCCCCACTTCCCAAATTCGCAACTCTTATATAAGCAACTCAAGGGGTGGGGAAAAGACTCATAAAACCCTCCTAATACATGTTAAAAACACCTTAATAACAGTAGAAACTAATAGGGGGTAGTATGGTAATGTTTGAAAGGCTTTTGAAAGGGTTTTAAACACTTTCGGAAGTCCCGTCCGGAAGGGGTCGACCCTTGGGGTCGACCCTCGGGCAACAGGTTGCTGGAAAACACAAAACACCACCTTGTGTTACAGGGGTCGACCCTTGGGCTCGACCCCTGGGGTCGACCCTTTCAGGCAGGTTACATAAAAAAATAGCACTGCGCGCTCCGGCGGCAGGAATTATTTCTCCTAGCTCCGAACTCCGATCGAAGCGAGACTGGAGGCGTTGGAAAGAGGACTCGCAGAGCTACAACATATAATTTTTATGGGGAGATCCAACGGTGGGATTGAAAATGGTGAAGACTGTAAGACGGTTTGAGTTTGAAAAATAACTAAAACCTCCATCAAACCAAAGGGAAACAATTGATTAAATGTTACCATAATCCCATGAAGATCAACAATGATTTTGCATCCTAAAAAACATGATAAACCAAGAGGTTAGTTGAGAATCAAAATATATGAGTTATGCATTAACACTATGAACATGTTCACAATGAAATACACCATTGAACCTATTCAAACATGCGTTTTACTTCTCAAATCACTTAGCAAAAATATATTTGACCAAATGACAAGGTTTTGAAATGATAAGCATGAATCTATCATTCAATCAACTATAATAATATGGAAGCTCAACCATTCAATCACATTCTTGAATCAACCAAATCTTCAACATCAAAATGCTTCATCACACAAGTGTTACCAAATATGCCAAATGCAAAGCATGCATAATATCATGGAACCACATTCATTCAAATGGCATTCTTGTTGATTAAGAGCTAACATTCATGAAGTATTATCCCAAGAGGAACATTGTCTTCACATGCATCTCACACATCAGTATATACCAATCATGCAAACATGCTTTCTCATGAATTCTCTTGAGTACAGGGCATGTGCATTCTTCCAAGCATGTTTCACAAATTCATGCACATATTGAAATCACAATAACTCTATGAATGATATGTCACTATCAGTCAATTAGAAATGTGTGTTCAGTGAACACAATCTCATAGATTAAGACCCAAAAGAAGTCATCTCCAGAAAAGCCATCTTCATGCAATTCTTTCATACAGAAGTCATTAACTCAAGCTTTTAGAGCAAAGTACACAAGACCAATCATTCATCCAATACATGAGCAATATGGAACCAACTTTCATGAAGTCTTGTATGAATATTTCAAGTCCAAAAATATTATGAAGAAAATGTATGAAAATATCCAACCAAGACGTTGAAAGTTATTAGATGAAATGAATGAAATGTAGAAGAATCATTGCACTGCAATGAGAGAAGCAACCCCCTTTTTTCAATAAGATCTTCATTGACGCACTCCTTTGAGTTCCAAACATGAAGTATGGATTTTGATCCTGTAAATCAAAATATTCAAGGTATGAGATCCTTAAATATAAATCATTCACATAACTTTAAACATGAATAGAGTTAACTCCCTTTAAGAAGAAGAGCTTCATTGATGGACTCCTTAAGATTCCAAGTATCAGCCATGAAGTCGTGTTCCTACAAACCAACATAAATATAACATTAGTTCCTTAAACACCGAGAGTTCACGTGGCTTTCAAGAGTAACCATTGACTCCATCTTTCAACTCATAAAATCAAGATATACAACATATTGCTCAATGAAACACGTACACACACAAACACAATCGTTTTGATATCATTGAAACCAAGCACGAACTATGGGATGCAACAATCTCCCCCTTTTTGATGATGACAAAACGATGTGTGTGATAATACAGATTTTGAAAATATGTGTTGAAAACATGTGCAAACATTGAGTATACACATTCTCCCCAAGGACCATTTATACACACCAATCATTCTCCCCCTTTTTGTCATCTACAAAAAGACAAGGGAGCATATGACATAACATGAACAAGATAGAGGCTCAAATATATGATACCAAGTGTGTGATCAAGATAAAGGCACAAACATAGGTAATTTCAATTCTCGAAGAGTGAGAGCCTCAAAGATAGCATTTGTAGATCATGATGCCATTTGTTGGTTGAACTCATTTTGGCATTTAAGCAACAAGAAGTGTTCAGAATATGCATTTCAAAATGAACTGTGCCAATTGTTGAAAAGTATGGATTTGATCAAGATGATATCATGAAGGACCTATATGCATGCTGAAAATGTCAAATATGCAAATATGGAAATTAGCACTGAATATACACTATGTGAATGCTAATCATGCAATTTATGAAGCTATGCACATGATGACTTCTATCTTTCTAATGTAAGGTTTATGCTCAGAATTAGACTCAAGGGGAATGCATGAACATGCAAGCACACAAGCACAATCGTCATGCACACAAATATTACATATAGTAACTCCCCCTAAATGAGATACGGGTTAACAAAAGAGCATGTGATTCAAATTCAAGAATGTAAGACATGAAGCATAACTAAGAGGTTTTGTGCATACACAACTAGGAGTACTACATAAACCATGAGTGTAGGCAAATTCATAAGATATATACATCACAAAAATGCCCATGTGAAATGTGAGGCAATGACTAATGAGCTTCAAAACATATGGATTGTTAGAATTTCTAAAGAACACTAGAAGGTAATCTCCTCTCTACACTTTCGCTTTGAATTCTCGACTTTCGGTAGCTTCGCACAACCCCAAATTTTCTTTTAATAGACTTCACTTTTCGACGCGAGTTTCCTCATATGTCTCAATGGGGATTCCCGGCTACTTGGATTCGTCATACAAATGGATTTTTGTTTCTCCTTTTGACACGAGTTTCCTCCTTTGTTTCAGGGGGGATTCCCGGTTACTCGGATCCACATACCACTTATTGAATTTTTTGTGGGGTAGGCAGCTTTTTCCTCACGATTACTCTTAAATGTCCATGTAGAGATTCAAGTTCCCTTTATAGTGTTGGAAAGAAATTCTGTAATCCTTATCAATGAAATTCATTGAATTCATTATGTGCAAGAGTGTGGGGGTAAATTTTTGTTTTACATATATAAAATGAATTCGACAAGACATAGCTATGACTCCCCCTAAATGTATACACGGTCGGAATCAAATCCTCCCCCTTAATATATGACATGGATCACATATGAATAAAATCACGGCATTGTTATTTATCAAGGAGGTGAGGTCTTAGAAAGATCAAGAATTGGTTTCATAGGGTAAATACTTACAAGCATGCAAGGATTGATGAAAGTATTCATGCAAGCATTCATGAGTCAAGATATGCGATTATCATGAAATATATACATATGCTCTATATGCATGAATATGCAATATGTATCTTTTTGTCATTTTATATGCATAGTATATGAATGATATGCAAAGATGAGAATGCATTCTTTTTATGTAAGTTTTCAGTTTTTTTTTTGTAATGACTTGAACATATAAGAAAAGCATGAACCAGGTGAATGCATGAGATGGATTTTCAATGATTTTGGCACTAAATCATGAGCATTTTATTTCAGATTTCATCATGAAAAGCCATGTCCCTTAGAACCCAAATGTTCAACCATGATCATTCAAAAATAATATTTCATGAGACATAAGCTTCAGTTTAAACATGATACGCCCTGCATGTGTGAATATGCAAATAACCGAGTTTCCAACAGATTTCACACAAAATTTAGCAAATGAGAAAGATGAGTGTTTGAACAACTATTATCAAGAGTAGATTTCTGAACATGTCAAACAACTTATCAATTTGGCAAATCAATCACATATGGTCAATGAGCTTTAAACTGAGCCATATTCAACATTTAATATCAATTGTTGCATTTGATCAAGCAAGTCCATAGCTCAGAGAATTTTGCCTTATGAAACAAGAGAGTTTTTAAGATTCAATTTGAAAGCTATTCAAATCAAAGGCAAATTGATTTCATTCACAACACAAGATTCCTTATAAGCCATATAATTCAACTTCTGAATTTTGGTACTAGACGGAGAACATAGGTCCGAAGACCACCATCATGCTTAGTGGAAGTATCCAGTTGAACGTAGTCCAACCTTCTCTAATCACCATTTGATATACCAAATATTCATCCATTGAAGACATATGTGGCTTGTGAAGAAATTAGAGCAGAACATGAGAACACACCAAGATCTTATTCCAAAACATCAAAATCATCAAGTTTGACAGTGAAGAAGTAAAGTTGGGATTTTACCATATGAGTGTGCCTTGTTCCCTTTATTGGAACCCCTTTCATTCTTTATTTACCTCAAGGCACACTTGCATCCAAAATAATTCATTCAGCAGATTTGGGCACCCAAGCCTTTTTGGGTCCCTGGAGGTTGGTAGCATTGCCACCAAATGCTTTCTTCCTTTTCATTGCTACAACATCATCATTCTTCATGATCTTGCAATTCTCAATGATATGTCCATAGTTTCCACAATAACGGCATTGAGGAAAAGTAGTTTTACCAAAAGACTTCCTTTTTGGAGTAAAGGAAGTTACAAGTCCATTCCATCTTCTATTTTCAAAAGGTCTAGATTTAACAAAATTAGACCTAGCATGCATTCTAGAAGCATGGAAGTTTTCTGTTTTCAAAAGCCAACACTCTTTCATAAGATGTCCGTACTTCCCACAATGAAAGTAACAAGGAGATGTGGGTCTACGGAATGACTTTCCATTATTTACATGAGTGTTTATGAATAAGTTTCTCTTATGGGATGCAAACCTTTTAGCATGAGAAGCATGTTCATTTTTGAATTTTCTTTGAAGGTTAAACTTAGCATTCATGGCACGATAATCATCATTTTGTTTCACAAAGCAATCATCCATGACATGGCCAAGTTTGTGACAATAAAAGCATGAGACATTTTTTTTTTGCATGCAAGTTTGTCATCCTCTTTCATGACAACACAATCATCCATCACATGACCAAACATGCCACAATAGAAGCATTCAACATTGAACTTTGATTTTTGAGATCTATTTGACATGGAAGGCTTTTTCTTAAGATTTTTCTTTTTATCAAAATCATTTTCAGAAATTTTCACTTGAGCAACAGGAGGAGGTGTTTTGGAGGTGCTAGGAATGTTGGAGACATGAACAAAAGAGATTTTCATTTTTGATTCAAAAGATTTTTTATTCACCGGAATGTAACCAAGACCCTCTTTTTGAAAGTTCACTTTAACACCTAGCAATGTGTCTAAGTTCTCCTTCCCTTTGACAAATCTAGACAAATCATCTTTTAAGCTTTGCACTTCTTCTTCAAGAGCAGAAACATGCAATTCGGCACTCGTGATTTCTTCTTCACATGCACAAACTTTCTCATTCAACAAGTAATTCACAGATTTGAAGCTTTCATTTTCATCCTTGAGTTCTTTATTTTCAACATTCATGGAATGTAATTTTTCAGTCAATTTCTCAAGGACTTTCTCAGTTTCAACAAGTTTTGAAATCTTAGCAAGCATTTGTTCATTTTCAGATTTCAACAAAGCATTTTACTTTTCAAGTTTATCAGAGCTTTTCAACCTACTTTCAAGTAGAGAAATCTAAATTAGCATAGTACCATTATGCTTTTTGAGCTCCTCATTTTCAATCATGATCCTCTTCTTGTCAATTTCATTGTCAAGCAATTTATCAAACATTTTATCATCATCAGAAAGAGATGCTAACTTGCTTTTAAGATGTTTTTGTGTTTCTTCAAGCAATGAAATCTTAGACAACAAGTGTTTATTTTGATCAAGCAAATCATGGGAATCAATATCAATTTCAAGAGCAGTAGTAGATTTTCTAAACATCTCAAGCTCCTCATTCATACAAGACATCTCATCTGAAAATAATTCAACTTTGGATTCTAGAAGTTCTTTTTCATATTCAAGGTTCTCAATCTTTGACTCCAAAGTTTTGCAATTTTCACAGGAAGGATTATCATGCACATTCTCATTAATCTTCCTTTTCAAGTTTTTATTTTCAGATTTGAGTTTCTTGCATCTATCATACAGCGTAGCATATGCCATTTGCCATTCCTCATTAGAGAGTTCTTCATTTTCAGAGTTTACCTCATCAACATTTTCACCACGGCATTGATCAGCATCGTCGGCCATGAAGCCTTTTTGCCCTTCCATCTCTTGAGCTTTGATCAACTGATCCATAAGCTCCTTCGTCGTTCTACAAGAAGAAACAAATGGAAACATATGAGTATCAATGGCACTTTTCAATAAACTTAAGACAATGACATTTTCATGGTTCTTCAATTTATCTTGACTAGACCACTTGGTCTCATCTAAAGGCAATATGTGAGGACCATCATAAATTAACTTCCAAAGATTAGGATTAATTGAATTGATCAGTCTACACATTTTACCTATCCATGAAGTAACATCAGAACTATTAAGAATAGGAAAGCAGTTCATCGACATGTGTTCAACAGAAAAATTCATGATTATAGAATGCACTAGGATCACTCTGTAGATCGTGAGATCTAGGGACTGCAGAGCCTCGCTCTGATACCAATTGTTGGGTCCCATAATGCAAGAACACGGATCTAAAGGGGGGGTGAATAGATCCTTCTACTAAAACTATGTCCAATTAAAATACACAAACTAGAGCACAACGGAATTAACAAGATTGATAAGATTGAGGAATTAGCTAAACACGATAACTAGGTTCTCTCGATCTCACCGTTCACACACGAACATTCAACCAATATAAACAGTTAAGCACGTATCCACAAAAGCAAACCACAAGACACGGAATTTTTAAGGTGGTTCGGGACCACGACGGGTTCCCTACGTCCACCCCTCACCAAACTCGGTGAGGCTTCACTTGGGGATAAATCCCCAAACAGAGACGACGCTCCAAACACACACGGGACGATGCCCGCACACACACGGGGACACACCCCAACACACACACAGACGGAGACGAAGTCTCCCACACGATCCGATGACCGGATCACAAACACAACACACGATCCGACGACCGGATCACAACACACACACACACACACGATCCGACGACCGGATCACAACACACACACGCTGCAACAACTGCAGCACAAAGACATAAACACGATCGCACGAAGGCGATCAAACACGACCGTATACACAACCGGTCGCACACACAAATATCTCTAATGTTCATAAAATGAACATAAATATTCAGGCATGCTCAAACCCAATATATAGATCATAGAATACATCACAAAGAACTGATAGAAGATCAGAAGTGATCCCCCTTTGTTCTTCAAGGTCGGTTGATGATGTTCCTTGAACCACGAGTTGGAGGGAAGCCGGATGAAGACGATCCTTACGTCTTCTTGATCCTCTCTTCGATCCGCACCTTTTCTTCTTCTTCCACGATCTCCAGATCTTCACGAAAGTAGATGATATCCTCCTTGGAAGAGCTCCAGCACGTTCTCCTCTTTTTCTTCACCTATACGAAAGAGCAAATGAGCATTAGGGTTCCCCACTTCCCAAATTCGTAACTCTTATATAAGCAACTCAAGAGGTGGGGAAAAGACTCATAAAACCCTCCTAATACATGTTAAAAACACCTTAATAACAATAGAAACTAACAGGGGGTAGTATGGTAATGTTTGAAAGGCTTTTGAAAGGGTTTTAAACACTTTCGGAAGTCCCGTCCGGAAGGGGTCGACCCTTGGGGTCGACCATCGGGCAACAAGTTGCTGGAAAACACAAAACATCACCTTGTGTTACAGGGGTCGACCCTTGGGGTCGACCCTTTCAGGCAGGTTACATAAAAAAATGGCACTGTGCGCTCCGACGGCAAGAATTATTTCTCCTAGCTCCGAACTACGATCGAAGCGAGACTGGAGGCGTTGGAAAGAGGACTCGCAGAGCTACAACATATAATTTTTATGGAGAGATCCAACGGTGGGATTGAAAATGGTGTAGACTGTAAGACAGTTTGAGTTTGAAAAATAACTAAAACCTCCATCAAACCAAAGGGAAACAATTGATTAAATGTTACCGCAATCCCATGAAGATCAACAATGATTTTGCATCCTGAAAAACATAATAAACCAAGAGGTTAGTTGAGAATAAAAATATATGAGTTATGCATTAACACTATGAACATGTTCAAAATGAAATACATCATTGAACCTATTCAAACATGCGTTTTGCTTCTCAAATCACTTAGCAAAAATATATTTGACCAAATGACAAGGTTTTGAAATGATAAGCATGAATCTATCATTCAATCAACTATAATAATATGGAAGCTCAACCATTCAATCACATCCTTGAATCAACCAAATCTTCAACATCAAAATGCTTCATCACACAAGTGTTACCAAATATGCCAAATGCAAAGCATGCATAATATCATGGAACCACATTCATTCAAATGGTATTCTTATTGATTAAGAGCTAACATTCATGAAGTATTATCCCAAGAGGAACATTGTCTTCACATGCATCTCACACATCAGTATATACCAATCATGCAAACATGCTTTCTCATGAATTCTCTTGAGTATAGGGCATGTGCATTCTTCCAAGCATGTTTCACAAATTCATGCACATATTGAAATCACAATAACTCTATGAATGATATGTCACTATCAGTCAATTAGCAATGTGTGTTCAGTGAACACAATCTCATAGATTAAGACCCAAAAGAAGTCATCTCCAGAAAAGTCATCTTCATGCAATTCTTTCATACAGAAGTCATTAACTCAAGCTTTTAGAGCAAAGTACACATGACCAATCATTCATCCAATACATGAGCAATATGGAACCAACTTTCATGAAGTCTTGTATGAATATTTCAAGTCCAAAAATATTATGAAGAAAATGCATGAAAATATCCAACCAAGACGTTGAAAGTTATTAGATGAAATGAATGAAATGTAGAAGAATCATTGCAATGCAATGAGAGAAGCAACCCCCTTTTTTCAATAAGATCTTCATTGACGCACTCCTTTGAGTTCCAAACATGAAGTATGGATTTTGATCCTGTAAATCAAAATATTCAAGGTATGAGATCCTTAAATACAAATCATTCACATAACTTTAAACATGAATAGAGTTAACTCCCTTTAAGAAGAAGAGCTTCATTGATGGACTCCTTAAGATTCCAAGTATCAGCCATGAAGTCGTGTTCCTATAAACCAACATAAATATAACATTAGTTCCTTAAACACCGAGAGTCCACATGGCTTTCAAGAGTAACCATTGACTCCATCTTTCAACTCATAAAATCAAGATATACAACATGTTGCTCAATGAAACACGTACACACACAAACACAATCGTTTTGATATCATTGAAACCAAGCACGAACTATGGGATGCAACAGGGTGGGAGAGGTGATCCGGCGATGCTTTGCGGGCCGGATCCCCCCTCCCCCCACCAACTAATCTCCTTCTTCCTGTCTCTCTCTTACACCACGTTAAAAAAATGATAAAAGAATGAGAGCGCGGGAGTGATCTAGCAGCAATTGCCCGCCGGATCATTCCCCCCTTTTGTGTTGTTTTGAAATAAAAAAAGGGAAGAAAGCAAAAAAAGGCAAAAAAATAAATTAACAAAATGAATCAACAACAAAAGGATACAAATAATCTAACAATAACAAAAAAAGTATAACAAAGCTACCTTCAAAATGATAAACGTCAAACAAAAGAAATGATAAATGATCAAATAAAATATATCAAACACAAAAAGTAATAACCAATGAACAAAATATATCTATGTATTTAAACAAAACCAATCAAATAATCAAACCACAAAAAAAAACATAATAATGCCCGCTCCGAACCCCCGATTCCCCAGACCGAGTGTGAAAGGAATAAAAATGACGTCTCAGTAAGTCATGTTTGGACTTCGGGGGCCACCCCTATATGGCCATGACTTGACATTGCCGCGGGTCGATAGTTCATTAAACCTGACCCGTTTCCACTGGGATCCAATCCCACTTTCTTATCAAACTTTCCGTATACTCGACAGACATTTGCACGAGTTTACCTCCGTCTTCGTCGCATTTTCAACACGGACTTTCGTCCGAACACAAAATGGTCAATAAGTGACCAACATGATTTAAACGTTTATACCCTAATCAGAGGGCATTTTAACGTAGTTCATGAATTTCATTATCTCAACTTATTAATGTTAATTTTAGGCTGTAGGGCCCCCTTTTCCTGGCAATCAATCAAGGGTTTTCTCCCCTCCGTGGAGATGTAATTAATGTCGCGACCTTTACGGCGTGGCTGGTTTTAGTCCTGATACGACACTCACTATCGTCTGATCAGTCAGACGGCGCGCACCAGTGGCTTCTTCGGAAGCCCGAATAAACTGTCACTTTGTGACTAGCACGCCCATGCACTAAATAAATGAAATAAACAAACGAACAAATGAACAAATAAAATAGATCCCAAAAGTGCGTCCACAAGTCTGGCACGTCTGGTGGGACTAAACTTACCTTCATCTCCGCACCGGGATTAGGGTCCCTACGGCCTCATCTTGAAATTCTAACTAGTTTACTTGCAATTGCATGTTACACTTTGACGATTACGATGGTCATCACTTTTGGACCATTAGTAGTTGCAAGTCACGCCAGGGACGACTACCTAGCAGTTCCTACACGGTTCGAGAGCTTCTCTCCCGTGGTGGGCTTCCCCAACTTTATGGGGGTAGCCTTCGTCACTTGCTGGAGATCGAGGGAGCCGAACCGGCTGAAGCCAACATCCCCGCCACGAGGACTTCTACCATCAAACATGCTGTTGCCGGGTTGTCGGCGATTGCCGCTGACTGCCCGGAGGTCAAGACCGTGGGTTGTCTTGTCCACCGTGTCTATTTGGTCACCAATTCTACTAGCAAGAAGCCGGTGTCCCGCCGAAGACAGAGCCAAAGAAATGTTACTGTTGCTACCGTCAATGTCCAGGTCTCCAACACTGGCAAATCTATTTTGATCGGAGGTATCAGCGTTCACTTGAATGGCCGCAGTGCCGAAGTGATCCCTTAGAGAATCATACCAAATGTCATTGTGTGTAATTCTTTCCAAGCGCTAGGGATAATAGAGAAGAAGAATGCTGGAGCGGCCCGTCAACCGAAGAATGAGCTAGCCCCAAGGCTAGTTAAAACCAAACAAGTCTGGGTGCCCGAGCCAACTCGGGTCCCAGTGCCAACTTAGTCGGGACCTGTCAAGGTTGACAGGCCCAGGAAGGAAGAGAAGGAAAGAGAGAAGAAGAACGAGATGCCAGGAGGAGAGTCTCGTAAATCAACCACCCAGGCGTGCATATGACAGGCAAATGATCGTTCACATGTTAAGAATCATGGCAAGATTGCCAGGATTGGTCAACCCTTTTACGGGCCCCCAGCACAAGCAAGGGTACCGCCACCCACAGTTTACCCCATTCATGTATAAGAAGACATCACCCAGGCCATGCATGGGTATCTTTGTGGGGTCGGGAACACCTCCCTAGAGAGGCATCAATTGCTGCAAGCCATCACCGCTGCTCAAGAGGGTCGAGGATATCCAACCGACTCGGATGAGGTAGAAGACGCAGAATCGGGGTGCTATGGGCCTCCCCATCACGAGGAAGCTGCACCAAGAGTCTCGGTGTTTGAAAGATTGTCTTTCCCTGGTCAGCCGACCAGGCGTGTGAAGAGGAGAAGTAGAAACATGCAAGTCTATACCTGTCACATGGCCAGAGTGGCTGATCGCTATGGGGCTTTGCCTATGGAGCCCAAAGAAGTCACCAAGATTACTAAGAGGCCGGGCGCTCTCACGAGAAGAAGGAAAGCAACAAAGGAGGCATTACAGATCCTCGCCAAAACAACAAATCCAGAAGAGACTATGGTAGCTTTGACTGCCAATGTAATCACAACTAAAGATGATAGTGGAATGTCATCCACATCGTCCGAGGAAACACTAGCTGAGGATAGGGGTAGCCTCCCAACCCCTCTTGTCAATGATCTGGCCTTGCTGATGTTGTTGCAAAGATATCAACAGGAAATTGAAGCATTAAAGAAGCAACTGAGCGAGAGGGATACTCACACCTCTGCTCTCGGACAAGTTGAAGTCCCCCCTAGGACATTAGGGGGCAGCAGCCAGGCGTTTGAAGCCTCACCGTAGGCAATTACATCACAACCAGCACCCAACTATGCTGAGGGCATCCCTCCCCCACAACAACAACTTGCGGCTGCGCTGCAACCCTCACTCTTCCAATTCCAGGGGGCCCCTGCTACGCCTCATGCGGCAGTGTTGACAACGCCGCATATGCAACAAGCTCACTTCTACCCAAATCTAGTTGATCTGGCGGTGATGAACAAGCTCATGGTGAAGCAAATGATAGAGATGAAGCTTGCAGAAAGGAGCGATGGTGACTATGCCTCCCATGATGTCTAAAGGGTTCCATACCTGCCCCATCATGTTGCAAAAAGGCTGCCTCCTGATAATACCAAGCCTCCAAAGTTCAAGAAGTTCAACGGGCAAGGATCTCCGCGGGAGCATATTGCCTACCATATCAATGTAATGGGCGACTTGGCTGCTGACGAGTCGTACCTGCTGAAGTTCTTTGGGTCCACATTAATGGGGCTTGCCTTCGAGTGGTACTCAAGCTTACAGCTCGGGTCTATTGTTGATTGGCCTGACATGCAAAGGAAATTCAAAGAGAAGTTCCACATCGCCAAGAGGGAGGTGACGGTGACCGAATTATACACAACCAGGCAGAGGAATGATGAGTCCGCCCTAGATTACATCAAACGCTGGAGGAACCTCAGCATGAGGTGCAGGCGTCCTCCGCATTAGGAGGATGCCGTCTAAATATGAAAGCAAAATGTGAAAAGAGAGGTGTTGAAAAGAATGATAGGCATCAAAATAAAGTCGTTCGAGCGACTGAACAATGTTGTGGCAGAAATCGAGGCATTCCTCTCGAAGTACTCTTCTACTCCCGTCACTTCAGGCCAGAAGGCCAGGCCAGTTGACTAATGACCGGCGTCTCAAGAAGTGCACACGGTCGACTTCAAGGCCTTTGAGCAACAGAAAGAAAAAGACAAAGGGGTAGCTGAACCTCCCCCGGGCAAGACCGCTGATCGGCGAGAAGGCCCCTCCCTATGGGACAAAATGAAAAAGCTATATTCGTTCTGATGAGGACATCACCAACAATTTCATTTGATCAAGGATCCCGATGCTCGCCACCCATGCTACATCTTGTTCACCACTTTATTTCGAGTCATATGATGTAATTTTCATTTTCTTATCATGTACTTTTCCTTTTATTTGAGTCCAATACCTAGGTGAGGTAGCTATTTACCTAAGTCTTAAGTCATTATGTGTGTTATTGGGCCCAATTATATGGGCTAGGCCCAGGGGCGCCCCCTTCCCCTTGGTTAAGTGTTAGTAGTCCAAGAGTCAGGGACTTATGTGTAATTGTGGGATTCCTATAAATAGGACCCCAATCCCTCATTTGTAAGCTAATGAATTATTGAGAAAAGAATTATCCACAAGAATTGTGCCTCCTTCTCTCTCTAGCTCTCTCTCTCTCTATTTCTCTCTCTCTCTCTCTAAAGGGGGCGAACCCCATTCTCTCTCATCCCCACCCCAAAATTCGAAATTCACTCTCTCTCCTCCCTATTCACCTCTAATTAAGACCCCTCCCCCTTTCCCATACCTCCCATTTAAGTCCCCTCCAACCCCTAGGTGGAATCCCCTTCTCCTAGGCACCTCTCCCTCCTCCCAAGCAACCTTTCCCCTTCCCCATACAACCTTTCATTTTCCCAAGGGAGAATCCCTTCTCCCAAACACCCCTTCCCCTCCCCAAGGCAACCCTTCCCATTCCCTAGGCCCCCATTAACCCCTCCATTAACCCACCATTCAAAACAAAGGAGACATCTCTCCTCCCTCTCTCCTTCCCAACCCAAATTCGCATCTCCCCCTCCCTCCACTTGCTAGACCACCTCCCAGCCCCCTTTCTGCCCTTCCCACACCTTAAATCACCCCCTAATAGACCCCCACATAGTTAGGTGTCACCCCCACACCCATCCACCCCATTTCCCACCCCATCTACTCCATCTCCCATCACCTTTCATCACCCTATCCATCTCAATTCGCAGGCAGCAGTTGGAGCCCGACTTGCAGAGACTGCCCCGGTGCTGTCCCACATCATATGGAGGTGCACCATATATTGACGGAAATTTCTTCCAGTCTTCTTCGCAGGCGAGGTGGAATCGTCTCGTTCTGACTTCACTACAGATCGTGGTGCCAATTCTCCCCCGACTGCACTGGGCTCCCTCTGCAGAGTACCTGAGCCCAGTTAAAAGCTACACCACAACAAACGGAGGAAGATTCAGGCTACGAGCCCTTCTACAAATTTCTTCCTCCCCCAGTCCTCTATCAGAATCAAGAAGCAGAACCACGTTCGGCATTCGGAGGCCAAAGTTCTCATTTTTCTCCCTCGGCTGCGCGGGTCTGCCTCCCACAGTCTGCAACGACCTACTTCTGCTCTTTTGAGTCCCCCAGTCCTCTCCGACATCAGACGGCTTCCTCGTTAGTTTTACTGCAAAGAGGGCTCCTCCAAAGTTCCAGAAACTCTAGCGGTTTGTGATTCGGAGTCCAGGAGTGATCAGGGCACTCTCTGCAACCTGCTGCATGAGATCAGAAGCTACCTGTCCCAGTTTCTGCCCCCCTGTTCGAACCTCCACCACGGCCACATCCTTCAACTTCTGGAGGCGTCACTTGGCCGAGAGCTGTAACCACGAGTCATCCACCACTACCAAACGTGGCATCCCTTTCGGCATCAGGAAGTGCCTTTTCCATTTTTTTCCCCGGGCGCACAGACAGTCCGTTTAGGTCCTGCCCCGACAGCCCCTCACTCAACGGACTCCTCCTCACCGCCCCGACATCCTCTGGTGCTGTTCTTTGTTTCTGCTCTACGAAGACTCATCCACGGACGTCCTTGACTTGGTTTCGCCTCATTCGGACTTTGGGAGCCGCCGTGGTGACTTTGGCCATCCGCTGCTGCCCCTGGGAATAGTCTGCTTCTGAACGTAGGGGACCTGTTCCAGAGCCCGTTCCTGCCAGCGACGACTTCAAGACCGCCCACAAAAAATCACAGTCGTACCTGGGTACGTCAGCGACATTTTGGCTCAAGTCTCATCAAGTTCTGAGTCCGGGAGAGCTCACAGCGGCGACTACATCGACCCCCTGTCTTGCTGTCCCCGACCCGGGCAGATTCGGCCGGGTGCTCCGTCGGCGCGATCGAGCTTATCTCCCCTCCCCGCTGGCCGGCTTAGCCCCCCTCCCTGTGCGGAGGTAGTGTTTGACTTGTAATACAAAAATCCCCACCCCAAGTCCACCCTCCTGTGTGAGGTGTAGTGATTGTAATTATTAAACAGGGATCAAGCTTCATCGGCGCAGTGTGCGGGGAATCCACACTTCCCCGCTCGCCCTCGTCTCCGACCGGGATCGGTGTTTTCACACCGATCAGGTGAACCTCGGGTTGCCCTACTCTACTGGAATTGCTTGGCTTGTTTAGTATTGCTGCTTAGTGCCGTCGGTCGGTGAGTGAGCGCCCGATCTCAAAATATCATCAATTTGAGTGCCACCGCGGAGCGAGTTGAGAGAGAGTCACTACATCCCACGCCCTTGGCGTGCTGGCCGCCCATGGAATTGGGGCATCCCAGACCCTTAGGGGTACAGCCCAAGCTAGTCAAACCTCCGGAAAGGCGAGGTCCATCCTCGGACCCTCACCACTATCGCCGGTCCACCTACGGACTCGGGTGTGCGCGACGCGAGTGAGTTCACTTGAGTGGGTCCGCCGTTCGGTTCGATTGCTTGCAAATTTTCAGGTCCAAGGGGTCGTGTCACATCAATTTGGTATCAGAGCAAGTTCACAACTTGTCTCTCTACAAGTTGGTCCTAGGGCGCATTTGCATTTAGAGTCATTTTTGGGCCACCCGGTGCATCATCATGTACACTTCACATTGGTTAAGTCCCCTCAACACGGCCTCCCACAAGAGTCCGATTGACCCCCTCTTCATGGACATCATCCTAGAAGGGGACCTTAGTTTTGACGGATCCAGTCCTAATGCCTACCTAAAGTGGGAGACTACCATGGATAAACACTTTGATAGGACTCGGGTCTATGGACGTGCCAGGGTCCGTAGGGCCACAGGGCGGCTTCGGGGACAAGCCAAGAAGGAGTGGGATCGCGTAGTGGGCTTAAGAAGGATTTGGAGGCAAGAACCCATAGGATCATGGGAAGAGATGAAGATCGAGCTTAGGAAGATCTACACTCCCCGACCTTCCCATTCCTACCTTGAGAACCACAACCCGAGGAGCACTCCCACTCCCCCTTTCCCTCCCAGTCTACCCAAGACCTCCCTTAGGACCCAAACTCCACCACCCAAAGGACCCTTAGATTCATTGGAAGAGATAAGAATTGAGATTAGGAAGATCTTCACTCCCCGACCTTCCCACTCCTACCTTGAGAACCATAACCCGAGGACCCCACTCCTCCTTTCACCACCACCCAACCCAAAATTCTCCATCAAACTCACACCCCACAAACTTCCAAAAATCCTCCTTCCACCCCTTTCCAAAAGGAACTTAAGGAGGTGACCGAAGACTATGAGGCTCCACTAGATTGGGAAGAAGAATATGAATCATAATGTCATGGGTTAGGCCGAGAAGTTCCCATCCCAGGTGGAAGAAGCATCATGGCTCACTCCACCCTCACCATTCAAACCCCCATTGACCCCATGTCCACCCCTCCACCTAGGCCCGTGACAGCCACCACTCCCCAACCCAAAGTTACTCACCCAACCCACCTTCCACTTCCAACTCCTATCCTACCCAAACCTAGCCCTCCGCTACTTCCACTCCCAACCCCAACCCAAGTCCGGCCTCACTCACCACCCTGGGTACACCATACACCAACCGTTTTCATCTCGCCCTCAGTGGACCCGCTCACCTCCTTGGTAGAAAAACCCATACCCGACCCCATAATGGTGAACACTCCGGACCCAACCCCCGCCATGGAGATCACCCATGTCCAGGAAGAAGAAGACACTTCACATAGTGGTCTTCACTTTACACCACCCTCCCTAGTAGGGGCCGAGCTCATCTTAGGAGAACCCCTGTTACGTTGACTAAAGGAGAACCCATTTAGAGATCTCATGGCCCATGTTTGCCCTCCTATGGAACAAAACCTTCCCATAGTACCCTTATCCACCTATCACACCACAATCCAATCATCCTATCAAGTGGAAACATTTGGGGATCTTCTTAAGGGTATAGTTTGGCAAATGGAGCTAACTGGCATGATGTCTACAATAACCGACCGACCTAGGAGACTTGACCTCCTACACCTATGTGTCGGATCCATCTCCTCCATTTACACTGTGGGTTGCTACACTAGTGACCTTCTGTTACTCCTCCCTACACCCGACGAGCCCGATGCTATTCAAAAACTAGAGTTGCTTGTCTCGGGTAGAACATCTAGTCCTCCATTCATGGCCGACCATCCCACCAAAAACTTTGGCCCGATCACTTTACTAGAGGAGGAGAATCCACCATCAAGGGGTTGTGAGGATCAAAAGGACCTAGGGTTCCTCTCCTTAGGTGACCCTTACTATGACCACTTCGATCCCTTCCTATACCCACCCACCTTACTCACCACCAACCTGTCCCTACCCCATCCAACCTTATTGGACCAAGCCCACTCCATTTTCCTAGACCCCTTTGACCCCTATGAGTGGAAACTCTCACACCAAGCCATACACATAGAAGGAGCCATTTTGATGGGAATGCATGTACCACTATATTTTGCATCATTTGGTAGGGCTAGTAAGCCCAGTCATCTCATACATGTCACACACACTTTAGGCCCAATGCAGGACTGGCTCATATTTGGATGTGCTGGTCCTCCATCATTCATCATTGATCATATACATGTTAGGAGCCTCTACGGGTGTCCGGGTCCCCCGGCATTCATCACCACTTTGAGTGATAGGTTTCCCTACAGATACCATGGCCCTCCAACCATTGTTATGCAGCCCATGCATGATAGGGCCACTTGTGGCTGCCCCGGTCCACCCAAGTTCATCAGGGTCCACATTGCATCACAGAATGATAGGTCAATTTACGGTTGCCCCGGTCCACCTTTGCATGCTATCCTCTTTCACACCCACTCACCGCATTATGATACATGGCATGAGCATACATGCAAGCAATTCTTGACGAGCGGTGAGGTTCACAAAGAGCGGACAAGAGCTTGCAAGCGCCACTTGGAATTCCAAGTAGGCAACCTAGTGATGATGGCATTGGAGTGGCTCTACCCTAGGGTCACCTCCAATTTGAGGGCATGAGGACTTGGACCTTCCCAAGTTTCGAGTGACTTTGGCAACCCGACCATCGGGTTGGACTTACTAATAGGTTTTGGGATTCACCCCATTTTCCACGTGGCGGATCCGGCACCCTATATGGGCACCGCGGTGCATCCTAGTGAGTGCCTCGAGCCTTTATCTTCCTTTGAGAGGGACACCCTCAGAGAGCCACCAAAACTTATCCTGAGAGTCCGACATGTGCACACGGAGGCAATACTAGGCAAGCAGGGTTACATCGCCAGCAAGAGGGTGCGCCTGAGACGCCTCGAGAGGATGAAGGACTGTCTCCTGGTTGCGGACGCAGGGTTGAGTTTGGAGGTTGAGGCTCACTCTGAGCTGCTTGAAAGGACCACTTTCCTGGTGGGCCCATACTCGACGGAGTCGAGTTTTCCGCGCCCCGGGGGTATGATGAGGACATCACCAATAATTTCATTTGATCAAGGATCCCGATGCTCGCCACCCATGCTACATCTTGTTCACCACTTTATTTCGAGTCATATGATGTAATTTTCATTTTCTTATCATGTACTTTTCCTTTTATTTGAGTCCAATACCTAGGTGAGGTAGCTATTTACCTAAGTCTTAAGTCATTATGTGTGTTATTGGGCCCAATTATATGGGCTAGGCCCAGGGGCGCCCCCTTCCCCTTGGTTAAGTGTTAGTAGTCCAAGAGTCAGGGACTTATGTGTAATTGTGGGATTCATATAAATAGGACCCCAATCCCTCATTTGTAAGCTAATGAATTATTGAGAAAAGAATTATCCACAAGAATTGTACCTCCTTCTCTCTCTAGCTCTCTCTCTCTATTTCTCTCTCTCTCTCTAAAGGGGGCGAACCCCATTCTCTCTCATCCCCACCCCAAAATTCAAAATTCAATCTCTCTCCTCCCTATTCACCTCTAATTAAGACCCTCCCCCTTCCCCATACCTCCCATTTAAGTCCCCTCCAACCCCTAGGTGGAATCCCCTTCTCCTAGGCACCTCTCCCTCCTCCCAAGCAACCTTTCCCCTTCCCCATACAACCTTTCATTTTCCCAAGGGAGAATCCCTTCTCCCAAACACCCCTTCCCCTCCCCAAGGCAACCCTTCCCATTCCCTAGGCCCCCATTAACCCCTCCATTAACCCACCATTCAAAACAAAGGAGACATCTCTCCTCCCTCTCTCCTTCCCAACCCAAATTCGCATCTCCCCCTCCCTCCACTTGCTAGACCACCTCCCAGCCCCCTTTCTGCCGTTCCCACACCTTGAATCACCCCCTAATAGACCCCCACATAGTTAGGTGTCACCCCCACACCCATCCACCCCATTTCCCACCCCATCTACTCCATCTCCCATCACCTTTCATCACCCTATCCATCTCAATTCGCAGGTAGCAGTTGGAGCCCGACTTGCAGAGACTACCCCGGTGCTGTCCGACATCATATGGAGGTGCACCATACATTGACGGAAAGGTCTTCCAGTCTTCTTCGTAGGCGAGGTGGAATCGTCTCGTTCCAACTTCACTAAAGATCGTGGTGCCAATTCTCCCCCGACTGCGCTGGGCTCCCTCTGCAGAGTACCTGAGCCCGGTTAGAAGCTGCACCATGACAAACGGCGGAAGATTCAGGCTACGAGCCCTTCTACAAAGTTCTTCCTCCCCCAGTCCTCTATCAGAATCAAGAAGCAGAACCGTGTTCGGCATCCGGAGACCAAAGTTCTCATTTTTCTCCCTCGGCTGCGCGGGTCTGCCTCCCACAGTCTGCAACGACCTGCTTCCACTCTTCTGAGTCCCCCAGTCCTCTCCGACATCAGACGGCTTCCTCGTCAGTTTTTATGCAAAGAGGGCTCATCCATGGTTCCAGAAAGTCTGGCGGTTTGTGATTCAGAGTCCAGGAGCTGTCGGGGCACTCTCTGCAACCTGCTGCATGAGATCAGAAGCTGCCTGTCCCAGTTTCTGCCCCCCTGTTCGAACCTCCACCACGGCCATATCCTTCAACTTCTGGAGGCGCCACTTGGCCGAGAGCTGCAACCATGAGTCATCACTACTACCAAAAGCGGCGTCCCTTTCGGCATCAGGAAGTGCCCTTTCCTTTTTTTTTCCCCGGGCGCGCAGACAGTCTGTTTAGGTCCTGCCCCGATAGCCCCTCACTCAACGGACTTCTCCTCACCGCCCCGACATCCTCAGGTGCTGTTCTTGGTTGCTGCTCGAAGAAGACTCATTTACGGACGTCCTCGACTTGGTCTCGCCTCATTCGGACTTTGGGAGCCGCCGTGGTGACTTTGGCCATCTGCTGCTGCCCCTGGGAACAGTCTGCTTCTGCACGCAGTGGACCTGTTCTAGAGCCCGTTCCCGCCAGCGATGACTTCGGAACCACCCACAAAAAATCACAGTCGTACCTGGGTACGTCAGCGACATTTTGGCGCAAGTCTCATTAAGTTCTGAGTCCGGGAGAGCTCACAGCGGTGACTACATCGACCCCCTATCTTGCTGTCCCCGACCCGGGTAGATTCGGCCGGGTGCTCCATCGGCGCGATCGAGCTTATCTCCCCTCCCCGCCTGGCCGGCTTAGCCCCCCTCCCTGTGCGGAGGTAGTGTTTGACTTGTAATACAAAAATCCCCACCCCAAGTCCACCCTCCTGTGTGAGGTGTAGTGATTGTAATTATTAAACATGGATCAAGCTTCATCGGCGCAGTGTGCGGGGAATCCACACTTCCCCGCTCGCCCTCGTCTCCGACCGGGATCGGTGTCTTCACACCGATCAGGTGAGCCTCAGGTTTCCCTACTCTACTGGAATTGCTTGGCTTGTTTAGTATTGTTGCTTAGTGCCGTCGGTCGGTGAGTGAGCGCCCGATCTCAAAATATCATCAATTTGAGTGCCACCGCGGAGCGAGTTGAGAGAGAGTCACTACATCCCATGCCCTTGGCGTGCTGGCCGCCCACGGAATTGGGGCATCCCAGACCCTTAGGGGTACAGCCCAAGCTAGTCAAACCTCCGGAAAGGCGAGGTCCATCCTCGGACCCTCACCACTATCGCCAGTCCACCTACGGACTCGGGTGTGCGCGACGCGAGTGAGTTCACTTGAGTGGGTCCGCCGTTCGGTTCGATTGCTTACAAATTTTCAGGTCCAAGGGGTCGTGTCACATCACGTTCCCCCAAGATAAGACTCGAGTCTTGTTCGAATGGGCTACAAAATACAACAAGATCACTCTCCAGGAGCCAAAGAGGCTGGGTGATCTCAGAAGAAAAGATGATCCTCGTTTCTTCCCGTATCATCAAATACTCAGGCACGCTATCGAGGAATGCTATGTTTTCAAAGACACTATTGAGTCTTTAATTAAGAAAGGGGAGCTGCAAATGGGGGAGCACAAAGTCTGTCACGCCCCGAGCGCGGAAGGAACCCGGGGAGAAACGTGACGAGTTTATATCAATCACGTCAATCAGAGCAAGTAGAATTTTGACATCAACATAGAGTGCGCAACAAGACAAGAATCTAAAACATAACCAAAGACTGATACCACTGATATAACCAATCCATTTAAACCAAGTCACATACTTCAAGACTTAACATCACAGATCAGGCCCGCAAGCCTTAAATATTACAACCCTTGCAATAACATAAGTTCTAATGACAAGACTCAAGGAATAAACTAAGGACGACATGACACGATAGAGTTCAACAGCATGACGCTTGCAGGTTCTACGCTCGTCACTCTCGCTTCTGCCCATCCGAGTCCGAGTCAGGGTCCGTATTACCTGAAAAGGTTGGGGAAAAGAACTTGATGAGCGAATGCTCAGTAGGAATTATATCTCAAGAACTAGCAATTGGTTTAAGTAATTACCTCTACCAATAAAAATGCAAGTTTAGCATGTAAAGTATAAAAAAAATAGAATGCTATGGAATTGAACATGATAACAAGAGGAAATAACATGTACTGTTGATCCAAGATAGGGAATTTCAAGTATTCATGATTTCCAAGTTTTTGAACGAGTACCAAGTATATCAATAAAGTCTTTCATGTCATGAGATAATGGCTATTAGCAAGAAAGTACTTTGCCCATTCCGGGCCACGCAAGTCATGTCAAGTCAATCAAGTCAAGCACGCGAGAGAGAGGGATAGAGATATAGTGGAGTGTCGTAGATTCAAGCAAGTACTTCGGTGCAATGCCACACCGTGATCAATATAACTCCCATGGGCACAAGTACTTTCGGGTGCTCCTCCCAGGACCACATCGGGCCCTAAATGCGCGAACATTGTTACATGTAATATCTAGACAACCACTTTAGTGATAGCCATGGATTTCCAAGAACAAACTCATGTAGGATATCAAGGTAGATTCGTGGATAAGTTCCACGGAATTCAAGGAAGAACATTAGATGGATAATGATAAAACCAACGAGAATCATGACGTGTCGATAACCTGGGTAGAGACGGTACCTTACCTAGGTAGCCGAGATAGCTTGAGTGGATGACTAGACCTGTCACCAATCAAGGGACATGAATCAAGCTGATTGACCCCATCTATAAGGGACTCAATCCAAGATATCGCCTAGTTGAATATCATCATTCCATTGGCAAAGATTATTCTCTCATGGACCAAGATGGCGACATGAGAGGGCCGGTTTACCACAAGTCGTGGCAATCAAAAAGGTACAAGGTGTTTAAGGTACAACCAGCTCAGTCGGCCTTGAGGGAATCCAAAGCTACGAGGAGACTTACGGAGGTCCCAATGACTAACTCGCCAGTCCAGAGGAACGGAATGTCCAATGGAGGGCTTGTGTGTCACCGAGAGTTAGTGGGTAATGCGACAAATCATCGTGAAACATGGGACTATACTCACGGAATGGAATATAGTGCCGATATACATATATACATATAACCCTTGGTTCACAGAAAGCCGTGGAAAATAAATATGTAGGAAATTCGTGACTTACGCCAAGTCACTATTTAATAAATTCATGACCTTCTCTGGGCCGTTTCTTTACTAATTGACGACTGCTGGAACAGTCGTCCCATCTATAATTTCTATTATTGCTGCAATTTACCCAATTCTGTATTTCAAGAAAACACGCCTTAGGCAGGGGCGTTATTTCACAAAGAAGCGACTTGCACTGTGTCGTTAATTACCATTTTTCAGAATTTAATAACTTTTAGAAATTTCAGGAAAGTAACGACTTATCCTAAGCCATTAATTTAAAATAGCGCCCTTGGGTGGGGCGTCACTTTCATAAAAGATGACCTACTGGCTGTCGTTAATTCATTCCTTTACAGGATAAACATGAGTATTTATCAATTTCTTAAAATTAACGACTCTTGGGTTGCGCGTCAGAACATGAATTAGCGCCCTAGAGAGGGTTGCCTCTTTCCAAAATTTCCAGAAAACTTCTAAATTGCAGTAAAACTATATGCATGAATTACAGATGATATTATCATAAATTTTTATGCTAGTTTGGGCTACAATCCTTGAGAAAACCTACCTCTTGTTGAAGATTAAACGGCGAAAATGATACTCTGTTTAAAAAAGACTATGTCGTCTGCTTGCAGGATGAAGATGGAGGCTCCCACGTCCGCCAACAAGATGAAGAAGAGGAAGAATGAGAGGACGCTCTCCTTCTTGCTCAGCAGGATGAAGAACGGGGGAAGAAGCTTCATACTTCACGTGTCCGACCGGCAGGGAGAAGGAGGAAGAAGCTTTCTGTAACCACAGCAGGATGAAGATAGGATGCAGAGTGTTGCAGGATGTAGCAGGACCTCCTTCGAAGCAGTAGTTACTTAGAAAAATCAGCCCGTTCGAGGGGGTGTGGTATTTATAAGACTCTCAACGATCTGGAGGGTTCTATTGTTGGATTATGGAAGGGTTTTACGATCAAGATTGGTAAGTTTTTAAACCTACTATGCATGGTCCTCACCCTTCCAGGATAGCAGCCGCATGCTCCCATTTGCATAGGGAGAACCCTAATACAGGCCATGCAGCGAACGAGCATGCCTTAATTTAATTCCCAGGGAAAAAGACGTCTGAGACTGGGGCATTTTTCATCAAGTAGCGCCTTAACAGGGGGCGTGTTTTCATTAAATAACGCCTTCACAAAGGGCGTCTTTTACGTTTCTATATTTTGGGCGCTCTATTCCCAATTTCCTTGGTAAGAATTGACGACCATTTTGATGGGCGTCAAAAAAAGAATTAACGCCCATGATAAGGGCGTTATTACTTTAATTAGCGCCTTAAGGAAGGGCGTTATTTTATTTTGGCCCATTAGTTATACATACTTTAGGTGTAAAGCCCATTTATCGATTTAAGCTATTTCTACCAATCGAATCTTTTTGTTTTAATTTAGAATCTATTTTATTCTCTTTAAAATTTCCAGGGGTGCTACAAAGTCGATCCCCCGTGCTCTCACGAAATGCCCACTCTGGGGGTAACAATCAACATGATATCTCTATATCAGTAGCTACCCAAAAAAGTGGTGGAGGCCTGCTAATGTGACACCACCTTGGGGTGATAGCCACAAGGCCAATGCTCCTTGGACCTAAGTATGCAGGCACAACCACAAGGCTAAGAAGCCTACGTAAGCGGACACTCGTATGGCACGCACACTCAACTAGGGGGTGACGCGGGGATGCCGAGTCGAGGAAGTGGGACACGACCCTTGCTGGTAGAGGGCTAGCAGAGTCCAAGGTAAACCTCCCCTTGGGGTACGGATGCCCAACTCAATGAGTCGGCAATGGCCGAAGGGCGCGGGTTCACTCACTCACATCCACGGTGGTCGCACAAAGGCGATGGAGCCTTGGGACCGGGCGCTCTCCCCCTTAATCGATGGCCCAATTGGAGAATGTTAAACGAACAAGCACTATTGGGAGCAAGGGGCGAGAGTTTACCAAGCCGGTTTGAAGAAATCGGCTCCGGTCGGAGACGTGGGCGAGCGAGGAAGCGTGATTCCCCGCACGCTGCGTCGATGAAACTTCAACCTGATTACCTAATTAACAAGCACTACACCCCTTGCAAGGGGGTTGGACTAGGGGTAGGGGATTTGTAAGAATTGCAATCAAACACTACCTCCACACAGGGAGGGGCTGTAAGCCAGCCAGGCGGGGTGGAGAACTTAAGATAAAACCGAAATGGCGAGCTAAGCCGGTTCTGCTAGCTTTCTGGACAGTGAGATAGGCAGTCGCTGTCGGCTCCGCTACGGGCTCTCTCGAACTCCTTGTTGACGAAACGTCAGAATTAGTGGAGAATTTCTTGACGTCACCGGTGGCTGGGGCAGGGTCTGGAACAAGACTGTTCGATGCTGGTTCTGGTTTCTCTCAGTCTGCTGCTGCTGCAAGACGAAGGCGCCATGAACACGCCCAGACTCCGAATAAGGCGGGAATAGAACCTCTGCAACCGTGGATGAGTCCTCTTCAAGCCGGGACCAACGGGACCATCGTCTGAGGTCATAGCTGACCGCGAAGACTGAAACAGTGGAGGGGTGTCAGAACTGGCTCAGGGGAACTGACCTGGCGCACCTTGGGGAGAAAATCCGGAACTCTTGACTCCGGAGTCCAAAACTAGTTCTGCTTCTTGGAGATGGAAGGAAACTTGAAGGAGATGCCCTCAGCCAAGTGTCGCCTCAAGAATATCAGAACTTAGGCTGTGGGAGCTTCTGCAAGTCGCTTCAGGTTGTCTGCCAGGGGCAGGATGCGCACCCGAGCAAGATTAGCTCCTCTGGACTACTCCGATGTCGGATGAAGACGCAACCACCTCGGCTACGAAGATGACTGGATGAGGAATCAACCGGTATATGGTACGCCTTCTGAAGCTTTTTGGTGAGGACGTGACAGTCTCCTCAAATCACTGGTGCTCTGCTACCTACGAACTGGGATGAACAGGGTGGTGATAGGTGATGAGAAATGGGGTAGATGGGTGTGGAGGCAACCCCTAGCTGTGAGGCAGTCTGGGAGGGGGCAAACCAAGGTGAGGGAGGGGGAGAATGGGGGCTAGAATGGGGTCTGACAGGTGGAGGGAGGGAGAGCTGTGAATTTGGGTTGGGAAGGAGAGAGGGAAGGAGAGATCTCTCTCAAGGTTGGAATGTGGCTTAATGGGGTTGTTAATGGGGGGCTTGGGGATGGATAGGGTTGTATTGAGGATGGGAAGGGGTGCTTGAGGAGTGGAGAATTCTCCCTTGGGAGATGAGAGAGGTGCTTGGCGAAGGGGAGTGGGTGGTTGGTGGTTGGAGGGTGGAGTGGGGATAGGTGGATGCTACCTTGGGGTTGGGAAGGAGTGAAGAGGGGTTGTGGGGAGTTGGGAAGGCTGTTGAATGAAGGGAGGGGAGTTAGAAAGTAGGTGGGAGGGGGAGGAGAGAGAGAGAGGGGCGACCCCATTAGGGAGAGAGAGATATGAGAGAGAGAGAGATATCAAGAGAGGGAGGGGAGATAAAATTCCAATGGAATTTTAAATTTCATTGATCATCAAAGGTTACAAATGAGAGAGGGGAGGGTGCTATTTAAAGGCACTGACAATTTCTAGGACCAAAACAACCCTGAACAAAAGAGCTAATGACCAGACTGTCCAAGGGGGGGCGCCCCTGGGCCTAGCCCACTTAATGGGCCCATTAACCAACCTAGTCATCCTAATGACACTCAACTTAGGTAAATGACTGCCTAACCTAGGTACTAGACTCAAATAAAAGGAAAATTACATTGATATGACTCAAAAATAAATGACTAGATCATGTCGGACGCCTGCGAGGGTGAGGAGAAGGGCCGTGAGTACCGGAACGGATGGTGGTGACCCCATCATACTCCCGGGGTGTGGAGAGCTCGACTTCGTCGAGTAAGAGTCCTTCCCTCCTCGTAGGGTGTAGAAGTGGTGCCGCCCACAAGTCTGTCGAAGGAAGCCGAACCTTCCACCTAGCGAGGTAGCGCCCGCACACCTTGCTCCGAGTGATGATGACCTGTTCATCCAATATTCTCTCAAGTTGCTTTCGTCGGGCTCTCCGGGCTGACGGTGCTCTCATGGGGGAGGGGGTGGGTGCTCTCTCAAGGGAGTAAGGAGGGTTGATATCCTCACTAGGTGCCACTGTGGGACCCTTGTGTGGCACAAGGCCTTCCCCATTGGAACTGAAGCTAACTCCGTATCTCTAGAGGAGGCCTAACTCATGAGCATTGGTGCCAATGCTCCTCAAAACATGGAAGGGACTAATCCCACAAAACCTCAGTCTTGAGTTGTCTCTATGTGAGAGCCTCTCATTCCTCACCATCTCGGAATCACCCATTGAGATTTCTTGGTGGCGCCGGTGTGAGTCGGCCTACCTTTTGTAAATTTCATGGCTCTTGTTGATGTGCTTGCAAAGGTTATCATGCAATTTTATGAATGCTAACCTTCTAGTGGTTATGGGTGGACCTGGACAACCAAAAGTGGACCTACCATGCATGACGTGTTTTTTGGGTTGTGAGATGTGGGAGGTCCTGGGCATCCAAAAGTGGATCTAGCTTGCTCATGCTTCCTATCGAGGTAGGTGAAGACTGGGGGACCGGGGCATCCAAACTTGGCCCTATCATGCATAAGTTCTCTACTCAAGGTTGGAGGACCGGGGCATCCAAATATGATCCTATCATGCGTAAGACCAATGACGAATGGGGGAGGGCCGTTACACCCAAATATAGACCACTCATGCTTCCGACTTGACATGTGGGTGTCATGAATGAAATGACCCAACTTACAATTCATGCCAAGTGGTGTGAGGTGCCAAGACATTTGTATTCCTACTCCAAAGATGACTTCCATGTGTGGGGTTGCGGGATGGCCTTTGAACTTCCATTTGAAAGGATCGAAGGGATCTAGGAAGGGGGACATCATGGAGAGAGGCGCTTCCTTAATCCCTATGTGTATATTGCCCAAAGTCATGGCTCTCATGGTGTAACCCGAGTCTAGGAAGGGGTGGGTTTGATCCATCATGGTGGGTAAGGTGGTTGGTTCATATGGGTTCCTTGGCTCCCATTGGAAGGGATCATGGAAAGGGTTACTAAGAGAGAGCTCTATGTCCTTAGGGTCCTCTAAAGGTGGTGGATCTTCCCCCTCTGATGAAGTAATTGGGCCGTAGTCTTTGGTGGGTGGGTTGGCCATGAGGAGATGGTTTGGCTTTCTACCTGAGATAAGAAGCTCCAAATTGAGGAGAATGTTGGACTCATCGAGTGTGGGGAGGAATAGTAGAAGGTCGCTAGTGTAGCAACCAATGGTGCAAATTGAGGTGATAGACCCGACACAAAGGTGTAGGAGGTCAAGGCTCCTAGATTGGTTGGTCACCATGGTCAACATGCTCGTGAACTTGATTTGTCATCCTAAGCCCTTAAGAAGATCCGCTAAGGTCTCCACTTGGTAGGATGATTGGATTGTGGTGTGATAGGAGGAGAAGGGTACTATGGGGAGGTATAGCTCCATGGGAGGGTAGGCATGGGATGTGATGGGAGGGATCGGTCCCTCCTTTAGCCATCTAGCTACGGGCCCATCTATGATTATGGTGCCATTTGTGAAGGTTTGTGGTTCTTGAGGATCTAGACTGTTTGGAGTGGTGAAGGTTTGAGGTTCTTCCTCATCATTGGTGTGAACTTGGGTTTCCTCATGGGTGGGGAGAGGGTCCAGGCTAGCATCTACTCCTATGTGAGTGGGTGTGGCCTCCTTTCCCAAGGGAATGGGAAGGTCTTTTAGGGAAGGGGTGATGATGGTTGGTGCATGGTGCACCCGGGGTGGTGGGTAAAGGGAGACTTGGGTTAGGATAGGGAGGGGAAGTAGTGGAGGCCTAGGACATGGTAGAGTTGGGGTCGGGAGTGGGAGATGGGTTGGGTGAGGAGGTTTGATTTGGTTCATCTTAGAAGGTGTGTCCCTTATGGGGGTAGATGGAGGAGAGAAGGGTTGGACCATTTGGGCTTGAGTGTTGAGGGTTAGGTGGTGGGGTGTGGGGGAGGTGGCCGAGGTAGGATTGGTATGGAGCGGTGGGGTTTGGGCCATTGGGGTGACCTCAGGCGGGCTGGGTGGAAGTGGAGGAGTGGTAGTGCTCCTCGGGCTATGACTACCCGGGTAGGAGGGGGAGGGTTGGGGTGTGTAGACCTTTCTAAGCTCGGCCTTCATTTTTTCCCAAGTGTTAATCAGGGCTTTCCCGCTGATCCTCCTTAAACCCTCAACCATTAGCCAATGAGTTTTGGCTTTCTTGGAGAGGTGCATTTTGGCTAGTCTCACTTTCCTCTCTTCAGCCAAGGGGTACCAATCAAAGTACTGGCCCATCAAAAATTCCCAATCTTGATAGAGGCTTGGGTTGTAGGATCCCTCAAAGGTGGGGGTTTTGACTTTCAAAAGCGCCAAGAGGTGGCCATCCAGATTTTTTCGGAGGTAACTCTCATCCTCTCTTGGTGCGGGCCTACTTTCCTCAAGTTTATCGAGTTGGGTAGTGATATCATCAAGCCGCCCAAAAATGTTGGGCATGGCCTCCATGAGGGAGTTGATGCAATTAACCTTGTTGGCAGCGGGGCTTCCAATGAGTTTGGGATCCATTGGGAGAGGTGAAAGAGATGGGTGTGATTGGTATGAGGTAGCCATAGGAATGGAAAAGTGATGATGCTCGGGGTGATGGATGCAAATGCCCTAGGACTTGACTTGTGGGAACAAGTCAACGACTTGCTCTGATACCACTTGATGTGACACCACCTTGGGGTGATAGCCACAAGTCCAATGCTCCTTGGACCTAAGTATGCAAGCACAACCACAAGGCTAAGAAGCCTACGTAAATGGACACTCATATGGCACGCACACTCAACCCGGGGGTGACGCGGGGATGCCGAGTCGAGGAAGTGGGACAAGACCCTTGCTGGTAGAGGGCCAATAGAATCCAAGGTAAACCTCCCCTTGGGGTACGGATGCCCAACTCAATGAGTCAGTAATGGCCAAAGGGCGCGTGTTCACTCACTCACATCCACGGTGGTCGCACGAAGGCGGTGTAGCCTTGGGACCGGGCGCTCTCTCCCTTAATCGATGGTGCAATTGGAGAATATTAAATGAACAAGCACTATTGGGAGCAAGGGACGAGATTTTACCTAGCCGGTTTGAAGAAACCAGCTCCGGTCGGAGACGTGGGCGAGCGAGGAAGCGTGATTCCCCGCATGCTGCGCCGATGAAGCTTCAACCTGATTACCTAATTAACAAGCACTACACCCCTTGCAAGGGGGTTGGACTAGGGGTGGGGAATTGTAAGAATTACAATCAAACACTACATCTATGTAGGGAGGGGCTGTAAGCCGGCCAGGCGGGGTGGGGAACTTAAGATAAAATCGAAATGGCGAGCTAAGCCAGTTCTGCCAGCTTTCTGGACAGCGAGATAGGCAATCACTGTAGGCTCCGCTACGGGCTCTCCCGTACTCCGTTATTGACAAAAACCAGTGCCAAAACCTTATGGGTTGGCCTAGGAGGACGTCAGAATTATTGGAGAATTTCTTGACGTCACTGGTGGCTGGGGTAGCGTCTGGAACAGGACTGTTCGATGCTGGTTCTGGTTGCTCTCAGTCTGCTGCTGCTGGAAGACGAAGGTGCCACGAACACTCTCGGACTCTGAATAAGGCGGGAATAGAACCTCTGCAACCGTGGACGAGTCCTCTACGAGTCGGGACCAACGGGACCATCTTCTGATGTCAGAGCTGACTTAGAAGACTGGAAAAATGTAGGGGTGTCGGAACTGGCTCAGGAGAACTGACCTAGCGCACCTTGGGGAGAAAATCCGGGAGTCTTGACTCCGGAATCCAAAAATAGTTCTGCTTCTTGGAGATGGAAGGGAACTTGAAGGAGAAGCCCTCAGCCAAGTGTTGCTTCAAGAATCCTTGAACTCATGCCGTGGGAGCTTATTCAAGTCGCTTCAGGTTGTCTGCTAGGGGCAGGATGCGCACCCGAGCGAGATTAGCTCCTCTGGACTACTCCGATGTCGGCTGAAGACGAAACCACCTTGGCTGCGAAGCTGACTGGATGAGGAATCCACCGATATATGGTACACCCTCTGAAGCTTTTTGGTGAGGATGTGGCAGTCTCCTCAAGTTGCTGGTGCTCTGCTGCCTATGAACTGGGATGAACAGGGTGGTGATAGGTGATGAGAAATAGGGTAGATGGGATGGGAAATAGGGTGGATGGGTGTGGGGGCAACCCCTAGCTGTGAGGGGGTCTGGGATGGGGCAAACCAAGGTGAGGGAGGGGGAGAATGGGGGCTGAAATGGGGTCTAACAGGTGGAGGGAGGGAGAGCTGAGAATTTGGGTTGGGAAGGAGAGAGGGAAGGAGAGATCTCTCTCAAGGTTAGAATGTGGCTTAATGGAGGTTGTTACTGGGGGTCTTGGGGATGGGAAGGGTTTTGTTGGGGAAGGGAAAGGGTGCTTGGGGAGTGGGGAATTCTCCCTTGGGAGATGAGAGAGGTGCTTGGGGAAGGGGAGTGGGTGGTTGGTGGTTGGAGGGTGGAGTGGGGATAGGTGGAGGCTGCCTTGGGGTTGGGAAGGAGTGAAGAGGGGTTGTGGGGAGTTGGGAAGGCTCTTGATTGAGGGGAGGGGAGTTAGAAAGTAGGTTGGAGGGGGAGGAGAGAGAGAGGGGCGACCCCCTTAGAGAGAGAGAGATATGAGAGGGCGAGAGATATCAAGAGAGGGAGGGAGATAAAATTCTAATGGAATTTCAAATTTCATTGATCATCAAAGGTTACAAATGAGAGAGGGGAGGGGGCTATTTATAGGCACTTACAATTTCTAGGGCCAAAACAACCCTGAACAAAAGAGCTAATGACCAGACTGTCCAAGGGGGGGGTGCCCCTAGGCCTAGCCCACTTAATGGGGCCCATTAACCAACCTAGTCATCCTAATGACACTCAACTTAGGTAAATGACTGCCTAACCTAGGTACTGGACTCAAATAAATGGAAAATTATAATGATATGACTCAAATAAAATTACATATGACTCAAAAATAAATGACTAGTTCATGTCGGACGCCTCCGGGGGTGAGGAGAAGGGCCGTGAGTGCCGGAACGGATGGTGATGACCCCATCACCTGCACTCGACACACCTATGAGCCATATATCCTGCAGCCGGCAAAGGACCAGGGGAACTGGCAGACCGTACCGGCAAAAATAAGAAGAAGGGTAGCGCCTCATCCTGGCCCGAGAATTCACATACGGGGTGTCACACCTCAGTCGGCTCCCCCAGTTGTGACCCCCGTCTGGTATGAGACAGCTCCTCAGCTAGTCTTCAGAAGGCCCATTGGCAACAAGAAGAAACAAATTCCCCTGTGGGTGCACAAAGAAGCCAGTCCAGCAGTTGAACGGCTTCAAGAAATCATTAATGGGCTTGATGAATATGAACAGCCCAAAATTCGGCCCGTTCAGCTGAAGGAGTATGTTCCTTGGGAACATTTTGAATCCCTTTCCATATCTTGCAATACTCTTTCGGCCCTATTTGACACAGTCTGAATCTCTAAAGAGGATGATGAAGAAATATGCCTCACGCCAGCAGAGGCAAATCAAGCTGAAGCTTCAACCTCCCAGCATGCCACGATGTCCAGAAGAAAATGGGGCCATCTCCCCCAGGAAAATCATAATATTGTGTTTCGGGGCGAACAACCATCCCAAGTCCCCCCGCCTGAAGTTAAGGGCGTAGAAATTACCCCTCCGCCAGGGCTTTACCCTGAACATGCAAGCGGTCGGGAGGTCCCCTCCTTCGCCGAATTCCTGTCATCTCAGGAGGGCAAGCGGTCATGTCCGTAGTCGCAATCAAAGGCCAAGAATTCTCAGACCGTACCCTTGGCGGCCCCTTCTCCCGCAAATAAAGACCATGCGGGCATTCCAAGCCTCACCGAATTCATGCAAGAGAAGGAGCCGGTCGGGTCGGCACAACAAGTCTAGGTAGTACCTAAAGAAAAAGGTGAATCGCCTCCCGAGCCAGCTCTTCAAGAACACCATGAGGGCAGGCATAATTAGGCCGAAGAACTGAAGTTGGCCAATGTCAGAGCCACTAATAGAATAATGAAGCAGTTGAAGAGAATCCCTACAAGGTTCTGATGGAATGTAAGGCAAGAATTCAAAGGGGGGGGGGGTGAATGAATACCTTTTTAAAAAAAATATTGCGGAATAGAAACTCAACAGAGTTAGAGACAAACAATTAAGGGTGCAAAATGAATGGCTCGGACTCTAAGTGAAATTCTGCCCTAATCAAAAACAAGTGCTTAGCATGCACGCGAACTGATATAACATTGAACACATTCAACACACTCAAAGGGGCAAATCTCATGGCGCATGAATCTAAACCAGGAAGCACAAATTACCCAAAAATCACACCAAGCAGTTGCAGCGATTACTTCAACTAAAACTATAGACGAGTGCTTAGCATATAGAAACTAAAATGGCTTGGAATCAAAACCTGTGAAGGGGATAGATGAAATGGATTCACACTCACAAGCAAACAACTAACACATTATATTTTTAGGTGGTTCGGTCAGACACGAAGTCTGCCTACATCCACCCCTCACTGAACCCAGTGAGGA
The DNA here is from genome assembly GCA_022559845.1 of Amorphophallus konjac. Classification (NCBI taxonomy): domain Eukaryota; kingdom Viridiplantae; phylum Streptophyta; class Magnoliopsida; order Alismatales; family Araceae; genus Amorphophallus; species Amorphophallus konjac. The sequence goes on from CM040118.1 coordinate 222,238,389, forward strand.
TTCACTGACTGATAGCTTGAACAGCTGAGCCTCACAGCTTGCTAACACCGCTGAGCCTCACAGCTTGCTAACCGAGGAACAAATCCTCAACGCTGAGCCTCATAGCTTGCTAACACGCTGACTAACAACTTGATGAAAGAAATGAAGGGAAACGGAAGACAAAAGCAACAAGGAACTATAGCAACAGTGGCTACGAAGATGAAAACCACGATGGCTTGGATTTGATCCAGAGGCCAAGAAAGAACACCCAGATCTTCACTCAAAACTACGCTGCACACTTTTTCTCCACAGACTCTCTCTTTCTCTTCTTCTCACTTTTACGATACTCTATTTTTCTCTCCTACTCTCTTCACTTCGCAGCTCTCACTCTCTTTTTCTTCTTCTGCGTAGCTCTCTTTTCAAATGGAACCTTCGCTCATAGGAACCCCTTACTGCTTTCTGCGGCCCCTCAGTACCCCCTTTTCTCTTTTTATATATATTCTTCATCGAAGGACGAGGCGACTATATATATAGGACAGGGCCTCCGTAACGATGAGCCAGAAGGAATAACCTAGTGACACTCTATTGGTCCACTTGGCATAAGAGAGAGAGAGAGAGGATGATTCTTATGGAAACCTCTGAAAATGAGTGCCATCTTTTCTTGGATCACATGCCCCATCACTGCTCACATGGGTTCACGTGCCACTCCCTTGCAATACCAATGATTGGTCTCACTTGTCTTCTTATGCGCAGTCATGTGCCTCTGTACCGATTCACTTAAGTCCTACTTCTCCCAATAGTTTACTCAGGCATTTCTTTAAACACCTTTCCTATGATGAAGATAACCATGCACAGACCTTATTAGAAAATGTGCATCAACCTTTTTCGTGCGCTGGCTTGATGTGCATCGCTGCGTGCTAACTGAAGTAGCATCGACCTTAGTTGTTGTCCCAACTGAAGTAACATCGACCTTAGCTGCGTGCAAACTGAAGTAGCATCGACCTTAGTTGTTGTCCCAGCTGAAGTAACATCGACCTTAGCTGTGTGCAAACTGAACTAGCATCGACCTCAGACACTAGAAATCAAAACTGGGCAGAACTAGCATCGACCTTTGTTGCTTGAGGGTAGAACTAGCGTCGACCTTAGTTCTTGGCTTAACCGAGGGATTGCACCGACCGTGCTTGTGCTAGCGAAGAGATTGCACCGACCTTGTTCCTTTGAAACCGAACATTGCACCGACTGTGCTTGTGCTAGCGAAGAGATTGCACCGACCTTGCTTGTGCCAAGGAAAACATTGCACCGACTGTGCTAGTGCAGGGAATGCATTGCACCGACCTTGCTTGTGCAGGGAATGCATTGCACCGACCTTGCTTGTTAAAATTACAAGGGTGCATTGACATTCGTTGCTGTGCCAACTGTCTGTCGGCAATTAGTACAGTTTGTGCTGATTGGAGCTTTGACTGGCTGAGCTAGACCATTAAGCTTTCTTATTGACTGTGCATTGACTTCATTGACTATGGTGACTTTTCTTGTTGACTGTGCGTTGACTTTTGAATTTGACTAGCCTTTATCCTGTTCTTTGTGCAACATGTCAATTTAAACACTTAAACAACTCAATCAAAAACAATTTAAAGAGTATACATGATTCATGTTTTTGACAGCATCAAAACACAGGGACATAACAGGTTCACTGTCTGGGAGATACTCTCGCTGGATGAAGAAACCCGATAAGCCGTCATCACGGCTTCGCGAACACCAGCGTGCTTCGAGAGCTATTTTTTCGAGGCAAAGTCAGGCGTGGCTATGACTTTTACGGAGGAGGATATGCTTCTACCCTCTGTCAGCCACAATAGACCGCTCTACATGAGGGGCAACTGAATGGCCAACCGATAAGCAGAATTCTGATTGACACGATCAATGACACCCAAGAGGGGGGTGAATTGAGTGATTACAATTTTTAGAAAACTTTTTTCTGATTTAAATATATATGATGAAATAGCAACTTAGAAACTCAGATCTGTGATATTACAAATTAGATCTATCAAAATCTATCACGCACAGTATGTTCTTCGGTACTAGGCGGAGGTATGAATCCGAAGATTATGCTCACGCAAGGTGTTATCATCCTGACAAGACTAGCCTTGTCAATTCAAACCCACCTTTCGATATACCAAAGATCTATTACAAAAAAGATCGATTATGCTAGATCTGAATGATCAAATGCGGAAGAAGTACTATGCACGAACGATTACACAGAATGGGGGTAGAAGAAATGGACCAAACCACACAATAGACATCAATTTTTAGGTGGTTCAGATGTAGGACCAGCAACCTACATCCACCCCTCACGATCCGTGAGGATTCACACACTATCTTGTAAGGAGTTACAAGATCAACACATACACGCACACTCGTATGGAGTTGAGAACTCCTACGATGGTGCAAAGGCACCGACACACACACACGAATCTGAATAGATCCACACACACACTTAGTGTTTATGGATTAAGAACAAAAACACACTTGAAGCTCAAGACAAATTAGAGGAAGAAAGGAAACGAAAAGCTCATATCTAGGTTCCCCCTTAATGAAAGATATAGATCTTGGACTGAGGCTTGCTTCTCCACTTGATCACAGCTTTGTTGGCTTCAAAATGATCTTCTAAAGCTTGGATCTTGATGAAGGATGGCTGGGTGGAGTACTGTTCACGCAGTGCTTCTGGTTCTTGCAGTAGCTCACCCTCTTCCCTTGATGGCCTCCCTCGAATCCTTTTGGATGATTAGGGTTTCTTGTCCTAAAGATGTGTTTTTATATCACTTGGGGTGGTCAAGGAGTGTTCAAAAATAGCATCCCACGTTTTTTGGTGCAAGAGATGGCTTGTGGACTCAAAAGTCTAAAAAGAAGGCCTGCCCACGTTGTGGAGATCACAAAGTCAACATGTGCTACTTAGTAGGGGTCGGTCGACCGAAATCTGTCAGTCGGTCGACTGATCTCTGAGAAAGTCCTGACTTTTCAACACTGGGAAAATCGGTCGACCGAACTCTGTAACCTTTCAGAGTTCTGGGTGCTGGTAGATTTGGTAGACCGAACCAAGGCCATTGGTCGACTAAAACCAGTTTCTTCTGCGAAAAGAACTTATTAGCCCATAAATCATAGTTCTATTGAATAGGCCTTGCATTGAGCATCATATAGCATCCATTTGAGGTTTAATTGGCTTATTTATGTAGCTTTGAAGCTTAGAGATGTGAGCGTTGGAATTCCACATAAGGTGACTTCAATAACCTTCTTATGCTCACATTTGTGCAAGTTACACGGCACGAGATGGTACACAAATCTGGGGTTTTGTTATCATCAAAATCGACTGGAGAAACTCAACAATCTCCCCCATTTTGATGATGATAAAACTCTAGATCATTAATTGCATTGGCGTGCCTTTAAGCAATTTTGAACCTAAACACATCCTTTACATCACGGAATATGATTGCATCCTTCCAAGCTCCCACATGGTTCTTGTATGAGGCGGAGTTTACACTTACGCATAGTGAAGGATTTCAGACGGGCGGACCTATCTTTTATTCAACACCATTTGATATACAGAACCAATGGAGGGTAATCAAAACAATCCGTAATGCTTCAAAATACATCAACCAAACCAATAACAATCCATTCATTTATATTTGCCAAATCCATATGAAGAAGTAAAATGGAGGAACCAACATATGTGTCATAACCAAGTGCATTCCATTCATTACAGATTCATTACATAGTATATGGACACTTGACAAATGACATTGACATTGACTCCTTGACACATGGACAATGTAAATGACTCACACGCAAATGACTTACAAATGCCAAATGGCAAACACGCATACAAACATTTGGACACGCATGCATAAGCTATATAATACTACTTAACTACTTCTCCCCCTTTAGCAGCATGAAAAGAGGGGATGGGAGTACAAGAGTGGAGCAAAAGTAAACTGCAGGATGTAAAGACAATCACTATGGTGGTAGATCAGAAGGTTCTAGGGTGACAGCATCAGAACGACCCCGAGTACGAAGGCGGTGCCGAATATCATCAAGAATATGATCATGGGCCTGAATGTTGTGCTGGATGTTGGCAAGAAGAGGATCATGGGCCTAGATACGGGGCTGGATATCAGCAAGAATTTGATCCTGGTACCGAAGACGGTGCTGGACATTGGCAAGCCTGTTCTCATGAGCCCGACCACGGTGCTGGATATCGACAAGAGTCTGGTTCATGGTGTGAAAGGCCTGACGGGAGTCTTGATGGCTGGTGGTGAGAGTGGTCATGTAAGTGGACAGGTTGTCCAAGACATGTGCAAAAGAATCAATCCAACCAGACATGTTATCTAAAATAGTGCCAAAGGTGTTAAAAGAAGTCTCAATGTTACTCCAAAAGTTGGAAAGTTGCTCCCCAAAAGCATCCATAGAAGTCTCGAGTCTAGTGAGGCGCCGATCAACACCCTCTAAATCTGCCCAAGAGAGCTATCCAGCGCCCTGAGTAGATGACTCCCCGTGATAGAACTGTGGTGGTGCCTCTTGATCTGCATGCTATGGAGGAGGAGGAGGCTGCTCCTCCGCCTGAACTGGACGTGGGGCTTGTCTTTGAGCTTCATGCTGTCTTGGCTCTTCTTCTCCCTCATTTTCTGATTCTTCTCCATAAACGCCCATATTTCTCTATAACTCTCCATCGGGACCCAAATAATATCCAAAGGATGTGAAGAGTTTGTGTTTATTGTATATGTCATCTTGCCTCACTTGAATTGACACTTCATCTGCCAAACTAATTCCAACATAAGTCAATATCCCAGTCAATTGTGATGCATACGGCATGGATCGCCTTCTTTGAGTATGGCATGACCCAATTAAATTTGTCATGAGGCGGCCCATGTTTATTGTCATCCCATTCATCACACAGTAGAACATGAATTTGTGCACTTCTGTCACCTCATTTCGGCTTCCGCCCTTTGGATAAATTAATGTAGTAAACATGTGGTGCAGGATCCGCTGCAATGGTGGGAAGTAGTTGGCACTCAGCTTTATCAAATTGGTTACTCCTTGCACATACTCACTGCATGTCATGAGATAAAGGGTTCCTTGGCGTGACCATGACCAAAAGCCATATCGTGGCCCCTATCTGAAACTCCTAGGGCGCTCTCAAATAAATCTAGATTGACTGTAATCTCAACACCTTTTACAACCGTATACAAAAGGTCACTTCTCATGTTCAAATTTCCATAAAACTCTTGGACAACACTAGGATAATATCCGGTGTATCTTGTGACAAAGTCAAGCCACCCATCTTGTATCTTAAAAATGGCACTCAAATCTGGTAAGAGTTCATTCAACTCACCAAAATGAACTAGCCGAGGGTTGAGTATCGGCCTTGGGCACATCGACGGTGCACGTGGAGGTGCGGGTGCCTGCTGGGGTGGAGGAACCGGGTCCTCACCTCTCCTTGAGCTGGACTCCCTCCTGGTAGATCTCTGAGGGTCTCGGAAGAAGCATCTTCTAGGTGCCATTTAGACAAGAAACCATAGTGGAAACCCTTAGATTGCTAACCTCTTCCCTTGGGAGTAGATAGACCGGAGGACACACCAAAGGCTGTGGAAAGATCTTTCTCCACAAGCTTGAACCCAAAGAGTGAGCTTCGAGGGTGCACACTCCGCCGCACAGATTCGTTGTCGAAGGACGATGAGCAAACCTGATCTTATGCGGAGAGGAGAAAGATGGAGTTATAGGGCTTGAAAGGAGGTGTTTTGGGGTGTTTAGGGTTACAGAAGGGTTGTGGGATTGAAAGGCTGTGAATGGGGGTGAAAAATAGGGTGAAGAGGCCCTTTAAAAAGAGTTCGATCACGGCTTGCGTCGGACCGGTTTGACCGGTTTCGGTCGATCGAACTGGGGCGTCGGTTGACCAAACTAGTCGGCCTAACCCAATTTTCATCATTTTTTTAACTCCTTCCTTTCTGTTTTCTTTTTCTTTTTCTTTTGTTTTGTTCTTCTCTCCTTTCCTTTTTTTTGTTTTATTCTTCTCCTCCTTTTCTTTTTGAAAATATACTTTTCTCCCTCATTTGTCTTTGGAAGGGAATGCACTTGATGAGTAAGAGCAGATGAGGCATCCTTAGACAACATTGCTTCAGAAACCCTTCTGACTCTCCCCCTCAAAAAATGCCTTAGATCCCGAGATCACTATGTCCATATTTATGTGCCAAGGAATATTTGGCCTTAGAAATTTTTAAGGAGGGGCTATATAGATAATTACAATCGAGCATACAAGGATGGCATATCATCATACAAGGAACAAAAAAAATCACACAAAATATGCATGCCTTCTATGCAACCTACCGTTATACAATTGACTTTTCTACACATGCAATACTTAGCCTTAGTGCAGACCTAGGTATGTATGCTCTCACCCTTGCACATGTCAAGTTCTCTTCTTATTTTGCTGAATTGTTCCTGGTTTTGGGGTTTGGTGAAGATATCTGCCAACTAATTGTCTGTAACAATGAAATTCAACTCAAAATCCCCTTTACCTACATGATCTCTCAAAAAATGATGTCAGATGTCAATGTGCTTTGTTCTAGAATGTTGGATAGGGTTTTTAGACAAGTTGATTGCACTCGTATTGTCACATAGAATTGGAACAGATATCACTTCAACATTTAGATCAAGCAATTGATTTTTGATCCAAAGTACTTGGGCCCCACAACTTTCGGCGGCTACATACTCAGCTCGGCCGTTGAGAGAGCTACTGAATGTTATTTCTTGGAAGCCCATGAAACTAGACACCCACCAAGAAACTGATAGTACCCACTAGTACTTTTACGATCAACAATACAGCTAGCATAATCCGCATCGGTGTATGCAATTAGATCAAATGAACTTCCGATGGAAAACCATAAGCCGAAGTCTATTGTGCCAATCAAATATCAAAAAATCCATTTAACAGCCAATAAATGAGACTCTTTAGGACATAATTGAAAACAAGCACAGAGACATACACTTTATTGAATGTCGGGACGACATGCTATAAGGTACAGTTTTTTTTTTTACCAGTATCCAACTGCAAAAAAGTAAAAGGCTTCCCAACTTCACGATCATAACTATTTTTCACAAAAGAGTGGCTCCCAGAAAAGGATGAACCCCAGACCCAAACTAGGTTGGATCATATTTCCTTTAATCCCATCCGGTAGGTTGGACAGGAACACCCTCGACCGCGGGAGTAGTAGCAACCGGGGCAGCAACCACATCCCATCCCTCACCTGCAACCGCTGGGGCTGCTGCAGTCCACTCAGCTCCACCAGCAACGGGTGGGACAGGAGGCGCTGCCACAGCAGGGATTTCACCGGCCCACTGTTCTTGAGCCCAGTCAGTAGAAAGGCCAAGTTGGCCTGCAGCATACTCTGGTATCCCACCATACTCTGGAGGTGCAACAGCAACCTCCCCTTCCTCCTGTTCCTTTGCCTCCTCAGGTTCCCGGTAGAAAAACAGATCCACCATCACATCCCACTTCTGTCCAGGAGGAACAATACCACGCATCTGAAGAGCCATCCTCGCCAAGAGCCAAAACAGACACCCAATGCTGTGTTTTCCCTTGTTGTTCGCTAGAATTCTGATATCAACATATCACATAGGTGAATCCGTGTCGCAGAAAGCAATGGTTGGGATATTTCCAAGCGCAGCTTCTTTAATTGGCTGCTGCTATAAGGTACAGTAGTGATCCAATCATACCTCGAAATAGTGTAGGATCTACTGTTTTACCCTTTTCATTTTTATCTAACTTCATGGTTGTTGCCATTGGAGTTGACATTGGCTTTGCATCTCCCATGTCGTATTTCTTCAGGAGTTCCATGGTGTATTTGGCTTGGTTTATGAAGATTCTTTCAGATGTTTGCTTAACTTGCAAGCCAAGGAACAATATCAATTCACCCATTAAGCTCATTTCAAATTCACCCTACATGATTTTTACAAATTTATCACATAAGACATCGTTAGTAGCTCCAAAAATAATATCATCTACATAAACTTGGACTACTAATATGTCTTTACATGCATTTCTTGTGAATAGGGTTTGATCAACCTTACCTCTCTTGAATCCATTTTCAAGGAAGAACGAGGTGAGCCTTTCATACCATGCCCTTGGTGCTTGCTTTAGTCCGTACAAGGCTTTTTGAAACTTGTACACATGCCATGGATGTTTTGGGTCTTCAAAACCTAGAGGTTGTTCTACAAATACATCCTCTTTCATATACTTATTAAGAAAAGCAGATTTTGCATCCATTTTAAATAACTTGAAGTTAAATGAGCAAGCATAGGACAGAAGAATCCGGACTGCTTCTAGTCTAGCAACCGATGCAAAGGACTCATCAAAATCAATACCCATCTCCTGGCTATACCTTTTGGCTATAAGCCGGGCCTTGTTCCTAACCACCATGCCCTTGTCATTTAGCTTATTTATGAAAACCCATCGGGTTCCAATTACGGGATGATTCTTAGGACACGGCACAAGCGACCACACTTCGTTCCTTTCGAACTGGTGTAGCTCTTCATGCGTAGCCTGGATCCAAGATTCATTTTGAAGAGCTTCATGAATGTCCTTAGACTCTTCTTGAGAGATTAAAGCCATCAAATCCTCTTCTTCCACTTGCCTTAGTGAGGATCTAGTTTTGACACCATCTATAGGATTACCAATGATGTTCTCGACGGGGTGATCTTTCAAGAACGTTGAAGCTCTAGGCAGGTTGGGGTGCTGAACTTGCTGTTCTTGAAGTGTTTCAATTAAGGGATCCTCATCATCTTCATCCTTTTTAAAGGTTCCTTGAGTTTGTTCATCCTTAGCCTTAGATGATCCAACATCACTTGGATGTTTAGGATCTTCATCTGCATCCAAAATTGAAGTAAGTTGATTTGTTAGTTTTAATTCAGATTCATCAAAAATCACATGAAAACTTTCTTCAACAACCAAAGTCCTCTTATTAAACACTCTGTAAGCTCTAGAATTCAGTGCATAACCTAGGAAGATTCCTTTATCACTCTTCTCATCAAACTTACCTAGGTTAGTCTTACCATTATTCAAGATGTAGCAAGGGCATCCAAAGAGTTTAAGATAGGAAATGTTTAGTTTCTTACCCTTTTAGAGCTCATATGGGGTTTTCTTTAAGATTGGCATTACCATTGCCCTATTGATGATGTAGCATGCAGTACTTATAGCCTCAGTCCAAAAGTATTTTGGTAGGAAGTTTTCGCTCAACATGGCCCATGCCATGTCTATCAAGGTTATGTTCTTCCTCTCCACTACTCCATTTTGTTGAGACGTCCTTAGTGATGATAAGTTGTGTGTGTACCCCAGCTCTTTATAGAAACTACTGAATTCATGATTTTCAAACTCACCACCATGATCACTTTGAATGGTGGTGATGAGGTAGCCTTTGTCATTTTTGATTTTCCTGTAAAATACTTGAAACTCCATCAAGGCATCACTTTTATTAGCTAAAAATAACACTCAGGTGAACCTGGAGTAGTCATCAACAATAACAAATCCAAATGATTTCCCTCCTAGGCTCGATGTCCTAGTAGGGCCAAACAAATCGTGATGCAACAGTTCTAAGGACCAAGAGGTAAAAATAACGTTCTTATTTTTGAAAGAAATGTGTGTTTGCTTGCCTTTTGTGCAAGCCTCACATATTTTATCACTTTCAAACTTTAATTTTGGCAGCCCATTCACCAAGTCATGTCTAGATAATTTAGAGATTACTCTAAAACTAGCATGACCTAGTCTTCGGTGCTATAACCATGCATTTTCAAGATTGTTAGCTACCAAGCACATATCATCACCGGAAACATCACCAAGATCAATAGTGTATACATTATTGTTTCTTCTTCTGATGAACTTGATTTCACTTGTGCTTTTATTCATGACAAGGCAATGGGTTTCATCAAAGACAATCTTAAAGCCCTTGTCACAAAGTTTGTTTATGCTTAAGAGATTGTGATTTAAGCCTTTCACTAGTAGTACAATCTCGATCAAAGTTTTAGAATTCTTACTTATGTTGTTGATCCCAATAATTTTACCTTTGTCTTTTTCTCCAAAGGCAACTAATCCTCTGTCCTTGTCTTGCAGCATAGAGAACACCTTCCGGTCCCCTATCATATGCCTTGAGCAACTGCTGTCCAGGTATCATTTGCTCCCCCTAGCTTCAAGGCATATCTGCAAGATGCAACATTCTCATCCAATTATTTTTGGTACCCAAACTAATTTGGGTCCATGAGAGTTAGTCCAATTCTACACATATTTTTTCTTGATCCAAACTCCATGATTTCTTTGTGTGTTTTGATTGAACCAGTAATTTGTAATAACATGTCCAAAATTTTCACAATAAAAATAGTTAACATGTGAAAACCTTTTTTGAAATTTTTGTGGTTTGGGCTGGCCATATTTCAGCTTTGTGTATGAGCACGAAGCATAGTTATTTCCTTTTTCATGAACAAAATATGTTGTTATCTTGTGCTCAAATGATTTTTGATTTTGGGGACTGTACCCCAAACCTTCTTTCTGGAAGTTAACTTTAACTCCCAGTAGGTTGTCTAGGTTTTGTTTGCCTTTAACAAACCTAGAAAAAGTGGACTGCAAGTCAGCCACTTCCTTATTCAAACTCAAGTTTTTCTTTTCAAGTTCTGAAACTGTGGATATCAGAACTTCTTTTTCACTTTTCAAATTTTTAGAAATTTTTTCTGTTCAAGACACTTTTTTTTTTTGAACCAAGTCATCTAACAGGGAAGAAGGGAGAGTGCACCCCCGTTCCAGAGGAAGGGAATGTTCTCACTCCACCTATCCACCATTAGATGCTATATTTTATTGCTATATCAAAGTGTATACAAGTCATGAGAGGACATGCCTCTGTAGTACAATGAAAGAGTAAAAGTAGCTATACACGCCTTCTACGAAAATTAGGAATGCCAATTGCATCAGCAATGGCATATCCTTTTGCTAACAATGGCAACTCTCCAATAGATGAGAATTCCAAATTTCTGCCCATACAGACTGCATAGTTAGCTAATGCATCAGCACACTGGTTTGCTTCTCTGAAGGAATGAATAATGGGACAGTTGCAAATGGAGAAATGGAGTTTCAAACTTTTCCACCAAGGAAGAAGAGACCATGGAGGTTCTTTTTTGTTCTGCAGCAACTCAACAAGAACCATCGAGTCGGTAAAAATGATAGATAACTGAATACCATTTGATTGAGCTAGTCGAAGACCATCAAGGAGAGCTCGACCTTCAGCCACCATATTTGTACCAAATGAATAATAGTAGGAAAAACCCAGCTTGAACTGACCATTAGAATTTCTGAAGCAGCCTCCGCCTCCTGAGGGACCAGGATTACCCTTGCTAGCCCCATCCACATTGAGAGAAAAATTAATAGAAGGAGCAGTCCACCGAACTACAAAGTATTCTCAACGACTGCACTTTATTATTATACCAAAATCTTGTACAAGTATCAGATAATCAGGGCTAACACCATGAATGAATCTAACCTGATTCATAATTTGAGTAATATCTGCAAGGATCAAATCCGAAATCAACATAGCATTTTCTCTTTTGTTATCATACCTTGCACGACATCTGAATTTCCAGATTTCCCAAGTAATCATGATAGACACAAGAAGAGAAATAAAGCCACGAGGAGTGTGGATATTTGTTTCATTTAGTACTGCTCTCAGCCTACATATAATAGTAGGAGCTTCAAGAAATGAAGAGGGAAGCAGAGGTGTGAAATAATTCCAAAGCAGCTTGGCCAAATCACTGTTGAGAAATAAGTGTTCAGTATCCTTAATGTCATGAGAAGTAAAACAGCAGTTACAGCAGGAAGATAAGATAACACCACTTTTTTGTATTTGAGTATCGACAGGGACAACATAATTTAACAGCTTCCAGCAAAACAAAGATGCCCTTGGGGGAATTTTTTGATTCCAAAGTTTACTGATTTTAATTCCCCAATTAGACGAATATGCTTGCCCTTTAATGAAACTGTAGATGGACTTGATGCTGAACTTGCCAGAATTGGAAAAAGACCATACAGGTATGTCTTTTCCATCTTGAATAGCAAAAGTCTGAATTTCATTTAGCAACTGTTGATCTCTAAAGAAGTGCCAAACCGGATGCTGTCGGTTTGTTAAAGCCATATGGACAGAACAATTATCAATCTGAGGTGAGTTTTGTACAGACAAAGTATCAGCCAGTATCATTCCTTTGTACCAGTTATCTTTAAGAAAATTAGTGTCAGTACCATCTTGAACAATCTTCCGAAAGCCAGTCTTCAGAATAAACTGAGCCTTTTTGAAATCTGAAGCTTTGATTCCTGCTGGGAATGGATTTTTACAATCTGTAATATGACTGCCATGAATATATTTACTTCGGACAAAATTGGCCCAAAGAGAGTTACTGTGTATGGACAACCATAATTGTTTCACATATAAACATAGTTGTAAATCTGATAGACTTCGAATGCCAAGACCACCATCCGAAATAGGGGAGCATATTTTATCCCAGGATACCCAATGTTTCCTGTGAGAATTTTCAAATCCCTGCCAGAAAAAATTAGAACAAATCCTCCCAATATGTTTGAGTAATGTATAGGGGATAGAAGCTGCATTAGCTGTGTACACAGGGATAGATGAAAGAATAGACCGAATGAGAATTAATCTGCCTGCCTAAGATAGTAATTTACTCTGCCAACTAGCTAGCTTTGCATTAACTTTGTCTAGCAAGTATTTAAAATGAGGGACTTTAACTCTACCTTTGAAAAGAGGAATACCCAAATATTTAATGCAGCCAGATTTATGTTGATATCCAGTTAACTGGCAGATTCTATCAATAGAGCAATGTGGCATTTGTTTAGCAACCATAAAACAGCTTTTTTGAGCATTGATACGTTGTCCTGATGACAATTCATATTTTCCCAGAAACAGCAATAGATGTTTGATCGATGAAGTCCCACCATTTATAAAAATTATAGTATCATCAGCATAAAGAATGTGTGAAATGGGCTTCACACCCCGAGGGAGGTGGAAGAACTGACATTGTCCATAAGAAAATAAATGATATAAACCCCTGCTCAAGACTTCTTCTGCTAAAATGAATAATGCAGGGGCCAGAGGATCTCCCTGTCTAACCCCTCTTGAGGATTTAAAAAAACCATGAGTATGTCCATTTAGAGAAATAGAAAACCAGCAGTTCATCAGCATTTGAGCAATTAGAGAAATGAATCTATTAGAGAATCCAAATCTTTTCAGTACCATGAAGAGGAAATCCCACTCTATTCGGTCATAAGCTTTAGCCATGTCAAGTTTAAGAAGCAAGTTGTGACCCCTAACGGGTCTATCAATTTCCATGAACATTTCCTTTGCTAATAAAAAGCTGTCAGATATTTGCCTTCCACTAATGAATCCACTTTGTTCATTTGAAATGATGCCAGGTAGAATCGGCCGCAGCCGATCACAAATGATTTTAGCAATAATATTGTATGTGAAATTGCAAAGACTTATGGGTCTGAAGTCAGCAAAGGTAGAAGGGCTGTTTACCTTTGGAACCATACAAAGAAAGGTTGATGTGGTTCCCTGAGGCAGACCCCAACCCTGGAAAAAACTCTGAATTGCATTAATAACATCTGTACCAACAATATCCCAGCAATGAGTGAAAAAGCCTCCAGTGAAGCCATCTGGCCCAGGAGAACTATTACCAGATAATGAAAAAACTGCTGTTTTAATTTCTTCTGCTTGAGGAATGGAGCACAGGAGACTGTTTTGGTCTTCATTGATCAATTGAGGAATAACTTAGAAGATATCTTCATCAATACTGTGTACTTCAGTTGTGAGAAGAGATTTAAAAAATTCAACAGCACCTTCTAATATAAGATTCTGATCTTCCACCCATTGATCATTGATTTTTAGTTTATGAACATAGTTTCTTTGCCTTTTGACCTTGGCATATTGATGAAAAAAATTAGTATTCCGATCACCACAAGACATCCATTGTATCCGAGATTTTTGAAACCAAAAAATCTCTTCCCTCTAAAGTATCCGACGAAGCTCAGCATTAGCTTTTTGAAGAATGATTCTATTTTCTGAAGAAGGATTATTGTCAAAAGAAGATTGAGCCTGCTCAACCTTAAACTCAGCAATCTCTTTGGCCTGATTAATATTGCCAAAGATCTCTTTATTCCATATCCTAAGAGCTGCTTTCAACTTTTTTAGTTTCCCCTGCAGAGCCTGAAAAGGATGACATTCCAGTTGTTTGAAATTAGACCACTGAATTTTAACAAATTCCAGAAAGCCTTCATGAGTATGCCACATATGCTGGTATATGAATCTCCCAGGGGAGGGTATAACAGAGTTTATTTGCAATAATAAGGGCGCATGATCAGATGGTCCTCTAATTAAATGTCTGACTGACATATTGTGACCTGTTTGCAGCCATTGAGAATTATATAAAACTCTGTCCAACCGAGCTCTAATATGAGACAAACCAGACTGATTGTTAGTCCAAGTGAAAGAGGAACCAGAGTATCCAGCATCAACCATTCCAGTGGCTGACAGAAAGCCTTGAAAATCTGTCATTGCTGTCATAGATGATAATGAACCACCTATCTTTTCTTCAGGAGAAATGATACAGTTGAAATCTCCTCCAATAATCCAAGGGATTGAGACACCTTGGTTGTATTCCATCAGAGAGGTAAACATTTCTCTTCGACTGCTCACATTGCAGGTAGCATATATAACAGTAAAGAACAAAGTGGCAGTGTTGTTTTCTGTAATAGCAACAGTTAGGTATTGATAATGACTTTCTATAATGTCTAGGGATAAGCTAGACTTATAAAATAACCAAATTTTGGAGGAATCTCCATTATTGCCAATAAAAGAATGAAGATTAATGCGATGAGCCACTCTCTGCGCACGGTTAAAATCAACTCGAGGCTCTGAAATTGCAGCAATACTTATATCATAAGCTTTTATGTGATGAGCCAAACTTCTTACAGTGGCTTTATTACCTATACCGCGAACATTCCATATTAGTGCTGAGTTAATCATGTTCAAGATGATATGAGGTAGAAGCCAGAACCTTAGCTTTAGCTCTGGTAAGACGAGCATCACTAAAAAGCACTCCAGGGAGAACTGAGACCTCATTCTGTTTAAAAACCCGAGGTTGATTGTTCCTTACATTGTCTTGATATTGCATTCTAGAATTCTCCAATGTTGAAATTATTGAAACAGATTCTGAACTTATGATAGTATTATCAATAGCATGAGAGCATTGTGGGTCTTGAGCAATAATAGAATTTCCATTGTGATTGACTTCATTTTGCTGGATTGAAGGAAGCTCTGGTACCTCTATAATCTCTTCTATTCGGGAAAGAGGTGATGCATTTGCTTTGTTGGAGCCATTTTTACAAACAGCTGGAGGGGGATCAAAACAACTTAAATCTAGCTCAGAATTATGAATTGTTGACTGATCGAGCTTTGTGTCACTAGGATATATATAATTTCCAGCAACAAGCTTATCTTGTATCATATGTTTTTCCGAATCCAACATATCTGATGCGAGATTCAAGATTGAAAATCTATTCGTATCTTGAACTACTATTTTTGGAACAAGAGATTTAGGCCTGAACTCTTGACGAACAGGTTGCTGATTAACTCTAGAAGCAGCATTAGTTGAAATTTGAGTTTGGACCTTCTTCTTACTTGATTTCTTTTTGCAATCAGCTTCCAAATGACCAATCTTATGACAAGAAGTACATAAATGCGGCACTCTGTGATAATTAATTTTCTGCTAGAATCCATTTCCTTCCATACCAATCCAGAGCCGATCCTTTCTCTGCACTGAGAGATCAAGTTCAACACAAACTAAGGCCTCTGATGTTTCTGTTAAAGCTATAGTGGCTTCATGAATTCGTAAAACCAATCCCACATTCCCTACAATTGAACGAAGCAAATCCTCATGGTAGAAATTTACTGGAAGGGCAGGGAAGCCTATCCACACAGGAGCTGCCGGAGGATCCGAATCAAAATCAAAATCAAGCGACCATCTAAAGAATCTGAATAAAAAACCTTTTATATAGAGATTCCTTTGAAGAAGAATTTTAATAAAATCAGTTTCACAGCTCAAACGAATCAAAATATGCCTGGCATTCATCCGACTGATAACAAAATCAGAAACGAGGTGAAGACGTTGTAGCAAACAGGCTTTAATCTCTGGAATCGATGGTCGGCCATAGGAGCATTTGGCTATTATAGCATTCTGAAGATGTGAATATGAAGCTTGGATCTCTTCTTGAGAAAAGAACACCGCCGGCTCTCCTTGATCTGTAAATGAAGGGGCCTTTACCTGGAATGAAGTACACGGACGGAATTGAGATTTTAACAATGTTTGAGCATAAGTTCTCCGTGGGGCTACCTCCACTGCATCAGCAATGCTTTTCGAGACAGTATCCTCCCCCGCCACTTCTGCCATGAGCGGCAAGGGGAGTGGACAAGAAACGAAGAAGATGATGCGCGGGAGATGCAGAGATTCTCACACTAGAATTTTAGAGAGAGAAAGCCTTGCGTCTGGCTCGGAATTCAAGACACTTTACTTAATAACTACTCTTTGATTTGTTCGACGTCTGAAATCGTTTGTAACAAACTTTCTTTTTATTCGGTTAATTCAAACTATTCTTGTTCAAGTTTTTCAAACTTAACAGAAAAACCCTCATGTGTGAGATCTTCGATCTTTTTCTTGAGGGATTTGTTTACCGATCAAATTTTTCTATATTTTGTATACAATTTTTCATACTCTGGTTCCCATTGTTCATTTGAGATAAAGTCGGGGTCAGAGTTTACCACAGTTGAATCATCTTCATGTAACATGGGGCACAGGCTTTCCATGAGCTCTCCCAGCTCCCCTTCGGACTGTTCGTCCTCTTTGTCGCTCCATGTGGAAACCATGGCTTTGGGCTTCCTGAACATCTCCTTCTTGAATTTTCTTTTCATGTCTGGGCACTCTCCTCTCATGTGCTCGGGCTTCTTGCATTCATAGCAAATAACGTTGTTGGGCTTGCTCGGCTCGCCCTTGGTTTGAGCCGGCTTTCTTTGCCCCTTTCTGAAATTTCCTTGAAAATGTTTCTTCCTTCTCAAGAATTTCTTTACTTGGCGGGTCAGCATGGTCAAGTCTTCTTCTTCGTTACTTCCTTCGCTGGACTCCTCTTATTGGGAGTCATCATCAGACTGGTTGACTTTCAAGGCCACCATTTTCTTCTTCTTCAACTCTTCTTCTGCAGTTCTCTTGATGTTTATCTCATAGGTCATAAGTGAACCTATGAGTTCATCCAAAGACAATATGGACAGGTTCTTAGAATCTTCAATGATTGTTGCCTTTGTGTGCCACGCAGGTGGAAGAGATATCAACACCTTCCTCACTAACTCAGAGTTGGTGTAGTCTTTTCCCAATCCATTGAGAACGTTGGTGATCTCTATTAATCTTGCAAACATTTCAGAAATTGTCTCTTCAGGCTTCATCTTAGACAACTCAGAATCTCTACCCAGTAGGTTAGCCTTTGTCTCCTTGACCTCGGAGGTTCCATCATAAATGAGTCATAATTTGTCCCACATATCTTTTGCGGAATTCCACATAGAAACACGAGAAAGCTCATTAAGGTGAATAGCACATTACATGATATTCATCGCATTGAAATTTACTATGGATTTCTTAATGCCCTCATAAGTCCATTTGTCCTCATCCTGAGGAAGGTCATAAGGACCCTTGTCCACAACCCTCCAGATCTCATACTCTTGGGCTCTAAGAAAAACATGCATTCCATTTTTCCAGTATGAATAATTCGAGCCATCGAAGAATGGAGGACGATGGATGGAGTGACCCTTAGGCATCATCCCCTTGTTGGCCATTGATCTGGATCTCACTCTAGATCGTTAAATCTATGAAAAATAGAGCCTTAGCTCTGATACCAATTGTAGTCCCGCGATCAATGACACCCAAGAGGGGGGGTGAATTGGGTGACTACAAGATCAACACACACACACACACACACACACACACACACACACACACACACACACACACACACACACACTCGTATGGAGTTCAGAACTGCGACGATGGTGCAGAGGCACCGACACACACATACGGATCTGAATAGATCCACACAGACATTTAGTGTTTATAGATTAAGAACAAAAACATACTTGAAGCACAAGACAAATTAGAGGAAGAAAGGAAACGAAAAGCTCAGATCTAGGTTCCCCCTTGATGAAAGATGCAGATCTTGGACTGAGGCTTGCTTCTCCACTTGATCACAGCTTTTTTAACTTCAAAATGATATTCTAAAGCTTGGATCTTGATGAAGGATGGCTGGATGGAGTACTGTTCATGTAGTGCTTCTGGTTCTTGTAGCAGCTCACCCTCTTCCCTTGATGGCCTCCCTTGAATCCTTTTGGATGATTAGGGTTTCTTGTCTCAAAGATGCATTTTTATATCACTTGGGGTCGTCAAGGAGTGTTCAAAAATAGCATCCCACGTTTTCTGGCGTAGGAGTTGGCATATGGACTCAAAAGTCCAAAAAGAAGGCCTGCCCACGTTGTGGAGTTCACAAGTCGACATTTGCTGCTTAGCAGGGGTCGGTCGACTGAAATCTAGCGGTCGATCTACCGGTCTATGAGAAAGTCCAGACTTTTCAACACTGGGAAAATCAGTCGACCGAATGGGGTCTATCGGTCGACCGAACTCTGTAACCTTTCAAAGTTCTGGGTGCTGGCAGATTTGGTCAACTGAACCAAGGCCATTGGTCGACCGAAACCAGTTTCTTCTACAAAAACAACTTATTAGCCCATAAATCATAGTCCTATTGAACAAGCCTTGCATTGAGCATCATATAGCATCCATTTGAGGATTAATTGGCTTATTTCATGCAGCTATGAAGCTTAGAGAGGTGAGCGTTGGAATTCCACATAAGGTGACTTCAATTACCTTCTTGTGCTCACATTTGTGGAAGTTACACGGCACGAGACGGTTCACAAATCCAAGGTGTTATTATCATCAAATTCAACTGGAGAAACTCAACACCCGGGGTGATGGGGACATCCTAGCCACTCCATCTTTTTTTCGGGACTACAGTTGCTCGCCATCAGTGCATCATCATTTCCGCCACTTAAGTTTGAGTCGTAGCATGTAATTTTTATTTTATTTTAGTCTCTTTATATGTATTTTTTCCTTTTTGAGTCACTTAGTAAGTTAATGGGTCATTAGAGTGGTTAGTGGAGACAATTGGTCCCAACTAGTGGGCTAGGCCCATGGGCGCCCCCTTCAGGACCTGTCTAGTCATTTGTCTAAAAGTCAGGGTTAGTTTGGTCATAAGGAATTATGTAAGCCTATAAATAAGCCCCCACTCCCCTCATAAGTAACAACTTTGAATATTTGAATAGAAAGAAAACACCTTTGAGAAATCCTTCCCCCCTTCTAGAGTGAGACTCTCCACCTATATCTCCCCTCTCTCTCTCATATCTCTCTTTCTAAGGGCCCGCCCCCCTCTCTCTCTCTTTCCCCTCCCCCAAATTTGAATTTCCCCTCTCTCCTCCCTCCCTTCTCTCCTCATTAAAGCCATATCCCTTCCCCATACCCTCATTCAATTATTCCCTCAACCCCTAGGTGGAATCCCCTTCCCCTAGACACCCTTTCATCTTCCCAACACATCTCTTCACTTCCCCAAGCCCCCTTTCACCCCTCCCAAGCCTAAAATTCAAACTGCCCCCTCCTTCTCTCTCCCCAACCCCGCCTTGGTCGACCTCCCTTGACCCTTCAGCTCCTAGGGTCGCCCCCCATCTCCCCCATCCCTCCTTGGTAAGCCCTAGCTCCACCTCCCACTCCACCTTGGGCCTGGCCGCACCCAACACCACCAGCCTGCCTTCCCTTCGCCCCCAAGCCCTAGCTCCACCCCCCCTTCACCTTCCATCCACCTTCATCACCCGTAGACTCCTCCAGCAACATCCCACAAGCTCAAGTCCCCATCCCCCCTGCCATTTGGTTGCCCCTCCCCACCACCACACCTATCATCTTAAACCTGTGGTTCCCAGTTCGTAGGTAGCAAGAGGGTCCCTGGTAGCAGCGCCGCCACCGGCCCATCCTTATGTTTTCTGGTGTCAAGACATATACCTCTAGAAAGGTTGTTCAAAGAGCTTTCCACGCGAGGTGGTTTCATCCTCAACCAAGCACCGAGCTGTCCGTGAGAGCGATTCTTCCTCGACTGCGCAGGACTACTCCGGCTGAGAACCAGAGCCCCAGCTCAAGTGCGACCACGGCCACTCCCTTGCCGATTTGGGCATGAAACTTTGCTGAGAACTTCTACTACACGTCTCCTTCCAGTACCATGAAGCGGCTCTGTAGTGCCCCAGAATTTATATAAGTTATTTCTAGATTATTTTATAATTTATTTGTAATTTATAAGGGCTAAATAAATTTATAAAAGGATTATTGAGTTTATTAGTCATTATAAGGCCCAATTGTGTTAATCAATTAACCTAATCTACTTAAATAAATCAAAAAGGTTTAAAGACCAGGCCCATTTAATTTGGCCCATATTCTAGAAGGTTATTAAGCCTATTCATGGATTTTAAAGGATAAACACCACTTAATAGGATAACTAGATGAAGAATAAATAAAAGTGTTTTATTAAAATTAAAATTCTGAATGCGTCGAATGTAACGGTCCATCGGGCGACCGCCACAGCCTTGTGACGCGTATACCCTAGACAGTCACAGCCTGCAAGTTCCGTAAGTAAGAGAATGTATAAAAAGATTAGAACTTGATGATCCTATCCATAAGAGACCTAATTAGAATGACATGTAAAATCACTAGGGACTCTTAGAAGTCAGGTTTTAACAGAATAAGGATAGATACAAATTATATAAATAATTATATAGGATAATTAGCAAAATAGTTTGATTAATGTTGAACTCTGGGAACATTGAATTTAACGGTCTATCGTGAGACCGTCACATGCTTGTAACGCAGGGGTCTACAACCGTTACACCCTGTTAGTTCCGTGAAGGAAAGAACGAGTAGAAAGATTAGAACCTTGAGATCTTATCCACTAGGGATCGACTTGGGAGAGTTCATAACACTACTAAGGACTCTTAGATATTAGATTCTGGCAGATTAAGGACTCTAGAATCGATCTAATACTCAAACCCTAGCTAGAACTCTAAAAATAGGACCTAGTTCTGAACTACGCGACCCTTACTTTTACTCGCGTGAAATCAAGGTAAGGAGTCATAATCTCAGGTAAGTTCTTTAGAGGAATTTGTTTACAATACTTTAGACTAACTCCTCTCCAAATTTCACGTCTTTAGGTCAAGAGGTCATAGAGTTAGAGCCTAAGGAAGTTGCTGAAAAGTCACAGGAAGAGGAGAGCTAGGGCACGTTTTTCAAACCCTAAATTAGAAGTTTAAAGCCAAGTTAAGAGGTAGGTTATCTCATGAACGGCAAAAACCTCTTGATAGGACTAAAAGCCCTCTCGTTGGATTGGATTTTATGCATTATAGATCATCTATTTCATGTTTTACTAGCTCCATGCATTTCACGCATCTCTTAGCCTTAAATAGAAATAAAAGATGTTATCTTGTCTATTCACTGAAACCCATGCATGTAGGTAGCCTATACTTTGTTATCATGCCTAGGATAGACATGGTATTTGATTTACAGACATGATGTGTGTTGATCTCTTAGGTTTCATATCAGTTTCTGTCAGCAGACGCTCTGACGCATCTTAGTAGGACCGTCACACTCAAGTAACGGGCTTACGATGAACCGTCACAGTCTCTGTTGTCTATTGCTTACTCCGTTGTCTCTAACGCACCAGGACAGGAGCGTTACATTACTGTAACAGCCCCTCGATAGACCGTCACAATCATTGTGACGCTCTACTGTTAGACCATTAGACTCTGTGTTCTGTCAGCTAATGATAGAATAGTTACCAATTAAGTTTACTTATAATTAACCCTAGATAGCTAAGTTTTAACCAGTTATGTGACTCTGAAGTTATCTAATTGTTCATGCTAGGTATTGCATGTTATTTTAAGTTATGCTAGTTTCATGTACCAAAAGTTCTATAGTTTTGTATTATAAATCATGATTTCTAAATGTTGTATTGACGGAGTTTATCTTGGCTTCACAACGATTATACATTCTCTCTGAATCAATAGAGTCATTTCTATAAGTACATGGCACATATTCCGGTATGTTGTCCATTAGTTCACTTTGCACTATAGGAACATTATTCTTGGACTTAAGGACCTCTCTATTGGATATTCCTTCCAATGGACTAGGAAATCTTGTTTCAAGGCCTCCGTAATTCTCCGCGAGCCTGGGATTCCCACTAGGACGCCGAGTTGGTTGTACCATTAAAGCCCATTGATTAGACTACACTATCGATGTTTTCTGATTATCAGTAATGTAACGGCTCTGTGTTGGACCGTCAGGCACATGTAATGGCCCAATATAAGACCGTCACATTCATTTGAGTTTGAATTCTTGATTCAGGATTCAGACTAATGTAACGGCCTAATCCTGGACCGTCACATAATGTAACGGTCCAATGCATGACCGTCACCTTTCTCTGAGTCTATTTTTATTGTTCTGGACTCGGATCATTGTAACGGCCCACTACTGGAGCGTTACATGATGTAACGGCCCAGTAAACGACCGTCACATTGCTTAAGTACTTAACCCAAGGTTTGACCCAAGGGTTGATATTCCAAAGGTTCTAGATGAACTAATGATATTCTAGAACTTATAAAATTGATCAAGAAACTTAATATAATGGAAAGAGAAAAGAATGTACTGTTATGCTGTCGATTTATTTCCATGAGCATGACATTGTTTAAGTCTTTTTTTGACTCTTGTATTCTAATATTGAAGCATCCATTCATTGATTATTGTTATCATGAATTATTGAATTGTACATTCTTGGCCATACTTTATAGTTCATGCGTGGAAAAAGCTTGATTTATACTTGAAGATGCGATCAAGTACTGATTGTGTTCAAGGGCTCTATGCTAGTCCCCTCGGCTGATTGTCAGAAACATACTATTTTATAAACCATGGGGAATGATGCTACTGGCGTCGCATTGCGCTGGGAGTAGTTTCTTTATAAATAAGTGAATTATCCATGGCTCGTGAAGTGAAAATTCATAACACGATGCAGTATGATTGATTCTTGTACATGACTTTCTTACTTGATATTCCACAGAAATTCACGAAAATACTTGCTAAAAGGGGTATTGGAGTGATAAATATGTGGCTTGCTAGTACATTCTCGATACATTCTTGTTCATGAAAGGCCAAATATCATGTTCTTGTTACATTCATTCTTGGTCACTCTATCTTACATGATTATCGTGTTACTTTGGTTTAATCGCATGATATTCGCATTCGCATGATTTTGCCTTACTTCTTTAGAGCTAAATTGTTAATTACTTTAATAGTGCCTTCATGTTGATGCGAAGATACCTACTGGGCAAGTGTGCTCATTACCTATTTTTAATCTTTTTCAGGAAATGAAAGTAAGTCTGATTCGGGTTCAGAATGTTCAAGTAGCGGATCCGAGAGTGAATAAAGATGAGCGAAGACTTAGGAAGTCTATATTGTTTAGATGGAGTCAATGTAATTTTCCTATTTCTTGAGTCTAGTAGAATGAAAGATGGTGGAAAAAGTAATTGTATTTTGAATATTTGATTGATAATGGAATGAAGTTAGATTTTTAGTAAATATTGTGCAATTGCATTCACTTTGTGTGATTATCTTGTGCTCTGATCGTTCTTGCTTGCAAGAGGCTTACCATGCCGGCTGTTCGCGCTCCCCGAGTTAGTCTTCAGCTGAAATAAAGGCTCGGGGCGTGACAGTTAAGTTGGTATCAGAGCCTAAGTCTCCGGACTTAGGAAGAAGAATCATGTCAAAGGATAAAGTCCAAGGTTAAGGGCCCCTACCTATGAACTAAGGAAGAAGTTTCCATACCCATGTGAGAAGTGGATAGAGCCCGAGATAAGATAATTAATTAGCTTTAAGATTTATTTTGTTCATTCCAATTTCATGATAAATAAAAAGTTGTTATTTTCTCCCAGGTACCTTATCTTACAAATGGCTCATCGTGTAGATTGGGATGGTATGCAACAAACAGTTGCCGGCCTTACCCAGGCATTGCAAACTATAGCGCAAGGTGGCGCAGGGGCAAGGGCTGGTGACCTACATCGCAATTTCTGGAGTTTAAATCCACCGCGATTCTTTGGTTCGTCTAATCCCGACGAGGCGGAGAACTGGATAGACGAAATGAATCGTATATTTGATGTCATCCAATGCACCGATCAGGAGAAGGTGCGTCTCGCAACCTTTCAACTTAACAAAGATGCTCGCACATGGTGGAAGTCAGTTCCGGCACCTCCAGCCAATGCACCTCATACATGGGACGATTTTCTCACTTTGTTCTATGCCAAATACTTTTCCGAGCATGTAAAAGAAAGGAAGGCTATGGAGTTCGCCGCTCTTCGGCAAGGAATGATGACGGTTGCCGAATATGAACTGCAATTTTCAAGGCTAGCACCTTACGCACCACATCTTATCAGCACCGATCTACTGAAAGCAAATCGGTTTATGGACGGGTTACGACTCGGCTTCATTCAGCAACTCGGGACCCAGAACATCCGTACCTATGCGGAGATGGTGCAGCGGGCATATTTATGTGAAAGGACCTTAGAGAAGGTCGAGAAGTTAAAAGGAAAAGGAGAAGAATCAAGCGGACATTCTGATCGGCGTTATAAGAAAGAGAAATTTAGTATCACGGAACCCTACAAAAGCCGTGATAGTAAGAAAAGATCTAGGAGTGGGAACGATGGAAGATCCCATAAGCAAAAGAAAGTCAAGGAAGAGAAGGAGCAGGTCGCCACGGCTTGCACATTTTGTGAGAAATTCGGCCATTCGGCTGAGGAGTATTGGAAGCACCTTGGCGCTTGTTTACGTTGTGGAAGCAGGGAGCATCGCATGCCGGATCGCCCCCTTATGAAGGACCAGTCATCTGGTAATGGACGCAGGAGGCAGGCTCACCTCAATGACATTCTGGAAGAAGAGGAAGCACCCAGGGATGATGGGCTTATGGAAGGTACTCTTCAACATTGTTCTCATCCTGCATTTGTGCTATTTGATACTGGTGCCTCTCATTCTTTTATCTTCACTACTTTTGCAAAAATATTGTCAATTACATCAGTTCCCTTACCTTCAGATCTTGCTATTTCCACACCCTTAGGTTCTGGAACAAAGCTTACAAACTATTATCCTGATAGCGAAGTGATAGTAGAAGGTCACAATCTCCCCGCAAACTTAGTATGCCTTGACATGAAAGGTTATGATGCCATTTTAGGGGTAGATTGGCTTGTAGACCACGATGCTTAGATCAATTGCCAAAATAGGATTATATCTTTTCAAAAACACAGTCTTCCAAGATTCTCTTTTCTTGGCATCAAATACAAGAAACACCCCACTATCATAGCATCACTTCACACTTGCAAGCTCATCTCGCGAGGATGTGAAGCTTTTCTTGCTTCCGTCATTATTACAGAGTCCAAGGAGATTATCATAGCAGACATCCCTATTGTAAATGAGTTCCCAGACGTGTTTCCATCTGAAATACCTAGTTTACCTCCCAAGAGGGAAGTGAACTTCACTATTGAACTCATACCAGGAGCAGCACCTGTTTCTATAGCCCCTTACAGGATGTCCCCCACGGAGCTTAAGGAATTGAAAAGGCAGTTGCAGGAACTACTAGACAAGGGCTTCATCAGACCTAGCACATCCCCTTGGGGTGCGTCGGTTCTATTTGTCAAGAAGAAGGATGGTTCTCTCAGACTATGCATCGATTACCGGTGACTAAATCAGCTTACAATCAAAAATAAGTATCCATTGCCGCGTATTGATGAGCTCTTCGATCAACTTTCGGGAGCAGAATATTTCTCTAAGATTGATCTCAGATCAGGTTATCATCAGCTTAGAATTAAAGAAGAAGACATTTATAAATCGACTTTTCGAAGTCGTTATGGCCACTATGAATTCATGGTAATGCCATTTGGGTTAACTAATGCCCCAGCAGCATTTATGCAACTTATGAACAATGTCTTCCAGCCATACCTGGATCAATTCATTATCGTCTTCATCGATGATATCCTGATATACTACAAGATAAAAGAAGAACATGAAGAACATCTAAGGATAGCTTTGCAAACACTTAGAGAACACAAGCTTTATGCCAAACTCAATAAGTGTGAATTCTGGTTCAATGAAGTCTCATTCCAAGGTCACAATATTTCAAAAGAAGGTATTACTGTGGATCCTTGTAAGGTAGAAGCTGTCAAGAATTGGAGTCGGCCAACAACTGTATCTGAAGTACGAAGTTTTCTGGGTCTAGCTGGTTATTATAGAAGATTCATTAAAGATTTTTCAAAGATTGCGGTTCCTTTAACTAGACTTACAAGAAAAGAACATCCTTTTGTCTGGTCAAAGGACTGTGAACAGAGCTTTCAAAATCTTAAGAATCACCTTACAACAGCTCCTATTCTATCACTACCAATGGAGGGTGATGGATTTGAAGTATATACGGATGCATCTGGTATTGGCTTAGGATGTGTCCTCATGCAGAATGGAAAGGTGATCTGTTATTCTTCAAGGCCACTGAAACGGCACTAGGAAAATTATCCTGTACATGATTTAGAATTAGTAGCAGTTATTTTCGCCTTGAAAATTTGGCGTCATTTTCTTTATGGTGAAAAGTTCACGGTATACTAGGACCACAAGAGCTTGAAATACTTATTCTCTCAAAAAGAGCTAAACATGAGGCAGAGGAGATGGTTAGAATATCTAAAAGACTTTGATTTTGCTATTCAATATCATCATGGCAAAGCTAATGCTGTAGTAGATGCACTCAGCAGAAAACCAATAGGTATGTTATCAAGTCTTATGATTAGTATGACTAACCTTATTCCTCAATTTGCTCAGTTGAACTTAGAAGTTGACATAAAGGAAGAAGATTGTTTCCTAGCTAATATCTGAGCTCAACCCACATTGATAGAGGATTTGGTCAAGTTACAAGATGATGATCCGGTTTTACTAAAAATTAAAGCCAATATAGAACAAAGGCCGGATTTTTCTATTTCCAAGGATGGAAGATTGCTATTCAAGGGCCGAATATGTGTACCAGATCATGAGGGTACAAGGAAACTGATCCTAGATGAAGCACATAATTCCAAGTACACCATTCATCTAGGGGGTACAATGATGTATCAAGATCTCAAAAGAAATTTCTGGTGGCCCAATATGAAGAGAGAGATAGCTGCTTTCGAGTCCCGTTGCCTCACTTGTCAACAAGTAAAAGCAGAACATTTTAGACCCGCAGGTAAATTGCATCCTTTAAATATTCCCGAATGGAAGTGGGAGAGTATAGGGATGGATTTCATTATGGGGTTACCTAAGACAAGAGGTGGACATGATGGCATATGGGTAATCATAGATCGATTGACTAAATCTGCACATTTTATACCAATAAAGAGTCGATGGTCTGTGGATATCCTGGCATCATTATACATAAAAGAAATCGTCAAGTTACATGGTGTCCCTATCACTATTGTATCAGATAGAGATCCCCGATTTACATCATAATTCTAGAAGGGCCTACAACATTCACTGGGGACTAGATTGAATTTTAGCACAGCCTTTCATCCACAAACTGATGGTCAGACAGAAAGAACAAATCAGGTAGTAGAGGATATGCTCAGGGCTGGTGCTATTGACTTTGGAGGTAGTTGGTATGATCACTTACCTCTAGTAGAGTTTGCTTATAACAATAGCTATCAGGCAAGCATACAAATGGCACCTTTTGAAGCCTTATATGAAAAAAGCTGTCGATCACCAATATGTTGGAGTGAAATGGGGGAAAGACAATTCTTAGGCCCCGATATTATCAGAGATTCTACAGAGAAAATAAAACTCATTCAGGAAATAATGAAGATGGCGCAAGATAGGCAAAAATCGTATGCCGACAATCGAAGACGTGACTTGGAGTTTCAGGTAGGAGATCATGTATATTTGAAGGTTTCTCCAGGTCGTGGTATTCAAAGATTTGGTATTAAAGGAAAGCTAACTCCAAGATTCATTGGCCCGTTTGAAATTCTTGAAAGGGTCGGTGAAGTAGCTTACAAGCTGGCTTTACCCCCACAATTAGAAGGAGTTCATGACGTATTTCACGTCTCCATGCTAAAGAAGTATGTATATGATCCTGACCACATTATCACTTATGATAATCTGGAGATTCAGAAGGACTTGACATACGAACAAACACTAATAAAGATTCTGGAACGAGAAGTGCGTCAACTAAGAAATAAGGTTATCCCTATGGTCAAAATTCAATGGAAGAAAATATGGCCATATGAAGCAACATGGGAAACCGAAGCAGCCATGAGAAAAAGATTTCCAGAATTATTTAACAGTAAGTACACTCTTCACAATCCATGTATTGAATTTGGGGACCAAATTCTTCTAAGTGGGGGAGGGTGTAGTGCCCCAGAATTTATATAAGATATTTTTAGATTATTTTATAATTTAATTGTAATTTATAAGGGATAAATAAATTTATAAAAGGATTATTGAGTTTATTAGTCATTATAAGGCCCAATTGTGTTAATCAATTAACCTAATCCACTTAAACAAATCAAAAAAGTTTAAAGACCAGGCCCATTTAATTTGGCCCATATTCTAGAAGGTTATTAAGCCTATTCACGGATTTTAAAAAATAAACACCACTTAATAGGATAACTAGATGAAAAATAAATAAAAGAGTTTTATTAAAATTAAAATTCTGAATGCGTCGAATGTAACGGTCCATCGGGCGACCGCCACAGCCTTGTGACGAGTATACCCTCGACCGTCACAGCCTGCAAGTTCCGTAAGTAAGAGAATGTATAAAAAGATTAGAACTTGATGATACTATCCATAAGAGACCTAATTAGAATGACATGTAAAATCACTAGGGACTCTTAGAAGTCAGGTTTTAGCAGAATAAGGATAGATACAAATTATATATATAATTATATAGGATAATTAGTAAAAGAGTTTGATTAATGTTAAACTCTGGGAACATTGAATTTAACGGTCTATCGTGAGACCATCACATGCTTGTAACGCAGGGGTCTACAACCGTTACACCCTGTTAGTTTCGTGAAGGAAAGAACGAGTAGAAAGATCAAAACCTTGAGATCTTATCCACTAGGGATCGACTTGGGAGAGTTCATAACACTACTAAGGACTCTTAGGGATTAGATTCTGGCAGATTAAGGACTTTAGAATCAATCTAATCCTCAAACCCTAGCTAGAACTCTATAAATAGGACCTAGTTCTGAACTGCGCGACCCTTACTTTTACTCGCGTGGAATCAAGGTAAGGAGTCATAATCTCAGGTAAGTTCTTTAGAGGAATTTGTTTACAATACTTTAGACTAACTCCTCTCCAAATTTCACGTCTTTAGGTCAAGAGGTCGTGGAGTTAGAGCCCAAGGAAGTTGCTGAAAAGTCACAGGAAGAGGAGAGCTAGGGCACATTTTTCAAACCCTAAATTGGAAGTTTAAAGTCAAGTTAAGAGGTAGGTTATCTCATGAACGGCAAAAACCTCTTGATAGGACTAAAAGCCCTCTAGTTGGATTGGATTTTATGCATTATAGATCATCTATTCCATGTTTTACTAGCTCCATGCATTTCACGCATCTCTTAGCCTTAAATAGAAATAAAAGATGTTATCTTGTCTATTCACTGAAACCCATACATGTAGGTAGCCTATACTTTGTTATCATGCCTAGGATAGACATGGTATTTGATTTACAGACATGATGTGTGTTGATCTCTTAGGTTTCATATCAGTTTCTGTCAGCAGACGCTCTGACGCATCTTAGTAGGACCGTCACACTCAAGTAACGGGCTTACGATGAATCGTCACAGTCTCTGTTGTCTATTGCTTACTCCGTTGTCTCTAACGCACCAGGACAGGAGCGTTACATTACTGTAACGGCCCCTCGATAGACCGTCACAATCATTGTGACGCTCTCCTATTAGACTGTTAGACTATGTGTTCTGTCCGCTCATGACAGAATAGTTGCCAATTAAGTTTACTTATAATTAACCCTAGATAGCTAAGTTTTAACCAGTTATGTGACTCTTAAGTTATCTAATTGTTCATGCTAGGTATTGCATATTATTTTAAGTTATGCTAGTTTCATGTACCAAAAGTTCTATAGTTTTGTATTGTAAATCATGATTTCTAAATGTTGTATTGACGGAGTTTATCTTGGCTTCACAACGATTATACATTCTCTCTTTATCAATAGAGTCGCTTCTATAAGTACATGGCACATATTCTGGTATGTTGTCCATTAGTTCACTTTGCACTATAGGAACATTATTCTTGGACTTAAGGACCTCTCTATTGGATATTCCTTCCAATGGACTAGGAAATCTTGTTTCAAGGCCTCCATAATTCTCCGTGAGCCTGGGATTCCCACTAGGACGCCGAGTTGGTTGTACCATTAAAGCCCATTGATTAGACTACACTATCGATATTTTCTGATTATCAGTAATGTAACGGCTCTGTGTTGGACCGTCGGCACATGTAACGGCCCAATATAAGACCGTCACATTCATCTGAGTTTGAATTCTTGATTCGGGATTCAAACTAATGTAACGACCTAATCCTAGACCGTCACATAATGTAACGGCCCAATGCATGACCGTCACCTTTCTCTGAGTCTATTTTTATTGTTCTGGACTCGGATCATTGTAACGGCCAACTACTGGAGCGTTACATGATGTAACGGCCCAGTAAACGACCGTCACATTGCTTAAGTACTTAACCCAAGGTTTGACCCAAGGGTTGATATTCCAAAGGTTCTAGATGAACTAATGATATTCTAGAACTTATAAAATTGATTAAGAAACTTAATTTAATGGAAAGAGAAAAGAATGTACCGTTATGCTGTCGATTTATTTCCATGAGCATGACATTGTTTAAGTCTTTTTTGACTCTTGTATTCTAATATTGAAGCATCCATTCATTGATTATTGTTATCATGAATTATTGAATTGTACATTCTTGGCCATACTTTATAGTTCATGCGTGGAAAAAGCTTGATTTATACTTGAAGATGCGATCGAGCACTAATTGTGTTCAAGGGCTCTATATTAGTCCCCTCGGCTGATTATCGGAAACATACTATTTTATAAACCATGGGGTATGATGCTACTGGCGTCGCATTGCGCTGGGAGTACTTTCTCTATAAATAAGTGAATTATCCACGGCTCGTGAAGTGAAAATTCATAACACGATGCAGCATGATTGATTCTTGTACATGGCTTTCTTGCTTGATATTCCACAGAAATTCATGAAAATACTTGCTAAAAGGGGTATTGGAGTGATAAATATGTGGCTTGCTAGTACATTCTCGAAACATTCTTGTTCATGAAAGGCCAGATATCATGTTCTTGTTACATTCATTCTTGTTCATTCTTGTTCACTCTATCTTACATGATTATCGTGTTACTTTGGTTTAATCACATGATATTCACATTCGCATAATTTTGCCTTACTTCTTTAGAGCTAGATTGTTAATTACTTTAATAGTGCCTTCATGTTGATGCGAAGATACCTACTGGGCAAGTGTGCTCATTACCTATTTCCAATCTTTTTCAAGAAATGAAAGTGAGTCTGATTCGGGTTCAGAATGTTCAAGTAGCGGATCCGAGAGTGAATAAAGATGAGCGAAGACTTAAGAAGTCTATATTGTTTAGATGGAGTCAATGTAATTTTCCTATTTCTTGAGTCTAGTAGAGTGAAAGATGGTGAAAAAAGTTATTGTATTTTGAATATTTGATTGATAATGGAATGAAGTTGGATTTTTAGTAAATATTGTGCAATTGCATTCATTTTGTGTGATTGTCTTGCGTTCTGATCGTTCTTGCTTGCAAGAGGCTTACCAAGCCGGCTGTTCGCGCTCCCCAAGTTAGTCTTCCGCTGAAATAAAGGCTCGGGGCGTGACAAGCTCTCCGTTTGGACCCCGGACTAGTGAGTTCCAAATTTTCTCCCTTAGGTGCGATGATCAGTTCCCTCTGAAACTGATCTGACACCCCGGTACTATTTGGGTCATCGTCATCTATTCTGACCTCCTCCATCATCCGCGCAGGTCTCCGTTCAAAGAGGGTTCGACCACGAATCCAACGACTCCAACCTCGCCTGAATCAGAGCTCAGGAGCATCCGTGGTGTTCTCGTCTTCCTACTGCATTGATCCAGAACCTACCAGAACCAGAAGCCTGCAACCTTATTCATGCCTCAGTCCAGACCGTCGTCGCCAACAAGAAAATCCCCAAAAATTCTGACGTCCTCCTGGGTCAACCACGGAGGTTTTGCCACTGGTTTTGCCACAAACGGAGTTTGGAGGAGTCTATAGCGGCACCAACACCAACTGTCTATCCATTGTTTCAGAGGGCTGGTAGAACCGATGGTCTTCGTCCACTTCGGCTTCTAGCGTAGTTTTTCCCACCCCGCCTGGCTGACTGACCGCCCCTCCCTGTGTGGAGGTACATTTTGGCTTTAAAACTAATCCCCACCCCTAGTCCAACCACCTTGCAAGGGGCGTAGTGATTGTAACTTGTTAATTCAGGTTGAAGCTTCATCGACGCGGCTTGTGGGTAAGCCCACACTTCCTCGCTCACCCTCATCTCCAGCCGGGGTCGACGTCTTCACACCGATCAAGTGAGCATCTGATTACTCTCGTCTACTGGTAGCGTTATCTTTGCTGGCTTATTATTGCTTTCAATTTCCCGTCGGACGGTGAGTGAGTGCCCGATCCGGAATCCACCAAATCGTGTGCCACCGCGGAGCTAGTTGTGAGAGAGACCCTACAACCCATGCCCTTGGCGTGCTGGCTGCCCATGAAATTGGACATCCCGGGCCCTTAGGGGTTCACCCTCAAGCTTGCCAAATCCCCCGGAGCATCAAGGTCCCGCCCCGGACCCTCTCCATCATCATCGGGTTGCCCACGGGCACATGTGTGCCTTACGCGGGTGAGTCCGCTTCAGTGATATCGCTGGGTATGTTGGATTGCTTGCGAGTCATAGGTCCAAAGGGCATTGGCCTAGTGGATGCCACCCCCAAGGTGGTGTCACATCAAGTGGTATCAGAGCAAGTTCTCAACTTGTCTCTACAAGTTGGTCCTAGGGTGCAATTACATTAGAATCATCATTGGTCCACCCGTTGCATCATCATGTATACTCCTCTCTGGGAAATGCAGTACAATTCAGACCTTGTCAAGGGTGATATTGACCCCCTACTCTGGGACATCATCCTAGATGATGACCTTCACTTTGACGGATCTAGCCCTAGTGCCTACCTAAAGTGGGAGGCAACCTTGGAAAAACACTTTGAGCGGATTCGGGTGTATGGACCCGAGAGAATCACCATTGCCAAGGGTCGACTTTCACCTCGAGCGAAGGAAGAGTGGGAACATATAGTGGGCTTAAGGAGGGTTAGAAGGCAAGGGCCCATTGACACATGGGAAGACATGAAAACTGAACTTAGAAAGATCTACGCTCCCCGACGTTCCCCTTCCTACCCGAGGAGCACTACCACTCCTCCATCCCCACCCGACCAACCTAAGACCACCCTTAGGGCCCCATTCCCACCATTCCCAACCAAACCCCTCTCAACCATCGCCCCAACACTTCGCTATCAAAACATCACCACTAAAACCCAAATGAACCTCGTGTTCACCCCTCCACTGAGGCCCATAATGACCACCACCCCCCAACCCAAAATCCCCTACCAAACCCGCACCCCACAAGCCCCCATGCTCCCCACCGCTACCCCTCCATCGTCCCCTCAAAAGAACACACCTCCCAAAACCAATCAACATAAACCCCCTCACCCAACCCACCTCCATCTTCCAACCCCAATCCTACCCCAACTTAGGCCTCCACTACTCCCAACCCCAACCCAAGTCTGACCTCGTTCACCACCCCGGATGCGCCATGCGTCGGCTATCACCAAACCACCCACCTTAGATCCTCCTACCCCATTGGCGTTAGAAGAAGTGGCCCACACACTCGGCCACGTGGGGACAAACTCCCCTCCGGATCCTAGCCCCGCCATGGAGACCACCCATGTCCAAGTTGAAAGAGATGCTTCGTACGGTGGTCTTCACCCTACACCACCCCCCCTAGTTGGGGCCGAGATCATCTTAGGAGAACCCTTTGTTATTTGGCTAAGGGAGAGCCCAATGAGAGAAATCACAGCCCCTGTTTGCCCTCCCATGGAGCTAAACCTCCCCATAGTACCCTTCTCCTCCTATCGCACCACTATGCAATCATACTACCAAGTGGAAACATTAGGGGATCTTCTTGAGGGCTTAGCATGGCAAATGAAGTTGACCGGCATGTTGACCATAGTGGCCAAGCAACCTAGGAGCCTTGACCTCCTACACCTATGTGTCGGGTCTATCACCTTGGTTTACACTATGGGTTGCTACACTAGCGACCTCCTATTATTCTTCCCCACACCCAATGAGCCCGACCATATCCTTAAATTGGAGGTCCTTATATCAGGTAAAACCATCCCCTCATGGCCGACCCACCCACCAAAGACTCCTGCCCAAATGTTTCATGGGAGAAGAATGACCCACCCCTTTTTGAGGACCTAGAAGACATGGAGTCCCTCTCTCTAGGTGACCCCTTCCATGATCCCTTTGACCCCTTCCTTTGGGAGCTCGGGTACCCATGTGACCCACCCACATCATCCACCACCCACCCTTTCCTACCCACACCCACCATGTTGGGCCAAGCCTACCTCATCCATGACCCAGGTTACACCATAGGGACCATGACCTTAGTCAACACCCAACTAAAGATCGAGAAAGTGCCCCACCCCATATCCACCTTCCTTGATCCCTTCGACCCTTTCACATGGAAGTTCAAAAGTCGTCCCACACCTATGCACATGGAAGTCACCTTTGGGATAAGCATGCATGTGTCTAGGCTTACCACACCACTTGGCATGAACACTATGTTGGGTCCATTCATTCATATCACCCACATGTCAAGTAGGAAACATGAGTGGTCCATATTTGCGTGCAATGGTCCTCCATCATTTGTCATTAGTCCTATACATGTTAGGGGCATGCACGGATGTCCGGATCCCCCGGCATTTGCTACAACCATCCATGATAGATTCACCTACGGATGCCCCGGTCCTCCAACCTTTGCTATAAAGTCCATGCAGGATAAGGCCACCTTTGGCTGCCCCAGCCCACCTAGGTCCATCACAGTCTTCGTAGCATCAAAGCATAATTGGTCTACATATGGTTGTCTTGGTCCACCCTTGCATACCATACTTTTCACACCCACACCGCATCATAGTGCATGGCATATGCATTCACGCAAGCATCTAGTAACGAGCGGTGAGGATCAGAAAGAGCGGGCAATAGCTCGTAAGCGCCACTTGCTATTCCAAGTAGGCAACTTGGTTATGGTGACATTGGAGTGGCTCTACTCTATGGTCACATCCAAATCGAGGGCACGAGGACTTGGACCTTCCCGAGTTCTG
This sequence comes from Amorphophallus konjac, assembly GCA_022559845.1. Classification (NCBI taxonomy): domain Eukaryota; kingdom Viridiplantae; phylum Streptophyta; class Magnoliopsida; order Alismatales; family Araceae; genus Amorphophallus; species Amorphophallus konjac. Next base: position 222,274,114 of record CM040118.1, read on the forward strand.
AGTGGCTTTGGTAACCAGACTTACGGGTTGGACTTTCTAATGGGTCTTGGGATTCACCCCAATTCCCACGTGGAGGATCCGGCACCCTATATGGGCACCGCGGTGGATCCTAGTGAGAGTTTCGGGCCTACCTCTACCATTGTGAGAGACACCCTCAGAGAGCCACCACATATCAACCTGAGAGCCCGACGTGTGCACACGGAGGCAATACTAGGCAAGCATGGTTCCATCGCCGGCAAGAGGGTGTGCCCGAGCCACCTTGAGAGGATGAAGGGCCGTCCCCTGGTTGCGGACGCAGGGTTGAGTTTGTAGGTCATGGCTCGCCCGAAGCTGCTTTGGAGGACCACTTCTCCGGTGGACCCATACTCGACGGAGTCGAGTTCGCCGCACCCCGGGGGTATGATGGGGACATCCCAGCCACTCCATCTCTTTTTCGGGACTACAGTTTCTCGGCATCAGCGCATCATCATTTCCGCCACTTAATTTTGAGTCGTAGCATGTAATTTTCATTTTATTTGAGTATCTTTATATGTAATTTTTCCTTTTTGAGTCACTTAGTAAGTTAATGGGTCATTGGAGTGGTTAGTGGAGACAATTGGTCCCAACTAGTGGGCTAGGCCCATGGGCGCCCCCTTCAGGAATTGTCTAGTCATTTATCTAAAAGTCAAGGTTAGTTTGATCATAAGGAATTATGTATGCCTATAAATAGGCCCCCACTCCCCTCATATGTAACAACTTTGAATATTTGAATAGAAAGAAAACCCCTTTGAGAAATCCTCTCCCCCTTCTGGAGTGAGACTCTCCACCTATATCTCCTCTCTCTCTCTCTAAGGGGGCCGCCCCCCTCTCTCTCTCTTTCTCCTCCCCCAAATTCGAATTTCCCCTCTCTCCTCCCTCCCTTCCCTCCTCATTAAAGCCATATCCCTTCCCCATACCCTCATTCAATTATTCCCTCAACCCCTAGGTGGAATCCCCTCCCCCTAGACACCCTTTCATCTTCCCAACACATCTCTTCACTTCCCCAAGCCCCCTTTCACCCCTCCCAAGCCTAAAATTCAAACTTCCCCCTCCTTCTCTCTCCCCAACCCCCCCTTGGTAGACCTCCCTTGACCCTTCAGCTCCTAGGGTCGCCCCCCATCTCCCCCATCCCTCCTTGGTAAGCCCTAGCTCCACCTCCCACTCCACCTTGGGCCTGGCCGCACCCAACACCACCAGCCTGCCTTCCCTTCGCCCCCAAGCCCTAGCTCCTCCCCCCCTTCACCTTCCAGCCACCTTCATCACTCCTAGACTCCTCCAGCAACATCCCACAAGCTCAAGTCCCCATCCCCCCTGCCATTTGGTTGCCCCTCCCCACCACCACACCTATCATCTTAAACTTGTGGTTCCCAGTTCGCAGGCAGCAAGAAGGTCCCTGGTAGCAGCGCCGCCACCGGCCCATCCTCATGTTTTCTGGTGTCAAGACATATACCTATAAAAAGGTTGTCCAAAGAGCTTTCCACGCGAGGTAATTTCATCCTCAACCAAGCACCGAGATGTCCGTGAGAGTGATTCTTCCTCGACTACGCAGGACTACTCTGGCTGAGAACCAGAGCCCCAGCTCAAGTGCGACCACGGCCACTCCCTTGCATATCTGGGCATGAAACTTTGCTGAGAACTTCTACTACAAGTTTCCTTCCAGTACCATAAAGCGGCTCTCTGTTTGGACCCCGGACTAGTGAGTTCCAAATTTGCTCCCTCAGATGCACTGATCAGTTCCCTCTGAAACTGATCTGACGCCCCAGCACTGTTCGGGTCATCGCCATCTGCTTCGACCTATTCCGGCATCCCCGCAGATCTCCGTTCGAAGAAGGTTCGACCATGAATCCAATGACTCTAGCCTCGTCTGAATCAGAGCTTGGGAGCATCGTTGGTGTCCTCATCTTCCTGCTGTAGTGATCCAGAAGCTACCAGAAGCCTGCAACACTGTTCACACCTCAGCCCCGACCGTCGTCGCCAACAAGAAAATCCCCCAAAATTCTGACATCCTCCTGGGTCAACCACGGAGGTTTTGCCGCTGGTTTTGTTGTGAACGGAGTTCTGTGGAGTCCACAGCGGCACCAAACCAAACTGTCTGTCCATGGTTTCAGAGGGCTGGCAGAACCGATGGTCTTCGTCCACTTCGGCTTCTAGCGTAGTTTTCCCCACCCCACCTGGCCGGCTGACCGCCCCTCCCTGCGTGGAGGTACATTTTGGTTGTAAAACTAATCCCCACCCCTAGTCCAACCATCTTGCAAGGGGTGTAGTGATTGTAACTTGTTAATTTAGCTTGAAGCTTCATCGGCGCGGCGTGCGGGTAGGCCCACGCTTCCTCGCTCGCCCTCATCTCCTGCCGGGGTAGGCGTCTTCACGCCGATCAGGTGAGCATCTGATCACTCTCCTCTTCTGGTAGCATTATCTTTGTTGGCTTATTATTGCTTTCAATTGCCCGTCGGACGGTGAGCGAGTGCCCGATCCGGAATCCACCAAATCGTATGCCACCGCGGACGAGTTGTGAGAGAGACCCTACAACCCACGCCCTTGGCATGCTGGCCACCCGTGAAATTGGGCATCCCGGGACCTTAGGAGTTCATCCTCAAGCTTGCCAAATCCCTCGGAGCATCAAGGTCCCGCCCCGGATCCTCTCCATCATACCCGGGTTGCCCACGGGCACATGTGTGCGTTACGCGGGTGAGTCCGCTTCAGTGATATCGCCGGGTATGTTGGATTGCTTGCAAGTCATAGGTCCAAAGAACATTGGCCGAGTGGCTACCACCCCCAAGGTGGTGTCACATCACGGTGCAGTAGTTAACATACTCCCCCATCAGGTATATCAGAAATACTATTTTGATGTGCACCTGTTCGAGGTCAGGGATATGAGAATCACTGATTTTAATCAGAAGTTTGAAGTCCTTATGGGCGTGCCAAAGTTTGAGCTCTCACTTGGTGACTTCACCACTAAAATGCAATTCCATGTGATAAACTGCAACACCTCGTACAAGGTGCTATTGGGCCGACCATGGCTGCATAAAAATTGGGGGTGGCCTCCAACCTCCACCAATGTATAAAATACCCTCAGAACGGGAAAGAGGAAAGGGTATTGTAGGAGTGGATTTATTTATTTTATTTATTTAAGTTATTTATTTATTTGATTTTTTATTTATAAATTTTTTGGTTTATTAATCAGTTTATTAGTTAGGCGTGCTAGTCACCGGGGTGACAATTTCTTATGCGCTCGATCTGACTTGCTCAGTCGATTGTGAAGTCCGAGTCGGCACCGGAAGTCCGCCATACCATAAAGGTTATGTCGTTAATTACACCCTTCCAAAGAAGGACAACCCTTGATTAATCGCCAAAGTAAGAGGGGCCCCAGGGGCAAAACGAGATAAGACTTCGATGCTGTAATGTCCCAGATTTTTCGGATATTTTTTGGATCATTTTCGTGGGTCTCGGAGTGTATTTTGTGCTTTACACGTGTTTTTCCTTGATGTGCCTTCAGAACTCTGTGCAGGGTAAACCGTGCCGTTCTCTGACTCCGAGATAGTACCGGCACGTTGTGCTCCTCCCAAGGATCGTGGAGGTAATTATTTAGTAATTTTCTAAATTTCTAGAATTATTGGGTTTTTCTATATATATTAACCCTTTCTCTCTCTCCCCTCTCATTTTCTCACTCTTTCTCTCTCTCTTCTCTCTCACGTTCTCTCCTCTCCCCCTCTCTTCTCTCCGGGCGGCCGATGGAGATGGACGAGGGTGAGGTGGCGGTGCTCGTGGGGTGAGGAGCGGCGTGGACTGGATGAGGATTGAGGCGTGGTGGCGAGGTGAAGCCGGTTCGTGAGCGTGGGATACCGGCAGAGTTTTCATGGCGTTTTCTTCGTGGATCGGCGACCTAGGGGTGCGAAATCTTCGGTGGAGGTAGGGAGATGGATCCCCAGCTCGTGTACTTCATTTCCCGTGGATTTGGTAGCCCGAGGTGAGCCGAGTGGGGTTCTTTTCGCATTTTGGGAAAAGAGCATGATTTTGGAGTGTGAGCCCGATCTAGCGTTTTAACGCGGTAATTGGTTGTTTCAGGGCATCATTCAATGCCTAGGGGCTTGGGGAACGATTTTCCTTTTGTTTCCCCTTCACCTGGGGGTGAATGGGGCATGGAATGGTTTCTTTTGTGGTTTCTGTCATTTTCGGGCGCGGACTGAGAACACGCTCGCCATGGTGGGCACGTTCTTGGAGAACGTGCCGCCCCGATAAAGAGCGTTCATCGGGGAAGATGAATAGTAGGTGGTTTTATAGCACTATTGGGGTATAGCGCGTCTGTTCTTGTCGCGCTACAGGTGGGTAGCGCGTTATGCTCTGGTCGCGCTATATAAGTATAGCGCGTTCTATTTTATCGCGCTACAGCGGTATAGCGCGTTCTGATCTGAACTCGCTATATGAGGGCAGCGCGTTCTTGAGGGCGACCAATCGGGCAGCCCAGGGTGGGTAGTCTATGGCTAATCATGCCTCTTTTGACCGCGTGTGTCTCGGACACCCCGTGGTGTTCCGTGACCGTGTCTTTGGGTGTCCGGATGTTTCATTTTCCTCGATTAACATGCCCGTAGGTATGTGTGTTCCAGGCTTTGTGTTACGCTGGATCGAGTCACCGTGTATCGGTGTGTGTGCGGTGGGGTCTCCCCCGCATGTCGAGAGTTTTCCCTAGATGATGATTCCCGAGTGGGCCATGTGTTTGGCCTTGGACTACGAGTCCAGTCATCTAGCCTGCAGCTGGAGGTTTCCCGCTTTTCGCTGGGATGGGGATTCGGCGTGGCAGCTCGCGAGCTGCCTTGGGAATCATGCTTATGTGCTTTCCGCGTGGGCCGTGTGTGTGGCCTTGGACTACGAGTCCAGTCACCCAGCCTGAGGTTGGAGTTCCCTTGAGTTCCCTTTTGAGGGGATGCTCTCGACGACTCGTGAGCTACCTCGATATTCATGCTACCGTGATTTTGAACCTAAGGATTAGGCTAGATTGACGGACTTGTGCTGTTCCGTACGACAGTCTTGACCCCGAGTCTCGTGACTCAAGTACCGTTGGATTTAGTGAGTCTAGAGGACTGTCTAGAGTCCAGTGGCTCGGTGCCACTTGGTTCCTCGTGACTTTAGCGCAAGGTGCGTGTGTGGTTCTCAGAGTTTCTCTTCGGAGAGTGGTCACATCAGTGACTCCCCACTAGTCGTAGCCTTTCGACATGCGAGTGGTCCCACCAGGGAATGGTGGCGAGGTTACCCTAAGAGACGGTTTTTAGATTGGTTACCGTTGGGCCCCACGTCTTGCAGCCAGTGTCTGGCTGAGGGGAAAACCAGTTAGAGGCTAGACCTAGGGCGCATGGTCTGTTTGTGCACACGTGGTTGGGGGCAGTGGACCCGCGCTGACGAGCGCGACCCCAGCTAGTTTTTTTTAACTAAAGATGATACTTGTTACGGGGGAGACGGGAGAGGGGGTTCATCTCTTCATTGCGGAAGAAGATGAAAACACTATCCCGGCCACCAGGCAAGCGATTTGCATATATGAAAGCAGAAAAAGAAAGGGGTACAGGGGGGGAGGGGAAACGCCCAAAGAGGGGCAAGAGGCGTACAAGGCCAAAGGCCCAAGAAAGCATAAAAAGGCCAAGAGGACCCAGGCGTGGGCAGAAACAAGAGCCCAAGAACCCACAGAAGTAACAAAGCCCCTACAAATGGGAATCTTCGTCGAAGACCCCTTCAGAGTCAGACGAGAACACAGAACAGACACCACGCTGACGACCCGGAGAGCAAGGCCAATCAAGAGGATCAACCTCCGAACCGTCGGGATCGAGCACCTCTGTGTATGAAGACTCGGCCGGCGGCGGGGGCGCCATCGAAGAAGACTGGATCCGAAGAGAACGACGGGGAGGAATAGCAGCGTCCTCAAACATGCACTGATGATCACGCGAGGAGGAGGTGGAGTTGGACCGCCAGAAGGAACGCCGAGGAGCTCCGCCATCCATCCTCGAGGGCGGCCGAGAGCGGTCCTGGCAAGAGGTGCCCACAAAAACCGTATGAGCCGCCGTAAGGTCACGGAACCCCGAAGCATGCTCAAGCCCGGGGATATAGAGAGCCTGAACAAGCTTAGGGAACCTGAGAGGCTCACCAAGATCCGAGGGGGGCACAACACCCACGGGATGCACCGGAGCAAGAGGCAGGGCGGAGTCGACGATCGGCCCGGGTGGGGCCCGGTTGATCTTCTTCTTCAAAGCTTGGGCGAAGGAGAGACGAGGGGTGGCCATCGGAGAAGAGGAGGAAGCCAGGGACCCTTCAACGCCAGCCGCCTGGGAGGTGTGCTGCGCCCCTGGGGACCACGCTGCCGCAGCGGCATTAAGCCCAGCAGGAGGCACGGAAGGGCCGCCAAGGGGGTGAGCGTCCGGCGCCGGGTGGCCGGGGACCAAAGAGGAAGAGACCCGGGAAGCAACAACCGTGGCCGACCGAGCAGGCTGTAGAACCTCCGTGGACGAACAGGGCTGAGGGAGCTCCGAGGGAATAGTAGGTGGGTCCACTGCGACCCCAGCTAGTCACTTGCCTTGTGGTTACTAGTACGGTGTCCCCGTTCCGCTAGAGGTCTAGGGGACACATGAGGCGCGGTCTAAGTCATTAGTGGACGCATCCGGCCTTGGTTCTGGTGGGTAGGTACTCCTGTCACGTGAGACGTGACTCTCCTATTTCCGGGTTCCGTTTCCCGTCTGCAAGACGTGGTTTTCTGAACCATCCGGTGTTTCCGAGGTAGTGGCCAGGGTGCTAGTAGCTTCACCGAGGTTGCATCTGGTTAGTGCGATGCCCGTGACCAGGTGGTTAGGGTTGCACCTTGGACAACATGTCCAGGATGGCCTTGTCCTGGGAGACAGGCCTCTACGGCAGGGTTGCTGTAAGTTTTGCCTCGGTAATTGGTGTTAGTGTCGTTCGGTTCCCGACTATGAGATCGACATTTCTCTTTCTGCTTGATCGGTACAGTAGGAGTAGTTGTAGTGCCGAGTTTTGACCGGCCACCGTATTTACTGTTCCTACTGCTACTGTTGTTCTTGTAGTTACTGCTTTCCGTGCCACCGTTGTTCTCGGTTGGGGTTCCGCGGGATCCCTACTGAGCCAGTGATAGGAGGCTCACCCCTGCGTTTCAGGTGCGGCGGTTCTTCCTCGAGGTTCGAGGGGGCTGTTCAGAGGTTCTTATTTGCCAGCTCGCCGGGCCAAGTGTTCACTTGGCATGTGATACGTTTTACTTCTTTAGACTGTACTTTCTGTTGGACTGGACTCTGTTATTGTTGTTGTTTATTTATTTTTGTTAATTGTTGAATTGTCCTACCTTATTTCCTATTTCTTTGTACCTCCATACTCCTTTTAGCCCTTCCGAGCCCTCCCGGCTCGTGGGCGGCGGGCCAGGATTCGAATGGTATCGGGCTCCTCCCGGTATCCGGATCTTGGGTCGTCACAGCTGGTATCAGAGCGGTGGTTGTGGACGTACATAGGAATTCAATATATTACAGTGATCAAAGTCCATAAGGTCCAGTACAGTCAGCAGTTGGCTTAGGGTTTTGTGTTTATTTTTCACTTGATTTTTTGCTTGAGAGCTTGAGTCCGCTGTGTGGCACTGTGAAGGCGGTTGCTGTTCGCGGTTTTCGTGCCGGTGTGGGATCTAAGGATCGACGTTGAGAGCTTCTCCCACATCGGTGGTGATCCCGGTTGTCCAGCGTTGGGCAGAGGTTGCTGGCAGGAGTGAGTTTATGGTGCTACGTTCGAGGCATTTACCGCGATGTCAGGTGGCTGACGAGGATTGGTTGTGGTTAAGTTGCCATGAGCGCGCTCTGAGGGAGCTATTGTCGAGTCTGGCCACTCTAGCTTGAGGATTGTCTAGCCCCTGATGTGTTAAGGTTGTGGTTTAAGGTGGCAGAGCGGGTGCTCTGGTCGAGAGGTGCGCTCAGATGAGCGGAGGATCTTCTCGGTGAGCTACTATTTCGTCAAGCCTGGTGTTCTTGTCGTGCTCTATGGCATCAGAAATGATGTGTCGGTCCTGATTATTCTTGCAAATTTTGAGGCAGGATTGGGATGTGGTGTCCCAGTAAGTCTTACTCTTGTGCTCTTGTATGCGAATGGGTTGTATTCACCCTGGTTTTGGTTTGAGTTGTGGAAGTTCTGTGGTGAGTTTCAGGGCTCGAGGATGAGCGTTGGCAGTTGTCGATTATGGCTCGTGTTGCGGCTGTTGGCGTGGCGTGTTGCAGTTTGAGGAATTACAGTGGTGGTGCATTGAGAGATGCTGTGATTGTGGTCCGACGTGGCACTCTCCGAGTGTGTCGGAGGTGCTGACCTGACGCGGTGATGGTTTTCTCAGTGCTGGAAGGTGTTGTTCCCAACGTGCGCGAGGTTTGAGGTCAGGTCGAGCGTGGAGGTTTTCCATTGGTCGGAGGTGTGATTGGTTTCTCCTTTTGGTTGGAGAGATTACGTGTGGCTAAGGTTCATCGTCTTGCATTATGTGTCCAGATTGGTTGGCCTTTGCATGCCATGAAATCCGTGTGAGACGTGTCCTGTGTTTTGGCAAGGTGGTTGCCTGTAAGAGTTGTGCCCATTTTTCCTGGTTGTGTAAGGGTGTGTTGGCACTGTTCCGGAAGGATGAGTGCTGGTTGGGCGGTGTTCGAATTCTTGGCTGGTGTTGGAACTTTCTGATGCGTGGCAGTTCAGAGCCTGCTGAGTTGCAGAGGATTGCCAGATTTGAGAGAATCTGTGCTTGTGGTTCGAGGTAAGGGAGCTTTCCTCACCCCGTTTTCTGAGGTTGACCAGCCTACCTGTGGATTGTCGGGATGGCGAGTCCCGAGTTGCCGTGTTTGGCTGTATGCGTGGATCAGAGTGTGCAGTGGAAGCGTGGTGGGCTCATAACCCACAGGTTCAAGATCGTAGCGTTGGTTGCTACGGGCGGATTTCCTGAGGATGCGTTGAGCATTGGAGGATTGGTTCCTTGGTGTGAGACGTGTTGTTGTCGTGCCGTTGCTCAAGATATTGTGGTTCTTGGCACTGGCAGGATGGAGTGTTGGGGAAAAATGTTGGCAAGTGTGCCACATGAGTACCTTGTTCCTATGATGGAAGCCGTGTCAGGCATCGGTGTGACCTGGATGGGGTTGTCGAGGATGTCGCCTGACGGAGGTAGAGAACATGTTGGTGAAGTTGGTGGCTTGGTTCCCGACTTGTGTTGCAAGTCATGTCCTCAGATGAGATCGTGTTTTGAGGAAGTGATCTCTGGCAGATTATGGGTTCCTGTTGGTAGCTGCGAGTGACTGGTAAGGCTAGTCTCATAGTCGACCAGGGTAAGATGTGTATTGCTTAGGGACCTGTGTGCATTGGTCGTGGCGTTGGCGACCAGATTGCCATAATATTGGGTGGCACTTTCCTCCCCTAGAGACGTGTGCCATGAATTCTTCCGGTGGTGTCCCGTGGCTTTATGGTGAGGGCGGAATCGGGATTGGCAGGTGTCCACTTGGATTAATTGAGATGAAGGATTCGATGAGATAGGATGGAAGAGTGACGCCTGTGTGTGGAGGTCCTTGATGGGACGTTGGTGTCGCAATGGTTATCCCTGGTTTGGTGACCAGCATGGGATGGTTCCCCTGTAAGTCTGAGTCGAGTGAGGTGATGACCGAAGACAACAGGATTTTATCATTTGGTTTCGTCGTACTCCCCTGAAAGGGTAGAGTTGGTGTGATGATCAGGATCAGATGCGATGTCTGAGAGGAGTTTAGCTCGAGATGTGATAATTGTCTGTGTGTGAGTCAGCGGATGGCCTGCTATGAGTTGGATCGTGCCTGTTGGGCCGGTGAAGGTTTCCCGTTGATGAGCAGCTGGTGACCAGCGTGTGGTCTTTTCACAGACAGAAGATGCTGCTGGTTATGCATCGAGATTGGTGAGAGCTGCGTATCAGTGAGGCCTTTGGTGGTCGTTTCCGTGATGTTCTTTCCGGATGGGAGTTGGGCTTTGTCAAAGTTTGAGTTCTGACAGAGTTGGTCTCATGCTGTTGTTGGCTTTCGGCTTGCCAGGTGTGAAATGATGCTTGGCGTTGAGCCGATGATCTGATTGCGGTCTATTGAAATGGCTGTGTGAGTTGATGGAGGCTCTGTATTGGTTGTTCCCTTGAGAAGGGTGTACGACCAGTCAACTGGCTGTGAAGCTGATGTGTGATTTGTCTGCCGACCATAGGATGGATCGATAGCTATTTCTCGCGATGAGGATTGTGTCTCCTCGGTGAGCGAGGGGATGGCAGCGGTGCCATGATTGGTTCTAACGTTGTCTAAGGTGGTGCCAGACTTGTGCTATTATGTTGTGCCTGCTCTGATGGCCGCTGTGCCGGCATGTGGAGCGATGTGTCATTCGTGGTTGTAGTCTGGCCATGTCCCTCAGGATCGGAGCTTTCATGAGAATCGAGGTTTTCTATGCAGGGACTCTGACAGCATTGTCAGTTGGTTAATGTGTTCTTCCCCTGTGACTTAGTGCTAGTCCTAAATTTCGAGGATGAAATTTCTTTAAGGGGGGAGGGCTGTAAAGCCCCGGATTTTTTGGATATTTTTTGGATCATTTTCGTGGGTCTCGGAGTGTATTTTGTACTTTACACGTGTTTTTTCCTGATGTGTCTTCGGAACTCCGTGCAGGGTGAACCGTGTCGTTCTCTGACTCTCGGATAATACCGGCGCGTTGTGCTCCTCCCAAGGATCATGGATGTAATTTTTTAGTAATTATTTGAATTTCTAGAATTTTTGGGTTTTTCTATATATATTAACCCTTTCTCTCTCTCCCCTCTCATTTTCTCACTCTTTCCCTCTCTCTTCTCTCTCACGTTCTCTCCTCTCCCCCTCTCTTCTCTCAGGGCGGCCGACGGAGATGGACGAGGGTGAGGTGGCAGTGCTCATGAGGTGAGCAGCGGCGTGGACGGGGCGAGGATCGAGGCGTGGTGGCGAGGTGAAATCGGTTCGTGAGCATGGGATATCGGCGGGGTTTTCGTGGCATTTTCTTCGTGGATCGAAAACCTCGGGATGCGAAATATTCGGTGGAGGTAGAGAGATGGATCCCCAGCTCGTGTACGTCATTTCCCGTGGATTTGGTAGCCCGAGGCAAGCCGAGTGGGGTTCTTTTTGCATTTTGGGAAAAAAGTATGATTTTGGGGTGTGAGCCCGATCTAGCGTTTTAACACGTTACTTGGTGGTTTGAGAGCACCATTGAATGCCTAGGGGCTTGGGGAATGATTTTCCTTTTGTTTCCCCTTCACCTGGGGGTGAATGGGGGGTGGAATGGTTTCTTTCATGATTTTCACCATTTTCGGGCGCGGACTGAGAACGTGCTCGCCATGGTGGGCGTGTTCTTGGGGAACGCGGTTCCTGATGAAGCACGTTCATCGGGGAAGATGAACATTGGGTGGTTTTATCGTGCTATAGGGGTATAGGGCGTCTATTCTTGTCGCGCTATAGGTGGGTAGCGCGTTATGATCTGATCACGCTATATAAGTATAGCGCGTTCTGTTTTATCGAGCTATAGGGCTATACCGCGTTTTGATCTAAACACGTTATATGAGGGCAGCGCATTCTTGAGGGCGACCAGTCGGGCAGCCCAGGGCGGGTAGTCTACAGCTAATCGTGCCTCCTTTGGCCGTGTGTGTCTCGGACACCCCGTGGAGTTCCGTGACCGTGTCTTTGGGTGTCCAGAGGTTTCATTTTCCTAGATTAACATGCCCATAGGTATGTGTGTTCTGAGCTTTGTATTGCGCTGGATCGAGTCACCATGTATCGGTGTGTGTGCGGTGGGGTCTCCCCCGCATGTCGAGAGTTTTCCCTGGAAGATGATTCCCGAGTGGGCCATGTGTTTGGCCTTGGACTGCGAGTCCAGTCATCCAGCCTGGAGCTGGAAGTTTCCCGCTTTTCTCTGGGTTGGGGAATCGACGTGGTGGCTCGTGAGCTACCTTGGGAATCGTGCTTGTGTGCTTTCCACGTGGGCCATGTGTGTGGCCTTGGATTGCGAGTCCAGTCACCCAGCCTGAGGCTAGAGGTCCCTTGAGTTCCCTTTTGAGGGGATGGTCTCGACGACTCGTGAGCTACCTTGGTATTCGTGCTACAGTGGCTTTAGACCTAGGAATTAGGCTAGATTGACGGCCTTGTGCTATTACATATGATGGTCTTGACCCCGAGTCTCGTGACTCAATGACCGTTGGATTTAGTAAGTCTAGAGGGCTGTCTAGAGTCTAGTGGCTCGATGCCACTTGGTTCCTCGTGACTTTCATGCAGGGTGCGTGTGTGGTTGTCGGAGTTTCTCTTCGGAGAGTGGTCACATCAGTGACTCCCCACTAGTCGTAGCCTTCCGACATGCGAGTGGTCCCACCAGGGAGTGGTGGCGAGGTTACCCTGAGAGACGGTTTTTAGACTAGTTCCCATTGGGCCCCATGTCTTGCAGCCAGAGTCCGGCTGAGGGAAAAACCAGTTAGAGGCCAGACATAGGACGCATCGTCTGTGTGTGCACACGTGGTTGGGGGCAATGGACCCGCGCTGACGAATGCGACCCCAGCTAGTCAATTGCTTTGTGGTTAATAGTACGGTGTCGCCGTTCCGCCAGAGGTCGAGGGGGACACCTGAGGAGCGGTCTAAGTCGGTAGTGGACGCATCCGGCCTTGCTTCTGGTGGGTAGGTACTCCTGTCACATGAGACGTGACTCTCTTGTTTCCGGGTTCCGTTTCCCGTCTGCGAGACGTGGTTTTCTGGACCGTCCGGTGTTTCCGTGGTAATGGCCAGGGTGCTAGTAGCTTCACTGAGGTTGCGTCTGGTTAGTGCGATGCCCACGACCAGGTGGTCGGGGTTGCACCTTGGACAGGGTGTCCAGGTTGGCCTTGTCCTGGGAGACAGGCCTCTACGGCGGGGTTGCCGTAGGTTTTGCCTCGGTAAGTGGTGTTAGTGTGGTCCGGTTCCCGACTGTGAGATCATGATTTCTCTTTCTGCTTGACCGGTATAGTAGGAGTAGTTGTAGTGCCGAGTTTTGACCGGCCACCGTGTTTACTGTTCCTGCTGCTACTTTTGTTCTTGTAGTTACTACTTTCCGTGTCGCAGTTGTTCTCGATTGGGGTTCCACGGGATCCCTATTGAGCCAGTGAGAGGAGGCTGCCCCTGTGTTTCAGGTGCGGCAATTCTTCCTCGGAGTTCGTGGGGGCTATTCGGAGGTTCTTAGTTTCCAGCTCGCCGGGCCGAGTGTTCACTTGGCATGTGGTATGTTTTACTGCTTTAGATTGTACTTTATGTTGGACTGGACTCTGTTGTTGTAGTTGTTTATTTATTTCTATTAATTGTTGAATTGACCTGCCTTATTTCCTATTTCTTTGTACCTCCACACTCCTTTTAGCCTTTCTGAGCCCTCCCGGCTCGTGGGCTGCGGGCCAGGATTCGAATGGTATCGGACTCCTCCCTCTATCCGGATCTTGGGTTGTCACAGATGCTGACTTAATTTGCAGGATGTGAAATGCATGCATATGCTCATGCGATTTGATATTTTATTATGGTTCATCTGCCGGTTTCCCGGTACGGGGGCGGAGAACTTAGGTTCGAGAACCACTCTCACGCATAATGATGGCTTCCAATCGGGTATAGTCTGACCTTCAACCACACACTATTTGATATACCAGGAGCACATGAGGGCATGACTTTAGATTTGTCTGATCATGTCAAGAATGGCGCATGAGATAGACATGTTTATTCATCACGAAACTAGGCAAGCATTAACAGAACAACGAGATTCATTCGAATGTTTCGGCACTACACACCCATCTCTTAATCTCATCTATATGAATCACAGAATGAATCCGGCATCATGTCCCCTTGATCTTGGATCATACCAAGTGGGAATAGGACACCATCCATGCAGAGGCGAGATGGAACCCATGATGATCAGGACATATCAGTGCCCGAGTAACACGAGGTAGGACCAAACCGAGACGGGTTAATCCGAGAAGCGTTTGATGTTTCCATTCCCTAGAGGGAGTCGTTAGAAACCATGCAGAGGCAGGGCTCTTTGTATCCCAGAGGGGTTTGAAGCTGATATAGCATACTGAAGATCAGAGTTCATTTCGACAGCATCTCCCCTTGTTTTGGACTATGCCAAAAGGGGAGTATAGGACATCCATCCACGGGATGCCGAGATGGAAGCCAAAAAGAGAGATGGGCGTAGCCCGAGATCCAAGAGGATCATAATCCGACGGGATAGTGTCCACTCATCGTGGCATTTATTAGATGTTTCTGTTCCTTGGAGGGAGTCACTAGAGAGTGTGCAGAGGCAGGGCCCTTCGGATCCCAAGGGGTTTGAAGCTGGTGTAGCCTACCGAAGATCAGAGTTCATTTCGGCAGCATCTCCCCTTGTTTTGGACTATGCCAAAAAGGGAGTAGAGGACATCCATCTACGGAGTGCCGAGATGGAAGCTAAAATAAAAAATGGGCGTAGCCCGAGATCCAAGAGGATCGTAATCCGACGAGACAGTGTCCACTCATCGTGGTATTGATTAATGTTCCCCTGAAGAGGCCATAGGAGAACATGCAGTGGCATAACTCCATGGGCCAATGGGGTAGAAAAATGTAGGGGGGTTAACCCCATTGATTTAGCTCTCATGTGCTTGAGTGAAAGACTGTTGCTCCTCCCCGGGATGATAGGATTTCATGCTGAGGGTGATAAGGCTTGGGGGCTCACGAGGGCATCGGCACAAGTGTGTCTCGGCGTGGTTAGCATCGGCACGACATAGAACACAGGAAGGCGTCGGCCTGGAGGGAGGTCGACATGAAGATAAATCGGCGTGAGAATGGGGATTTCTGAGGGTCTCGACGTTCTAGAGGAATGGCCGATCGGCGCGCTCATCACTCGGCGCGGAACCCACGCCGAGAGGGAGCCGTGCTGAGAGGCAATTAGGGCACCGATAGGAGGGCTTTGGGGTTCTTATCTGAAGGTTTTAGGAGGTTTTATTCAAGGGCTTGAGAGGTTTTATTGAAGCTTTTGGGAGGCTTTATGCAAGGGCTATGAGAAGTTTCATTCACGGACTTTGAGATGGCCAATGACGATGGTTCTGGAAGAAATCACCCCGAGGAGAAGAGGGCTTTCACTCTGGAGCCTCACTGGGAGTCAGGTTACTGATCGAATTCTATGAACTTTGATTCAAACATATCCCTCATCATCTCACGAATGAGAAGCCATGAGATGGACTGTCTCAGGCTCTCATCATGATTGTGAGGTTGAGAATACGAAGACGATGCAATAGAAATCGCTTAGATAATCTGAGGGATGTGCATACAGTAGAACCAAATCTATTCACAACGGGTATTGAATACAGTAGACTTCAGAGAGGTAGAGAGGGAGATAGCTCCATAACCTCATGTTTCATTTCATTGCAGAGGACACATACATTCAACACAGAAGGGAAAATTAGACTGCGAGAATTTAAATACAGATGATGCCCCTTGACAACCGGGCTACACTAGCATTTGATATCATCGTAAGAACAGCGCTCGGAAGCAGACCAAAAGAAGGAAAATAGATTCAAATAAAAGATGGGGAAGGGGAGAATATAGCCACTTAGGGCATTTGACAGACTACCCCACCTTGAATCTTCTTCCCCGGGCTTCTGCAACTCTTTCTTTCTCTCTTTAGATCTTTTTCAGTAGGCTCTCAGGCTCTCTTCCTTTCAGTAGCTACTCTTGCTTTTATCTCCTCTGATCTGTTCTTCTCCCTTTTTTTTCTCTCTGTCGAAGACAAGGGATTTTATAGAGGGCTGGCCCTCTTCCAACGGCACGGGCTCTTCCCGACACGGTGTGCAGTCGGCGCGCTCGGATGTGGAGCATCTCGGCGTGACTTTCTATAATGGGCTCGGGCCCATCTACTCAATGCATTGGCGCCGATAGCACATGTTCTGAACTAACGGGCCTTCATCTATTCAGTGCATTGGCACCGATTAGCAGAGATTCTGAACTAATGGCCCTTCTTCACTGGACATATGGGCTTCTTAAAGTGCTCATTTGTTCTCTTTGTCACTTACTTAGCATCCGTCATCAACAGACATGTGCGAAGCTATGTGAATCCCATTTTACGAGCATCAGAATATTATGAGGATCCTCTTCAGCAGGCAGATGATTGCTCGAGGGTTGACGTAGTCTTAATCAGCCTGACTATCTGAATGATAGTCGTGCTGGACAGCAGCTTGGCCAGTAATGGCTTTAGCTGGACAGAGTGTCAGGTGTAATGGATCTTCTTCTATTCTGATTCTCATAACTTCCAGGGATGGCATAGGAGCTGCACTCTTGATTGCTCTTCGAAGCCCTGAGCTTGCTTTGACTTCTTCTTCTTCTTTGTATATTTTAGGTGTCAACAAATGCCCCTCACTTGTAGGTGGCGTAAGCGAAGAATGAGCGGCACGAAACCCGCAGGTGCATATTGTGATGTAATTTGTACTTTTCTTCAGGCTTGCTCCTGTTCATTGTGTCTATTCACAGCTTGGAATCTTCACTTTGTTTGTATAATCCCAGCACTTTGTAAGCATTTTTTGAACTAATGCCAGATTGTTGGGTCTTAAATAACCTTCATTTTGGATTTAATCTTCTGGTTACAATATCCTGGTGTCGGCAAATCGGCGCAGTTGATGATTTCGGCACAGTCATCTCGGCACAGCACTAGACTCGGCGCGGCATTAGTCTCAGCGCGCTCCTGGCTGAGGCTTCTCGGCGCGGGCATCATCGGCACGCCCTCTCTCGGGTTGCGCTCTCGGCGCGAGGAGCTCTTGACGTGCCATTTCTCATGGTGCGCTCTCGGCGCGGGGAGCTCTTGGTGCGCATTAGGGTTTTTACCCTATTTATCCGCCGAGAGGATGAGAGAAGCTCATTTCTCCCTGAGCTTTCTCTCTCTTCTTTCTTTGTCCTTCACCATGGCAGCGATCGACGTGAGGAGATTTTTCCCTTCTCCCCCTTTTTATCATCTTTTCATCGTGAGGCTCTCTTCTTTTACTTCACATACGGGACAATGTCCTCCTCTATTAAGGAGTTATTCCATCTTGGTGGATGTTCTCCCTATTTGACTTTTGGGCATACCCCGGATAAGGGGAGCTGCTGTGAAAATTTTCTTAGGATCCCTTCCTCTATTGCTGGCTTAATACCGTCTCATTTTCTTTGATTTTCCTCTGCGGTTGCTGAAATGGCCACTACCTCTAGCCGTGCTGCTTCTGGACCTGCTGATGTTGGTGCTTCTTCTCAGGGTAGGGTACTTGGCCCTACTGTGACTTGGATGAATGTCGGGCAGCTGGAGCGAGGTCTTGGGAGGATCGCCATAGTTGATGAATCTTCTGACTCAGAAACAGACACAGTGTCTGCATCCCGCGTCCTGCCTACTGAGGATGGGTTGAACTTCAATCGTGATGATTGCTATCGTCCAGATTTTCTGAAGGATCGTCATCTAGTATCATTCATCTGCACTTTCAATGTAGTTGGGAAGAGAGATGTTATTCTTGCTCAGATGGTGGAATGGGCCATGCTGATGGATAGGGACAGTCTGAAAGACTCCGTATACCATGGAGAAACCATCTATCTTCCTGGAGAGCGGTGTAAATGGAACGCTATTTTTGGAGTAACTGAGTTGGAGGTGGAGCAAAAGATGCTGACGCGAGTTCCTGAATTCATACCAGCCAGGTGGGATACTGCTGCAGGTCTGGTCAACAGAGAAAAGCCCAGCTATGGTCTGTTCTTGGCACCTATCAAGTGGGGCTACAGAGATGAGCCGTTTGTTCTGAACTGCTTGGTTGTCTAGTTCAAATTTCAGTTGGCTGCTGGCTGGTTTGCGGACACCAAAGTGACCAACGCTCATCTTTTCCGCGTGGGAGTGGTAGAGTTACAGAGTATGTGCTGAAGGAATATGCTCCTTTACTGGTCAGGGCTGGGGTATATCATAGTGTATATGCATCCCGTTTTAGGTACCCCATTTCCAAGGGCTTATGCTGCGAACCACGCCGTCTTGGAATCCACCGAGGGATCGCGCCTCGCCACGCTTAAACCGCCGCCCCATTCCACGTCCCAATCACTCCTTCGCGTCCCCGCCTCGGCCAGCTCTCCACGGTCACGCACCCCGCGTCGAACGGCCGAGAGACAAGAGAGAATGAGAGAGAGAAAGAGATGAGAGAAATGAGGGAGGAGAGAGGGTGAAGTGGAATAAATAGAAGAAATTAGGAAATTTTCCTAATTTCTGAAAATTCGATAATTGGCCCGAAAATAGACTAATTCATAAAAATATGAAAAAATAGTCGAAACGATCCTCTCAAAGAGTATATCGCTGTTGTAACGTCCTCGAGTCGATGAACTGAGAAATAAACTCACCACAGGGTTCCGTAACTTGTACGAGAGAAAAACACACGTGGATCGTAAAACTCAACTCAGGACCCACAAAAGCGATCTGAAACCCTCCAATAAAGATCCGAAAGATCTAATAAGAATCCGATAAAAATCCAGGGCATTACATCCTCCCCTCCTTTAAGAAATTTCATCCTCGAAATTTAAGGACTAGCAAAGGAGAAGCAGGGAAGAATAACCCCAAGACACAACTTGAAATAACACGAATCTTGAGAAACATAATTCAGAGAGACATAGTCAGACCGTAATTACAAGTACACGCTCTGGATCGAGCACAACACAAGTGAACACAAGTCTGACACCTCTGAAACAGGGCAACATCGCTTACGTCTCATAGGAAAGGAGACACGACTCATGCCATGACACAGATATCGGAAAAACAAAGCGACAGACACGACAAGTATCAGCTTAACCAAGGAAGCATAATCCTCTCAGCTGACAGCTCGACACATCATCGGCTCCAGTGCCAAAGGCAACAACGAAAGCTTGGCACACAGGAGGCCAACGACAGCACCGGACCACAAACACAGTCAAGTCAGTCCTCATTCAGATATTACATCCAATCGAGTCGCATGCTAACTCTATCAAGAGAGAAGAGTACAGCAAAGCTAACCGACAAGACCTGGTCCACACAGTGTCAAGACAAATACACAAAATCATATAGAAACAACGATAAAATGACAACAACGGCAGCACTTGCAGGATTCCGGCTCCGTTCCGGACACAGAACCATGGAACTTAACTGCAAGTTGGGTCACATCAAGGCACAATAACAACTGAGCACACGACTACGAAGGACTAGCCATGCATCGAGCAGCTTACCAAGAAAAGACCCATGACGATGAGAACAATAATCTTGGGAAACGCATCTCAAGGACCACGATCACGTCCCGAGAGCATAACACCCAAGAAAGAATACAGAGGAGCAGAGGGTACTCAATCAGCAGGAATGCCGACAGATTTCCCAATACTCACAAATGCCGGTGCCAACACCATTATGCCTCCAAGAACAATGGCACAGCAACAGATAACATCAAGGCACAAGAAGCCAAGATGAAATCACATCGAGAAAAGCAATTCTCTCGACCGGTCAGAATCTTACAACCAACGATCCTCAACCTGTGGGTTATCAGCACACACGCTTCCGCTGCGCACTCAAACAACGCACATAGGCATCAGAAAGTATCTCGGTATCCGCATCTCAACACACACTCGGCACCATAAAAATTCATGAAAATCGCAATATACCATGTCACTGTCAGCGACGTCACGCGGTTTGAGAAATGAAAATGCGGAGCGCGCGGGCTCGTTTTGTTTGCTGCAACACAGAAATAAGAGAAAAGAGAAGGGGCCACCACGGGAGATTGCTCCGGTGGGGCGAGCGGGACAAATGCAATATAGCAAGATATGGGGGTTAAACGGCCATAGCGGGAAGTGACTCGCCACGGCCTCGGGGGGACGGGAATGGTGCAGAAATCAAATAGTAAGAATTGAAATGGCCATTGCGGGAAGTGACTCGCCGCGGCCTCGAGAGTATAGCAGATATAGCAACAATTCAAGATATATAAGAGAAATGACAGAATTCAAACGGCCATTGCGGGAAGTGACTCGCCGCGTCCTCGAGAATATGAGCAGATAAGAATATAATAAAATATAAAGAGAATATAAGAACGGAAATTTAAACGGCCATTGGGGAAGTGACTCGCCGCGGCCTCGAGAATATGAGCAGATAAGAATATAACAGAATATAAAGAGAATATAAGAACGGGAATTTAAACGGCCATGAGCAGATAAGAATATAATAGAATATAAAGAGAATATAAGAATGAGAATTTAAACGGCCATTGGGGAAGTGACTCGCCGCGGCCTCGAGAATATGAGCAGATAAGAATATAATAGAATATAAAGAGAATATAAGAACGGGAATTTAAACGGCCATTGGGGAAGTGACTCGCCGCGGCCTCGAGAATATGATGTGATCGTCAGGGGCCAAAAGACCCCAAATTAAGAAAATGATCGCGCCTACCTCACTAGCAGGAAGTGGCGGGTTGCTTCTTCCTCCCCCTTCGGCCGGCCGACGGAGAGGGCTTTCCTTAGTTACCCTTGTAAAATAACAGACAGTAGGTAAACATAATTAGAAAATGGCGGTGTAGTATCAATCCCTTACGAAGAAAATAACGAAATCGTGACAGAACACACACCTGGTTGGTGTGATTTTAAACCCCTCTCGGACTTGAGTAGGAGGAAAATGCGATGATGAATGTAAGAGGTATATAAGAGAAGGCGCCCTTATGAAGGGGGATAGAGGATGCGAGATGATGAATGCAAAAGAACTACGAAGAAAAAGGAAAGGATTGGCTTATTGGATCTGCCGATGGCGAAATCCGGCGGAGCTTCGGTAGCGTAAGGACGACGTGGAAGCGCGGTGGACGAAGACGATCTTCCTCTCGCGAGCGTGGGCACCCAAGAAGCCGGCAGAACCTCCTCCTACAAAAAGACCCCACGGGTTAGAAATGACTCCGGCAGCCTCTGGGCTCCGGCAGCCTATCGGACCTCTTAGAAGCTCTTCTCGGACTGAGGGGGGGGTCTCTATTTATAGGGCTCTGGAGTATGGAGGCGTCCAGGACCCTGGGCGCCTTCATCAGGGCAGAAATTATATTTTATTCTATTTTAATTTTTTTATTTCAAATATTTTCAAGGAGGCGTCCAGGCTCCGGAGGTTTCTGCCCAGAGGTTTCGGAAGGTCCGATAGGCGTCCCTCTATTTATAGGGCTCCGGAGGTTTCTGCCCTTCAGGAGCAGCTGGTGTACGGGGTGGCCCGGGCTGAGGAGGCCGAGCGTGACTGCGAGGCTCGAGTGAGTGTCTGCCTGACCCCGACACTCTTTCCATTTGCTCTTCTTCCTTCACTGTTCTCTTATGGGTCATGCGTGCTTTGACAGGTGGCCGAGATTCGGAAGGCCCTGGCCCGTGCTGTTCGTGCTGAGCAGGAGCGCGACGCTTGGGCGGCAGAGCGTGACGCCCGGATTGCGGAGCTAGAGGAGGAGCGGCGACGGGAGGCTGAGGAACTCCATCGCAATGTGCCGGATCTGCGGATCACCCTCGAGCTATCGAGGAGAGAGGCGATGAGAGAGAGAGAGAGAGGAGAGGGAGAGGGAGAACAGGGAGAGAGAGAGGACAGGGAGAGGGAGAGAGAGAGATAGAGAGGACAGAGAGAGAGAGTGGGAGGACAGAAGGGCGGAGCGACTGCGAGACTGGGATGAGAGGAGGGCTCTGGAGGCCCAGCTGATGGAGCTCCGATTGAGTCTCGGCACGGCGGAGGGGAGGCTTCGGGAGAGCGAGGAGCGGTATCAGAGGGCGAAGGAGCGCGGGGCGTGACTTCGTCAGTCTGGTTCTTTCTCCATGGGCAGCTTTCTGGTTTCTTCAGCCGAGGAGCATCGTCGCGCCTTCGAGGCTAGTGTGCCACCACAGGGCGAGGCGAGCACCGCCTCTCAGACTTCGCGGAGGCCCCCTAGGGATCCCCGTTAGAGGAGGGAGGAGAGAGATGATCAGGAGGGTGGTAGCGAGAGTTAGAGAGTTGCTTGTACACCCCACTTTCCTCACTTTATGATGTATAACTGACTATTTGCTTATGTGCAATGAAATGGTTCCTTTTGTCGTATGCACTTTCCCTTTTCCATGCTTCTTCTCTTGCACCGAGTTGTTTCGAGACACGCTTCACGAGACCTTACCCTGAAAAGTAGGGAACTACGCCTTGCACGGAGGGGTCCTCTCTTTTTTTCTTTTTTCTTCTTTTCTCCTTTTGGGCGCATCCAGGCGCGGGGACACGTCTTAACTTTCAAATTCAAATTTAATGCGCCAGGCGGTACTTCTTCTCCCGTGCCTTGCCCGCAAACGAGCCCGCCTCCGTCGAGATTTGCTCGCCCATCTTCGTCTTCTTCCACTTCTCGATCGATGGAGTTTGGTGGGCCAAATCATGGTGAAGGGAGAGAGGGGCGAGGGACTCCTCGCCCGAGGAGGGACGCGCAAGAGCACAGCGAGGCGTCCATGGAAGAGGAAGGACCCCTTCGGGTGCTTGTGGGACCTGAGGGGCCCGATGGCGCGGAGGGAGGTGAACACGACCCGGTATGTCCTTCGATCTTCCCCTCTTTGATTTATTTTGAGTTTTGAAGTGAGCCACACGAGGGGGGAAGAGGGTTCGGTGAGTGTTGCACTCAAATGATGGACGCGTCCTTGACAGGAGACGCGTTCTTGTTGTCTGACGTAAGACCCCCCTTTCTTGATGTAGGGCATGGCACGGACCCCGGGCTTGGCCGATGAATGGGTGAGCGTGGATGAGCCGAGCCGTGTCAGGAAGGAGAGTCGCGGCAAGGCGAAGCTTAAGGACTGGCGCATACGTCTCCCTGGACAACAAGGGAGCATATTGGTGTAGGACAGTGCCGACTTCCTACGGCAGCGGCGGAAGAGTCATGTGGGACCTCTCCAACCCAGGGATGCGCACGACATCAACGGCTTGCATGCCTAACTGGCAGAGGCTAGGCGGCAGCTGGCCGTCACTCAACAGGAACTATCGCTCCTGGTAAGTTAAGTGCTACATTTTTTTATTTTTAAATTTGGAGCTTAGCTGACGGTCGTCGTTTGTTTGTTCCAGCGTGCCTAGCAGACAGCAATGGTGGGAATGGCCGGCGGCGCATCTTCCAGTTCCTCGGCCCCTTTTCTTGAGATTGCCTCCCTTCAAGAGCAACTTGCCAGTGCGGTGGCCCGTGCGGCCCGGGTTGAAGAGGAGCGTGACGCCTGGGTAGCGACTGTGGCGGAGCTGCGGCATCATAGTGAGGAGAGGCCACATCCGGACATCCTAGAGTTGAGGGTGTTCCTCCAGGTGGCCAAGAGAGAGGCGGAAAGAGAGAGAGAGGAGAGAAGGGCTGAGCGACAACGAGATCAGGCCGAGAGGAAGGCCTTGGAGGCCCAGGTGAGGGAGCTCCAGCTAGGCCTTCAGGTCGTGGTGTAGAGGCTAGGAGCGATGGAGACGCGTTATGAGAGAGCGCGAGAGTTCAGGGAGCGACTCCGCCAGTCTAGCCGCTTTTCTGTTGGTGGCTTCTTCGCCACGCCAGGGGAGGAGCAGCGAGCCACCGCTGTGGAGCAGGCGCCACGAGGCGAGGCGGGTGCTGCTGCACAGGGATCCATAAGGCTTCTGAGGGACCCTCACCTCAGGGGAGAGGAGAGGGATGCCTATAGGGACGAGCATGCAGATAATGGCGATAGTTGGCGAGCTAGTGGACCTGCTTCCCCTCTATGATTGTGATGTTTATGACAGATTATGTAAACTTATGAATGGACTGATTTGATTTTCTGCTGCTTGCTTGTTCTCTTGTGCGTTCCTTCTTCCCTACACTTCTTCCTCTTTGCACTGTTCCCATGTGATGTGTCTACCGAGACCCTGTACGAAACGGGGAATCGTATCTTGCTCTGATCGTCTTCCATGCGGAAATCAACCGCGGAAGTCAACAATGACAGCCCTAGCCCCTCTTCCCGGGTGATCTTTCAACCTTTGCGGACGACCTCTACATCGTAACAGGGCATCCCTAACGGTATAGGGAGGGTGTTGTCTAATCAATCACCCTGCGCGAGCGGTGAAGTGACACATGGGACCGCAGGGCAGGCGTCTTATCGCGAGGGCTGTCATTAAAGGTGATGGAGGCAATCTTGGCCCGCACTTCTCCCATTTCTATAAATACCTGTCTCTTTCGTCATTGAAGGGACATCGAGAGCCAACTCGAAGAGTACAAATTTTCACAAAAGAGAAGGAACTCAGAGTTCTAAGATCGGGATGGAGGGCGAATCTTCCCATTCCTTGAAGAGAAGCAGGTCTAGCGGTAGCAGTTCTAGGAAGCTCTCGGACCTCGAAGGGCACTTCAATGAAAGGACCCAATCGCAACTCGTAAGCTGAGCTTTCCCTTTTCTCATTCTTTCTTCCTTCCTTTCTTTCTTCCTTTCTTTTGACAACACCCTTCTCCATTCCTTATGCACGCGCAGAGTGTGATGAAATCACACATTTCATGGGAGTTAGTAGCGGCAGCATACAGGGGTCTTCTAGATTTTCAGAAGGCCAGGCTAGACGTGATGGGATTTGGTCCTTTCCTACGAATCGAGCCGATCAAGCTCGACCTGGTCCTGATCCAAGTCTTGCGTGAAAGATGAGACCCAGTGAGTCGGGCATTCTTGATGCCCTAGGGGCACATGGTGCCCAGTCTGGAAGATGTGGCCCGAATCACGAGCCTCAAGGTGGATGGCGAGGTAGTGACCGGAGTCACTTACGCGGGCTACCGAGAAGGTGCCCAGAAGCTACTGGGTTTGGACCTAGATGGACGGAAGAACATGTCAGTAGCCAGGACATCTATCATGGAGGCATTATGGCTCACTGATACTCACCGACGGGATGATGAGTCCTCAGAAGAATTCATGGGAAGGATGGAAAGAGGATGTCGTGCCGTGTACTGCACAGATTTTGGCAATCGGGAGAGATCCAACATGGATTTGAGGAGATTTCTCCTCTTCTTGCTGGAAAGATTGATACTGAGCTCGAAAGGAGACGGTATCCATTGTCGTTTCCTGGAGCTGCTATCAGACCTCGAAAGAGTAGGGCACTATGCCTGGGAAGCTACCCTGTTGGCGCATCTGTTTACAGGTCTGTCCCAAGAGGCAGACCGTGAGATGACTGCGAGTGGTTTCACACCACTTATCCAGGTATTTTTGATTTTGATTTTGTATTTTATTTTATTTTATTTTAAAATTTTTTTTTTGTTTGTTTTTGTGATAGCCCACTTAAGGTACTGATGACATGCGCTAAAGCAGCTGTGGAGCTATTATTACCTCCCGATGGAGAGAGCTCGACATTGGCGACCAGTGATGGTGCCGCTAGCCAGGCGGTGGCAACCTATCATGAGTGCGGCACCCCTAACCTACCAACTGATGGTGCTAAGGCGGGAGATACAGGAGTTCCCTGTAGCAATGGTGGGATTTTTTTTTCTGGATTATTTTTATTTGGTTCTGACCAGCTAAACGGGTATGTACAACCTAACCTAAGTAAACTGGAGACCCTACTCAGGCATGGTCGATGTCGACCAACCATGGGTTCTAACAAGTCGTGCCCGGTTCGGACGGGAACTGTGGATGCACTGCCTGAATGAAATCGAGCCGCTTTGGCTACGATTGGTTATGAGGACTTTAGGGCTAGCCCAGGAATGGGTGGATACGACTGCGCCACCTCGCGTCGGGAGAAAGACACGAGGACCGGCAACCTGCATTGATTGGCATGTGCGGTTCCCCGAACAGTATGAAGATTGGCAACGGGGTGGCACAATCGTGGAATCACATGCACAGGATAGTGAAGACTACCTGCGTCTGTATAAGACAATGTACGCAGAGCGGCTCCAACCCCGGGGACTTGTGAAGGTTGGTCTCCCCTTCTCTCTTGCTTTGATTTTTGTGGGAATGCTGACTTCTATGGCATGGGTGCAGGATGTCCTGACACTATGATAGCGAGCTTGCGATCTTGCCTGGCAGAGACGGAGCAACAATTGGGTGACACACGTGAAGCCTTGAGTGCCTCGGTAGGTGTACAGTGCACACGCCTAATCAAGACCCTAGATCCATGGTGTTCGGCCACTAACTATCACATGTGTGGCCATAGCGTGCCCAGATTGACGCGGCCTCATCGGTGATGGGGGCCGGTGGAGTCTCTTCCAGCTTATGGATCCCTACCTCAGAACTTGACTTGCTTCACGAGCAACTTGCTCGTGCCATGCAGCGTGCCGCGGAGGTCGAAGGAATGCTCTCTATACTGGTAAGAGTCCCAGTATTGAGTTCTCCTTGTTCATGTCTTACCGCATATCTGAGATGGTATAACTGGCAGGAAAAGGAGACGTAAGAATCACTTTCCCAAGCTGCACCGAGGGAGACTAGAATAGTAGAGCTGGAGGAGGAACTGCGACGTCGTCTAGATGATGACTCTTCTAGGGATGCCAGAGAGCTGAGGATCACTCTCCAGTTGGAGAGGGAAGACCGTGAGAGAGAACGAGTAGAGAGAGAAAGAGATAGAGAGAGAGAAAGAGCCGACAGATTGGCTGAAAGGGAGGAACGAAGAGCCATGGAGGCCCAGTTATTCGAACTCCGAATCAGCCTTGGTCTTGCTGAACAGTGGCTGAGAGATGGTGAGGAGCGCTACCGAAGAGCATGAGAGCGTGACTTTCGTGTTGGTAGCTTTTTTGCTACCCCCACGGATCAACGTCGGGGTGTGGGAATAGGAAGAGGAGTACAGAGCGGTAGGAGTACCACTTTTCGTAGCTGGGTAGCACCCTTGAGAGCGTTTTGCCCGGAGAGTAGTGGGACGAATAATGCAGAGAGAGAAGGTGGAACTTAATGTACAACTTCTTATTTTGGAATGGAATAAAAGGTTCGGTTTTGTTTGGTTTTCACCTTTGCTCTTGTTGCCTCGAATCCCTACACACATCACTGAAATAAACAAATCAGAATTTCTGCTCTGACTTGGCCTCTTGCTCAATAAGCAGATGGTCACTTTGACTGTCCTTGATAACAGGTCAAGGGGCCAAGCCTTTATTAACGAAGGTAAGGGAAAGATGTGGTGATGATGAATGCGACAGATAAGCACACAAATGCAAGCGAGATTAAAAAGTGAAATGCTGCATACAAATGTAATCATGCAAAATTGATTTATTTTTCTTTTTATATTTGGCATTTTTTTGTTGTTTTGTTATATTCAATTTTTTTGTTTGCAAATATGTACATTTTATCTTTTCTTTTTTTTTGTTTTTATCATTTCATTTTTTTTGTTGCTAGCGCCTGGCAAGCAAAATGGCACCTAACCTACATGAGAACAGGGGTTTCTTACTAACCTCCCAGGTATCCTAAGTGCACATCTAGGTTGATTTGGGCCTCTGGACCCCTCGAATGATAATCCCGCTGGCTAAGACTTACCCTGATGACAATACCGTCATGCCATGCTTAGGCTCCCAGTCGCTTCCGACCACAGGGATTCACCCAAAAGGTTTTCGAGGTAAATGATTTGCCCGACCCGGGTCTATTTCCTCACAACCCTAGGTGGTATATGATGGAACACCCTGGAACCCTAACTACCAACCGCGCGACGCTGACCCGGAATCAGACGCCTTCGCACCCATAGGTGACGCGCTTGCATTGGCCTAAGCCCAAGGTTAAATAAGATGACATCAAGGTGGTAAACAGGGGTCTTGACCGGCCAGAAACACATAGACTCCTTCACAGCGATAGCTTTTGCTTTTCAAAGTAGGCAACCATATGTGTGTATTAAAATAAGGTCACAGACCTTGGCGGGTTTTACCCCTTAGAAACTCCATCTAGCTTTCATCTTCAAAGGAAGAAGGAAGAGTGTATGGGGTAAACCTCTGAGAGGACCGGCAAAACCGTTAACCCAGCGAGCCAATAAGGGCCCATTAACTCTCCTCTTTCAAACAACTTCGAACCAAATCTCGAGCATTTACATTCCATAACTCCTTTTGTGGATTTAGACTTTTTGCCTTGAGGGATTTCATTTATCGCATCAGGCACGGTCACGACCAGGCTTTTCTCTTGATTTTGATTTTGTGTTTCTTTTTGCGAGGGAGATATAGTTTGACGTTGTGGGCTCCCTTTTGTATGCCTACGGGGACACTGCCCTCTTCTCGTGCTCTGATCGATGCTTGAGGAAATGGATCCTACTCTTGCCTTAAGGGGTTTGAGTTTTGGTTTCTCATGCTCAGCATTTTAAGGGCGCCGACTGTCTCATTTGGTCGAAGAGAAAAGAATAAAGATTATAGCTTTCGGAGATCTTCTGGGTGAAGCCCCACTGTAGGTGATGCTACCAATTTTTTTGGATAAAATACGTAAGTGAGTACATGTTGGCTCCCTTTGAGCGTGCATAGGCCGATGTGATCGGACAGGGATCTCCACGGTTCTAGCAAACCAAGACCCGATGCCTACCAAGCCTTAATGGGCCCTATCCTAACATGAAGGTTGGATGCAGGGACTTAACTACATGGTGACCACCAGGCATCGGCATTTTGAATTTTCCATATTTTTAGTGATTTTCAATATTTTTTTGTTGTTTTTGATGTTTTCTATCTTTTCATCATTTTTTTTATTTTTTGACGTTTTGGCACTATGCTAAGGGTAGTACTTTTTAATATAAAGCCCATTCCAAGGGTGGGATAACTCGGTCCCTTCGGCGTGGACTAGCTTGTAGGCATTGCTAGGGTACACGGCTTGAATTACAAATGGTCCTTCCCAATTAGGTTGGAGCTTAGAACGCGGCCCTCCAGGTTTGACAAAAATTCTTTTCACGACCATCTCACCGACTTTAAATTTTTTCTCAACGACTTTCTTTTGGTAAAAGCGAGCGAGTCTATTTTGATACACACGCGCATGCTCGGCAGCGGCCAGCTGCTTCTCGTCTAAGAGTTCCAACTGGACAAAGAGTGAATTGCGACATTCATCGAGGGGAAATTCCTCATCCAATTGTACTCTGAGAGAAGGGATCAGAGTCTCGTACGGGACAACCACTTCCGTCCCATAAGTAAGGGCAAACGGAGTCTGCCCAGTGGGGGTACGGATTGAAGTGCGATAGGCCCATAGAGCTTCGATAAGCTTTTCTGGCCAGTCTGAAAACTTACTGGACTCGCAAGTTTTCTTGATGATTTTGATCAATATTTTATTGGTGGCCTCCGCTTGGCCATTACCTTATGGGTAATAAGGTGATGAATGATGCAATGCAATTGCGTACCTTTAGCAGAGGTCCTAAAGGTCCTGAGAGATGAACTGTGGCCCATTGTCGGTGACGATTATGCTTGGGACACCGAACCTGGCGAGGATGTTCTTCGTGATGAACTTGTAGACTGTTGACGCCTTGATTTCCGCGTAGGCTTCGGCTTCAGCCCATTTGGTGAAGTATTCTGTCGCAGTAAGGATGAAAGATTTCTGCTTGGTGAGGGAATTGGGATCACCTAGGGGACCGATGATGTCGAATGCCCACATGGAGAAAGGCCATGGGGAGGATATTGGGTGAAGTGAGGAAGAGGGTGAATGTATTTTATCGGCGTGAAGTTGACACTTGACACACCTACGGACATAGATGGCACAATCCTCTTCCATAGTGGGCCAGTAAAAGCCTTGCCTAACGATCTTTTTGGCGAGCATCTGGCTATTCACGTGGCCACCGCACACACCCTAGTGTGCTTCTTCTACGCATTTTCAAACCTCATTGTCGTCAAGACACCTTAAAAGAACGCCAGTAAGGCTCCTCCTATAGAGTAGACCTCCAACCAATGTGTATTTCTGAGCCACCCTTCTTATGGCTTTCTTATCTTCTGTGGTGGCTCTTTCAGGATAAGACTGATCTTTACAGTATTTGACAATTTCATAGAACTTTCTCATCGTAAGCCAGCTCTTCTTCGACTTCTGCCAGCATGATCTCCCTCTTCTCAAGAATTTCTCCCTTCTGGATCTTCTATAGGACTCGTTCCTTAATCTTTAAGAGGTAAGGGTCCTGAACGGCATGGACAAGACGCTTGTAGAGAATGATGGATCTAAACCATGCACCTAAATGGAATTTGAAGGATGACGCCAAGGAGGCGAGGGCATCGGCCAGAATGTTCTGTTCGCGAGGAATATGGACAAAGATCAGCTTGGTGAACAATTTGGCATAGGCGGAGACCAGCTCCTGATAGGGTTTGAGCTTGGGATCGAGGGTGCGATATTTGGTAAGCACCTGGCGGAGAACAAGTTGACTGTCACCCACGACTCGCAACTCAGTGATATAGAAAGAACGGGCTAGTTCCAGACCAGCTAGAAGAGCCTCGTATTCAGCGATGTTGTTGGTGACTGGGAATGCGAGCTGAAATGCCTCTGGGATGGTAACGCCTTTAGGCGTTAGAAGGACAATGCCGATACCCTTCCCTTGGGAATTCAGAGCTCCATCAAAATATAACATCCACATTGGCTCATCAGATTGGGTGATGGACATTAGTTCCTCATCTGGAAACTCTGATTGGACAGGGTCAAACTTGGGGAGAGGATGGTGAGCGAGATGCTCGGCTATGGCATAGCCTTTGATTACCTTTTGCTGGATGTAGGTGATGTCGAACTGCGAAAGAAAACTTTGCCAGCGTGCTAGCCTATCAGTAAGGACGGATTTCTTCAGAAGAAACTTGATAGGGTTCATGCGAGCGATCAGATGGACCTCATGAGCTAGGAAGTAGTGCTTCAATTTCTGCACTACCCAAACGAGGGCAGCACAGGTTTTTTCCATGACTGTGTACTTCTGCTCACAGGGATTGAGAAGTCTGGACAAGTAATAGGTTGCCCGTTCCTTGCCTTCTTCATCAGCTTGTGCGAGGACAGCTCCCACGGAGTCGTCCAAGATTGAGATGTAGAGGATCAGAGGTTTTTCTGGTTTGGGTGGAATGAGAACGGGTGGACTAGCCAGATATTCTTTTAACCCTTCAAAAACTTTTTGGCATTTAGAATCTCAGTGGAATTCTACTCCTGGCTTGGTCAACTCATAGAAAGGTCTACACCTTTGTGAGTGCTGAGACACAAACCGACGGATGAATTTCAGCCTCCCAATTTAACCTCGGACTTCCCTCAAATTTTTGGGAGGCGGCATATCCCTGATGGCCTTAGCTCTGTCGGGATCTATCTCGATCCCTCTTTTACTCACAATGAAGCCCAGTAATTTGCCCGATGATACACCAAACACACACTTCTTCGAGTTCATTTTCAATTGGAACTCTCTTGATCTCTGCAAGACCTTAGCCAAAACCCTTAGATGTTCCATCCTGGTCTTTGATTTCACCAATAGATCATCCACATACACCTCCAGATATATATGCATCATGTCATGAAATATGGCCATCATAGCTCTTTGGTAAGTAGCTCCAACATTCTTTAACCCAAATGGCATGACCACGTAACAATATGTTCCCCAAGGTGTAGTGAATGATGTCTTCTCTTGATCCTCTTCTGCCAAACGAATTTGATTATATCCTGAAAATCCATCCATGAATGAGAGGGTCTCATATCCTGCTGTGTTGTCGATTAACACATCAATGTGAGGCAAGGGAAAATCATCCTTTGGACACGCGCGGTTAAGGTCCCGGAAGTCGCTGCAAATCGAGACTTTCCCATCTTTCTTCATGACCGGGGCAATGTTTGCCACCCATTGAGGATAAAGGACGACTCTAATGAATCTGGCTTTGTGGAGCTTATCGACCTCTTCTTTCATTTTCAAAGCCATCTGAGGGTGGAAACGCCTTAACCTTTGTTTTACCGAGATAGACCCTGGTTTTAGGGTTAAACGGTGTTCGACCAGGGTTGAATCCAGACCCGGCATATCCTCGTAGCTCCATGCAAACGTGTCCTTATATTCCTTGAGAACTTTAATTAATGCCTCTTCTTCAGAGGGTGGTAGATTATCACTTATGAGGATGATCCTAGGGTCTTCCTCAGTGCCCAAGTTGACTTCTTTGGTGGACTCTTCTACGGCGGTTGACGGCTCGTCGAATCTCCTTATTCCACTAGCATATGCGCCAGCCGCATCCTCATATTCCTCACCCTCATCTTCAATAGGGTATTCTTCACCCGTGATCTCGTAGACTCCATACCCCTCATCAATTGTACAGTTTCCCTCACATTCTATTTCCGGTAGCTGGATGGGATTTTC
This sequence comes from Amorphophallus konjac, assembly GCA_022559845.1. Classification (NCBI taxonomy): domain Eukaryota; kingdom Viridiplantae; phylum Streptophyta; class Magnoliopsida; order Alismatales; family Araceae; genus Amorphophallus; species Amorphophallus konjac. The sequence continues at coordinate 222,306,283 of CM040118.1, forward strand.
TAGCAACTAAGGGATGGCAAGAACGGCCTGACACCTGGCGGCTAAGTCCAGAAGGAATCGACGAGGGATCTGCCTACCCTCAGATTTCTTCCTAGGTACTACCTTTGACTTATTATTCCTAGATTGACTGACATTATTTACAGAAGAAGAAAAAGATGAAGAGGATGGTGAAGAATGTACAGGGGAAGACCCCTCAGAGGAGGGGTAGACCCCTCAGAGGAGGGGTAGAAAAGGTCGCTCATCGGACCTTGGACAGGTGGTCCGTAGGGCGGGACGCACCCGTGGGAGATGTCGGAGGTTTCCTCAACGAAGATGTGTTGTTGAGGAGTTTGGAAATTGACATTTTTTTTTCGTTTTCATTTTTGATGACAAAATAGTGAAAAGAGATCGGAGGAGAGAGAAAAGTGGTTATGGCTAGAGGATTGGGAGGCTCGTAGAGTAGATCATGATTGAAGACCTGGCGCGGGTTGAGAAACCCGCGTAGGTATGTAAGTAGAGAGGGGGATCTGAGAAGATCATCAGACAACCGTCTGGCCTAGGAAGATGACATCAACAAAGGCTGTGACGAGTGAATGGAGAAGATGACGGCTAATGAGTCGTTGGTGGTGATGGTGATGGCGGATGAAGATCCACTGGTCACAGGGTCCTTCTGGCGAGGACGAGGATAGTTTGTAACCTTGGCAACAGTAATGATATTTTCTGGCATTCCGGAGATCAATGGCGGTCCTTCAAGCCGTGGAGGCGAGAACATCCTTTCCAGTGCAATGGAAATATCTCGTATATCAAACCACTTGTCCCATTCGCATTCTGGATCTTTGATCTTGCCTCTTTTGGTGACCCTCGGATATTTTTCAGCCGAATATACAGCATGTGGTCCCCCATGTGCTTCTTGCGGGTAATCTCCCATCTGAACAACGGGCCCTTTGTTGAAGTGGTTTGATAGGGTCCATGTGAGGGGCTTCCAATCCGCCTTGAATGGTCCTTTGAAGCCTAGGCCAAACCTGCGGTTCGGCCTAATCTCCTTTGGTGGTTTCGGCCTACCTTGTAGCTGTGCGCCCAGACCTTTGCCCTGTTGATAGCCGATGTTCCTCATAATCTCCCAACCTTTGGAGTGAAAAGGGAGATATGGCGTTGTTGCCTCGATCGGTTTCTTTGATGCCAGCGGAATGTGAGATGAATCACACACGTCCAGCAATGACAATATGGGCCGATGAGACGGCCAAACAGAGGGCAGAGAGGTGTTGATAACATCCACCGTGTGAAGGACAGGTGTGCTGACCACTTTAATAATTCTTCCATTGTAAGGAAACTTCAAGCACTGATGGTTGGTGAAAGGCACAGCATCTATGGCTTCAATGTAAGGGCGACCTAGTATGGCCTTGAATGTGGGGTCCATGTCGAGGACATGGAATTCCATGGGGACTGACATAGGACCTAGCTCTGCCCTCAGAATAATCATCCCTTGCGGCGGCCTTTTGCTATTGTCATAAGCCATGACTGTGATTGAAGAAGGTCTTATCTGTTGTTGTTCGACCCCACACAACTAAAGGGTGCTCATGGAGATCACATTTATGGACGCACCCGTGTCTACAAGGCATGGGTTTATGGATACCCCATTAGATTTTATTGAAACACACAATGCATATTTCCGAGCTTCCTTGGGAGCGAGCTCATGGTTGTGGAACATGATGGCCGGTTGCGTGTCCGTTGGGGTCAGGACGGCAGAGATCTTTTCTACATGGAGGTCCTCATTCACCATGACCTTTTGAAGATACTCCATTAAGGTTGCCTGATGGGATGTGGATCTCTGAAGCAGCTCCAGGATGGAGATCCGAGCAGGCGTCTTGTCCAAGTGTTTCAACAGATCATAATGTGTTCCAGGGATAGATTTTTTTGGTTGTTCTCCATCTTCCCTCTCTGACTGAGACTGCTCGGGATTCTGACTGTTCTGGGGGAAAACCCTGTGGAAAATCCTTCCACTCCGGAGCACCATTGCGTGCGGCTTTTGTACCTCTATAGGGGTAGCAGTGGGTTTTAACAGACGTTTGAGGGGTAGTGGTGGAGGGATGGTTGATGAAGCAGGGGTGATGATGGGAGCAGGGATTCTGATGAGGGGTTTGTTAGGTGGAGGCATGGTGGAGGTAGAGGGGATATCGCACGAGTTATGAAAGATAAGGGGTCTGGAAGGTGGAGGTGGAGGCAAAGTGGAAGTGGGTAGGGTTTGAAGTGGGTAATGGTTTTGAGATGGATGGTGGGTGATGAGTGGTTTTGAAGGCATTGGCGGTGGTATGGTGGAGACAGGCGGGGTTACGTACGGTGGACAGGTGATAAGGGGCTTAGGAGGCATAGGGGCAAATGCAGTAGAGGTGGATGGTAAAGTGGGGGAGTGAGAGAAGATGAGAGGGTGTGAGGGCGTAATGAAGGGTGTTGGCTGATAGGTCATTGGGGTACGAATGAGAGGGCGTGATGGTAGTGGAAATGGTGAAGGCGGTACTGATGCGGGTTGATGAGAGAGAGGTGCTACCCGGGCAAGGCGAGGGGGTTGCATGATGATAGGGTTGTCGATAGAAAGAATAGAGGTACTTTCTGGGTGCCACACCTGCTCTCTCCCGACTTCTGGGAAGAAGGAGATGGGGTTGACCTGGTGATTAGGCTGTTGGTGCTCCGGTAATGGATTCTGGATTATGCCCATGTTGGGCTGTTGTGGTTGGGCCTGCTGAGGCTGTTGTTGTTATTGTGGTTGTTGCTGTGGCTGCTGTTGTAACTGCTACTGTTATTGCTGGAACTGTGGCCTAGGAGGAGGTCTCCTAGCCTTAAGAGTGGCGACGTATCGTCTCATTTCATCCCAGTCAATCCTGCCTTCATCATTCGTATCGTGGATGTAATCTTTAAACTGAAAGCAATTGTCAACTGTGTGTCCTGGCTGCCTGTGATAGACGCAGTATCTGGAGGTATCAACATTCGGGGGCCACACGGGCCTTTCCCTAGGTAGGATGAGTGTGTTTGAGGCCATGAGGGCGTTGAAAATATCTGCCAGAGTTTCTGGCAATGGTGGGTAATAGGCTCTCTTGGGACCAATCGGCCTCCTTTGTTGCTGTGGGGGACCGTAATTTCCTGGGGGTGGAACTTGGTTGTACTGAAGTGGTGGTTGTTGTTGCTGGGGTCGAGGTTGTTGTTGGGGTTGAAGTAGTTGAGGCATGTTGTTCTGAGGTGGATCGTTTTGGGGTGGAGGGCGAGAGGGGAAAGGACCTGGTTGGAGGGGAAGTCGGGGCATTTGTGGAAGCCTTGGATTGGCTGCATAGTTGGCGTTGTTGACCGCACTGACTTGCTCATTTGTTACGACCCCTTCTGTTGCTCCGCCTGGGACACCAGCGCCTGTCTTTCTGACCACCTTGTGCTTCGGCGGCTCAAACATGTTCATAATGGGGGAGTCTTTTAATTGGGTCTGGATGTACCGGGCTCTTTCATAGAGTTCTTCCATGGTGGTGAGCTTATTCATGGTCAAGACATGCCTGAACTGTGAGGTCGCATTGGATACGATCATCTTTACTTGTTCAGGTTCCGAGAGGGTATCTCTTATTCTTTCTGACGGAGACCTCCATCTATCAGCATAGCGGACAAAATCCTCGTCGGACTTCATCTTTTCGGCCACTAGGTCGGTAATGGAGAGAGAGGGACTGACCCTATCCTGATACTTTTGCAAGAACCTTCTCTGGACTGTTTCAAAATTCTCGGCCTCGCGGGGCTCCAAAGAATAGAACCACTCTAACGCAGGACCGTCCAATGATCTTCGAAAGAGGTATGCCAAGGATCTCTGGTCATTTTTTCCAATAGGAGGACTCATACATGAAATCCTTGAGGTGAATGAAGGGGTTGCCAATGCCATTGTACCTGCAGTACATGGGCATTTCGGAGGGAGGAAGATGGATGACTGGAAAGATTGGCAAAGCAACCTCCGGGGTGGATTTCATGTCCACCATTTTCTTCACATTCTGAAATTGTTCGTCCATTATATTGAACCGGTTGAGGAGCGATTGGGTGAGCTCCTCTGGAGGTGAAGGTGGCACTTGCCACTGGGGAGGAAAATGTCTCCCGGAGACTTGAGGGGGGAACCCCGAATGAGAGGGAGCTGCCGGGCCGCCGATAGTTTGCCCCGGCTGAAGCGGTATGTGGGGAACAACGGGGGTTTGAGATTGCGAAGGGAACTGGAATGAGGGTGGTTGTTGGCTCGCTTGCCCTTGAAGCGAGAGAGATTGGATGACTTGTGCCAGTGAAGGAGATGGAATGGCCCGCACCGATTCTTGGAGAGGTGCGATGGCCGGAGTTGATTCCTGGGGGGCGGGGGAAATAGATTTCCCCTTCAGAATGGCCTGCAGGGCCTGGAGCTATTCAGAGATAAGCTCCATGTTGGCGAGGATGCCCAACATAGAGGAGATGTCTTGTGGTGGGGACGTGTCCTCTGCAATAACCTGCACCTCATGCGAGGGCTCATAAGAAGGACCCGCGTCCATAGCATGGACTCGCGGCTCGACTGACTCACCACGACTAGGGTGGTTTTCCTCAAAAGACTCGTGACCCATGCTTACAGTTTTTCCGGAACGTAAAAACATACACTAGCAAGCAAATAGCAGAGGTTATCAAACAAGTGGATGCCTTTACGCCCTTTTTTGTGTTTTGATTTTGATGATTTTTTTTTATATTTTTAACCAGATCCGAAGTTCACACAAAATAGGGACCCTAGTTTGTTTTTTGTTTCACCGCCGTGTCAGCTAGGGGCTCTTGTCTCACCCTGAATGGGTCGACTAACTCTAGGGAACTTCAATGGTACAACCAGCCCAGTGAACGAAGAGGAGATTCTTCGATGTCGTGGACTTACGGACGTCCCAGTGGAGGAGATTCTAGTCCGTCGAGAGGAATTCCCGAACAGAGAGTCCTTCCTTCACCGAGAGAGGGTGATCCTTAGAAAAAATGAAAAAGAATAAAAAAGAGGGATGGATGTATGCAATGAAATGCTGACAGATATATGGAGCACAACAGAACAATGAAACAATTAAGATATAACAACACACAAGAGATAGTAAAGCAAATCACAAGAAATTGCAAGGGTAACTAAAAGAAAGCAACAGAAGTCCAACTATGATCGCCAATCTGTGAGCGACGTCACACGGTTTGAGAAACGAAAATGCGGAGCGCACGGGCTCATTTTGTTTGCTGCAACACAGAAATAAGAGAAAAGAGAAGGGGCCACCACGGGAGATTGCTCCGGTGGGGCGAGCGGGACAAATGCAATATAGCAAGATATGGGGGTTAAACGGCCATAGCGGGAAGTGACTCGTCGCGGCCTTGGGGGGACGGGAATGGTGTAGAAATCAAATAGTAAGAATTGAAATGGCCATTGCGGGAAGTGACTCGCCACGGCCTCGAGAGTATAGCAGATATAGCAGTAATTCAAGATATACAAGAGAAAGGACAGAATTCAAACGGCCATTGCGGGAAGTGACTCGCCGCGGCCTCGAGGATATGAGCAGATAAGAATATAACAAAATATAAAGAGAATATAAGAACGGGAATTTAAACGGCCATTGGGGAAGTGACTCGCCGCGGCCTCGAGAATATGAGTAGATAAGAATATAATAGAATATAAAGAGAATATAAGAACGGGAATTTAAACGGCCATTGGGGAAGTGACTCGCCGCGACCTCGAGAATATGAGCAGATAAGAATATAACAGAATATAAAGAGAATATAAGAACGGGAATTTAAACGGCAATTGGGGAAGTGACTCGCCGCGGCCTCGAGAATATGATGTGATCTCTAGGGGCCAAAAGATCCCAAAATAAGAAAATGATCGTGCCTACCTCACTAGCAAGAAGTGGTGGGTTGCTTCTTCCTCCCCCTTCTGCCGACCGACGGAGAGGGCTTTCCTTAGTTACCCTTGCAAAATAATAGACAGTAGGTAAACATAATTAGAAAATGGCGGTGTAGTATCAATCCCTTGCAAAGAAAATAATGAAATCGTGACAGAACACACACCTGGTTGGCGTGGTTTTAAACCCCTCTCGGACTCGAGTAGGAGGAAAATGCGATGATGAATGCAAGAGGTATATAAGAGAAGGCGCCCTTATGAAGGGGGATAGAGGATGCAAGATGATGAATGCAAAAGAACTACGAGGAAAAAGAAAAGGATTGGCTTATTGGATGTGTCGATGGAGAAATCCGGCGGAGCTTCGGCAGCGTAAGGACGACGTGGAAGCGCGGTGGACGAAGACGACCTTCCTCTCGCGAGCGTGGGCACCCGAGAAGCCGGCAGAACCTCCTCCTACAAAAAGACCCCACGGGTTAGAAATGACTCCGACAACCTCTAGGCTCCGGCACCCTATCGGACCTCTTAGAAGCTCTTCTCAGACTGAGGGGGGGGGCTCTATTTATAGGGCTCTGGAGTATGGAGGCGTCCAGGACCCTAGACGCCTTCATCAGGGTAGAAATTATATTTTATTTTATTTATTTTTTTATTTCAAATATTTTCAAGGAGGCGTCCAGGCAACTGGACGTCTCCATAAAAGCCCACCGAACCCCCGCCGAAAACTGCACGCGGTTTGGCACAACGCATGGTTTTGATCGGCGCCCGTGATTCATGAATGGGTGCGTCCAGTTGGCCAGACGTCTTCACAATTTGGATCTTTTCTCAAACGACAAACCGACCGGTAGTCGGGGGGCGCCCGTGGGCAAGTTGATGGAGGCGTCCAGGGGCCTGGATGCCTCCATAAATATATTATTTTTATTTTTTGTTTTGACTTTTATCATTATAATTATTATTATCTTTTATTATTTTGTTTTGATGGAGGCGTCCAGGAGCCTGGACGCCTCCACTATTTTATTATATATTTTGTGTTTTTTTATATATTAAAGTCATGGAGGCGTCGAGGGGCTTGGACGCATCCATGAAGACCGCCCCGGGTCCCCTGAAAAGGCGTCGGCAGCCGCCTGCCAGACGTTCTTCCTGGTTCCGGAACCTTCCGGTGCGTCTGATTGGTGTTGATGCCGTTCGAATGCCGCAACGAGACGATTCCGTATGCCGAAAAGGCGGAGGAAGACTCAAGAATAGGAAGCACTCAGGTGATTCAAAATGCGAAAGCCGCTGCGGGGCGTCGTATAGTAATATGAGACTTTCTCAGGAGACGTCAGGAATAGCATGTCTACAGCCACGAGTACTGATCCTGCTAACAACCGATCACAAGCAGCCTAACTGCAAACCAAGAAGAGCACCAGCTTCATCACAAAGCACAAAGAGAGGCTAATCTCATATTACCATCACGTCCTGGAAGAATAAATGAGCCTTCACAACACATCGGCTGCTAGACATGGCACGATGAAACACGGTACACCACGGCTCTCGACACAAAGATAGGTCAAAAGCCAAGCAACAGTAGAACAAAGAGCAGATCAGGCTCAGAATAAATACTATCCACACTTAAGCAGAAACAGGACAAAGGTCTCACTAAGACAGCAATTCCAAGGCTTATCTCGAAAAGACTCCACCAGACGGGATGAGAAGCATCAAGCTCGACTAACAGAAGCTCACTAGGAAGGAAAATCCTAGGTTCGCTCGAGCATCTTCTCAATCAAGGAATCTAATCGACCACTTCAACAGAAGCAAAACACCTTAGGAGCTGAACAGACTCAAGCTGGGTTGACCAAAACATCGTAAGAACGTGTACGATCATCACACCAATGCCAAAAGTCACCAGCCACCTAAACAAGCCACGGAAAAATCTTGAATAATGTACTACAGATTTAAGCGTTCCGACGAACTCTGCCAAGTACAACATGATCGAGATGAATACCAAGATGATAAAGGAGCATCCTGTCACATCCTGACGAGAGCAAAACCATAACATAGCACACACAAGATGACACACGGAAAACAAAGCGACATAGAATCGTGAACCTAATGCCAGCTGAAGACTATACTGGACTTTCAGGACTCTGGAAACTATATATCTCAGATTCCCATGTACTTTACACAACAACGCTCTGATACCACCTGTGATGACCCAGATCCGGGATATCGGATATACCCATTAGGACTACCGAGTAGACCCGATACCGCTTGGAACCCGTGAAGCCTCCCAAGAGCTGTAAAGCTCCGAAGGGATAAAAGGAATGTCGAGTAGTACATTGAAGTCGCAGATATAAGAGTAAGTAATTAAATTTCATTAATCAGATTTGCTAAAGTAGCAAAAATAAAATTACTTTTTAATTAATAGTTAAAATTAAAAATTATACCAGAGTCCAGTCCAAAGGAAAGACAAGTACACTCGACAGAAAGAAAAACATACACTGAGGTTGGGGGAAGCCTGACGTAGGTACCGCTGGCAACTACTAACTCGCCACACCAGGAACCGCAAGGAAGAAGAGACGACCACACTTGAAAAGTAGGGGTGAGCCTCGTGTCACTGGCCCAGTAGGGGTCACGCGGATCCCCACTGAAAAACTACGCAGTAACACAGAACAACAACTAAAACAGTAGTAGTAGTAAAGCAGAAAAAGTAGGGAAAATGACTACTAGAAAGCTGTAAAAGAAAAATCAAGAACGGAAGGAGTAGGAACAGCTAAAAGAAAAGGGAAAAGCCATCCGAACAAGCGCGGCCGCCGAACTAGCCTCGGCTCCCTGAACTACTCCGAGCAGCAACAGGAAGGTGAACCCTGATCTGACAAAGTTAGGAGTTGCCAATCTGTCGGGCCCACAAAGACAGGCAAAAAGCCTAGAAAAGACCTAGGCAGACACAAACGTTCTAAAGCATGCACGACTCGATTGCCATGTACGCTATTCTAGACACGACCACATACACGACTGGAACGTCGTGTACACGACACAACACTGACCTCGGGTAAGACCACAAGAAGGCTAACCCGGAAAGGTCACGACGTGTGAAAAACACGAGTCACGTGTCACGTGACGGAAGCACCTCCTCACTAGAAGAACAGCCAGCTGCGTCCACTGACATCTTATGCTGCGCCAACAAGTGTCTCGTCTACGCTGCCGCCCGAAGCACAATAGAGACTAAGACACGCTCAGAACCGGAACGGGACTACAGTAACGAGTGACTAGTCAGGGTCACGCCCGTCGATGCCAGTGCAAATACCCCTGACCACGTGTGCACACACCGACTCTTGCCTAGAGTCAGGCCTCTAGCTAGTTTTTCCCCACCAACAGGACGCTACCGTTAGCAGGGGCCCACAGAACTAGCTTAAGAAATGTATCTCGGGAACTGCCATGCCACCACTTCCAGGTGGGTCGACACGCCGTAACGCGTCGCTAGGCTACGACTAGTGGAGGCTCACTAGACACAGAACTCTAAAACACAAGTGATGTAGTACTGACAGGCAAGGAAGCACTGTCACATGTACTACGAAGCACAGGACACTAGGTAGCATACCAGACTGCCACCGGACTCAGGACAGGGTAACTAGACCTGAAAACACAACGATCCTTGAGTCTCATGACTCGGGTCAAGATCATCATACAAAGCGGTGACACACTGCCAATCGATCTAATCCTAAGCCAGAGGAAACGACATGACCGCTTAAAATGACACACGGGGACATGAGGGAACACCAAGACCCTCAGCACATCTGGACACGCAAACTGAGGTGAGACAACACCTCAAGGCATCCAGAACCATGTCTCGGGCTGGACAGAATCACCGAGACGCACACAAGGTCACCTGTCAACAACTAGGTCACCCCGGGTTGATCGGAACCAAACAATGACTTGGAAGCAATACAGAAACAGGCAGGCATGGCTACCTTATAACGTGGTCTTAGCCCTCACAGGATACCAAAAGATATCCACGGGAATGGCAAACCACAAGGTCAAGTCAAGACATATGAAAATTGAAACGACCGGTAACGACACTCTGGGCATAAGCGATCCATCATTCGGCCGCTAGGTAAACCAAGCAGCAAAGGAGGTAGTCGCTACGCACACAGAGACGAGGATAATGGCGGTCATAGGCTGGTCCGCTAGAGGACAGTAGCGGTCAAAGGTTGGGCCGCTAGAAAACTGTAGCAGTCATAGGTGAGGTCGCCTACACCAGTCAACTCTCGCACCGACCTACCCAGTCAAACCACCCAGTGGTCTAAGATAGACGCGCTACATGGACTTGGCGGTCTAAGAATGAATCCGCCACACAAATCGCCCTAAGACACACAGACTGTAGCGGCCGAAGGAAGGCACGCTACAACGAAGAAACACATGAAGGTTGGGCCGCCAAGGCCAACCGACTTAAAATCTTGACTAGGTCTAAACTCACGATAACACGAATACCGAGTCAGACCACAAGCCGCCGAGACCATTCCATCAAAAGGGAACTGAAGGGAGGCCACTCACATGCGGGGGAACGCTACCGTACTCACACCGATACACGGTGACTCGATCGAGCGTAACACAAAGCCCGGGACACACATCCCTATGGGCACGCTAATCGAAGTAACATAGCACTTTCTGACACCCCAGAAACACAGACACGGAACCCACAGGGTGTCCGGAACACTCTTGAGGCCATAGGTCAGTCATTGGGTCTCAACCGGACCGACCGGGACTCGAAATGAACATAAACACAGTATTTCGGTCGACCGGACCTAGGTGGTCGGTTGACCGGACCCAAAACGATCTGCGGACGCCTACCGGTCGACCGACCCATCCGGTCCGGTAGACCGATTACGGCAGAAAATCGGCAGATCCGAGCCCTAAAGCCCGGTTCTACGCCCCGTTCGATCCCAATCGAAGGGGAAACAATCGTAATGGACAAAAGCAACCTTCCACAGGCCGGAAGGGGCGCATGCAACAGTTTAATCGTGATAAGTGGGCGATTCCATCGAATCGACCCTATTTGGGTCACCGGGGTTCCCTGGCTCGTACCGGCCCCAAATGACAACCAATCGACATGAAATTAACGGATCTGGAACGCTGACATTCCAGGGGTTCGATTGATAACAACTGATCTAAAAACCATTGTCGTTTTCCGGCGAACCCTGTGAACACCCCAAAAGCATGATTTTCCCAAAATAAGCCAAAACCCCCGCTCTTATGCTCACCGAACGACGCAAAACTATAGGGAAACGCAGAGGAGCATTAGGTGATCCGTCTCCCTACCTCCACCAAAGAAATCGTGCGTCAAAGCGACTAAACCGCGCCGAAAATGCCAAATCAATGAACCGCACCGTCTCGGAATCCACCGAGGGATCGCACCTCGCCACGCTCAAACCGTCGCCCTATTCCGCGTCCCGATCACTCCATCGCGTCCCCGCCTCGGCCAGCTCTCCACGGTTGCGCGCCCCTCATCGAACGGCCGAGAGATGAGAGAAATGAGGGAGGAGTGAGGGTGAAGTGGAATAGATAGAAGAAATAAGGAAATTTTCCTAATTTTTGAAATTTTGATAATTGGCCCGAAAATGGACTAATTCAGAAAAATTTAGAAAAATAGTCGAAACGATCCTCTCAAAGAGTACATCCCTGCTATAACGTCCTCGAGTCAATGAACTAAGAAATAAACTCAAAGCAGGGTTCCGTAACTTGTACGAGAGAAAAACCCACGTGGATCGTAAAACTCAACTCAGGACCCACAAAAGCGATCTGAAACCCTCCAATAAGGATCCGAAAGACCTAATAAGAGTCCAATAAGAATCTAGGGTATTACAAGATTTATCCTAGATAGGTTTCATTATCGATCCAGGTGATGATGTCTTGTGACCGATAGAAGGTATCATCATCGACATTGGGTTTATGCCGATGCATGGAGTTGATAAGTTTCATCAGAGTAGACGGAATGTCTATTATGTATAGATTTCATTATTGATCTAGGCGATGATGCCTTGTGATCAACAAATAATTTCATCATCCACATTGGGTTTATGTCGATGCAATAAAGTTGATAAGTTTCATTAGTGTAGACGGAAGGTCTATTCTGTATAGATTTCATTATCGATCTAGGCGATGATGCCTTGTGACCGACAGAAGGTTTCATCATCGACATTGGGTTTATGCCGATGCAAGGAAGTTGATAAGTTTCATCAGAGTAGACGGAAAGTCTATTCTATATAGATTTCATTATCGGTGGGATGACTGATAACAATGTCGCCAAGAGGTACAGTATGTGTTTTCATGTTATGATAACCACATTACTGACTCAAGCGCCCTTTCGGGTTTTCACCGGAGCCAGCCCCCTCTTGCTTTTGCCCACGCGCCCTTTTGGGTTTTCACGTGACAGGGTACCTGATTTTGCCTGCAGTGCCCTTTTGGGTTTTCACCATAGCTGGGTTATAGCCCTTTTTGCCCTTGTTCAGGATGTCTGAACAAGTCCGACAGGGCAGCTCTATTTTAAGCCCCATTTTTTATATATTTTTTTATTTTGTAGCATTTGAAGTGACCTTTGTTTACGTAAAAGAGTTCATCGTTGATGTGGGGTTAACATCAACGCAAAGGAGATAGGGTTTCATCATCTATCAAGACAGAAGGTCTGAATCGATGTTGGCATGAAGGAGGCTTAGGCCCAAAGCCGTTCGCCGAGAATACGCGTATGTTTCATCGTTGATGTGGGGTTTACACCAACGCAAAGGAGATAATGTTTCATCATCGTCCCAGATGGAAGGTCCGGATTGATGTTTACATGAAGGAGGCTTAGGCCCGAAGCCGTTCGCCTAGAATGCACATATGTTTCATCGTTGATGTGGGGTTTACATCAACGCAAAGGAGATAAGGTTTCATCATCCATCCAGACGGAAGGTCCGGATTGATGTTTACATGAAGGAGGCTTAGGCCCGAAGCCGTTCACCTAGAATGTACATATGTTTCATCGTTGATGTGGGGTTTACAATAACGCAAAAAAGATAAGGTTTCATCATCCATCCAGACGGAAGGTCCGGATTGATGTTTACATGAAGGAAGGAGTAACCATCCTCATCGTCATCATCATTGGTTTGTTTCTTCAATCATTCGCCACTCCTTCAAAGGGCAACGGCAGAGCATGATAGAGCTTCAGATGCTTTCCATTGAGCGACAGGAACTGAACTTCCCCCCTATGATTGAGAACCACGTAGGCTCCGCCTTCATAGACTTTTCAGACCACATATGGACCCAGCCAGTTTGCAGCTAGCTTGCCTTTTGGATTGGAAGCCATGACTTCTTTTTTCTTGACCATGACCAGGTCACCTATCTTGAACTCTCGCCCTTTGACGAGCTTGTTGAAGGCATTTGCCATGCGGGCTTGGTATGCCTGGATATTCTTCTGTGCCTGAAGGCGTTTTCCTTCCAGCTCAGCCAATTCTTTGAATCTTCTTTCAGCATTTGCTTGTTCATCACGGGCTAATCCACATTGAATTGCAACCCTAAGTGATGGGACTTCCAGCTCTATGGCGACTACTGCCTCGGAGCCGTATACTAAGGAGAAGGGTGAACAACCTGTAGGGGTCTTGTAGACAGTACGATACGCCCATAATGCTTCGTATATCCTTTCCCCCCAGTCCTTCTTGCTAGAGCTGACAGTCTTAGCAAGGAGTGTGCATAGGGTTTTATTAAATGCTTCAGCCACACCATTTACTTGCGGATTGTAGGGAGTGGAGGTCCTCCAATCAATTTTGTACTTCTCGGCTAACCGATATATTTTTTGATTCTTGAAGTGGCTTCCATTATCAGAAATTATTCGGTTGGGAACACCAAGCCGAAAGATAATATTTTTTTTATGAATTTGGCGACCATCTCACCAGTCACTTCTCTAAGTGCTATAGCTTCTGCCCATCTGGAGAAGCAATCTGTTACATCCAAGATGTACTTGTGTCTAGCTGAGGATGTTGGAAGAGGTCCAACTACATCCGTTCCACATTGAGCAGAAGGCCAGCTAGGAACTGTTGGGTGTAGGGGTATAGGTGGCCTCCTGGGCACAATAGCATGCTCTTGGCATTTCTGGCATGTTTTTGTAAACTGATAGCAGTCTTCAAACATAGTAGGCCAGTAATAGCCTAGTTTCTTGATTTCGATCTTCATCTTTGGTCCGGCTTGGTGTGCCCCGACTATCCCGACATGTATTTCTTTCATTACTTGCCAAGCCTCATTGATAGATAGGCAGCAGAGCATAATCTTCTTATGAGCGTCTGCCATGATTCAGAATAGTGTCCCGCTTCGGATCTCGTAGGAATCTTTAGTCCGGAGGAGTTTCATTCTCTCTTCTTTGTTTTTGGGTAGCTGCTGGTGAAGGAACCACCGTAGTAGATGCTGTCTCCAGTCGGGCTCCCGTCCTTCTTCAGTTGCATTGGCCTCATATTCTTCTAGACACGGCTCCAACATACTGGGAACCTGCCGTCGGTTTATCACAACAATGTTGAGTGTTTCATCTGGTAGGACTACTAGCGAACTGGCTAACTTTGCCAAAGCATCAACTTTAGCATTATGCCCCCGGCCCACATGATTGAGCTTGATATGGTGGAAGTTCGCCATAAGACGCAGGGCTTTTTGGTAGTAGGGGTTTAGTTCTGGCTTCTACACCTCAAACTCCCCTTGCATCTGTTTTACTATCAGCATTGAGTCATCGAATACTTGGAGCATATGGATTCCCATGATGAGTGCAATTTGTAGGCCGATTATCAGAGCGCATACTTACCTTCATTATTAGTGCATGGCTTGTTTATTGAGCATGAAGTGTATACCACTTCCCCTTCAGGTGACCTCAGGACAATGTCGGCTCCTGCTCGGACTCTAACCTGTCCAGCTGAGGCAGTTTCTGTTCTTGATGCCCCATCAAAATAGAGGTGCCACATCACCAATTGGGCTTGACATGCCTCCAGTGTTTCATCATCAGGGAGCTCAGCTTCTAATGGAACATCCTCCGGTGTAGGGTGTGCTGCAAAGAAGTCGACTACGGCTTGCCCTTTTATGGCTCTTTGAGGTATGTATGAGATTTCAAATTCCATCAGGATCACAACCCATTTACCGAGTCGACCCTTGAGTGCCGGGTGAGATAATATGTACTTGGGCGGGTCCGCTCCAGATATTAATATGATTTCATGGGATAGCATGTAATGCCGGAGCTTCTTGACAGCGAAGACTAGCGCCAGATAGGTCTTCTCTATAAAAGTGTATTTTTCTTCAATCCTTACTAACCTTCTGCTAAGGTAGTAGAGGGCTTGCTCTTTTCCTTCTTCCTTTATTTGAGCTAGCATTGCCCACAGAGAACAATGAGTAGTTGCTATGTAAAGAATTAGGGGTCTTCCTTTAATCGGCGCTCCAAGCACCAGAGAGGTCTTCAGATATTCCTTTAGCTTCTCAAAAGCTGCTTGGAATTCTTCATCCCAGAAGAACGGCATGTCCTGCATCATTAGCCTGTGGAAAGGGTGGCATCGATCCGACAGATTTGAAATAAATCGGCGAATATACGCCAGTCGGCCTTGCAAGGACCGTAGCTCTGACAGACTCTTCGGAGAAGGGAGTTCTTGAATAGCTTTAATCTTGGATGGATCAATTTCAATGCCTCTATGTCGGACAATGAATCCAAGGAATTTCCCACTAGACACGCCGAAGGCGCATTTTATGGGATTCATTTTTAGCTCATATTGGCATAGCCTTTGAAACACCACCCTCAAATCTTGCAGATGGTCTTCTTTTCTCTCGATCTTCACCACCAAATCAATAATGTAGCACTCCACCTTCTTGTAGACCAAGTCATCGAATATCTTCGTCATAGCTCTTTGATATATAGCACCGGCATTCTTGAGGCCGAACGGCATCCTCTTGTAATGAAATACTCCCTTCGGGGTGCGGAATGCAGTATGTACCCTGTCTTGCTCAGCAATCCAAATATGGTTATGAAGAGTGATCTAGAGGGGGGTGAATAGATTAATCACCCAATAAAAATTACCACAGCAGCTACTAGTGCAGAATTAAAACAAGCTACTGCAGGACGGTCTGAAAGCACTCAATCGCAACCAAAATATACCTAATCAAGTAAATCTGTTCTTATGCGATCCTAAACAACCATCTACTGAGCGATGATCAGAATGCCAGGATGAACACAAGTCACAAAGCAATTGCACAGAAGACAAGGGGTTTTAAGTGGTTCAACCTCAATCCAGATGTCTACATCCACCCCACACTCAAACCAGAGTGTGGCTTCACTACTGACTCACAGCTTGTCGCTGATCCACAGCTTCGGGGACGGATCCCTACAACCCGCTGAGCTTCACAGCTTGTTGTCCAGAGGAATCCTCCTCTACAACCGCTGAGGATTACAACTTAACCTGTCTAGAGGAATCCACCTCTGCTGACACACAGCTTGAACAAGAGTTTCAAAAATGAAATGAAATAAAGCAAAAATCAGGAAACCCAAACGGGAATGTAGCTCAACAACAAGCAATAGCAGCTCCGGTTCTGAACCTGGAGACTGATGACAGACACTCTCTATAAGTCTTCTCTCCAAACTCTTTTCCTTTTTCTCTTCTCAGATTTGCTCTCTATCAATCTGGATCGGGCTTGCTCTCGTTCTCACTCAGCTTCTTCTCCCAATGTTTCACTCAACTCTTCTGCCGCGATTGCACTTCTCATGAACGAGCATCTCCTTATTCATAGGCAGCAACAGAGAGGTAGGGCGCGTGCTCACCACGATTCCCGCCTAATTGCCTTATCCATATCTGACATTCCTAGGCCACATGGCAGCATCCTAGCTCGACTACTTTTCACGTGTCACGATCCTGGCACATCTTCCATTATTGGATCACGTGCCTTTCTTAACTTCCTCGAACAAGTATCCTATCAAAGTATCAGACTCATTGTCAGCTTATGACAGTTTTATAAGAGATAAAGAGCTTGCACGGAGTTGAAATATAGTCTGAACTGAAGTACACAGACACAACACAGCATTTGATTACATGTGCACGGACTTAATGTACACGCAGCAAACTTATGCACAGACATGATCCCATCGTAGGATTACAAAGTGCACATACTACATGTGTGCTAAGCCCAAACACTGTACTGACTAAATTTGCCATGAGCAACCTTGCACAGACTTACGACTCACGGACTACTCATGCACAGACACGCCAACGAAGTGTGTACAGACTTTACGTGCACGGTGCAAAGGTTGCACCGACTTGATGGTGTGCGACAGCAATTGTTGCACTGACTTGCTGTGCCTAGAGCTCAATATGCACGGACTTAGTCATGTGCAGCAACGAAGATTGCACCGACTTGGTGTTCCTTGGATGCAAGCATGCATAGACTAATGTTTGCATGAGACTCACATATGCACGGACTTAGTCGCGTGCAGCAACGAAGGTTGCATCGACTTGATGTAAACCTGTACAGACTTGACTTGCTTAAAGTGCAACATATGCAAGGACTCAATACGGAGTGAACTAAGTCTTGCACCGACTCTATTCTATGCACAGACAAGTATGAAGATGCAGACAACATCTATATGATAATTTGACAAATGAAATCCATCAAAATACACACATCATCATATCAAGATAAAGTTGACAAAGTCAACTCTTCAGTCACAAAGTCAGACAGAACTGTTGCCAGTCATTTAAAACACTTCAGCACAAAGTAGTACACAATTGCTCATCAATCCAGAGGAGACCCAACATTCTCCCCCAACATTCAGCCTCAGAGGAGACCCAACATTCTCCCCCTTTTTGATGATGGCACCCCCAATGGCAAACCTAAATATAAATACCATAACGATGATGTATTTTGACGAGTCATAAAACATGGTCAGATGATATGCAGACTCTCAGATGTTGTGCAGACTATATGAACATTCTCCCCCTGAATAAGTGACTCCTTAATCAAAGTAGCATGAAACCTTTCTCTTCCCTTTTCTCCCTTTATCAACAAAATCTCTCCCCTATAAACACTGTCTAGAGAAGGATAAATGAAGATCATAGAATGTAATCTATCCCCCTTCATATTCACCTAAATAACCTGAATAATCTCTCCCCCTTTGCCATCAGCAAACAAGGAGTAAGAAGGCCAATGGAAGCTAAGAAGAATCGGGAGGATGTAGGAGATAGACTAACATTCTTATGTAATAGTTCAGAATAGGAGCAGATTATTTGGCAGTTCTTCAGACATAAGAGTCACCACTGCGTAATTTGACAATAATCTAGTTTAATAGTGATAAAAGGTAAAGTGAATGCACTGCTTTTCTCAAATAAAGTTATAGTACCCGTTTATAGCAATAAACCTAAGTCACATAATCATGTTTGACTAGGTCAAGATTGTATCCTACTAATTTCAGAATCAATAAATGTCAAGGGGAGTAACCTGAATTTGTATTGAGGTTAAACAATTTGACACTTAGTGAAATTGGAATTTTAAGGGTTACATCAATTCTTTTTCACTTCAGATTTTGAAATTGAGCTTAGTGAACAGACATGTGTCATTTATACTTTTGACATTAAGGGTACATGTGGGTTAGACGCAAGTACCCCCAGTTACTAAGCATAAACTATCATATCTGTCTCTGATCAGAAACTACACAGATGATTTACACCTTTGGCATTAAGGGTACATGTTTATCAGACGCCAGTACCCCCAATTACTCAGTGAAACCAACCCTATAGTTTTGACCATGTGAACAGAGGTAGCATGACGTACTTCATGACATGAATTCCTCTCCATTTTCTTGACGGAGGGTTCAATTTCTCAGTGTAATTCAGTCATTGCTCTGCCACTATATTCATTTCTTTTACAAATGATTTTACTGTTGCTGCCCTTTTAATTTTTAAGGTGACTTGTTTAAAAACAATACTCTTTCTGATTTTCCCAGCCTAGACTTCACTAAGTCTGTAATTTTCAGATACAGTGACGATCTTATCTGTCATAGTTATGAAAGAAAGGTTGAGAGCTATAAAATGTTTTCTATCACCTTATATTCTGAAAACAGTCTTTAAACTCTACAGTTCATTAAAATTAAACCATCAGTTCATTCAAAGAGCAAATGTGATTCTTATAGAAGAAGACTTGTGATAATTGGTGCTCCACATAATGAACCAATTACTATAATGTCATCCATCCTGAGTGAAAGAAGTAGACAATGAAGTGCAGAATCAACTCAAGGGAATTTCAAAGAGAGAAGATCCATGTGTAAGGCCCCAGAATTTTTATAAATTATTTTTTAAGAATTTTAAAGACCTAACATGGATTAATAAATAAATATTAGATTAAATAAATCATTATAAGGCCCAATTTATGTTAAGTAATTAATCCAGCTTTGATAATTGAAACCCAAAAGATTAAAAGACAAAGCCCATTAAGTTTGGCCCATATTCGAGAATGTTATTTAGCCTATCCACGAATTTTAAAGATAAATACTCTTTTATATAGATAATTAAAAGGATAAACGAATAAAAGAGTTTTAATAAATTGAAACTATATACACGTTTGATGTAACGGTCTATCGGGCGACCGCTACAGCATGTAACACACTAGACCTGATGCGTTACACCTCTGTCAGTTCCGTGAATGGAAGAACGAGTAGAAAGATTAGAACTTTGGGATCCTATCTACAAGAGACCTAATTGGGAGAGTTTGTAAGGTTACTAGGGACTCTTAGGGATCAGGTTCTAGCAAATTAAGGACTCTAGAATCGATCTAAATCTCAAACCCTAGCCAAAACCCTATAAATAAGACCTAGTTCTGAACTGAGCGACCCTTACTTTTGCTCGCGTGGAATCAAGGTAAGGAGTCATAATTTCAGGTAAGTTCTTTAGAAGCTTTGTTTAGTATACTTTAGACTAATAGTTCTCCAAATTTCATGCTAGGAGATCAACCAAACAAGGAGATTGAAGCTTCCAAAGTGGCTGGTTCGACCTTAGCAACCCAGGAAACTGAACGCATGACCCCTGAAGATCAAGAGATTAGGACGTCTAAACGAGGTAATTAGAGTTCAATCATTTAGAACTTTTTGTTCACCTTAGTTTCATCTTCGTACCCTCAAAATTTCACATCCTTAGGTCAAGAGGTTGAGGAGCTAGAGCAGTGTGAAGTTGTTGGAAACTCACTGGAAAGGGAGAACTAGGGCACGTCTTTCAGATTCAAATTAGAAGCTTAAAGCCTAGTTAAGCGGTAGGTTATCTCATGATTGGCAAAAACATCTTGTTAGGGATAAAAGCCCTCTGATTGTGTTTGATTTCATGCATTATATACTATGAATTTCATGTTTTAGTGGGTTCATGCATACATACATATCCTTAGCCCTAATCAAAGATCAAAGCTATTATCTTGTCAATTCACTGCAACCTATGCATCTAGATGACCTTTACTTTGTTTTGTCATGATTGGGATAGTTAAATATTTTCAAAACATGACATGGTTTCAAATCACAGTCTTTTAATTTCTTTATACTGTTAGTAGGGACTCTGACGCATCATACTTAGACCGTCACAACACTATAACGGCCTTACGATAAGCCGTCACACCCTATGTTACATTTTAATTGCTCTGTTGTCTCTGACGCACCATAACAGGAGCGTTACACTACTGTAATGGCCCCTCGATAAACTGTCACAATCACTGTGACGCACCCACTCTCGACCGTCAGGAGAACTGGAGACAAAATTGGAAAACAGTCAATTTTAACTTATAAATAAGCCTAGTTATCTAAGTTTTGACTTGATTTCATGTCTTTAAGATTATTTACTGGTTCATGATAGAAATTGCATAATTTAGGTATCTTAAGTCAATTTAAGTTATGTTAATTTCATGTGCCAAAATTCCATAATTTTATATCTAAATCATGATTTTCCAAAGATGTATTGACGGAGTTTTATCATGATTTTCTATTGTTACACATCCTCTATGTCAATAGAGTCACTTATTTAAGTACATGGCACATATTTCGGTATGTTGTCTATTAGTTTACACTTTGCTCTATAGGAACATTATTCTTGAACATGAGGACCTCTCTATTGGATATTCCTTCCAATGGACTAGAAAATCTTGTTTCAAGACCTCCGTAATTCTCTGCGAGCTTGGGATTCTCACTAGGATGCCGAGTTTGTTGTACCATTAAAACCCAATTGATTAGAAAGCACTATCGATGTTTTCTGGTTATAGCAATGTAACGGATCTATATTGGACCGTCAGGCACATGTAACGGCCCAATATATGACCGTCACATTCAACTGAGTCCGATTTGTTGGTTCTGGATTCAGACTAATGTAACGGCACAATACTGGAGCGTCACATCATGTAACGGCCCAGTACACGACCGTCACACTGCTTGAGTATTTTAACCCGAGGTTTGACCAAGGGTTGATATTCCAAGGTTTCTAGATGGACTCTTGATGATCTAGAACTTATCATATTGATCAAGAAACCTAATATAATGAATGGAAAATAAAAGAATGTATCGTTATGCTGCCGATTTATTTCCAAAGCATAACATTGTCTTAATTCATTCTTGATCTCTCATATTCTAAAATTGAAGCATTCATTCAATTGAATTATTGTTATCATGAACTTGTTGAACTTGTTACATTCGTGGCCATACTTTATTGTTACACTCATGGAAGTAGCTTGATTTATACGTGAAGATGTAGTTCGGGCGCTGATTGTGTCCAAGGGCTCTATGCTAGTCCCCTCGACTGATTTCTGGAATCATACTATTATAAACCATGGGGTATGATGCTACTGGCGTCGCATTGCGCTGGGAGTACTTTCTTTATAAATAAGTGAAACTCATGAGCAATCGTGAAAATCCAATGAATTGCTACATGATTGACGTTCTCGTGCGTAACCTTTATGGTTATGAAAGTGAAAAGTGAAAGTGCATTTTCGTTACATTCTTGTTCATGAAAGGCCATGCTACATTCTTGATCATACTTGTTACATTCTTGCTAGTACGTACTCGTTCATCTTATCTTACATGAATGACTTGTTACTTTGATTTGATCGCATGATTCATCGCATTTGCATGATTTTACCTTATTTCTCTAGAGCAAAAATACTAATTACTTAAATAGTGCTAATCATGTTGATGCGAAGATACCTACTAGGCAAGTGTGCTCATTGCCTTTTCCAATCTTTTTTAAGGAAATGGAAGTGAGTCGGGTTCAGATTCGGAATGTTCAAGTAGCGGATCTGAGAGTGAATAAAGAATGAGCGAAGACTTAGGAAGTTTACATTGTTTAGATCGAGTCTATGTAATTTCTTATTTCTTGAGTCTAGCATGATGGAAGTTGAATTAGTGGTTATATTCGAATATTAGATTTGATTATTAATGAAAGTTGAAGTTGAGTAAATATTGTGCAATTGCATTCTTATGTGTGATTGCCTTGCGCTCTGATCGTTCTTGCTTGTAAGAGGCTTACTATGCCGGCTGTTCGCGTTCCTCGAGCGAGTCTTCCGCTGTAATAAAGGCTCGGGACGTGACACCATGCAAGGCTCATTAATACTAAATGTACATGATGCCATGTGATAATAGCTTCAGAGAATTAGAAGAGAGTAGAAGGGTTTGTACTCAGATCAGATTCTACTTAACTCTCCCTGACATCATGATGCATCGACTTAGATATGCAAAAAGTAGACCTTGCACCGACCTTAACATGCAGGACGTAGACAATGCATCGACTATGTATGCGAATGATGAGAAGATGCATTGACTATGACATGTGAAGACACAAGGTGCACCGACCTTGTATGTAGAGGACTCACATTATGCATCGACTATGTGCAAAATTGTATTGACGGAACCTCGGTGCAGAACATGCATTGGACTTAAATGCTCACACAATGCATCGACTATATGTGAGATATGCAACGACTTATACTCTGTGCAAGAGTATTCATCGACTTCAAAACTCAACAGTGCAAGGCATGCATATTAAATTTCAACTGTGCAAACCAATTGTTCAGACATAAGAAGCTATTTATTCAAAATTCAGAAACAGGCTAACAGAGAATTATTTTTCAAGCCATTTACATTTCAATTAAAGAAAGAAATCATGAATCATTTTCATCCTGAAATTTACATAGCCCGAATTCTCTTCTTAAATATTTAAATGTTTCATTTCCAAGAGGCTTAGTAAAAATATCAACAATCTATTTTTTGGTTTCAACAAAATGTAATTCAATTTCATTCTTGCTTACTACATCTCTAAGAAAATGGTGTTTGATTTCTATGTGCTTAGTCCTAGAGTGATGAACATGATTTTTGGTAAGGCAAATATCACTAGTATTATCACATAAAATTAGAATACATCCCAACTTTATCTGATAATCTGAAAGTTGGTGCTTGATACATAGTACCTGAGCTGTACAATTCCCTGCAGCGACATATTCTGCCTCTGCAGTGGACAAGGCAACTGTGTGTTGCTTCTTGGAAGCCCAGGATACTAGGCAACCACCTAGAAATTGGCAGTAGCCACTAGTGCTTTTCCTATCTACCCGACACCCATCATAGTCTGCATCAGTGTATGCTAGAAGCTCTAGCTCACACTTAGTAGGGTACCAAAGTCCAAGCTCTCGAGTGCCTGATAGATACCTAAAATTCCTTTTCACTGCACTAAAGTGAGACTCCTAAGGACTAGCCTGAAATCTAGCACATAAACACACTGCAAACTGTATATCAGGCCTAGATGCAGTAAGGTAAAGAAGGGATCCGATCATACCTCTATACAGCTTGTTATCAACTGTTTTACCTTTGGAGTCTTCATCAAGACTTGTTGAAGTACCCATTGGTGCTGCAATTTCCTTGAGATTTTCAAATTTGAACTTCTTCAGCAGTTCCCTTATGTACTTAGACTGGGTGATGAATGTTCCATCTTTGGTTTGGGTCCCCTATAGTCCAAGAAATAATTTTAGCTCACCCATTGAGCTCATCTCAATTTCTTGTGTCATCAAGTCAGAAAATTTCTTGCACATCTTCGGGTTAGTTGAACCGAAAACAATATCATCCGCATATATTTGGACTCTGAGAATGTCTAGATGACATACCTTGGTAAAGAGCGTTTGGTCAATCTCACCTCTTGAAAAAAAATTTCAGTAAGGAATTTGCTAAGCCTGTCATACCAAGCTCTAGGAGCTTGCTTCAAACCATAGAGAGCTTTATTCAATTTATAAACATGACTAGGGAAATCTAAACATTCAAAACCAGGACGTTGTCTTACAAAGACATCCTCTTTTATTTACCCATTTAAGAAGGCAGATTTCACATCCATCTGCTGGAGAGTTATTCCTAGAGAGCATGCATAAGCAAGTAAAATCCTAATTGCCTCTAACCTAGCTACAGGGGCAAAAGACTCTTCGAAGTCAAATCCAAATTCTTGATTGTACCCCTGAGCTACAAGTCTGGCTTTATTCTTAACCACATTTCCCTGCTCATCAGTTTTATTTCTAAAAATCCATTTAGTCCCAATGACAGTCCCATGATCAGGAGGTGGGACTAGGTGCCACACCTTGTTCCTGTCAAACTTATTCAGCTCCTCGTGCATGGCATTGATCCAATGCACATCATTTAGGGCACTGTCAATAGTCTTGGGTTCTACATGAGAAACTAATACAAAGGCATTAAATTCATTTTGAGCTCGAAAGTAACCTCTTGTCCTAGGGGGTTCATGCAAGTTACCAATGACATTATCTACAGGATGGTCTCTAAGAAATATAACATTGATAACTTGGTTACCTTGACCTTCATTTACCTCCCCCTGAACAACATGCTCCTCTGCATTGTTATCTTCAGGTTCATCTTCCTGATCTGATTGGTCTGCAGACTTTCCTTCCTTCAGAATTTCTCCATCATCTTCTTTCCTGCACAAACCATTATCAGATTTAGTCAGGGTTTCATCGAAGACTACATGTGGAGACTCTTCAACAGTTTTGGAATTTAGATTGTACACCCTATATGCTCTAGTAGTTTCAGAATATCCTAAGAAAATTCCTTGATCACTTTTAAGTTCAAACTTATCAAGGTCTCTTTTATCATTGACATGAATAAAACACCTACATCCAAAGACCTTGAAGTGAGCAAGTGAAGGTTTCTTACCCTTGAGGATTTCATATGGAGTTTTCTGGGTAAACGACCTTACCATGGCTGTGTTAATTACATGGCATGCAGTATTGACTATCTCTGCCCAAAACTTCCTTGGTAGGCTACCTTCCACTAGCAGAGTACGGGCCATCTCCAGAAGAGTCCGGTTCCTCCTTTCCACTACTCCATTTTGCTCTGGTGTTCTAGGGGAGGAGAACCGATGAGTGATGCCATTGTCCCTGCAAAAATCATCAAATTGTGAGTTTTCAAACTCACTGCCATGATCAGATAAAATATTTTCAATTGGATTTTCATTTTTCTAATTTTTCAAATAGAACTCCTGAAATTCTGTTAATGCATCATTTTTATGAGTAAGGAAAAATACCTAAGTAAACCTAGAGAAGTCATCAACAAGTACATATCCATATCTCCTACCTGACAAGCTGACAGATCTTGTGGGTCCAAAAAGGTCCATATGAATCAGCTTATAAGGTTTGGAAGACATATTTTTAGTTCTAGATTTAAATGACTTCCTAGTTTGCTTGGACTGTGTGCATGCATCACAAACTTTATTTTCCTTCTTGAATGAAATTTCAGGGAGTCCTCTAACCATGCTATGTTTATTCAATTTATGCAAAACAGTATAGCTAGCATGGCCTAATCTGCGATGCCACAAATATGCTAGATCATCTTTATTTGCAGTGAGAAACATATTAGAGTGAGCAATATCATCTAAATCTACCAAGTAGATGTTATTTACTCTTTTCCCGAAAACTTAACTACATTGGAATCTGGTTCAAAAATTTTGCGATTATGAGAATCGAAGACTACCTTATGTCCTTTATCACATAGTTGGCTGATACTAAGTAAATTGAATGCAAGACCATCAACCAGCAACACCTCCTCAATGCAGCAGGTAGTACACTTACCTATGTTACCTGACCCGATGATTTTACCCTTATTATTTCCTCTGAAGGTGACAAGGCCTCCATTCTTCTTAGTCAGCATGCAAAATTTAGCCTTGTCTCCTGTCATATGCCTGGAGCAGCCACTATCCAGGTACCACATGTTGTGCTTGGCTGCCAGGCATACCTGCAATCACAATCACGAAGAGAAGTTTGGAACCCAAAAATGTTTGGGCTCCAGAGCAGATGCAGAGCTATTCAAACAAGACAACAAATTCCTTGGAATCCACATCTGTTGAAACCTTGTTTGTTTGGTGGATTTTTCAACATTCTTTTTATTGTTTCTCTTCCTTTTAGCATTGACAAATTGAGTTTTTCCTTTCTTCTTTTGTGTCTTGGCAACATGGTTATTAGCAGTGCGAGTTTGTTTGTGCCAGTGCCTAGGCCAATGAGCATTCAAAAATTTGTGGCCAGTGTTGGTCCTAGGCTGACTGAAAGGAGTTTGTCTGCTAGGAGCTCATGTCCTACACTTCCTAACCCAGTTCATGGTTTGAGGTCTATAACTTTGAGTACGATATAGATGAAATTCAGACCTCCCTTGTATTCTGTTCCATCCAGACTTATTGACATGATGTGAATGTGCATGATAATGGGTGTGATAGGTCTGAACTCTGGGTTGGTAGAACTGACTCGATTGACCCCTAATCTGAGCCCTTCCCTAAGGAGTGAGACAGAGTGTACTAACATGGATGGACTCACCAAATTTCTGCTTGCCCTTGTCTTTGGCACTGGATATTTTGGAATTAGCATTTTTAACAGCAGAATTTCCACAGTTCATCTTAATAAGAGGTCTCTTCTCTTTCTCAACCACAAATGAGATTGTTTTCAATTCAAAGCTTTTCTTGGCTGTTGGATTAAAGCCTAGACCTTCTTTTCTGAAATCAACTTTAGACCCCAATAGAGCATTCAAATTTTCTGTTCCTTGGGGTTATGTTTTCAATGATTTTTTGTTTGTCCTCATTATCTTTTTTAGCTTTTTCTATCATTTTTTTCAATTCATCATTAACACACAACATAGCTGTCACGCCCCGAGTGCGGAAGATACTCGGATGCGTGACGCGTCTATATAGATCGTGTCATTAGAGTGATAAG
Organism: Amorphophallus konjac; assembly: GCA_022559845.1. Classification (NCBI taxonomy): domain Eukaryota; kingdom Viridiplantae; phylum Streptophyta; class Magnoliopsida; order Alismatales; family Araceae; genus Amorphophallus; species Amorphophallus konjac. The sequence continues at coordinate 222,333,365 of CM040118.1, forward strand.
AATTTTAACATACATAATTTCGGAGTGCGCAAATGACTAATAAAACTAATAAATTCCAATAGTCCAAGTGATGATTATTTGATTAATCAAAGGAAATAAAGATAGTCCATGACAAATTTCCAAATTTAGGAAGCCAAACATTAAGCTACACGACTTAACATAAAGTTTATACCACTAACTTACATAACTGGGAATACAAGGTAAACTCAAATAAATTCAAAGACTCGACTAGCTAATGATAAATGGATGGCATTCTAGCACTCTTCACTCGGCCTCAAACCCATTCTTGTCGCTATCTGAATCACCTGAAAATGTTAGGAAGCAACTGGATGAGCGAATCTCTCAGTAGGAATTACATCTCAAATACGAGCAATCTTTATGTGATTTACAATTTGCAAGTATTATCAGTATGGCTATGCATGATGTACGTATAATAAAAATCAGGTATACAAGTAAATCTAGGCATGATGAACAATAAGAGATCAAGAACTGTATAAAGAGAGTATAATAAGATTTCAAGTATTTGACAAGCAGTATTTCAAGAATTTACAGATGTAAATGTCACTTCGGGCAAGCAGGGATTCGTGTACAAGTATGAACGCAAGTATGAGAAGGAACTCATGTACAAGTATATCAAGTAAAAATTCAATTCAAGCAAGTATTGTCAAGTACGTATCAGTAGAATTGGCTATTATCATGTAAGTTTTTTGCCCTTTCTCGGGCCACAAGTCAAGTATTACCCGTTCCGGGCCACGCAAGTCAAGTAAGTAAGGAGAGAGAGAGTAGGGGTGGAGTGTCTCAAGTCAAGCAAGTACTCCGGTGCAATGCTAAACACTGTGGTCAATAAACTCCTATGGGCTCAAGTACCTTCGGGTGCTCCTCCCAGGACCAGACCGGCCCCTATATGCACAGCATTTCATGTATTACCTTTGACATCCACTGTCATTTATAGCCAATATGGAATTTCAAGAATTAGAAACGTAGTATTTCAGACGAGATTAACTATTCATTTGCTTATGGAGGATTCTAGAGGTGACCCCTATAGGCTCAAGAGGTGGCTCCCGTCGTGTAGCACTTTGTGCCATACGGCCTCAAGAGGTGGCTCCCACAACGTAGCACTTTTCCCTACATGGCACTTAGCTCCTACACTCCCAAATGATAGTTTAAGAGATTCAAGGTTTGACCATGTAGGGTATACACAAGTAGATTTTTTTTTTCATGGAACAGAATTTCAAGAACTCATCATACGCAGGAGTATGGATTAGGGTTGTGTTTGCATAATTTTCGAGACATATCAAGATCAGAAGTTGTAATTACTGAGTTGGCATCTGAGGGTTTGCTAATCCTTCAAATTTTCAATTTTTTAAATATATATATATCGAATTGGCTCCCCTTTACCCAGTCTTCAATTAATTGAAGACTTGAGGGCCGTCTTCAATTCAATAATTGAAGACTTGAGGGCCGTCTTCAATTCTGAAATTGAAGACCTAAGGGCCGTCTTCAATTTTGAAATTGAAGACTTAAGGGCCGTCTTCAATTCAGTAATTGAAGACTTGAGGGCCATCTTCAATTCTGAAATTGAAGACTTAAGGGCCATCTTCAATTCTGAAATTGAAGACTTAAGGGCCGTCTTCAATTCAGTAATTGAAGACTTGAAGGCTGTCTTCAATTCTGAAATTGAAGACTTAAGGGTTGTCTTCAATTCAGTGATTTTCACCTGGTAGATATGTTTTGTGACTCAAAATACTCTTCATTTTGAAAAAGTTTCTCGAAATTCGAATGTAAGGATATGAATACTTAGTATAATTCCTCGGGAGTCCAGAAACATGTTCAGATATAATTACTGAGTTTTGGTTTCACAGATATGAATTTTCTAATGTTATAACTTTAATTCCTCAAGAAACGGAATTGACGCCCCTGTGAGCAGTCTTCAATTAATTCAAGACTTAAGGGCCGTCTTCAATTCAGTAATTGAAAACTTGAGGGTCGTCTTCAATTCAGTAATTGAAGACTTGAGGGCCGTCTTCAATTAATAAATTGAAGACTCTGTGGGCAGTCTTCATTTAACAAATTGAAGACTCTGTGGGTAGTCTTCATTTAATTGAAGACTTCCAGGGTGTCTTCAATTTATGTACAGGTTCAACTCAAATTGACGACACACCAATTGAGTTGTTTTTCCAAGTGAGTTGTGCTTCGCATCAGAACGGTAAGTTCTGTGATACAAGTTACTGTTCATTTCTCCAAAGTTTCTCCGAATCAGAATCCGAAGGCATGGTCAGATGGAGAAAAATCTCAGGGTCACAGAAGTATATTCTGTCAAAATTTTCAAGGTCCGATTTATTAGTTATAGATTTTTGAATGCTTTGATTTACCGATTTCTGAAAATTCCAGAAAATGGAATTGACGACATGGTGCATGTCTTTAATTAATTGACGCCCTCGCGGGCAGTCTTCAATTCTGAAATTGGCGCCCTAGTCAGGGGCGTCAATTACAGTGAGGTGTCCACTATTCATCAGTGTGAAAAAGCTCTGAATCAGGAAGTAATGGCACGAATATGTTGTGAAAAATATCATGATTCCAGAAACATGTTCATGCAAAAATTTCATACTTTAGTTCGATAGTTTGGATTTTTGAATGTGTTGAATTATTAATTACTGAAAATTTCAAAAATCGAATTGACGACATTGAGGGTGTCTTCATTTAAATGACGACTGTGTGAACAGTCTTCAATTTTGAAAATGGCGCCCTGGTCAGGGGCGCCATTTACCAGAGGGCTGGGAGCCTCCGTGTCTTTACACCATGAACATATTATGTTAACAGAGACGATATATGAAGATTTAAAACATGGTTATTAATACTGTAAAACTAGTGTAATAAATTATGTTCAAAAACTCATAAAAATCATACTAACAAACTAAGTTTAAACTCTTAAAGATCATGGTGATATGTAACAGGCTATCAAAATAACATGATATATACATGATTATTGCTTGATTACGGTAAAGCCAGATGATATATATAACATGGTTGACTAGTTAATCGAACCCTAACATGCATCAGTTAACATATTTAGCTACTAGTTAGGCAAGGATTTGAGAACACCTACCTTTGTGAAGTGACAGGAGTTGACAGGAGAGGAAGAAGTAGCCCTTCCCTTCCTCTGCAACTCTTCAGAGTTTGTTCCCGTATCTAGCCTTCGAACTAACCAAATAGGGGGAAAATAGAGTGTATTTTATAACCTTAGGGTCGACATGATGGGGGATAAGATCCAGAATTATAGGGTATTTAGTGGGTTTACAGCCTACACAGGCTGGAGGGATAGAATAATCATGATAGTTGTCAGAAAAGAAATGACGCCCAAGAGAGGGTCGTGTATTTCATAAGTTAAGATTTCCATTTTAAATTTCAAAGATTTTTATCTTTAAAAATTGATGGAATTTGTTTGTGAAATTTCAAGGGTGAAACCCTTACATTTTTCTCTATTTTTACATATAAATTTTTTTAAAAAATTCTTTTTAAATAAAAAGTGGCACTATTCGCGTCACTATTCACGTTTAGGAAATAACGACTTAACATATGTCGTTATTTGGAACGGAGATTTTTTATTCACTCTACACTAACCAAAATTATCTATATAACCTTTCTCACTTTCTAAATTATGTTTATCCTTTAACACTTCATCTATATACCTTTATTTCTTCAAAATAATGATATAATGTAAAAGTTGAAATATGAAAATTTCTAAATTATGAAAATATGAATTGGCATCTTGTAAAAGTGATGTTTATCCTTTAAAACCCCATCTATATAACCTATATCCTATTTTTTTAGAATAGTGTAATAAGATGTATTATTAATTTCCTAAGTGATTGAAAATATAAATTGACATTTCCTAAAATATAATTTGGCATCTTCTAAAGCATCCATTGATAATTAAATGTTTTAAATGGTTAATTCAATAGAATTAGAATATGAGTTTAATAATTATATATATATATAAATAATTTTTTTATATTTTTTTATTTTAAAATTCTCGGGTGTTACAACAGTATCATATTTCTCATTTACCATTTTCATTTCATTCTCACATTTCTGCAATTTAAGTTTCAATTCATAAATGTCATTTTTCAGCATTTCATTTTCTTCTTTAGCATCAGTTAAGGCAATTTTCATGTCATCAGATTCATCACAGGTTTTCTTTACTATATCATTCTCAGTTTCAAGATAGGTAACTCTATTAGACAGAGTAGTGTCATTCATGAGAGAATTAACTTTCTTCCTTAAATGTCTATTTTCTTTTCTGATGTCATTAGCTTTATCTAACAACTAACCATATGCATCCTCCCAATCAGCAATAGTATAATGTTCAAAAGGAGAGGATACCTCATCAGCTTCATCTTCATTGTCACCATCTTTAGCCATCAGGCAGATTGGCTTTTCTTTATCTTCACTTTCTGAGGTACAGCTCAGGGTTCCCTCGTCCTCATCGCTCTAGGTACTTACCATGGCTTTCCTATTAGGATTCTTCTTCTTGGCTTTCTCCTTAACCTTCTGGAGCTCCGGGTAGTCTGCCTTTATGTGGCCCGCCTTCCTGCAGTGATAGCAAACATTGGTATCAATTTTCTTTGCAGGGTTAGATTTATACCTGGTTTGCCTTCGGTCACCATACTGTCTTCGACCGAAATTTCTTTCTTCCTTTCTCAGAAACCTTCTGAACTTTCTGGTCAGCATTGCTAATTGATCTCCTTCGAACTCTGACCCAGAGAGACTCTGATCGCTTGACGATCCACTATAACTGGATCGACTGGAACTAGCCTTCAGCGCTATAGGCTTCTTCTTCTTCTCCAGCTCTTCGGCCTTGGGCAGATTCATCTCGTAAGTCATCAATGAATCGATAAGCTCGTCTACCTTGGTGTTCTGAAGATCTCTGGACTCTTCAATCACAGTTGCTTTGGTGTGCCAAATCGGAGTCAGAGATCGCAATATCTTCCTCACTATCTCATAATCAGAATAATTTTTCCCCAAGCTTCTGAGACCATTGGTGATTATCATGAGACGTGCGTACATCTCTGTAATGGTCTCGCTAGGCTTCATTCTGAATCCTTCATATTCCGAGACCAGTAGATTCGCCTTGGTCTCCCTCACCTGCGAGGTTCCTTCGTATATAACCTCTAGTTTATCCCACATTTCCTTTGCAGCCGAGCATGACGAAATCCTGGAGAACTCTGTGGGGTGAAGAGTGCACTGAATTGCGTTGATGGCGCTCCAGTTGAGAGTGGACTTTCTGATTTCCTCTCTAGTCCAAATATCCTCATTCGGGTGCAGCTCGAACGGTCCTTTGCTTACTACCTTCCAGATTTCATAGTCCTTCACCCTCAGAAAGACTTGCATACGGTTCTTCCAGTATGCGTAGTTAGATCCATCGAAGTATGGGGGCTTGGTGGTAGAATGTCCCTCAGCCGTCATCCCTCTAGCGTCCATGGTCGTTTCCTCTTTAGGATGTTGATCCCTGGAAAAGAGTTAGGCTCTGATACTAACTGAAGAGTGATCTAGAGGGGGGTGAATAGATTAATCACCCAATAAAAATTACCACAGCAGCTACTAGTGTGGAATTAAAATAAGCTACGGCATGACGGTCTGAAAGCACTCAATCACAACCAAAATATACCTAATCAAGTAGATCAGTCCTTATGCGATCCTAAACAACACTCTACTGAGCGATGATCAGAATGCAACGATGAACACAAGTCACAAAGCAATCACACAGAAGACAAGGGGTTTTAGGTGGTTCAACCTCAATCCAGAGGTCTACATCCACCCCACACTCACACCAGAGTGTGGCTTCACTGCTGACTCACAGCTTGCCGCTGATCCACAGCTTCGGGGACGGATCCCTACAACCCGTTGAGCTTCATAGCTTGCTTTCCATAGGAATCCTCCTCTGCAACCGGTAAGGATTATAGCTTAACCTATCCATAGGAATCCACCTCTGCCCGCTGAGGATTACAGCTCAACCTCTGCTGACACACAACTTGAACAAGAGTTTCAAAAATGAAATGAAACAAAGCAAAAATCAGGAAACCCAAATGGGAATGTAGCTCAACAACGAGCAAGATCAGCTCCGATTCTGAACCTAGAGACTGATGACAGACACTCTCTAAAAGTCTTCTCTCCAAACTCTCTTCCTTTTTCTCTTCTCAGATTTGCTCTCTATCAATCTGGATCGGGCTTACTCTCGTTCTCACTTAGCTTCTTCTCCCAATGTTTCACTCAACTCTTCTGCCGCGATCGCACTTCTCTTGAACGAGCATCTCCATATTCATAGGCAGCAATAGAGAGGTAGGGCGCGTGCTCACCACGATTCCCGCCCAATTGCCTTATCCAGATCTGACATTCCTAGGCCACATGGTAGCATCCCAGCTCGACTACTTTTCACGTGCCATGATCCTAGCACATCTTCCATTCTTGGATCGCGTGCCTTTCTTAACTTCCTCGAACAAGTATCGTGTCAAAGTATCAGACTCAATGTCATCTTATGACAATTTTATAAGAGATAAAGAGATTGCACGAAGTTGAAATATAGTCAGAACTGAAGTGCACAGACTCAACACAGCATTTGATTACATATGCACGAACTTAATGTACACGTAGCAAACATATGCACAGACATGATCACAGCGCAGGATTAAGTGCACATACTACGTGTGTCTGAAGCCCAAACACTGTACTGACTAAATTTGCCATGAGCAACCTTGCACAGATTTACGACTCACAGACTACTCATGCACATACACGCCAATGAAGTGTATACATACTTTATGTGCACGGTGCAAAGGTTGCACCGACTTGATGCCATGCAACAACAATTGTTGCACTGACTTGCTGTGCCTAGAGCTCAATATGCACGGACTTAGTCGCGTGCAGCAACGAAGATTGCACCGACTTGGTGTCCCTTGGATGCAAGCATGCACAGACTAATGTTTGCATGAGACTCACATATGCACGGACTTAGTAGCGTGTAGCAACGAAGGTTGCACCGACTTGATGTAAACCTGTACAGACTTGACTTTCTTAAAGTGCAACATATGCACGGACTCAATACGGAGTGAACTAAGTCTTGCATTGACTCTATTCTATGCACAGACAAGTATGAAGATGCAGTCAACATCTATATGATAATCTGACAAATGAAATTCATCAAAATACACACATCATCATATCAAGATAAAATTGACAAAGTCAACTCTTCAGTCACAAAGTCAGACAGAACTGTTGCCAGTCATTCAAAACACTTTAGCACAAAGCAGTACACAATTGCTCATCTATCCATAGGTGACCCAACATTCTCCCCCAACATTCAGTTTGAGAGGAGACCCAACATGTTATATCCGGACGATCTGTCCATAAATGAGAGGGCTTCATGGCCTGTGGTGGCATCAATCATCACCTCGGTCATAGGCACAAGAAAATCATCTTTCGGGCATTTTTTGTTGAGGTCCCGAAAGTCAACACATATTTTTATCTGCCCATTCTTCTTTTTCATAGGCACTATATTTGCTAACCATGTTGTATATTGATTTTCTTCGACGAACCCCACATTAATGAGCTTGTCGACTTCCTCATTAATTTGATTAATCAGCTCGGGCTGCATCCGCCCGGGAGGCTACTTTATAGGCTCTGCTCTTGAATCAATAGACGGCAGATGCTGTGCTACATCGGGGCTTAACCCTGGCATCTCATTGTAGGTCTAGGCAAAACAGTCTCGGAACTCCCTCGGAAATTGTACATACTGCTCTTGTTCTTCTGCCGACAGCAGTGCACTGAGAAAGGTGGGTCTTGGGTCCCCCTCACTCCCCAGATTCACTTCTATAAGCTCATCAACGGTAGCTTGACCGCCGTCTTCGACTTCTGGTGGGGCTTCTTTGAAGTTTATAAAGCCTCCATTGATGCAATCTTCTTCAGCTTCTAGGGCTTCCAGCTCCCCGAGTGATGTATAAGTCGACCTCGGCTCTTCGAAGTGGGCTAGTGATTGTTGGTTTTCTTCGAACCAGCTCTTTAAGGTTAGAGGAACTTGTCTTTCAGCTTCTTGGCTCCATTGTTGAACTACTGGACCCGCCACCGGGTTTTGGTCAGCTCTGATTGGCGATTTTGATGTCTCATCTTGTGTTCCTGACATAGGTCCTTCTGCCCCCTGAGGGTCGTAGGTAAAAATTCTTCTGCCGGATCTGCCAGGTCTTTCATGGCCCGGATTTCCTCTAGTATGCGCTCAAAGTCTAGGGGCTCTCCTTCTTTTTCAGAGGCTTGATCTTCATCAGGTGTTCCCCTGTCAAATCTGGCTTCAGCTTGGAATAGATCCTCCCTGGGAAGGGGCTCCTTCCAATACTGGCATAGAGTGACTTCATCTTGTCTCCGTGAGCTTTCATAACTGCCATACGTTTTAGTACCATCTTCGAGGCATTGTGTTGCTTCTTCGCCATATGGTGGGTAAGCATCATAATCTGCCTCAAAGGGGTCTTCGTGGATGAAGTAGGTGGAAATAACATCTACCTCTGTCTCATAATATTCCTGTAGAGTGTAGCCTAGCCCCGGATGTCGGGTGATCTTCAGTAATTCTTTGTTGTTGTTGGGCGGATCCCAGAGCTTCTGAAATGATTTCTTCTGGCCGACAGGCTGTAGTAAGGGCATTTACATTTTGGTAAACATCTGGGAGACCCACTGGGTAGTGTAATATAGACCCGATATCGGTACCATCCTGTTGGCTGCCTCTTCCTGGATTACACAGTCTTCATCAACCCCATTGATAGGTTCTCCAGGGTAGAATATCATAGGGGGTTCGCAAAAATGGGGAACCTCCATAGTCTTCAGTGGTTGCACTGTTTGACATTCCAAGCTGGGAATGGGCTTGAACAGTCCAGGCGGAATCTCAACAACCTTGAGCTTTTCCTTCACCTCGTCTTCCACTTTGACAAGATAAGCAGTTGGTGGTGCAATTCTGGCAAAGTCCCTGGTCTGAGAGACATGGGCTACCTCCTGTTGCTCCACGTAACCTGGGGGTGGTGGAGGAGACCATTCATCTACTTTTGACATTGTTTTCTTCTGGCTTACAAGAGCCTCTTTTTTCTGTGCCTCTTTGGAGATTTCTGTATAGAACGGTGCATCAAGCATGTGACACTCATACACTTCGAAGAGATGCAAATCCGCAAACACCCTCTCTTCCTTGCCATTATGGCAGTACTTGATACATTGGTGCAAGGTAGAGGGCACTATCTAGTATCTATGCAGCCAGGGCTGCCCCAACAAAGCCTTGTATGTGGTATTTGAGTTTATCACATACAATTGCATGGTGGTGGTAAAATCACCTAACGTGAGGTTGAACTCTGCCACTTCGAGTGGAGTCTCACACTTCTGATTGAAGCCAGCAATCCTCATGTCTTTCACCTTGCTGAGGTGCAAATCGAAGTAGTACTTCTGGTAGATGCGGTAGGGCAAGATGTTTATAGTAGCTCCTGGATCTATCAGAATCTGGCTTAATGGCTGACAATTGAGATGCCCCCTCATATACAGAGGCATGTTATGATTGGGGTTAGGAATTAACATGTCATCCTCCGTGAATCTAATAGCTGGCCCGGAGTTAACCTCTGTCAGGAGTGCTTCATACTGAGCTGGCGACTATAGAGCATCAATAATGGCTTGGCGAGCTGCTTCGCTCAAGGAGAGGATTTCCCATATAGAGAACCTTGTGGGGAGCTTCTTTAGCATTTTAATAATTCGGTTGCCCACACGGACATTGGACAGTCGCATCTCCTCCACCCAGCGGGGTCTCGGAGGCTCATGTGGTGCTTGCGGCAAGGCTTGCCCTTCTCTTGTTTCCTTCTTCTGCGGGGACTGTCGGGGAGTCTTCGTTGGGGAAGTTATCTCCGGTATTGAAGGAGGACTGATGTTTGCTTCATCTTTCTCTTTGATCAATGCGACAGATGGTTGACGGGGGTTTTCATCTTCAATAGTAGCATTTGGAGCCGGCTGCTTGCCTTCTAGTACGAACAGGAATTCAAGGAATGACGGGGTTTCATTACCCCTTTTTCTTTGGCATAGAGGCCTAACGGGGGAGAGATTTCATTGCCCTGGACTTCTGGCTCTGGTATTTGATAGGGTTGTTCACCCCTAAAGATAATATTGTGGTTTGCTAGAGGTAAACGCCCCCACCTTCTTCAAGAGCGGGTAGCATGCATGGAGGTCGAAGCCTCTGCTTGATTTGCATCTAGTGATGGAGCGGAAGACTCTCCTTCATCTTCTTCTCCTGGCAGGGTGAACAGTGCTGATAGAGTATTACACTGTAATGTGAATGTTTTCTTCTTATTTCTTGGTCTGTTCTTCTTTCGGCGCTAGGATTCGGTCGGCTTGTGCCCCCAGAAGAGGTCGGCTTCAACTTCCTTTTGCTATTTTTCTGATTGTTCTTTGATGTCTAATCCCTCCAGCTATTCCCAGAGGACGTGGTCTTTCACCAATATCGGTTTCAGCTCGAGTTGTTCATATTCATCAAGCTGGTTGATGTACTGCTGCAGGCGCCTCACCTCGTGGCTTATCTTCTCATGGGTTAGTAGCGGAGTCTGCTTCCTCCGGTTGGGAGTGAATATTCGGATAACTTGTGGTGACTCTGTAGTGTGCCACATAGGGTTCATTGTTGGCGGGGGTTGCTTTGGAGTGACACCCCGAATGGAGGCCCCCGACACTTCAGAGACTAATGGCCATCTTTTGGTCTTGGCTGGTACTATCTACCATCCCACCTGATCCTTGATGGGGGTAAGAAAGCATGCTTCATATGTATGTTGTGTGCAAGTTTCAGTAGCCTCTTCAGGCAATTGTTGATATGGGGAAATCATATTAATAGTCGGTCTCATTACTGGGGGCTCGTGAGGGCGTGGGGGATCCACCTGGTGCTCTCCCATTTGGAGCTCGCCCTTCTTGATCATACTTTCCATAACGTCCTTGAAGATGTAACAATTCTCAATGGCATGTCCCAGTGCCCGGTGATACGGATAGAATAGGGGATCATCCTTCTTAGCTGCATCATCGGGTCTCTTGGGCTCACGCAATGTTATCTTGTTGTATTTATATGCCCAATTAAATAAGGCCCCTATCTTTTCTCTGGGAAATGAATATAACTTCTTCATGTTGTTCCTCAAGGAGATACCTTCTTTCTTTTCGATTGACCCTACTGGTGGAGGTGCAGGTGCTACTTTGGCGTTTGCTGTTTGCTGGTCAAAGGTATTGAAGTCAACAGTGTTTGATTCAGTCGGCGCCGATCGCCGTTCAACAACTTTCCCTTTCTGGGCAGTAGGAATATTGTTTGTAGGACGTCTGGACAGGAAGGTCTCGACCTCTGCCACTACACCGTTCAAACGGTCAAATGTCCAGATGTCTCTTCCAATCATCTTTTCAAGCACTTCCCTCCTGAGGTTTTACTTACATATTTGAACAACGTCTTCTTGGTACGGAGGCCGCTTGCATCTCATGGCCAGGTTCCTTCATCTTTTGATATAATCCAGGGCCATTTCATCCTGCCTCTGTCTGGTGGAGTATAATTCTGCCACTGTAATCTCCCTTTCTGTGGCATGGAACCTTTCTCGGAACTTTCACTGCATATCGGGCCAATCAATTACAGATGTGAGGTCCCGAGTGTGGAAGATACCCGGATACGTGACACATCTATATAGATCGTGTCATTAGAGCGATAAAATTTTTGCCATACAATTTATGGAGTGTGCAAAAGACTAGTAAAATCTAATAATCCCAATAGTCCAAGTGATGTTTATTTGATTACCAAAGGAATTAAAGATAGTCCATGACAAATTTCAAATTTAACAAGACAACACTAGGCTAAGTGCCTTAACATGGTTCAGACAAGTAAACTGACATACTGGAATACAAAGTAGGACTCAAATAAAATTTAAGGACGCGACTAGCTAATGATAGGTGACTGGCATTCTAGCACTCTTCACTCGGTCTCAACCCCATTCTTGTCGCTATCCGAATCACCTAAAAATGTTAGGAAGCAACTGGATGAGCGAATCGCTTAGTAGGAATTACATCTCAAATACGAGCAATCTTTACGTGATTTACAAGTTATATGTATTATCAGTATTGCTATGCATGATGTACGTATAAGAAATAAAATCAGGTATACAGGTAAATTTAGGCAAGATAAACAGTAAGAGATCAAGAGCTGTATAAAGATAGTATATCAAGATTTCAAGTATTTGACAAGCAATATTTCAAGAGTTTACAGATGTAAATGCCACTTCGGGCAAGCAGGGATTCGTGTATAAGTATGAACTCAAGTGCAAGAAGGAACTCATGTACAAGTATATCTCAGGTACGAGCAAGTAAAAAATTTAATTCAAGCAAGTAATGTCAAGTACGTATCAGTAGAATTGGCTATTATCAAGCAAGTATTTTGCGCTTTCTCGGGCCACAAGTCAAGTATTGCTCGTTCCGGGCCACGCAAGTCAAGTAAGTAAGGAGAGAGAGAGTAGGGGTGGAGTGTCTCAAGTCAAGCATGAACTCCGGTGCAATGCTAAACACCGTGGTCAATAAACTCCCATGGGCACAAATACCTTCTGGTGCTCCTCCCAGGACCAGATCGGGCCCTATATGCACAGCATTTCATGTATTACCTTTGACATCCACTCTCATTTATAGCCAATGTGGAATTTCAAGAATTAAGAAACGTAATATTACAGACGAGATTAACTAGTCATTTGGTTATGGAGGACTCTTGAGATGGCCCCTACAGGCTCAAGAGGTGGCTCCCACAACGTAGCACTTTACCCTGCATGGCACTTAGCTCCAACACTCCCAAATGGTAGTTTAAGAGGTTCAAGGTTTGACCTTGTAGGATATACACAAAGTAGATTTTTCATGGAATGGAAATTCAAGAACTCAATACGCAGGAGTATAGATTAGGGTTGGCTTTGCACAAATCACGAGACAGATCAAGATCAGAAGCTGTAATCAATGAGTTGGCATCTGGGGGTTTGCCAAACTTTCAAATTTTCAATTTTTAGAATTATATATATATATATATATCAAATTGGCACCCCCCAAGAAGTCTTCATTTAAATGAAGATGACCTGGCCGCTGTCAATTCTGTAATTGGCGCCCTGGCTTGGGGCACCAATTACAGGGGCTGTTTTGTTTTTTTGAATATATATATATATATAAATAATTGGCGCCCCTTTAAGCAGTCTTCAATTAATTGAAGACTTGCTGGCTGCCGCTATTTAACAAATTGAAGACTTGCTGGCTGTCGCTATTTAACAATTGAAGACTCTGTGGGGAGTCTTCATTTAATTGAAGACTCTCTGGAGTGTCTTCAATTTAAGTACAGGTTCAACTTGAATTGATGACACTGTGTAGGGTCACCAATTGAGTTGTTTTACAAGTGAGTTGTGCTTCGTATCAGAATGGTACATTCTGTAATACAAGCAACTATTCATTTCTCCAAAATTTCTCCGAATCAGAATCCGAAGGCATGGTCAGGTGGAGAAAAATCTCAGGGTCACAGAAGTATATTCTGGCAAAATTTTTATGGTTTAGTTTATTAGTTATAGATTTTTGAATGCATTGATTTACTGATTTCAGGAAATTCTAGAAAATAGAATTGACGTCATAGCTCAAGTCTTCATTTAATTGACGACTCCTCGTAGAGTCTTCAATTCTGTAATTGGCGCCCTGGTCAGGGTCACCATTTACAGGTGAGTGTGCACTATTCACCAGTGTAAACGTGCTCCGAATCAGGAAGTAAAGGTACGAACAGGTGGGGAAAAATATCAGGATTTCAGAAACATGTTCATGTATAAATTTCATGCTTTAGTTTCATAGTCATGGATTTTTGAATGTGTTGAATTATCAATTGAGGAAAATTTCAGGAAAATTGAATTGACGACATAGTGCATGTCTTCATTTAATTGATGACTTCACGCAAAGTCTTCAATTTGATAATTGGCGCCCTGGTCAGGGGCGCCATTTACCAGAGAGCTGGGGCCCTCCCGGTTCTCAAACATGAACATAATATGTGTACAGAGGCTCTATAAATCATGGTTATTAAGACTGTAAAGCTAGTGTGATACAATACGTTCAAAACCCATTAAATCATACTAATAAACTAAGTTCAACTCATAAAATCATGGTAGAAGGATGTATAGCAAGCTATTAACATGTGTATAACATGCTATTATTCTTGATCATGGTAAAGCCATATATATATATATATCATGGATGATGAGTTAATCGAACTATAAGCATGCATCATTTAACATATTTAGTTACTAGTTTGGAAAGGATTTGAGAACACCTACCTTTTGACGTGTGATTACGAGGAAAGATGACAGGTTGAAGCCACGCGTTCCCCGCCACCGCAGCAGGACATACACTTCACGCTTCCCGAGGAATGAAGGGAAACATTCCCTTCTGCAAGCATTGAAAGATGGTAGTAGCCTCTGATAGTGCTTCGTAGGGGATTAGTTATAGGGATTTACAAGCATTGGTTATTGCCTTGCGGGTCCGGTTTGGGAACACGATCCTAGATTAGTGCTTAGCCAGTGAAATGGGGTTGTTCGTGTTTCAATCTTCTAGAAGCATAGGTTTAAATGATGCCCTTGTAAGGGGTCGTTCATTAAACCAAGTGGTACTATTCACGTAAATGACGCCTTGCAGGAGGGCGTCATTAGTCTAAGTGACATTATTCATGAGACCCCATTCACGTGTAAGCATTTAGGATGTTCATATATATATTAATATTTAAATGGGATGGGGTCCTATTGAAAATGGCGCCTTTAAGCATGTCTTCAATTTGGAAATTGACGCCTATGTGAAGGGTCTTCAATTTGGTAATCGAAAAAGTTGGAAAGCACTTACGTACGACCCATGGCCCATGTGTTAAAGTTTGTCTTGTACATTTATAGAATAACCCTCCCATGGTTTTGTTTCTTTGTACAAGACCTCCCATGTAAGATTCTTTACCCATGTGTATAAAGTTGGATTGCACATTTGTATGCTAGTCCTCCTATAGTTTAGTTCTTTAAACAAAACATAGAATTCTATTAAGAATAGTAGATTACGTATGCATAAAGTGATGATTTGTAATTTTATATACTAGCGCCCCTAAGGTTTGGCTCTTTACACAAAACCGTAAGGATTCTTTATGTTATAAAGTAGGGTTGGCTTGTATATTTTCATTATAGTCCTTGTAAGGTTGGGTTCTTTATGTAAGACCTCCATGTATGATTTCTTTTTAGAAAGAAGTTTTAAATTTACTCAATGGTTTTATCGGGGGTGTTACACCCTCCCCCACTTTTGAGAATTTGGTCCCCAAATTCAACTGCATTAAATGGGAATCGGAAAGGTGCAGAGTACTTACAATTAGAATAACTCTGGAAATCTCCTCTTCATAGATTCTTCAGTTTTTCATGTAGCTTCTTGTTCTAAGCATGGACTCCAATAGATTTTACCCCTAGGGATCATCTTGTTCATTAGAACTCGAACTTCTCGGTCGAGGATCTTTATTGGCTTTTGCTCGTAGGTAAGGTCCTTCTGTACCACTAAATCATTGTGGTCAATGACATGGAGGGGATCGTGCACGTATTTCTTCAACATAGAAACATGAAATACGCTGTACACTTCTGATAGTTGAGAAGGTAGGGTGATGCGATAAGCCACCTCGCCTAACCTTTCCAGCACTTCGAATGGACCAATAAACCTTGGTGTTAATTTTCCCTTGACACCGAATCTTCTAATGCCTTGGCCGAGAGATACCTTGAGGAAAACATGATCTCCGACTTGAAATTCCATGTCTCACCTTCGGTTATCGGCATAGGATTTCTGCCTGGACTGTGCTATCCTTAACCTTTCTCTAATGAGGTTTATCTTCTCGGTAGAATCTCGTACCATGTTTGGGCCTAGCATTTGTTTTTCACCGACTTCATCCCAGCATATAGGAGATCGGCAACTCCTGCCATATAATACCTCAAAAGGTGCCATTTGTATACTAGCTTGATAGCTGTTGTTATATGCAAATTCGGCTAGTGGTAAGTGGTCATGCCAGCTTCCGCCGAAGTCTATAATACATGCTCTCAACATATCTTCCACAACTTGATTAGTCATTTCGGTCTGTTCATCTGTCTGGGGATGGAAAGCGGTGCTGTAGTTGAGTTTTGTCCCCAGAGAGTGTTGTAGACTCTTCCAGAAATGAGAGGTGAAACGTAGGTCTCGGTCAGATACGATTGAGATGGGAACTCCATGCAATCTAACCATCTCCTTGATATACAGGACAGCAAGTACGTCGACTGACCATCAGCTTTTGATGGGTAAGAAATGGGCCGATTTGATTAGCTGGTCGATAATTACCCAAATTCCATCATATCTGCCCCTAGACTTGGGCAAACCCATGACGAAGTCCATGCCAATGTCTTCCCACTTCCACTTGGGAATATCTAGCGGATGTAGCTTTTCGGCAGGTTTTTGATGTTCCGCCTTCACTTGTTGGCATGTGAGGCAACGAGATATAAAATCTGCCACTTCCCTTTTCATGTTAGGCCACCAGAGAGTTCTTTTTAAGTCTTGGTACATCTTAGTGGATCCAGGGTGGATCGTGTACCTCGATCTATGAGCTTCTTCAAGAATCTTCTTCTTCAAATCGGGATAGTCGGGCACACATGTCCGTTCATGAAATAGCAATCTGCCATCAGGTGCCAGCTTGAAATCAAATCTCTCATCCAGCTTACTTTTTATCTCTACTAGTGCGGGATCTTCTTCTTGAAGCTTCATTATTTCAGGTAGCAAATCTAGATGTAGACTCATATGAGATAGAATAATACACTTGTTCTTCTCATCTGTGCTGATATCAAGCTTAGAGAATTTCTCCAGCAGCTTCCATTCTTGTATCATGCAGTTGGCTAGAATTGCTCTTGGCTTTCGACTAAGGGCATCAGCTACATAATTACCCTTACTAGGATGGTATTGTATAATGAAGTCGAAATCTTTGAGATATTCGAGCCAATGTCTTTGCCGCATGTTCAGCTCCTTTTGGGAGAATAAGTACTTGAGGCTTTTATGATCGGAGTATACAGTGAATTATTCTCCGTAGAGATAGTGCCTCCAGATCTTCAAAGTAAATACTACCGCGGCCAGTTCTAAGTCATGAACTGAGTAGTTCTCTTCATGTTTCTTCAATTTTCGGGAAGAGTATGCAATGACTCTCCCATTCTGCATCAATACACATCCGAGGCCAATACCAGAAGCATCGGTATATACCTCGTATTTTTCTCCTTCAATTGGTAATGATAAGACTGGAGCAGTGGTCAATAGATCCTTCAAAGTTTGGAAACTCTTTTCACAATCTTCATTCCACTCATGAGACACTTCCTTGCGGGTTAACCTGGTCAGAGGAACAGCAATTTTGGAGAAGTCCTTGATAAAACGTCGGTAGTAACCAGCTAGACCCAAGAAGCTCCGAATCTCTGTTGCATTTGTGGGTCGTTCCCAGTTCTTCACGGCTTCGACCTTTGATGGGTCAATAGTAATTCTGTTCCTTGAAATGATATGGCCTAAGAAAGATACTTCCTCGAGCCAGAACTCGCACTTGTTGAACTTGGCATATAGTTTATTTTCCCTCAATATCTGCAGTGCCTTCTTGAGATGTTCTTCATGTTCCTCTTCGGTCTTGGAATAGATCAGAATATCATCAATAAAGATCACAATGAATTGGTCTAAGTAGGGCCTGAATATGTTGTTCATTAACTGCATAAAAGCTGCGGGGGCATTTGTTAGTCCGAAAGGCATGACAGTAAATTCGTAATGCTCATACCTGCTTCGGAATGCAGTTTTATGAATGTCTTCTTCTTTGATCTTCAATTGGTGGTAACCAGAACGAAGATCAATCTTGGAGAAATATGAAGCTCCTGATAACTGATCGAACAACTCGTCAATCCTCGGCAGCGGGTATTTGTTCTTGATTGTAAGGTGATTTAGCTGTCGATAGTCGATGCATAGTCTCATCGATCCATCCTTCTTTTTGACAAACAACACGGGTGCTCCCCAAGGGGAAGTACTCGACCTGATAAAACACTTTTTCAATAACTCCATTAGCTGCTCTTTTAGTTCCTTCAGCTTAGTAGGGGACATTCTGTATGGTGCCTTGGAAATAGGACCAGCACCAGGGGCAAAGTCGATTGTGAACGACACTTCCCTTTCCGGGGGTAAGCTGGTTAAATCTTCTGAAAAAACATCAGGAAAATCCCGAATTACACGGATGTCTTCAAGTTTAACCTTCTCGACTTCCGTGGTAGTCACGAATGCTATGAAAGCCATGCATCCCTTATCCATAAGCTTTCTAGCTCGGAGTGCTGATATAAGAAGTGATTTACTCCGAGGGCTATTGTAAACTAGCTCTGGGAAATCCACGAAAGTTACCTTGCCATGCCGACAATCTACAATTGCTTGGTATGTGGATAACCAGTCGGCACCTAGTATGACATTATAACCCTTCATATCTACGCATATCAGGTCAGCAGGTAAATTGCTTTCCTTAATCATCACTTCACAATTTAGATAGTGATGAGTGATATCAGACTCATTCCCAAGAGGTGTAGATATGACCAAATCTAACAGTTCATGTTTCTTTGAAAATGAAGAAGCAAAGTTCTTGGAAACGAATGAATGAGTTGCTCCGGTATCAAATAAAACTTCAGCAGTTTTAGAACAAATAGTGAGAGTACCTTCCACAATTCCGCCTTCAGTGGGTTCCGTCTCTCGGAGAGCTTACAGACGGCCTAGTTTCTTTACCGGACGCTTCTCATCTTTGGTGTCTTGCTCCTTCATCAATGGGCAGTCTATGATTCGATGCTCGCGGCTCCCACATCGAAGACAAGCTCCTAACTTCCTCTAGCATTTCTCGGTCTTATGACCAGCTTTATCACAATACTTGCAAATCTCCTTAGAGGGTGTGGCGGTGGAGAATGGCCTATCATTCTTCTGGAATTTTTTTACCTTGGAGGGCTCTCCTCCCATGAAGAACCGCTTCTTGTTGAAGGATTGTTTGAATTTTCCTGGGCTTGTGACGGGTTCCTTCTTGTCTCTTCCTCGGATTCTCTCGGATAATTCGGTGGTGTCTTCTAGCAGTTGAGCACGCCGAGCCATCTCTGAATAGACTTCGATGTCCATCGGTGCAAGTTGTGTAATATAGTGGGGCCAAAGCCCGTTGAGGAACCTTCTCACCTTCATCTTTTCTGTACACAACAAGTGGGGTGCATACCTAGATAATCTGGAAAATTGGGCCTCATACTCGGCCACTTTCAAGCCCCGTTGTTTTAGAACGGTGAATTCCACGGCCTTCTTCTCCTGGATATGGTCGGAGAAGTACCTGTTGTTGAAATGCTCCGTGAATTCATCCCATGTGACATGGTCTTCTGGCAGTGTTGCTTCTATGGATTCCCACCAGCATCGAGCATCCCGTTCTAGTTGGAATACAGCCAGTAAAACCTTCTCCTCGTCCGCGCATTGCATCACACGGAAGATTCGTTCCATCTCCTTTAGCCAATTCTCGGCATCCTCGGGGTCGGACGAACCCGTGAACCTCGGTGGGTTCATGTTACGGAAACTACTGTGAAGATCACCTGCTTCATGATTTGCTCCACCTTGGGCCACTTGCTGTAGTGCCTGTGTAAGGCCCTGCACGGTGCGCTGCATCTCGCGCCATTGTGCTCTTTCCGCAGCCATGATCCTACAAAAGAGTTTATGTATGATAAACATCGGGTTTACTTGTAAGGTCAAAAGTCATTATAAAACTTAACCCATGGCTCTATCCATCTCACCGGATAAGGTATATCTATCCTTGGACTCAGGTTTTACCTATCCTTGGACTCAATTTTTTCCTTAGATTTCAATTTCTAACCTTTTATTTCTTCTAGTTCCCTAGGTTTGAAAACCTAGGCTCTGATACCACAAAAACTGTCACGTCCCGAGCGCGGAAGATATCTGGATGCGTGACGCGTCTATATAGATCATGTCATTATAGCAATAAAATTTTTGCCATACAATTTACGGAGTGCGCAAAAGACTAGTAAAATCTAATAATCCCAATAGTCCAAGTGATGTTTATTTGATTAACCAAAGGAATTAATGATAGTCCATGACAAATTCCAAATTTAACAAGACAACACTAGGCTAAGTGCCTTAACATGGTTCTGACAAGTAAACTGACATACTCGAATACAAAGTAGGACTCAAATAAAATTCAAGGACGCGACTAGCTAATGATAGGTGATTGGCGTTCTAGCACTCTTCACTCGGTCTCAACCTCATTCTTGCCGCTATCTGAATCACCTGAAAATGTTATGAAGTAACTGGATGAGCGAATCTGATGGGAATCGACACCGAGCATGTACCTTTTCTTTTGCATTTATGTCCTTTTAGTTTGTGTTCATATCCTTGGGAAAGTTTATGCGCAATTGTACGGCTTTGTAAGCCAATGCGTCATTCCCTTGGATTGTGTGGGTTTTTGTGCAATTGTGTAGTAGGTCCAGCTAGGGGGCCCTCAGCCCTTTCCCATTGGTCCATGTCATCTTGTGGGGCTGGTCAACCATCCTAGGTGGACATCTAGAAGTTTGGACTAGTCATACGCCACATGGGTAGACAAGAGGGTAAGATATTCCATAGTAGGCTACCTACCATATCCACTTGTCCCCCTTTCCTTTCATATAGTCAATAGGCCCCCCCCCCCCCTTTTATTTAATTGTATTTTTTGTGTGTTGTTCACACTTCATCCCAGCCCTCCATTCCCCATCCCTAGATCCAAGGGTCTACATTAGATTTGATACCTAGCATATAAAAGGTTGTATTTTCATGTGGAAATTAATGAAAAGTTAGAAAATTTTGTTGAATGCCAAGAAGGCTTCTTGCACCCCCAGCTCCCTCCCCCCTGGTTTCATCTCCTCCAACCCCCAATTCTAGAGTGGTTTCATCTCTATCCCCTCCCCTCAATCTCTGGTTGTGATCTGTGCCGCCGCCGCCGCCGTTCGTGCCGCCATCGGACCGCCATCGAGCCACCGTCGAAGTTCTATCTTCAGCCAACAGCAGCCCCTTCCACAACATTCTGCAATCTGCCCCGAGTTCTTCTTGATCAGAAAATTTTATGGTGTGTTCCTATCTTCAATCCCCACCACCACAAAAAAAATCCCGTCCAAATTCCATCATTTATTATTTTTCAAATTTCGTGTGTTTCTGTTTCCCAGTTCTGCCCAGTTTCAGATCTATGTGACAGTACCCCTGCAATCCCCCCCTCTGACCATCTTGTTGATTTTTCCAAACCCTCCCATATTTGCTGGGAGTTCTGTCCACCGTCCCCTCACTCCATGAATTTTCCTGATTTTTGATCAGCCTTCCTTCTTATTTTTCAAAATTTGTTTTCAGAGCTAGCTACAGTGCTTTCCACCTGTTTCCTGATCCGACCTCTGTCAAGTGGAAAAATCATATCAATTCGTAGCCACCTCCAATCAGTCCACAAAAAATATTTCCATCTTCCTTGTTCAAAATACTATAACTTTTGTGAAGAGCTTAGGATCTGAATCGAACATCTTCTTCACGGTCAACGGCAGTTCTCAGACAACTTCCCTACAGATCTGAGAGTTCGGCTACTGTACACCAGGAACTCAAAAATTCAATAAAGCGTAGATCCGTGTATATCCAGGTTTGATCTCTAGGCCTAGTTAAAGGACTTCAAGAGAGCTTTCCAACGGCACCAGTTTTGTGTCGATCCGACATCGGGGCTGATCGCAGCGTCCGTTCTCGCCGGAGCGCGCGCCGGAAAACTGAACCGGCAGATCCGTGGCCGGTTATTCTGACCGGTGCCGAACGGAGCCGCCCGGCCTCCGGTCGACATTCCAGCGTGCCGCCAGCCCAGGGAGCGCTTCCCCAAGTGTCCCCACCACAGTGGTGCCACCAGGCCCCACACGGCCCCTCCGGACAGCACGTGGGCCCCACAGTCACAAGTTCGGGTGTTGCCGAAGAGACGCGAGAAGCCACCCGTCAACCCGAATTCGGTCCTCCCAGGCCCATTTGTGTAGCCCTTTACCTCCCTGCGTGTAGTGGGCAGTGAGTCATTGCTGTCATTATTGTGTATTAATTGTTCCGGGAGCACGATTTTCGGCCGGGTCCGTCTTCCCCACGCCGGGAGCGTGGAGGTATCATATTCGCTCCTTGCTTGGCATTTCAATTATTTCCATATATGCTTTATATGCCGCTGCTAGAGAGCATGCTTTAGGATCTAGATTGCTATATATTTTCATATCACCGCTGCTGCGAGAGAGAGCGAAGCCGTCCTGTGACCTGATCCGGGCACGAAAGTGCGAATTGACCACCCTAGCTCTTGCCGGTTTCTCAACCATGCACGTCCGACGCTTCCCTCGTTAAGGGACAATCACGAGCTCACCTAGAGTCCGAGGACTGCATTCCTCATTCGAGTCGTGTCCGTGGTTCGTCCCGCATCAATTTGGTATCAGAGCCAGTTTGAGTCTAGGTGTCAAAAAAAAAGTGTCATTTACGTATAGTCATTAGTCATTGTCTAAGTCGTATTTAGGGTCATCATTGTTTTAAAACAAAAAAAAAGTGTCTTTTGGGTCGCATACATCCCTTTACTTGGTATATCAAAAGGTGTTGTCCGAACGTTAGGCTACGCCTATCGGGAAGGCCGCACACTTGTGCGAGTGATCTTCGGATCGGTTAGCTCCGCCACGTACCGAGTCTTGGTCATCATGTCTAGGGTTGTAGTCCATTGTCTAGTTGGTTTGTCTACTAGTGTCGGCATGGCCATCCTCTAGCTTCCCCGTGTCCCATGGATTACCAAACACCCGGATCTTATCCATGGTGGCGATACTATCTCAAATGGAAGGACCATCCGAACCACCCCACTAGGCCCGAAACCTAGGACTTCTACGGGTCCGATGACCCAGGTGACTACCTAGAGTGGGAAGCCATTATGGATGATTACTTCGAGGTGTACAATATGTACGGGCCCATGCAAGTCGATGTTGCCAAAAGGCGAATTTTTGGTGAAGCCGCCGAAACATGGAGGGACATCAAATATTGGAGGGAGGATAGGAATCTAAGGCCCATCGAGTCATAGTGGGAAATGAAGAGAGCACTTAGGAGGGCCTACTTTCCCCGCCCACCTACCTCCAACCACGGAGGTCATACCACTCACCAACCCCACCAACTCACCCACAATCAAGTGGGCCACACCTTTACCCAATCCCACCCCTTCACCACAGTCCAAGCCCACCAAGGCGACCCCAATCTAGTGGCCCGCCCAGTCACCTCCAACCAACCTCCCCTTGGCACCCCCATCCCAACCCACTCAAGTACCTCCAACCGAGTGGAAGCCTCGCTTATAGCTGAACCTAGGACCCCACCTAGGCCGAGGGACGAGGACCCAGTCCACCCCAAGGTCTCTACTCCAACCCGCTCCTTTGAGGAATTCGAGAAAATGATTTCGGATTTGTTGGAAAGGATAAGAGCTTCTTCACCCTCGAGAGCTCCAATGCCACCACCCTCTACGTCCGAACGTGATTCGGAACCATCTCATTTGGAGCCACCAAGGCCCGAGCCACCCGTATTTCTAACGGGTACACTATACATCGCCGAGCCGCTTTTTAGTTGGCTCAAGGATGGCTTGGTCCTACCTCCCTTTCCATCCATGGACCCCATCCTCCCTTTAGTGCCGGTCAGCTCCTTCCATACCACATTTTGATCTAGTCACCATGTTGACACATTGGACGATCTTGTCATGGGATTAGATTCACAATGAAAGTTGACGCATCTTTTGGCGTGAGGCTTTGACCAACCCGTTAGTCTTAGCTTCACCCATCCGGCCTTCGGGTCCATTACCTCCGAGTGCACTGTGGGTTGCGTCACCACGGAGGTTCTTCTACTTCTCCCGCTACCGGACGAGCCCGAATTCATACCCTTTTGTCCGAGGGAGGAATCATACTTCTTGCCTACGATCCCCGTCCCACCCGTCACAATTCAAGAAGGTGACTATCCACACCTTCAAAACTTCTACACGTGGGACCGTGACTTGTGGGAACCCAACACAAGGGGTCATACCTTCTTTGATCCCTTTGACCCATTCCCTAGTGGATCCTTAGACCATTCATATTCACTTCACTTCTTCGAGGGAGTCCGCTACCACACCCCTTCCCCACGGGCCAGGTCGTCTATGCCCACCAAGCCCGTACCCTTATAAGATACACCATCATCTAGGGGAGATACTCTTGGCCCTCCCACATCCACATCCCATATGCATGCATAGCCCACCTTAGGAGGTCTAGGATTTCCGCATGATGTCAACCACCGGTTACGTCAGATGCATGCATGGCATACGTTCGGGTGTCCTGGTCCGCCGTCACCCATGTACGGGTCGGACTAACATTAGGTGTGTCAAGGGTCGTAGATGAGTCGGTGTGCTTTTTCTTTGTGTGGTATGTCTGTCTGCATATGTCTTGTGCAAGCTCGTTGTCATTCTCTTATGAGTAAGAGGCGATTGGACTCACTCGATGAGTATAGGATCGGTTCTACATCTATACCCGGATCAATCACCTACAAGGACTCAGCGGTGATTCCTAGTGAGTCTTCGAGCTGCTTCCTTCCCTTTTGAGAGTGCCCCACCCGGAGTGTCCACCTTTAGCCCATAGCAGTTTGCGCATATAAAGTATATATGGGATGAGCAGGTGACGATCACTTGGAGTGGAGCGTACCCGCGTTACTTGGCAAAGTGACGGATCCGCCGGAGTACTCGAGCATCCATACCCCTACTCGACGGGGTCGAGTCCCTCCCACCCGGGGAGAGTTGATGGGAATCGACGCCGAGCATGTACCTTTTCTTTTAAATTTATGTCCTTTTAGTTTGTGTTCATATCCTTGGGAAAGTATATGCGCAATTGTACGGCTTTGTAAGCCAATGCGTCATTCCCTTGGATTGTGTGGGTTTTTGTGCAATTGTGTAGTAGGTCCAGCTAGGGGGCCCTCAGCCCTTTCCCATTGGTCCATGTCACCTTGTGGGGCTGGTCAACCATCCTAGGTGGACATCTAGAAGGTTAGACTAGTCATATGCCACATGGGTAGACAAGAGGGTAAGAATTTCCATGGTAGGCTACCTACCATGTCCACTTGTCCCCCTTGCCTTTCATATAGTCAATAGCCCCCCCCCCTTTTATTTAATTGTATTTTTGTGGGTTGTTCACACTTCATCCCAGCCCTCCATTCCCCATCCCTAGATCCAAGGGTCTACATTAGATTTGATACCTAGCATATAAAAGGTTGTATTTTCATGTGGAAATTAATGAAAAGTTAGAAAATTTTGTTGAATGCCAAGAAGGCTTCTTGCGCCCCCAGCTCCCTCCCCCCTGGTTTCATCTCCTCCAACCCCCAATTCTAGAGTGGTTTCATCTCTATCCCCTCCCCTCAATCTCTGGTTGTGATCTGTGCCGCCGCCACCGCCGTTCGTGCCGCCATCGGACCGCCATCGAGCCACCGTCGAAGTTCTATCTTCAGCCAACAGCAGCCGCTTCCACGAAATTCTGAAGTCTGCCCTGAGTTCTTCTTGATCTAAAACTTTTATGGTGTGTTCCTATCTTCAATCCCCACCACCAAACAAAAACTCTTGTCCAAATTCCAACATTTATTATTTTTCAAATTTCGTGTGTTTCTGTTTCCCAGTTCTGCCCAGTTTCAGATCTGTGTGACAGCACCCCCTGTAATCCCCCCTCCGACCATCTTGTTGATTTTTCCAAACCCTCCCAATTTTACTGGGAGTTCTTTCCACCGTCCCCTCACTCCATGAATTTTCCTGATTTTTGATCGGCCTTCCTTCCTATTTTTCAAAATTCATTCTCAGAGATAGCTACAGTGCTTTCCACCTGTTTCCAGATCCGACCTCTGTCCAGTGCAAAAATCATATCAATTCGTAGCGACCTCCAATCAATCCACAAAAAATATTTTCATCTTCCTTGTTCAAACTCCTATAACTTTTGTGAATAGCTCGGGAGCTGAATTGGACATCTACCTCACGGTCAACGGCAGTTCGCAGACAACTTCCCTACAGATCTGAGAGTTCGGCTACTGTACACCAGGAATTAAAAAATTCAATAAAGCCGAGATCCGTGCATATCCAGGTCTGATCTCCAGGCCTAGGTTGAAGGACTTCAAGAGAGCTTTCCAACGGCACTAGTTTTGTACCGATCCAACATCGGGGCTGATTGCAGCGTCCGTTCTCGCCGGAGCGCGCGCCGGAAAACTGAACCGGCAGATCCGTGGCCGGTTATTCCGACAGGTGCCGAACGGAGCCGCCCGGCCTCCGGTTGACATTCCAGCGTTCCGCCAGCCCAGGGAGCGCTTCCCCAAGTGTCCCCACCACAGTTGTTCCACCGAGCCCCACACGGCCCCTCCGGACAGCACATGGGCCCCACAGTCACAAGTTCGGGTGCTGCCAAAGAGACGCGAGAAACCGCCCATCAACCCGCATTCGGTCCTCCCGGGCCCATTTGTGTAGCCCTTTACCTCCCTGCGTGGAGTGGGCAGTGAGTCATTACTGTCATTATTGTGTATTAATTGTTCCGAGAGCACGGTTTTCGGCCGGGTCCGTCTTCCCCACGCCGGGAGCTTGGAGGTATCGTATTCGCTCCTTGCTTGGCATTTCGCTTATTTCCATATATGCTTTATATGCCACTGCTAGAGAGCATGTTTTAGGATCTAGCTTGCTATATATTTTCATATCACCGCTGCTGCGAGAGAGAGCGAAGCCGTCCCGTGACCCAATCCAGGCACGAAAGTGCGAATTGACCACCCTAGCTCTTGCCGGTTTCTCAACCGTGCACGTCCGACGCTTCCCTCGTTAAGGGACAATCACGAGCTCACCTAGAGTCCGAGGACTGTATTCCTCATTCGAGTCGTGTCCGTGGTTCGTCCCGCATCAGAATCGCTCAGTAGGAATTACATCTCAAATACGAGCAATCTTTACGTGATTTACAGGTTGCATGTATTATCAGTATGGCTATGCATGATGTACGTATAAGAAAAATAATCAGATATATAGGTAAATTTAGGCATGATAAACAGTAAGAGATCAAGAGCTGTATAAAGAGAGTATATCAAGATTTCAAGTATTTGACAAGCAGTATTTCAAGAGTTTATAGATGTAAATGCCACTTCGGACAAGCAGGGATTCGTGTATAAGTATGAACTCAAGTGCAAGAAGGAACTCATGGACAAGTATATCTCAGGTACGAGCAAGTAAAAAATTCAATTCAAGCAAGTAATGTCAAGTACGTATCAGTAGAATTGGATATTATCAAGCAAGTATTTTGCCCTTTCTCGGGCCACAAGTCAAGTATTACCCGTTCCGGGCCACGCAAGTCAAGTAAGTAAGGAGAGAGAGAGTAGGGGTGGAGTGTCTCAAGTCAATCAAGTACTCCAGTGTAATGCTAAACACCGTGGTCAATAAACTCCCATGGGCACAAATACCTTCGGGTGCTCCTCTCAGGACTAGATCGGGCCCTATATGCACAGCATTTCATGTATTATCTTTGACATCCACTCTCATTTATAGCCAATGTGGAATTTCAAGAATTAAGAAACGTAATATTACAGACAAGATTAACTAGTCATTTGGTTATGGAGGACTCTAGAGGTGGCCCCTACAGGCTCAAGAGGTGGCTCCCGTCGTGTAGCACTTTGTGCCATAAGGCCTCAAGAGGTGGCTCCCACAACGTAGCACTTTGCCCTGCATGGCACTTAGCTCTAACACTCTCACATGGTAGTTTAAGAGGTTCAAGGTTTGACCATGTAAGATATACACAAAGTAGATTTTTCATGGAATGGAAATTCAAGAACTCAATACGCGGGAGTATGGATTAGGGTTGTGTTTGCACAAATCACGAGATAGATCAAGATCAGAAGCTGTAATCAATGAGTAGGCATCTGGGGGTTTGCCAAACTTTCAAATTTTAAATTTTTAGAATTTTATATATATATATCAAATTGGCGCCCCCCAGGAAGTCTTCATTTAAATGAAGACAACCTGGCCGCCGTCAATTCTGTAATTGGCGCCCTGGCTTGGGGCGCCAATTACAGGGGCTGTTTTGCTTTTTTGAATATATATATATAAAGAATTGGCGCCCCTTTAAGCAGTCTTCAATTAATTGAAGAGTTGCTGGCTGCTGCTATTTAACAAATTGAAGACTCTGTGGGCAGTCTTCATTTAACAAATTGAAGACTCTGTGGGCAGTCCTCATTTAATTGAAAACTCTCTAGAGTGTCTTCAATTAAAGTACAGGTTCAACTCGAATTGATGACACTGTGTAGGGTCACCAATTGAGTTGTTTTACAAGTGAGTTGTGCTTCGTATCAGAATGGTACATTCTGTGATACAAGCAACTATTCATTTCTCCAAAATTTCTCCGAATCACAATCCGAAGGCATGGTCAGGTGGAGAAAAATCTTAGGGTCACAGAAGTATATTTTGGCAAAATTTTCATGGTTTAGTTTATTAGTTATAGATTTTTGAATGCATTGATTTACTGATTCCTGGAAATTCCAGAAAATAGAATTGACGTCATAGCTCAAGTCTTCATTTAATTGACGACTCCTCGCAGAGTCTTCAATTCTGTAATTGGCACCCTGGTCTGGGGCGTCATTTACAGGTGAGTGTGCACTATTCACCAGTGTAAACGTGCTCTAAATCAGGAAGTAAAGGTACGAACAGGTGGGGAAAAATATCAAGATTCCAGAAACATGTTCATGTATAAGATTCATGCTTTAGTTTGATAGTTATGGATTTTTGAATGTGTTGAATTATCAATTGAGGAAAATTTCAGAAAAATTGAATTGACGACATGGTGCATGTCTTCATTTAATTGACGACTTCGCGCGAAGTCGTCAATTTGGTAATTGGCGCCCTGGTCAGGGGCGCCATTTACCAGAGAGCTGGGGCCCTCCCGGTTCTCAAACATGAACGTAATATGTGTATAGAGGCTCTATAAAACATCGTTATTAAGACTATAAAGCTGGTGTGATACAATACGTTTAAAAACCCATTAAATCATACTAATTATAAACTAAGTTCAACTCATAAAATCATGGTAGCAGTATGTATAGCAAGCTATTAACATATGTATAACATCCTATTATTCTTGATCACGGTAAAGCCAGGTAATATATATATATATATATATATATATAACATGGATGATGAGTTAATCGAACTCTAAGCATGCATCATTTAACCTATTTAGCTACTAGTTAGGAAAAGATTTGAGAACACCTACCTTTTGACGTGTGATTACGAGGAAAGATGACAGGATGAAGCCAAGCGTTCCCCGCCGCCGCAGCAGGACGTAGACTTCATGCTTCCCGAGGAACGAAGGGAAACATTCCCTTCTGCAAGCACTGAAAGATGGCAGTAGCCTCTGACAGTGCTTCGTAGGGGATTAGTTATAGGGATTTGCAAGCATTGGTTATTGCCTTGCGGGTCCGATTTGGGAACACGATCCTAGATTAGTGCTTAGCCCGCGAAATGGGGTTGTTCGTGTTTCAATCTTCTAGAAGCATATGTTTAAATGACGCCCTTGTAAGGGGTCGTTCATTAAACCAAGTGGTACTATTCACATAAATGACGCCTTGTATGAGGGCGTCATTAGTCTAGGTGACATTATTCATGAGACCCCATTCACGTGTTAGCATTCAGGATGTTCATATATATATTAATATTTAAATGGGATGGGGTCCTATTGAAAATGGCGCCTTCAAGCATGTCTTCAATTTGAAAATTGACGCCTATGTGAAGGGTCTTCAATTTGATAAGTGGAAAAGTTGGAAAGCACTTACGTACAACCCATGGCCCATGTGTTAAAGTTTGTCTTGTACATTTATAGAAAAACCCTCCCATGGTTTTATTTCTTTGTACAAGACCTCCCATGTAAGATTCTTTACCCATGTGCATAAAGTTGGATTGCACATTTGTATGCTAGTCCTCCTATAGTTTAGTTCTTTAAATAAAACCTAGAATTCTATTAAGAATAGTAGATTACGTATGCATAAAGTGATGATTTGTAATTTTATATACTAGCCCCCCTAAGGTTTGGCCCTTTACACAAAGCCCTCAGGATTCTTTATGTTATAAAGTAGGGTTGGCTTGTGTATTTTCATTATAGTCCTTG
Source organism: Amorphophallus konjac (assembly GCA_022559845.1). Classification (NCBI taxonomy): domain Eukaryota; kingdom Viridiplantae; phylum Streptophyta; class Magnoliopsida; order Alismatales; family Araceae; genus Amorphophallus; species Amorphophallus konjac. Next base: position 222,363,628 of record CM040118.1, read on the forward strand.
TGAGGTTGGGTTCTTTATGTAAGGCCTTCATGTGTGATTTCTTTTTAGGAAGATGTTTTAAATTTACTCAATGGTTTTATCGGGGGTGCTACAACAGACCCGGCTGGTAGGCTAGAATACCACTCAAAGGCCAAGCCTGTGAGGGACGAGCCGAAAAACTTCAGCAGATAAGCTTCATCAGTAGCCAAGTCTCCCATGACTGTGGTGTAATAAGCAATATGTTCCCTTGGGGTGCCTTGCCCATTAAATTTTTTGAACTTTGGCGGCTTGTTAATGCCTGGGGGTAGTCTCTTTGTAGCATATTGTGGAGGATATGGTACCCAGTAGACATCAAAAGCCCCGTAAGCACCATCAGCCCTCTCGGACAATTTCATTTCTATCATTTTTTCAACCATCAGCTTGTTCACCAAAGTAGGATCGACAGGCTCTGGGTAGAAGTGTGCAGGTTGTTGTGTGAAAGGAGCTGTCATGACAGTGGCATGTAAACCCGGCTGCACTCCTGAAGGAGAGGGTTGTACTGTTGGCTATGGCGGGAAAGGCTAACATGGAACTTTCCCATGAGTTGCTTGGTGGGAGACTGCAGGTATTACCACCTCCGCAGAATTGGAGGCTTCTCTTGCCGGTTCCACATGCTTGGAAATAGGAGTTTGTTCATTTTTCTCATTTAATTGCCTCTTAAGAGACTCAATCTCTTGTTGATATATGCTGAACATCATCAGGACGGTTGGGTCTAGAGATGTAGTCATAGGCATATCTTCTATCATTTGGCCAGACGTCCCCTCAGCCGGGTTCACGAATGACACATCTTCCTCTTCTGAAGTCACCACATTTACAGTTAAAGTGGTGATCTTTGGTGAATCATCAGAGGCTGCAAGCCTCTCTCTCGCTGCCTGGCCTCGCCTCGTTACAGGTCCGGGCCTTCAGGTCAACTGAATGATCTCTTCAGGCTGGTCGGTTAGAGCACCATACCTTCCAGCAACTTCTGCCATATTACAGGTAAAGACTTGCAGTTTTCCTTTTTGTCTCCAAGCTCTTCTTCGAACATGACCAGGGAAGGTCAACCGATCAAATACAGATATCCTTTCTCATTCTTCTCCCCGTTGCGGGGTATCCTTCGAACATCTGGCCCTTTGGCAGTCTTCAAACTCATTGGAGTCTGAGCACGAGACTCCTGGCATTATTTCTTCTTTGTGATCTCTTTCATCTTCTTCGGCGCCCATGGCGCGGAGCAATCTCTGCTGCCCTAGGGATGAGTTCCCTAGGTAGTGGAAATAGTCTTGGACTACTGTACTCATTTCTTCTCGACTATGACTCTACGGATCAGCTCGCGGCATCAGTCGCTTGATACATCTTCCGGGGATACCGGAATACATCTTCATGTCGGGCGTAGGCCCTCGGCATGTGGGAAATAGGCATTGGAACAGCTTCTTCTTTTTCTTCTTCTTTTCTCATTAGGACCTTCATGCCCCCTCTCCTGGGGTGCATAACAACAGCTTCTATCTTTGCAGGGGCTGGTGCTGGCCCCGTGCTCTCTTGGGCATCCAGACTTGTTTGACTTTTACCGGCTTAGGTGCCAGTGGCTTCTTTTCTTCTTTCTCCATGTTGGCCCTCCTAGTGGCCAGCACTTGGAACTTGTTGTTGGTGGGGACCGCCGGCAAGATACGGTCGGGTAGTGCTTCAACCGGGTGACTGTTGAGGTACACCCGCATTCCACCTATCACCATGGACTTCCCTGATGTTGACAAACGTCCTTGGGGTGCAGCAGTCCGGTTCCTCCGGTAGTTCTTCTTCTTCCTGCCAGCAGAAGCAGGGATAGTGGTCCTTCTATCCACATGGTGGACATAGCACGAAAGAACGCTGTATGAGACAGCCGTCTTTCCGGTTTTCTTCTTCTCTGGCATACTTGCGGGTTCTACCGCGATAGTCTTCTCATCTTTACCGTCAACCTGGAGCAGGTCGACGAATGCAAGTCCCAAGCAGTTTGGGAATCCTACCGCCGGGGGCATGGATCCAAATATCGTTGGCACCGCCAGGTACCCATCATGAACGTGGTTGTCAATGACTTGCTGGCCGAACTCGACAAAAATTAGTCCGGTTTCCATTTGAATTCCTGCAAGTAAGATTAATACACAGTCAGCACTTTTGGGGAGGCCGCCAGGTCTCTTACTTCGGCAAAAAGATGAAGGGAGACCTGGTCCCACCAGACGTGCCAGCTTGTGGGAGTGGATTTATTTATTTGATTATTTATTTATCAATTTATTGGTTTATTAATCAGTTTATTAGTTAGGCGTGCCAGTCACCGGGGTGAAAATTTATTATGCTCTCAATCTAACTTGGTCAGTCGATTGTGAAGTCCGAGTCAGGAGCGGAAGTCCGTCATACCATAAAGGCTATGACGTTAATCACGCCCTTCCAAAGAAGGACAACCCTTGATTAATCGTCAAAGTAAGAGGGGCCCCGGGGGCAAAACAAGATAAGACTGTGATGCTGACTTGATTTGCAGGATGTGAAATGCATGCATATGCTCATGCGATTTGATAGTTTTATTATGGTTCATCTGCCTGTTTCCCGGCACGGGGGCGGAGAACTTAGGTTCGAGAACCACTCACACGCATAATGATGGCTTCTAATCGGGTATAGTCTGACCTTCAACAACACACTATTTGATATACTAGGAGCACAGGAGGGGATGACTTTAGATTTGTTTGATCACGTCGAGAATGACACATGAGATAGACATGTTTATTCCTCATGAAACTAGGCAAGCATTAACATAACAATGAGATTTATTAGAATGTTTCGGCACTGCACACCCATCTCTTAATCTCATCTATATGAATCACGGAATGAATCCGGCATCATGTCCCCTTGATCTTGGATAATACCAAGTGGGAATAGGACACCATCCACGTAGAGGCGAGATGGAACCCATGATGATCGGGGCATATCGATGCCCGAGTAACACGAGGTAGGACCAAACCGAGACGGGTTAATCCGAGAAGCGTTTGGTGTTTCTATTCCCTAGAGGGAGTCATTAGAAACCATGCAAAGGCAGGGTCTTTGGATCCCAGAGGGGTTTGAAGCTGATATAGCATACCGAAGATCAGAGTTCATTTCGGCAGCATCTCTCCCTATTTTGGACTATGCCAAAAGGGGAGTATAGGACATCCATCCTCGGGATGCCGAGATGGAAGCCAAAAAGAGAGATGGGCGTAGCCCGAGATCTAAGAGGATCATAAACCGACGGGACAGTGTCCACTCATCGTGGCATTTATTAGATGTTTCTGTTCCCTGGAGGGAGTCACTAGAGACCGTGCAAAGGCAGGGCCCTTCGGATCCCAAGGGGTTTGAAGCTGGTGTAGCCTACCGAAGATCAGAGTTCATTTCGGCAGCATCTCCCCTTGTTTTGGACTGCCAAAAGGAGAGTATAGGACATCCATCTACGGAGTGCCGAGATGGAAGCCAAAATAAAGATGGGCGTAGCCCGAGATCCAAGAGGATCGTAATCTGATGGGCCAGTGTCCACTCATCGTGGTATTGATTAATGTTCCCCTGAAGAGGCCATAGGAGAACATGTAGTGGCAGAGCTCCATGGGCCAATGGGGTAGCAAAATGTAGGGGGGTTAACCCCATTGATTTAGCTCTCATGGTCTTGAGTGAAAGACTGTTGGTCCTCCCCGGGATGATAGGATTTCATGCTGAGGGTGATAAGGCTCGGGGGCTCACGAGGGCATCGGCACGAGTGTGTCTCGGCGCGGTTTGCATCGGCGCGACATAGAACACAGGAAGGCGTCGGCTTGGAGGGAGGTCGGCATGAAGATAAATCGGCGCGAGAATGGGGATTTGTGAGGGTCTCGGTGCGCTAGAGGAATGGCCGATCGGCGCACTCATCACTTGGCGCGGAACCCACGCTGAGAGGGAGCCGCGCCGGGAGGCAATTAGGGCACCGATAGGAGGGTTTTTGAGGGTTTTTTGAGGCTGAGGGTTTTTGGGTTTTTATCTTAAGGTTTTAGGAGGTTTTATTCAAGGGCTTGAGATGTTTTATTCAATGTTTTGGGAGGCTTTATGCAAGGGCTCTAAGAAGTTTCATTCACGGACTTTGAGATGGCCAATGAGGATGGTTCTGGAAGAAATCACCCCGAGGAGAAGAGGGCTTTCACTCTGGAGCCTCACTGGGAGTCAGGTTACTGATCGAATTCTATGAACTTTGATTCAAACATATCCATCATCATCTCATGAATGAGAAGCCATGAGATGGACTGTCTCAGGCTCTCATCGTGATTGTGAGGTTGAGAATATGGAGACGATGCAATAGAAATCGGTCAGATAATCTGAGGGATGTGCATACAGTAGAACCAAATCTATTCACAAGAGGTATTGAATACAGTAGACTTCAGAGAGGTAGAGAGGGAGATAACTCCAAAACCTCATGTTTCATTTCATTGCAGAGGACACATACATTTAGCACGAATGGGAAAATTAGACTACGAGAATCTAAATATAGATGATGCCCCTTGACAACCGGGCTACATTGGCATTTGATATCATCGGAAGAACAGCGCTCGGAAATAGACCAAAAGAAAGAGAATAGATTCAAATAAAAGATGGGGAAGGGGAGAATATAGCCCCTTAGGGCATTTGACAGACTACCCTACCTTGAATCTTCTTCCCTGAGCTTCTGCAACTCTTTCTTTCTCTCTTCAGATCTTTTTCAGCAGACTCTCAGGCTCTCTTCCTTTCAGTAGCTACTCTAGCTTTTATCTTCTATGATCTCTTTTTCTCCATTTTTTTTCTCTCTGTCGAAGACAAGGGATTTTATAGAGGGTTGGCCCTCTTCCATCGGCACAGGCTCTTCCCGGCACGGTGTGCAGTCGGCGCGCTCGAACGTGGAGCATCTCGGGGCAGCTTTCTATAATGGGCTCGGGCCCATCTACTCAATGCATTGGCGTCGATAGCACATATTCTGAACTAACGGGCCTTCATCTATTCAGTGCATTGGCACCGGTTAGTAGAGATTTTGAACTAATGGGCCTTCTTCACTGGCCATATGGGCTTCTTAAAGTGCTCATTTGTTCTCTTTGTCACTTAGCATCCGTCATCAACAGACATGTGCGAAACTATGTGAATCTCATTTTAAGAGCATCAGAATATTCTGAGGATCCTCTTCAGCAGGCAGATGATTGCCCGAGGGTTAACGTAGTCTTAATCAGCATGACTATCCGAATGATAGTCGTGCTGGACAGCAGCTTGGCCAGTAATGGCCTTAGCCGGACAGAGTGTCAGGTGTAATGGATCTTCTTCTATTCTGATTCTCATAACTTCCAGGGATGGCATAGGAGCTGCACTCTTGATTGCTCTTCGAAGCCCTGAGCCTGCTTTGACTTCTTCTTCTTCTTTATATATTTTAGGTGTCAACAGGTATTCGCCGACTTACACCCATTTGAGGTGTTAGAATGCCACATGCTGGATGCATCTTTGTATCTCGAGAAGCCGAAGAAGCCTACCCCTCCAGATAAAGACAAGGGGAAGAAGAAGATAGAATCCGGTGACTGGTTCCCTCCGCCGCCACCTGGCTACGTGGCTCCCCTAGAGGTGTCACTCATATCTAAGGAAGAAGGGGAGCTCAGGACAATTCAATGTAGCATTTACCCCAAGCTGGGAGCATTAGAGCTCGAGGACTTACTTGGGGATGTCAAGATCCCGCTAGGGATCATCAAGCCCATAGCTGATGCAGACTGTCAAATGGTCCAATTGCAAAAGACCCTAGAGGTCCCTAATCTTAAGGGCCAATCCACTATGTTTTATGTGGCTAAGGAGAAGCGAGCAAAAGGGGATGATGATTGCAGGTTCCCCTGAGAGATGCATGATCCGCTTGTCCCAAACATGAGACTCCCTCATATAACTGGCCGCGCGATCAAGATGGCCAGGAAGCAACAGATTTCCTTCTGTCAACTCTCCAACCAAAAGAAAATGTTCAAAGAATTATGGTATCCGCTGAATTTGGATAGAAGGTTGCTACAGATTACTCAGCACCTAGGATTGGGATTCTCCGTAGAAAACTATTATGAAGTCGATATGCTCTCTACCTACACTTTAACAGGGGGGCAATTTATGATGAATACCTTGGGGACTATGAACTAACGGAGCCGTCTGTTGAATTGAAAGGCCCATGCCCGTCCCGGCCGCGGGCGTATAATGATCATGGGGTTGCTACTACATGCAGATGCTGGGAGTCCATCTCTGTGAAAGCAACTACAATTTCCAACAGCGACTCACAGGAGTCAAAAGCCGAAGAAAGTCATTCTGCCCTCGAGGGCGCTCCATCTATGAGTTGGCATCCAAGCTGCACAGAATCTACAACACCAACACTAGGGCCATGTCTCCAACCCAATCAGCAGCCAAATGGCTCAGAAGGATGCGAAGCCGAAGTCCCGCTATCAGGCGAAATACGACAAGAATACATCTACGACGTCCTCGAAGCTGAAGAAGATGATGAGGGCTTCATCGACTTGCAGCCGACTCCTCCAGAAATAGAAGATGGTGGCCAAGCCACTGTTGATGAATTGGTCGAAGTAAACCTCGGCACGAAGGATGATCCCTGGCCGACCTGATTTCTCAGTGCCCTCTTACTACTCGAAGAGAGGGGGCCATACGTAAAGCTACTCCAAGAACTCTGAGATTACTTTCCTTGGAATTATAAAGAAATGCCAGGCCTCAGCCCTGCAGTTGCCCAGCATATACTGGCCATCGACCCTAAAGTCGAGCCGGTGAAGCAGTCACCTTGGCCAATGAGACCCGAATTAATAAGCCAGGTCTATAGAGAGGTCGACAAGTTCATAGATGTCGACTTTATGTCTGAAAATTAATACACTACATGGCTGGCCAACATCGGGCCTGTCAAGAAGAAAAATAGCCAGATCAGGATTTGCGTGGATGTTCGAGATCTAAATAAAGCTTGTCCGAAAGATGATTTTTCGGTGCCAATCACCAAAGTCATGATCGATGCCACAACCAGCCATGAGGCCTTGTCATTTATGGACGGATCATCCTGCTACAATCGAATCTGGATAGCTGAGCATGATAGAATCCACACAGCCTTCCGGTCGCCTAAAGGGATATTCCATTACAAACGGATGCCCTTCGACCTCAAAAATGTCAGCGTCACTTATCAAAGGGCGATGATAAAAATATTCGACGAGTTACTCTATGACAAAGTCAAATGCTATATTGACGACTTAGTTGTCAAAACAAAGGGAAGGGAGGATCATCTTGCTGACTTCAGAATTATATTTGAAAAGCTGCGGCAGCATGAGCTGAAGATGAACTCGATGAAGTGCACTTTTGGCGTCTCCAGTGGGAAGTTCCTAGGCTTTGTCATCAGATACAGGGGAATTGAAATAGACCCTGCCAAGATCAAAGCTATTCAGGAGCTGCCTCCTCCAAGAAACTTGACAGAACTGAGATCATTGCAAGGTCGGCTGGCCTATATCTACAGATTCATCTCCAATCTGTCTGGGTGGTGTCAGTCGTTTCACAAGCTAATGGTGAAGAACACGCCATTCTACTGGGGTGAAGAATGCCAAAGAGCTTTTGACCAGCTAAAAGAATACTTGAATACCCCGCCAGTCTTGGGGGCACCTGTTAAAGGGCGGCTGTTGATCCTGTACATAGCTGCCACTGAATGCTCTCTCGGGGCAATGTTGGCCCAAAATAATGAAGAAGGAAAAGAACAAGCTCTCCACTACCTTAGCCGGAGGCTGGTCGGGGTCAAAGCAAAATATAAAGTCTCCCTTGCACTGGTCTTCGCAGCCAAGAAGATGAGGCATTACATGTTGTCGCATGAAGTGCAACTAATATCCAAGGCCGACCCGGTCAAATATATACTTTCTCAGCCAGTCCTGAAAGGACGACTGGGTAAATGGGCCATCATCCTCATGGAGTTTGACATCACCTATGTGCCGTAAAACACCATCAAGGGCCAGGCCATTGCTTATTTCTTTGTAGCACATTCGGTGCCTAAAGATTCTCTGCTGATTACGGAGCTGCCCGAAGATGAAACACTAGAAGTGGGCCAAGTCCAACAAGCCACCTGGCAGCTATACTTCGATGGGGCTTCGAGAACAGAAACATCCCCATCGAGACAAACAAGAATAATTGTAGCAACCCTGACAAATGAATATTTGAAATGAATTAAAACATATATATTACAGAAGTAATACAGATAATAAGAATGGGGCTAACCAGACGAAATAAAACATATTACAAATAACGCCTCTTAGTAAGGCGTTAATTTAAAAAGAAACGCCTCTATATACGGCGTAACTAAAGAAAGGACGCCCTCACCTGACGGCGTCAAATTCCAACGCCAAGGACGGTAAGCCAATAAACGCCCCAATCTTGGGCGTGTTTTAGAAACATGAAACGCCCTTCCTCAAGGCGCTTCTTAAGACACGACCTACACAAGGTCGTCAATTAAAGAATCGACGACCTGACCTAAGTCGTTAATTCCATTCGAGTTTCGTTCGACACGGGAGCTTATCCAGGGAATGATTATGTTAATCCAGTAAGTATTTAATAGGGCAAGGACTCTATATTGGAAGCATTACTTCTACTAGAACACTAACCTTAACAGGACGTCCAAAATCCTATAAATAATCTTGATCGAACAAACCCTAAACCTATTTGGACGATCGAACCGCACAGGTACGTGAAGAACATATCTTTTTCTTCTTCTTCTTCTTTTCCTTATGAACGTAATAGCAGTTCATATAAGTTTCTCTTTGCTTCGGTTACATGAAGAACTAATAGTTCTTCATCCTCTTTTCCTCTTACAGGTTGAGGACGCAGCAGCATAAGTGAAGAACAAGGTAACGTTCTTCTAATCTCCTCTGTTCTGATAGGTGAAGAAATTAATAAATGTTTCTTCTTCGTTTCCTGTAGGAGTACAGAACCGAAGAACAAGGGTTCTTCATCAAAGCCATCAGCCAGTAGCTGCCATCTTAAACAGAGCATCGATCCCCTTCCCGAAAACCTTCACGGTTCAATCTTCAGATTATCACAAGGTAGGTTTTCTCAAGTCACTGTAGCCCAAATAAAATAACGCAAGATATATGTATAAGCATGGCATGCATATAATTTTATTATGTTCTGCAATATTTTGAAAGAAACGCCCCTGTCAAGGGCGCTAATTTACAAGACACGACCATGCCCAGGTCGTCAATTTCATATTTGACGCCCTGTACACAGGCGTTAATTTCATGTAAATGTTAATCACCCACCTTAAGAACTGATTATCTATGAAATCATGACTATAAGCAATGCATGATCCTCTGTCTTCAACCTGCTAACGTTACTGTCCTGATATTATCTTCGTTCCTCTGTTATCCTGAAATTATTACTGTCCTTCAAAAACTTTAAGTAATGACCTTGACAAAGTCATTTTACACATGTTAACGCCCTACCATAGGGCGTAAATTGAAAAGACATGCCCCTTCCTAGGGCGTTTATCGGTCAAAATCCTGAAATACATATATTCTGTAATATAGAATTAAACAGTAACGCCCCTTGCCAGGGCGTGTTTTAGACAAATCGTGAAAAATTATTGAAATTCTATCAAATATATAAATAATGAGACGCCTGCTACTGTAGTCGTCAACTCTTTAAGAAACGACCCCGTCCAGGGCGCGTTTTAGATAAATTACTGAATTATTGAAAATTCTGCAAAACGGAACATATGTAAACGCCTTTCACTTAGGCGTTACTTACTTGAGAAATGACTTGACCTAAGTCGTCATTTTCTGTAAACTGATTTTTATCCTGATTCTATAACCGATGGGTTCATATTATACATATACGTATATATCGGCACTATTCTCCACTCCGTGAGTATAGTCCCACTTTTCACGTTGTTTCATCGATCACACTCAACTCTCATTGACATACAAGCTCTCCATTGGACATTCCGTTCCTTTGGACTAGCGAGTTAGTCATAGAGACCTCCGTAAGACTCCTCGTAGCCTTGGATTCCCTCAAGGCCGACTGAGCTGGTTGTACCCTAAAAACCCATTACACCATTGATGCCATGTCAATCTAAAGAAACATGGTATACCGGCCCTTATGATTATACAAAGAGTATATCATAAGAAATTCTTAATGGGATGATGATATCATGCCATATCATGTCATTCTTGTAAACCTCAATTCTATGATAAGAATGAGGGTATCTTACCTTTGATATACTGTTCATGTGGACCTCAATTCTATATATAGAATGTCCATATCGATTTGTCATGGTACCTAAGTTAAGGGAACCTAATTCCACCTAGTTTCATCGATAATCGTGATTATACCGTTATTATCGCCAATCTATGTCCTTTGTCATATTTTGGACTCTATTCTATCAAAGTTGTCGTACGTGTCTACAAGCTTGATTATTGAAATTCTATGTTGGCTATAAACAAGAGTGGATGTCAAAACACATGATAAATGCCTGCGCATATAGGGCCCGATCTGGTCCTGGGAGGAGCACCCGAAAGTACTTGTGCCCATGGGAGTTAAAATGATAAGGTATCTGGCATTATACCGAGTACTTGACTTGCTTGATTGGACATTCCACACACATCTTGTACTTGAATCGTACTTGACTTGACATGAAATGCGTGGCCCGCAAAAGGGTAATTTACTTGCTTCATACATGATAGCCAAAGTTCTTGACATGACTTGTTAAACGTACTTGCTTGAATATCTTGAATAAACTTGTTATCTTGTTGAAAGTTCATGATTAAGTTCATCTTATGTCCTTGATATTACATTCTCTCTATCTTGTCGTTTTATGCGAGCATGCATAGCTTTATCGTATTCATGAAAATGTAGTTACTTAAACACCTTGCTAGTACTTGAGATATAATTTCCTACTGAGCGTTCGCTCATCCCGTTTGTCCCTTTTTACTTTTCAGGTAAGTCCGACGACGATGGAAGTCAATCGGATGGGAATGGTCATGAGTGAAAGTGCTAGAGCTGCTCAAGTGTCATCTAGTCTTTTCTATAGTTTCTTGAGTCACCTATGTACTTTTCTTTTTATTAAACAGAGTATTGGATTTGTAATAGTCTATTATAAAGGAATAAAGGATTGGGTTATCTTGCTATTTTGCGCATCTCTGTCTTTGTGTCGAATACACGACCACTCTGATTGACATGATTGATATAGACACGCCGCGCACCTCCGGGTATCTTCCGCGCTCGGGGCGTGACAATAATAGCGGGGGCATGTGTCATCCTCAAATCCCCCGAAGGAGAGGTGCTACATACCTCTTGCTCCATCAACAAAGCCTGCATGAATAATGAAGCAGAATACGAAGCCCTAATTATCGGTCTCCAGGTTGCTCTCCACACAGAGATCCGAATGTTCCAAGTATTTGGGGATTCGATGTTGATCGTCAAATAGATCCAGGGTGAATTTGACGTCCGAAAACTTGAATTACTCCCCTACCACGCCAAGGCGAAGCAACTCATGGGGCAATTCTACTTTATTGAAATAAACCATGTCGGCCGAGGTCAAAATGCATAGGCCGATGCATTAGCAAAGCTGGCAAGCTCACTAGCAATCCCGCCGAATGAATCACTCAACATACGGGTGATAAATCGATGATAGGTCCCCAGCATGATAGAAGAAGAGCCAGGTGAAGAAGAGCCAGAAATAGCAACCGCAGAAGTGATCGGCTCACCCGACTGGTAGGAGCCCCTCATACAATGGTTTAAACACAAGCAGCTGCCCAAGCAAAGGGAAGAAAAGATCAGGCTAATCCGAATGAAAGGCTCCTATGAAGTCAGAAATGGAATTCTATTTTGAATTGTGGCAGATGCGAAAAAGAAAATACTACTCCGATGCCTCTCCATGGAGGAGGCCTGTAGAGTCATGAAAGAAATTCATGCTAGGTCAGCTGGAGCGCACCCGGCCAGGCCGAAGATGAAGATCAAAATTAAAAAGTAGGGCTATTGTTGGTCAACAATGTTCGATGACTCCTGCAAATACGCTAAGTCATGTCAAAAGTGCCAAGAGCACGCAACGGTCCCCAGGAGACTTCCAACATAGCTACATCCAACAGCACCCAGTTGGCCATTTGCCCAATGGGGAACAGATGTCGTGGGCCCATTGCCCCCATCCTCTTCGAGATGCAAATAAATCCTGAAAGTAACAGACTATTTATCCCGCTGGGCGGAGGCTTGCCCTGAAAGAAGTAGAAGGAGAAATTGTGGCCCAATTTATCCGACGAAACATAATATTCCGATTCGACATCCACAACCGGATCGTCTCAGACAACGGAAGCCATTTTTAGAATCAAAAGGTCGACAGGCTGGCCGAAAAGTACAAGATTGACTGGAGAACATTCACTCCGTACAACCCGTAGGCAAACGGGTTAGCAAAAGCATTCAATAAAACCCTATGCACCCTCCTGGCGAAGATTGTTAGTTCTAGCAAGAAGGACTGGGAAGATAAGATGTACGAGGCGCTCTGGGCGTACCGTACCATCTATAAAACTCCAACGTGCTGTTCACCCTTCTCTTTGGTGTACGGCTTGGAAGCGGTTGTCTCTATTGAACTGGAAGTACCTTCACTGCGGGTTGCAATCCAGCATGAATTAGTCAAAGATGACCGATCAAATATGGAGCAAAGATTGGAAGAGCTCTCCGACTTAGAAGGGAAGCGACACCAGGCTCAGCAAAACATACAGGTCTATCAGGCCCTCATAGCCCGCACCTTCGACGAGCTTGTCAAAGGGCATGAATTCAAGAAAGGCGACCTCGTGATGGTCAAGAGAAAAGAAGTAATGGCTGCCAATCCCAAAGGCAAGCTGAATGAAAACCGGCTTGGGCCCTATGTCGTCAAAAAAGTCTACGAAGGAGGTGCGTATGTCATCGTCAACCATAGAGGGGAGACTCAATTCCCACCCAATAATGGAAAGCATTTGAAGCTATATTATGCACCACTTCCCTAGTTCAACGAACAATTACACCTCACATCTCACGTGGAGCAAGCATGTTTCTTAGATCTCCCATGAGACTTTGCAATATCCGTTCAAAAAGAGAGAGAAAAAAGAGAAGAAAAAAAGAAGAAGAAAAAGTAGAGAGAAAAAAGAAGAAGAAGAAGAAAAGAAAGAAAGAAGAAAGAAAAGAAAAAAAAGAAGAAAATAAAGAAAGAGGAAAAAAAGATAAGTAAAAAGAGAAGAGGAGAAAAAAGAAGAAGAAGAGAAGAAAAAAAAATCATCGTCAAAGTCACCGGAGGATGTCAATTCATCAAATCTCACCCGGAATTCAAACATTTCTCCTCCGGCCTGGATTATTCATCTTGGCCAAATAACCAAACAACTGTGCTTCCTACAGTAGCAAAGCCTCAAGTACGGTTCGACACTACATCGTCTTGTCCCATCGACACATAAACCTCTGACTTGGACCTTCCGTCCGGGTCGACAAGTAAAAGACCCTTGCTTTGACTCGGACCTTCCGTCCCAGTCAATGAATGAAAAGTTCTCCTTCCTTCGGCCCAGACATTCCACCTGGAGTCGATGAACAAAAAGACACCCTTGATTTGACACTAACCCCGTGTCAATGAATAAACCACCTCGACATTACAACCTCTTGTCCTTCCGATGAATAAACCTGTGGCCCGGACCTTCCATCTAAAGCCATGAACAAAAAGACCCCTTCCACTCTAGATCGGACCGTTCGTCCAGCTAGAGAACAAAAAGACCCCTTTCACTCTGAGTCGGACTTCCCGTCCCTGCTAGAGAATAAAAAGACCCTTCCACTCTGGATCGGGCCTTTCATCCGGCTGGAGAACAAAAAGACCCCTCATATAGTCGGCATCACTGACACATTAAAGAACAAAAGGACCCCTCATATAGTTAGCATTACCGACGCATTAAAGAACAAAAAGGCCTCTCATATAGTCGGCGTCGTCAGCACATTAAAGAACAAAAAGACCTGATGTGGCACAGCCCAAAGACCACTAAATATGATGAGATAACCCTAGGACTTAGACCCGCAAGCATACAAGCGCTCAATGATTCTCACAATGACGATTTTTGCTCACCCGATTCACACGTTCACTCGGTGGGTCCGAGAGATAATGATGAAGGTCCGGGGCGGGACCCAATTGTTCTAATGGACTTACAATGCTAGGGCTGACCCCAAATGAGTCTAGGATACCCAACTTTGTGGGCGGCTGGCCCGCAAGGCGGGGGGCTTGGTGGCACTCACTCACGGTCCGCGGTGGACACTAACAAACTAGCATGCAAGTTCGAGCCCTCTTCTCACCGCCGACGAGCAATCAAAGCAATACTAAACTAGCAGGAAAAAGGCTACTAAGGATAGTATCAGAAGCTCACCTGATCGGTGTGAAGACACCGATCCCGATCGGAGACGAGGGCGCGCCGGGAGGCGAGGGTATGCACCCGATCGCCGCGGCGATGTAGCTTGACCTGAAATTGCAAACGGTACAGCACTACTCCTCACGCAGGAGGGGTGATCTTGGGGTGGGGGTTATGCTTAATACATTCAAAACTACCTCCACGCAGGGAGGGGCCTTCAGCCGGCCAAGCGGGGTGGGGAGAGATGCAAAGGAAACCGAGTTTTCGAGCTTCGCCGATTCTGTCTAGCTTCTGTAATTCTGGATAGGGAGTCGATGTTGATGCAGCCAATAAATCCACCGAGCTCAGAATCTCATGAGACTTGCGCCAAAAGATTGCTAACCGGAGAGGGGTGCGGCTTGAATTTTTGGATGACGTTCTGATCTGGGGGCTGACTGCTCCGGCGACTTGAAGATGGATGCAGCTCTGGTCTCTGGCCGAGCTCAGTCTGAAATGGCAGGTTGCAGAAGCGGGCACGGTCGCTCCTGAGCTCCAAATCTGGCACCGCTGGACTCGTTGGAATCGTATACGAGTCTACTTTGCAGCAAAACAAATGGGGAAGTCTTCTGATGTCGGAGATGAGCTGGGTGTCCAGAGAAGTGGATGGTGGTTGGGGCAGACTGTGAGGAGGCAGACCGGCGTGGTTGTGGTATAAAATTGGTATCTCTGGTTGTCGGATGCCGAATGGGATTCCGCCTTCTGTTCCTGGATTCTGACAGGGGGAGGAAGAACTTTGTTGAAGACCCTGAAGACTGGTTCCTTCAAGGATCGTCGTGGGAGAGTCTTCTCTGCCGCTCTGGCTCCTGGTCTGAGAGGTTCTGCGCAGTCGGGGAAGAACAGCCTTCACGGACGGCCACGAACTCAGAATGGAGTGATTCCACCTCGCCTGCGAAGAGCACAGGGAGGCCTTTCCAGAAAGTTAGGCCACGCCACCAGCAGAAGCAGGATGCAGTCGTGGACGTCGCTGCAACAGAGTGCTAAACTGCAGGTCGGCCTGCACACAAAGCTGGAGTGGAGAAGAGAGGAGGGGGTGAACTTGGCTTGAGGGGAGAGGAGGGGTGCGACCTAGGGAGCAAGGAGGGAAGGGGAGGTTCGAATTTGGGCTTTGGAATGAGTTAATTCAGCCTTGGGAAGGTGGAGATATGCTTAGGGAAGTGAAAGGGGTAGGTGGTGGTTGGAGGGTGGGGTTTTGAGTGGTGGAACTTCCTTGGGACTAGGTGAGGATTAAAGAGGGGTTGTGGGAAGTTGTGGGGAGTTAATGGAGGTAGGTGGGGGTTGGAAGTGGTTGAGAGGGGGAGGAGAGAGAGTGAATTTCGAAATTTAGAGAGAGGAGGAGAGAGAATGGAGAGATAATGAGAGAGAGAGAGATATTGAGAGAGTTTGAAAGGGTTTTCTTCAATATTCATCAAAAGTTAGTACATGGAGGGAGATGGGGGCTATTTATAGGCAACCCATCTTTACAAGACAAAAATAACCCTAACATTTAAGGCAAAAGACCAAACATGTCCTAGACTCAGTCCAATAGGCCCAAACTAAGGTATTAGGGCCCAATTAGACCAAATAGGGGAAATGGACTAGTACAACATGACATAATAAAAGGAAATACATGCGACATGACCCAATAAAAGGAAAATTACATATGATAAGACTCAATAAAGGAGGATACATAAGATGAGAATGAGTCGACCCAAATCAAGGGTGTGCAGGCGACCCGAGCCATAGCGAGTGTCGTGAGATGTCCTCATCAAATCCCCCGGGGTGGGGAGAACTCGACCCTGTCGAGTGTGGGTCTGCCTGGCTATCATAGTGCTCCAGAATGTCGGGATCCAACCGCAGTAGGTCCTCCCGGCTCACCCAAGCATCCTCCGTCGGGGGGACAGTTCTTCCACCTAACCAAGTAGCGCTGATACACCTTGTGCCTCGTAATGATGCTCTGCTCATCCAGTATTGCCTCTATCTGCTCTCGTCGGTCTCTTAAGCTGGGAAGTGGAGTCCCTCCGGGAGTGTCTCTCATAAGGGGGGGTAACGGCTCAAGCTCCTCACTGGGTTCCACCGCGGGGCCTTTGTAGGGTACCAGGTCCGCCACGTTGAAGGTAGGGTGCACCCCATAGCTCTCTGGTAGGTCAAGCTCATAAGCATTGCTGCCAAGTCGTCGTAGAACTCGAAAGGGTCCCGACCCTCGTGCCCTCAACTTGGAGGCAGGCTCGGGAAGGAGCCGCTCCGTCCTCACCATCACCGGGTCTCCCACTTGGAATTCACAGTGGCGCCGGTGAGCATCTTCCCGTCTTTTGTAAGCCTCATTGCTTTTCCCTATATGCTTGCGGATGTCATCATGCAACTCTTTGATATGCTGTGCAAAGGACTTAGCTGAGACTGACACCCTAGCATGTGGGGGAAGGGGAATGAGATCCAAGGGCTTTCTAGGCCTAAAACTATGCACTGTCATGAATGATGATCCTATAGGGATGAAGGGAGGGCCTGGACAGCCAAATTCAGCCCTATCAAGTGTTAGATTAGTTTTGACAGACTTAGGAGGACCAGGGCATCCATGAATTGACCTATCATGCTTAGAAACCATGTGGACCTTGATGCACTTAGGTGAACCGGGGCAGCCACAAGTGGCCCTATCATGCATGAGACGGATGAAGAGCGGGGGAAGACCAACTTGTCCAAATGTAAGCCTATCATGCACTGGACCTAGTGTGTGAATGACACAAATGATGTGACTAGCCTGACCACATGATGCAAAAGGTTGTGATACCTGGATTCCTATCAAGATGGTCCCATCTGTGAGATTAGGGGGTTTCCACTCATGGGGGTCGAAGCGGTTCCAAGGGGTGGACATCTTGGGATGGGTCACTCCCTTATTTCCAAGGTTGATGCCACCCTTGGCATTGACTCTCATAGTGTGGGCGGAATTTCGGAATGGGTGGGTTAGGCCTAACATGGTGGGTGAGGGTAGGAGGGAGTGGGTGGTGGGTGAGGAGTACTTGGAAGCCCATAGGGAGTGGCCAAACATATCAAGATGGGTTAAGGGGTGGGTGTTGTGGAGGTGGGTTTCAATCCAAGTGGTCGCCCTAGGGTCCCTAGCACACATAGGGAAGTGGAAATCATGAACCCAGTTGGACTTATCGTAATGCTCCTTGCAAAGGGGCGAGGGGTAGGGAGAGATGTAGGAGGGCCAGGAGCTGGGTTGGTAATGAGGGGCTAGTGGGAAGGGAACATGTGGATCTAGGAGGACTTGGGTTGAGGGGAATGAGGCTTCTTCCCATCCTGGACCTTGAGCATTCCAAAGCATACACTCCCTAGTGTGGGCTGGGCACTCGTCTCCTAATGGGGTAAGCACCAAAGTGGATTCCTTAGGTTCATTGCCCTCTCCTTGTGATGGGGGAGTGGTGTAAAACTCATCGGGAATTGAAATCCCTTTCCTTGTGGAAGGAGGGAATTTCCATTGAGTGGGGTCAAAAGGATCATAGAAATTGAAACTCT
Source organism: Amorphophallus konjac (assembly GCA_022559845.1). NCBI lineage: Eukaryota > Viridiplantae > Streptophyta > Magnoliopsida > Alismatales > Araceae > Amorphophallus > Amorphophallus konjac. The sequence goes on from CM040118.1 coordinate 222,381,522, forward strand.
TATGGAGGGATCCCTCTATGTCCTTGGATAGGTTGGCCCAAGTAGGACGTTCCCCGATGCATGTTGAACCTTCATCGACAAGGGGCAACAACAAGAGTGTGGACTCACTAGGAAGTGTGACCTTGAGGAGAGGAGAGCATTTTTTTGTGGGGCTCATTGGGTCAAGTTCCCTAGGGGTTGGCAGGAAGATTAGAAGCTCACTAGTGCATTGGCCTATAGTGCAAATAGATGTAATGGAGCCAATGGATGAGTAGGTAAAGGCAAGGTACTTGGGCTTAATGGGTTCCATGGTCAACATGCTAGTCAACCCCATTTGATAACTCAAACTCCTAAGTAGGTCTTCAAGGGTTTCCACAAGGCAAAAGGATTGATATGTTATGTGACGAGAATGACATGGCACTAGTTGAACTTGCTCTATGGGGAGGTAGCACGGGGTTGAAGGGTACAAGATGGGACCTTTCTTGAGCCAGGTAGCTAGGGGCTCCTCTATGGTTAGCTCACCAGTGGGTGGGATGAGTTGCTCATGTTGGGGTTCGGGTTGGTTTTGTGCAATGGGGATTTGAGGCTCATTTTCCACTTTAACTGATCGCTTTTGAATGGTTTGCTCAGACTTGGAGAGGGCTTGGTTATAAGAATTTGGGAAGTGGAACCTTTTCTTGTCTCCCGGGGATTGCAAGTGACACCCTTTTCCTTCGGGGTCTATGATTGCTTGTTGTTCTTCCATCCATTCTTTTCCCACAATAATATGTGACCCCAGGGGCCGAATTTTGCACCATGCTCCACTACTCCATGTAATGGATTTGGAGGGAATGCGACTTACACAAGGTACATAGAACTCTACGAAAACCCATTCCCCATGGATGACAATTTTCCCTTCTTGTGACAAGGAGTTCACAAGAGTTTGGGAGACATAATTTCCCGATTGGTACTCATCAAGGAACACAGTGGTGATTTTGTTGTGGGGTAGGACTACTTTGAAGCTAAAGGACATGGTGAACCGGTCACCGTGGGAATTGGGATTCATGGTGTTATTGGAAGAAGATGAATGCCTTGATAATGAGTTCCACTAGGAGTGGTCATGCAAAGTTGGGTGGGCTATGCAAGGGTGTGCGAATGCACCTAAGAAAAAATTAGTGTGACCCAAGACTAGACTTGTAAGGACAAGTCTATGACCGCTCTGATACCACTTGATGTGGCACAGCCCAAAGACCACTAAATATGATGAGATAACCCTAGGACTTAGACCCGCAAGCATACAAGCGCTCAATGATTCTCACAATGACGATTTTTGCTCACCCGATTCACACGTTCACTCGGTGGGTCCGAGAGATAATGATGAAGGTCCGGGGCGGGACCCAATTGTTCTAATGGACTTACAATGCTAGGGCTGACCCCAAATGAGTCTAGGATACCCAACTTTGTGGGCGGCTGGCCCGCAAGGCGGGGGGCTTGGTGGCACTCACTCACGGTCCGCGGTGGACACTAACAAACTAGCATGCAAGTTCGAGCCCTCTTCTCACCGCCGACGAGCAATCAAAGCAATACTAAACTAGCAGGAAAAAGGCTACTAAGGATAGTATCAGAAGCTCACCTGATCGGTGTGAAGACACCGATCCCGATCGGAGACGAGGGCGCGCCGGGAGGCGAGGGTATGCACCCGATCGCCGCGGCGATGTAGCTTGACCTGAAATTGCAAACGGTACAGCACTACTCCTCACGCAGGAGGGGTGATCTTGGGGTGGGGGTTATGCTTAATACATTCAAAACTACCTCCACGCAGGGAGGGGCCTTCAGCCGGCCAAGCGGGGTGGGGAGAGATGCAAAGGAAACCGAGTTTTCGAGCTTCGCCGATTCTGTCTAGCTTCTGTAATTCTGGATAGGGAGTCGATGTTGATGCAGCCAATAAATCCACCGAGCTCAGAATCTCATGAGACTTGCGCCAAAAGATTGCTAACCGGAGAGGGGTGCGGCTTGAATTTTTGGATGACGTTCTGATCTGGGGGCTGACTGCTCCGGCGACTTGAAGATGGATGCAGCTCTGGTCTCTGGCCGAGCTCAGTCTGAAATGGCAGGTTGCAGAAGCGGGCACGGTCGCTCCTGAGCTCCAAATCTGGCACCGCTGGACTCGTTGGAATCGTATACGAGTCTACTTTGCAGCAAAACAAATGGGGAAGTCTTCTGATGTCGGAGATGAGCTGGGTGTCCAGAGAAGTGGATGGTGGTTGGGGCAGACTGTGAGGAGGCAGACCGGCGTGGTTGTGGTATAAAATTGGTATCTCTGGTTGTCGGATGCCGAATGGGATTCCGCCTTCTGTTCCTGGATTCTGACAGGGGGAGGAAGAACTTTGTTGAAGACCCTGAAGACTGGTTCCTTCAAGGATCGTCGTGGGAGAGTCTTCTCTGCCGCTCTGGCTCCTGGTCTGAGAGGTTCTGCGCAGTCGGGGAAGAACAGCCTTCACGGACGGCCACGAACTCAGAATGGAGTGATTCCACCTCGCCTGCGAAGAGCACAGGGAGGCCTTTCCAGAAAGTTAGGCCACGCCACCAGCAGAAGCAGGATGCAGTCGTGGACGTCGCTGCAACAGAGTGCTAAACTGCAGGTCGGCCTGCACACAAAGCTGGAGTGGAGAAGAGAGGAGGGGGTGAACTTGGCTTGAGGGGAGAGGAGGGGTGCGACCTAGGGAGCAAGGAGGGAAGGGGAGGTTCGAATTTGGGCTTTGGAATGAGTTAATTCAGCCTTGGGAAGGTGGAGATATGCTTAGGGAAGTGAAAGGGGTAGGTGGTGGTTGGAGGGTGGGGTTTTGAGTGGTGGAACTTCCTTGGGACTAGGTGAGGATTAAAGAGGGGTTGTGGGAAGTTGTGGGGAGTTAATGGAGGTAGGTGGGGGTTGGAAGTGGTTGAGAGGGGGAGGAGAGAGAGTGAATTTCGAAATTTAGAGAGAGGAGGAGAGAGAATGGAGAGATAATGAGAGAGAGAGAGATATTGAGAGAGTTTGAAAGGGTTTTCTTCAATATTCATCAAAAGTTAGTACATGGAGGGAGATGGGGGCTATTTATAGGCAACCCATCTTTACAAGACAAAAATAACCCTAACATTTAAGGCAAAAGACCAAACATGTCCTAGACTCAGTCCAATAGGCCCAAACTAAGGTATTAGGGCCCAATTAGACCAAATAGGGGAAATGGACTAGTACAACATGACATAATAAAAGGAAATACATGCGACATGACCCAATAAAAGGAAAATTACATATGATAAGACTCAATAAAGGAGGATACATAAGATGAGAATGAGTCGACCCAAATCAAGGGTGTGCAGGCGACCCGAGCCATAGCGAGTGTCGTGAGATGTCCTCATCAAGACCCCTTACTCTGACACTAACCTCATGTCAACAAATAAACCACGTCACCTCCCAGCACCTTGTCGGCACAGACGAATAAACCTTTGACTCAGACCTTCCGTCTGAGGCCATGAACAAAAAGACCCTTGCTTTGACTCCGATCTTCCATCCAAATCAACAAATAAAAAGACTTCTTTCCTTCGGCCCAGACCTTCCGGCTAGATTCGATGAATAAAAAGACCCCTTTGCTTTGGCACTCACCCCGTGTCAACGAATAAACCATGTCAGCTCTCGACACCTTGTCGACATTGGAAAATAAACCTTTGTGATGCGGGACGGACACGCGACATGGAACTCTAGCTCGCGGGTGTCCCTAGAGAGGGAAGACGTGGGACTGTGCACGATTGAGAAACCGGCAGCGAGTCTCAGGTATCGGCCTTTCCGCGTTAACTCGGGTCGAGTCATGGGACGCTCACTCACTCTCACTCTCGCAACGGTGATAAAATGATAACAAGCTAGATAATCTAACACTCATGCAGCGGCATATACAAAAATATACGAGTAAAGCAATGGCTACGAGGAGGGTGGCGAGTGTACCTCCACGCTCCGGGCGTGGGGAAGACGTTCCCGACCAAGTATGGTAACTCCCGGTAACAATGGTAAAAGTTAATTACAATAGTGAAATCTATTGCCCACTCCACACAGGGAGGTAAAGGGCTACAAGTGGGGCCCGGGAGGACCGACCCTGGGTTGACGGGCAGCAATCTGGAGGTGTGTACGGCACGAACTCGGCCTGTTGGTCCGACTCGGCACTATTCTAACTCGGTGCTGCGCCAACTCGGTTGCTGACTCACTGGACAGCAAGCAACGGTTTCCAAAGGAACGTCACCTTATTGAGATCTTCCGGAGGCGCCGCTTGGCTGGTACGATGGAAGGGCGTCCCTGAACGACTCCCTGAAGGGGCGGCTCCTGAAGTGGATTTTTGAAAGTTATTTCTGAATATCTTCTGGACTATAATTTCGGACCTGCACAGGGAACAGATCTGCGGGCATCGGGGACACGAATTACGACGCTTAGATCCGGAGGCCGATCGAGGCGTGGCTGGTACCGTTGGAAAGAGCACCCATAGATCTACAACATATAATTTTGACAGCTCCATCCACCGAACGGATTGAAAAGGAAATTGACTGCAAGACTATTTTTGTTTCTGACTCGGACTGACAGACACACAGGGCAGAGATGAATATGCCTGAAACAGACCTTTGACCGAGGACTCAATGATTTTTGTTGACTCAACAAAAATTATGGTGGAAGGGGGTATACGTGAGGAACACAAGGGAATGTTTGTGGATTTTCTAAAATTTTATAAGTGGGTGGGGAAATTGCAACAAAGAGACTCTATCCCGTAGGTCTGCAAAAGGGCAGATTATTGAGAGGAAAAACACAAATATGGGAAAAATATCAAATGGACTCCAATTGACACGAAATTTTAACTGGAGGTTAGGGGAGCTGGACAGAACAAACCCTCAAAATTAAGGCTCAATCAAACAACAAGAACCAGAGATACAATTTCAGAGGAGAGGTTCTATCCTGATTTGAACAGAACTTCCATGTAGCGGCGGTGGCGGTGCGACGGCGGCACGAACGGTGGCAGCGGCAGCAGAGGTGAACTCAGAGGGGCTAAGGAGAATGGGTATCACACCCTATAGGGCTGGAGGAAGAAGATGAACCAGGGGGAGAGAGGTAAGGGGCGCACCCTTCAAGAGAGCAAATGCCAATTTCTGAAATTTTATATGATTAATTCTACTAAAATTGTGAAATACAAGCTATTTATAATAAATGAAAAAAGACTCTAAATGACCTCAGATCTAGGGTTAGGGAGGGCAAACTAGGGAGTTCAAAAGTTTTTATCCCATGTTGATGTGACACAACCTAGGACTCAACAAGCAAGCACAATTAAGCATTCAAAAACGGACTGATAATAGCAACCGCTCACCCGATGCTCACTAAGACCCGTGGTAACTTGGCAATGCCAAGGAGAGGTTGTGTGGGCTAGGCCCTTGCTGGTAGAGGGCCAGCATGGCCAAGGTTTGATTCCCCAAGGGTACGGCTGCCCAAATCAAGGGTCCGACAAAGTGCCAAAGGGCACGGGTTCCACTCTCTTCCCACGGTGATCACTCAAGACAATGGGGCTTGAGGATCGAGCTCTCACTCGCATAACCAGCGGAACTAGAACGAATATTGAAAGACAAGAACTAAATGGAGTGAAGGATTGAACACTTACTCGACCGGTTTGAAGAAACCGGTCCCGGTCGGAGACGAGGGCGAGCGAGGAGGCGAGTGGATCCCCACACGCCGCGTCGGGGTAGCTTGACCTGCCCAAACAAGTTACACCACTACACCTCTCGCAGGAGGGGGATCTTGGGGTGGGGGTTAATGAGATTACAAACAATACTACCGCCACGTAGGGAGGGGCCTTCAGCCGGCCAAGCGGGGCGGGGAAATTAGACTAAACAGGGATGACTAAGTAACAGCACCGAATCTGCTTGCTGTCTGTGAACAGGGACTGATAGTCGGTGTTACTGCTGTAGAACCTGATCAAGAATTTTGCTGGTGGCGAGACCAGTGGGAAAATCTTCGTAGCTGAGAAGGGAATGCCTCAGAATTTCTTTAATTTCTTCTGGAGTCGCTGCTGGCTGGGATAGAAGTTTGAACAGATTCTCAGATTCTCGGATCGACAGCTGCAGACTTCTAACAGCAGATTGCAGAGAATTCCTCGACAGCTCCCGACCTCGGAATCAAGCGCCGTCAGATTGGTTGGAATCGTGGACGAGTCCTCTTCGCAGAAAAACTGACGGGGAAGCAAACCGACGTCGGAGAAGACTAGGGGATGCAGAACAATGGCGACTGGTCGGTGCAGACTGTGGGTAGCAGATCTGCGTAGCTGAGGGAGAAATATGAGAACTCCGGATCACGAACGCCGAATGAAGTTCTGTTTCTTGATTCTGGAAGTAGACTGGACGATGAAGAATTTTGAAGAAGAACTTGTGGGCTGATTCTTCCGGGGTTCGTCGTGGTAGAGCTCCTCATCTGGCTCAGGTTCTCAGCCAAGGCAGAACTGTGCAGTTGTGGGAGAATGGTCCTCCTGGACGGCTCGGAGATCGGAAGAAGATGAAACCACTTCTGTTGCGAAGGAGACTGGTAGACGCTTCCGACGATGGCTCTTGGGTCTTCAAACTCGTCCGGAGGAAGTCGTGGTGGCCGCTGAAATTTGCTGGTTCATCTGTAACCTCTGGACAGCAAACTGCAACTTCGAAGTAGCTTCCAATGACCAAGAAAGAAGAAGGGGAAGGGGGTAGATGAGTGTGGGAGTGACCCCTGGTTGTAAGGGGATCTTGGAGGGGGTGTTCTAAGGTGTGGGAGGTGGAGAATAAGGTCTGGAAGAGGGTCCAATAGATGGTGGTAGTGGGGGCTGCGAATTTGGGAAGGTGGGTGAGAGGGAAAGGGTATTTGAAAATGGGTTTAAGGGTGGGGTTAATTTGTTTGTCTTGGGAATGGGGGGGTTGTGTTGGGGAAGGGAATGGGTGCTTGGGGTAGTGGGAAGGGTGCTTGGGAAAGTGGGAAGGGTAGTTGGGGGTTGGATGGTGAGGAGAGGATTGGTGGAGGGGGTCTTTGGAAGGGATGGAGTATTGATGAAGGTTGTGGGGAATGGGAAGAGGCTTAAATGGGGTAGGTGGGGAGTGGAGGTGGTTGGGAAGGGAGGAGAGAGAAGAAAATTTGAATTTGGGTGTTGAGGAGAGAGAAAGTGGAGTGAAAAAGAGAGATTAAGAGAGGGAAGGGTGGGGAATCTCTCCCGTAGGGTTTCTCACCCAAAAAAAGGAATCTCTCCACTAGATAAGAAGTGTAAACTCTCAAAATGGCAAGTTTTTTATTCATTGATTCATTAAGTTGAAATGGGGGGGAATGGGGTCCTATATATAGGAAACCCACATTTCTACAAAAGTCCTTGACAATTGACTCAATGACAAATAACCGAGGGGGTAAGGGAGAGCCCTTGGGCCAAGTCCAATGAATTGGGCCCAATAGCTAACTAGACAACCTAATGACACTCAAACTTAGGGAAATGAACACAAGACCTAGGAACATGACTCAAATAAAAGGGAAAATACATCAAATGACTCAAATAAAAATTACATAGGACTCAAAATTAAATGACTAGACCATGCCGGATGCAACCGGGGCGAGGAGACGAGCTGTGAACGTGGACATGGGAGGTGATGTCCCCATCATACTCCCGGGGTGCGGAGAACTCGACTCCGTCGAGTAAGTGTCCTTCCCTCCTTGGAGGGTGTAGAAGTGGTACTGCCCTCAAGTCTTCCGAACGAGACCGATCCATCCACCTGCCGAGATAGCGCTCGTATACCTTGCTCCTGGTAGTAGTGACATGTTCATCCAATATTCGTTCAATGCGCTCACGCTGGGCTCTCTTGGCTGGTGGACTCTCCTCACGGGTGGGTGCTCTCTCAACGGAGGGAATATGCTCAATATCCTCACTAGGTACCACCGTGGGTCCCTTGTATGGCACTAGGTCGGCGACACTGAATGTGGGACTTACCCCATATTCCTCGGGGAGATCTAACTCATAGGCATTTGCACCAATGCGTCTCAGGACCTGGAAGGGACCAGCCCCACGTGGCCTCAATTTGGAGATGGCTCCCGGGGAGAGCCTCTCCGTTCTTACCATCACAAAGTCACCCTCATGGAATTCTTGGTGACATCGATGAGAGTCGGCTCGCCTTTTATAAGTCACATTCTTCTTGCTAATGTGCTTGCGGATCTCTTTATGCAATGTTGTGAATGCAGACATTATAGGGGTGATGGGTGGACCTGGGCAACCAAAAGTAGACCTATCATGTAATGATGTAGTGTAGACTTTGGTCAGCCTAGGTGGGCCGGGGCACCCGTAGGTGGCCCTATCATGCAAAGTGGTGATAAATATCGGGGGACCCGGACATCCGTAGATGCCTTTGACATGCTTAAGACCCATCATGAATGAAGGTAGACCATTACATCCGAACATGGACCACTCATACTTTTTACTCGACATGTGGGTGATATGAATGAATGGACCCAACATAGTGTTCATGCCAAGTGGTGTGGTAAGCCTAGACACATGCATGTTTTTCCCAAGGGTGACTTCCATGTGTATAGGTGTGGGACAACCTTTGAACTCCCATTGGAAAGGATCGAATGGATCTAAGAAGGTGGTCATCATGGGGTGGAGCACAACCTTATTACCTAGGGATATGTGGCCCAAGGTCATGGCTCCCAAGGTGTAACCCGGGTCTAGGATGGGGTGGATTGGGTCAAATATGGTGGGTTGGGTTAGGGAAAGGTGGGTGGTGGATAAGGTGGTTGGGTCACATAGGGGTCTAGGCTCCCATAGGAAGGGATCAGAGGGGTAGTGGAAAAGTCTTCCTAGAGGGTGGCACTCTATGTTTTCAAGGTACCCTAACGTTGAGTCATCCTCCTCCAAGATAATTGGGCCAAGGTCTCTAGTGGGTTGGCCAATTAAAGCAATTAGAATCTTGATGGGTGGAAAGTGGGCCAAGATTGGTTTCTCATCCTTGGGGAGAAAGAGGAGGATTTCACTCGTATAATGGCCACTAGTGTAGATGGAGGTGATGGAACCGGTGGCGGGGTAAGCTAGGAAGGGTCCACTAGAGTAGATGAGTCTAAACTCCAATGGTCCTATGGCTAGCATATTGGTCAGGTAGACTTGCCATTGTAAACAGTCCACTAGGTCCCCTAAGCCTTCCACAAAGTAGGAGGTTTGAAGTGTGACATGGGAAGACCGGGTGGGCATAATTTGGACTTGATATGCCAAGGGTGAGAGGTAAGGTGGTGAGCTAGGAATGGTGGGGCCTTGCTTAAGCCATTGGAGTATGGACTCATTCATGGTTAGGGTGTGCGGCTCATGAGGACCCGAACTAGGAGAGGTGGGTGGAAGTGGGGGGTCTAGGATGTTCTCTATGGTGGGAGGTGAATCCGGATTGGCATCCATCTCCACTTGGGTAGGAGTGTGGGCCACAACATCCAAGGATAATGGGGTAGGATAGTCTATGGTGGGTGGAGTGATAATGGTCAGTGCATGGTACCCTCGGGGTGGTGAACATGGGTGGACATGGGTTGGGCTTGGTCGGGGAAGTTCATGGGTGGGAGTTGGGTTCGGGGGTGAAAGATCGGTTGGTTGAAGAGGTTTGGATTGGGGTGTGTAGATCTTTCTAAGATCGGCCCTCATTTCATCCCAAGATTCAATGGGTGCTTCCCCTTTGGCTTCTCTCAAACCTACAATGTTCTCCCATTCTTTCCTAGCTTGGCGCCAAAGTAAACTCTTGGCATAGTTGACTTGGACAAGCCCTGACAGGGTAAACCTCCCAAAGTGTTGGTCTATGGACTTCTCCCATTCTAGATATATGCTAGGGCGGGATCCATCAAACACAAAGGCATCTAATGGGCCTAAGAGTGGCGAATATGCCATGTATGAGGTAGTCATGATAGTGGATAAGGGTGATGCATGCAATGGCCCTAGGACAAGACTTAGTAGAGACAAGTCTAGAACTTGCTCTGATACCAATTGATGTGACACAACCTAGGACTCAACAAGCAAGCACAATTAAGCATTCAAAAACGGACCGATAATAGCAACCGCTCACCCGATGCTCACTAAGACCCGTGGTAACTTGGCAATGCCAAGGGGAGGTTGTGTGGGCTAGGCCCTTGCTGGTAGAGGGCCAGCAAGGCCAAGGTTTGATTCCCCAAGGGTACGGCTGCCCAAATCAAGGGTCCGACGAAGTGCCAAAGGGCACGGGTTCCACTCTCTTCCCACGGTGATCACTCAAGACAATGGGGCTTGAGGACCGAGCTCTCACTCGCATAACCAGCGGAACTAGAATGAATATTGAAAGACAAGCACTAAATGGAGTGAAGGATTGAGCACTTACTCGACCGGTTTGAAGAAACCGGTCCCGGTCGGAGACGAGGGCGAGCGGGGAGGCGAGTGGATCCCCACACGCCGCGTCGGGGTAGCTTGACCTGCCCAAACAAGTTACACCACTACACCTCTCGCAGGAGGGGGATCTTGGGGTGGGGGTTAATGAGATTAAAAAAAATACTACCGTCACGTAGGGAGGGGCCTTCAGCCGGCCAAGCGGGGTGGGGAAATTAGACTAAATAGGGATGACTAAGTAACGGCACCGAATCTGCTTGCTGTCTGCGAACAGGGATAGATAGTCGGTGTTACTGCTGTAGAACCTGATCAAGAATTTTGCTGGTGGCGAGACCAGTGGGAAAATCTTCGTAGCTGAGAAGGGAATGCCTCAGAATTTCTTTAATTTCTTCTGGAGTCGCTGCTGGCTGGGATAGAAGTTTGAACAGATTCTCAGATTCTCGGACCGACAGCTGCAGACTTCTAACAGCAGATTGCAGAGAATTCCCCGACAGCTCCCGACCTCGGAATCAAGCGCCGTCAGATTGGTTGGAATCGTGGACGAGTCCTCTTCGCAGAAAAACTGACGGGGAAGCAAACCGACATCGGAGAAGACTAGGGGATGCAGAACAATGGCGACTGGTCGGTGCAGACTGTGGGTAGCAGATCTGCGTAGCTGAGGGAGAAATATGAGAACTCCGGATCACGAATGCCGAATGAAGTTCTGTTTCTTGATTCTGGAAGTAGACTGGACGATGAAGAATTTTGAAGAAGAACTTGTGGGCTGATTCTTCTGGGGTTCGTCGTGGTAGAGCTCCTCATCTGGCTCAGGTTCTCAGCCAAGGCAGAACTGTGCAGTTGTGGGAGAATGGTCCTCCTGGACGGCTCGGAGATCGGAAGAAGATGAAACCACTTCTGTTGCGAAGGAGACTGGTAGACGCTTCCGAAGATGGCTCTTGGGTCTTCAAACTCATCCGGAGGAAGTCGTGGTGGCCGCTGCAATTTGCTGGTTCATCTGCAACCTCTGGACAGCAAACTGCAACTTCGAAGTAGCTTCCAATGACCAAGAAAGAAGAAGGGGAAGGGGGTAGATGAGTGTGGGAGTGACCCCTGGTTGTAAGGGGATCTTGGAGGGGGTGTTCTAAGGTGTGGGAGGTGGAGAATAAGGTCTGGAAGAGGGTCCAATAGATGGTGGTAGTGGGGGCTACGAATTTGGGAAGGTGGGTGAGAGGGAAAGGGTATTTGAAAATGGGTTTAAGGGTGGGGTTAATTTATTTGTCTTGGGAATGGGGGGGTTGTGTTGGGGAAGGGAATGGGTGCTTGGGGTAGTGGGAAGGGTGCTTGGGAAAGTGGGAAGGGTAGTTGGGGGTTGGATGGTGAGGAAAGGATTGGTGGAGGGGGTCTTGGGAAGGGATGGAGTATTGATGAAGGTTGTGGGGAATGGGAAGAGGCTTAAATGGGGTAGGTGGGGAGTGGAGGTGGTTGGGAAGGGAGGAGAGAGAAGAAAATTCGAATTTGGGTGTTGAGGAGAGAGAAAGTGGAGTGAAAAAGAGAGATTAAGAGAGGGAAGGGTGGGGAATCTCTCCCGTAGGGTTTCTCACCCAAAAAAAGGAATCTCTCCACTAGATAAGAAGTGTAAACTCTCAAAATGGCAAGTTTTTCATTCATTGATTCATTAAGTTGAAATGGGGGGGAATGGGGTCCTATATATAGGAAACCCACATTTCTACAAAAGTCCCTGACAATTGACTCAATGACAAATAACCGAGGGGGTAAGGGAGAGCCCTTGGGCCAAGTCTAATGAATTGGGCCCAGTAGCTAACTAGACAACCTAATGACACTCAAACTTAGGGAAATGAACACAAGACCTAGGAACATGACTCAAATAACAGGGAAAATACATCAAATGACTCAAATAAAAATTACATAGGACTCAAAATTAAATGACTAGACCATGTCGGATGCAACCGGGGCGAGGAGACGAGCTGTGAACGTGGACATGGGAGGTGATGTCCCCATCACATGTGGTTTGGAACCACATTAAACTATATTAAAGGGAGGGGGGCGCCCCCTTGACCAATGGGTGTCCAAATTGGACTTTTTGGTCCAATTGTCTCCCATGACTAGTCCAAACTTCTAGATGCCACCTAGGACCTTTGACCAGCCCCACATGGACCCAAATGGTGCCACTTGGACCAATAAGGAAGGAGTGAGGGCCCCCTTGCTAGTCCTACTGACAATTTGCACAAAAACCCAACGAATCCAAGGGAATGACACATTGGCTTATAAAGCCTTATAATTGCGTACATACTTTCTCGAGGATATAAAAGCAAACTAAAAGGACACAAGTGCAAAAATAAAAGTCAGTGCTCGACGTCGATTTCAATCAACTCTCCCCGGGCGGGAGGAACTCGACCCCGTCGAGTGAGGGGTACGACTGCTCCGGTAGCTCCGGCGGATCCGTCACCGAACCTGGAGGCGCGGAGTACACTCCACTCCAAGTAATCGACACCTGCTCATCCCGTATAGATTCGATATGCACACGCTGCTGGGGAATGAGGCTAGAGGTGGACACTCCGGGGTGGGGTCACTCTCAAATGAAGGGAGGCGGCTAGAAGACTCACTAGGAATCACCGCTAAGTCCCTTATGTGACTAGATCCGATATGTCACGTAGAGCCGATCCCAAAGTACGATAAGTCTCGTACTAGAAAGGGACTAACAACGCGAGCGCACAAAACCGACTTGACTCAACGTATGCACAGACACACAATGCACTCGACAAAAAAACCGGACGAAACAAAGATGCACACAGACTCCAAACAAACCTAATGTTAGCATGACCCGTACGTGGGTGACGGCGGACCAGGACACCGGAATATGTGCCATGCATGCATGTTATGTAATTGGAGATGGGTGGCATGGGGAACACCTAAACGTCCAAGTATGACCCAGTCATGCATGGACGGCCCTTTGGATTTGGGAGACTTGAGAGGGCTAGGAGAGCTGGGTGTGGAAGAGCCCGGTGTGGGTGTATCGAGGATGGGCTTAGGTGGGCCGGGGAAACCAAAGTCTTCATTACCCCCAAATGATGGTTCGGACCTATTGCTATGTGGAGGTTGCTTGGCCCGAGTGGAAAATGTGTGATAGTGAACTCGCTGAAGAAGTGGAGTGAATATGAAAGCCCGGGAGGTTCACTAGCGAAGGGGTCAAAAGGGTCGAAGAAGGTATGACCCCGTGAGATGAGTTCCAACATGACATGGTCCCAAGTTTGGAATTCATAGTCACTGTCATACATTATGATCGGTGGGACGATGATCATGTCTAGAAAATAGAATTCCTCCCTTGGGTAAAAGGGAATGAAGTCGGGCTCGGCCGACAAGGGGAGGAATAAGAGGATCTCCGTGGTGACACAACCCACGGTGCACTCGGAGGTAATGGATCCTAAGGCCGGATGGGTGAAGCTAAGACTAGTGGATTGGTCGAAACCTCGGGCCAATGAGTGAGTCAACTTTCATTGTGCGTCTAATCCCACAATAAAGTCATACAAAGTGTCAACATGGTGACTAGACCGGAATGTGGTATGGAAGGAGTTGACGGGCACTAGTGGTAGGGTGGGGTCCATATGTGGATAGGAAGGTGGAACCAAGCCATCCTTGAGCCAACTATGTAGTGGCTCGGCGATGAAAAGCGTACCCGTTAGAAACATGGGTGGCTCGGACCTTGGTGGCTCCAAATGGGAGGGCTCCGAAATAAGATCGGAAGATGAGGGTGATGATAATGGAGCTCTCATGGGTGGGGAAGGATTCCCCGACTGGAGTGGCACCGGGAAGTACCCTTCCATCCGATCTACCCCTGTAGTCAACCGATCCAGGCTTGTACTCAACCCCTTCATTGCTCCCATAACGGCTCGGAACATTCCAGCCACTTCATCGGGACTATGGACTCGAGGTGTGGCCATGGTGGCCAAGATGGGGTTGGATCCCCTAGGAATGGATATGCAAGGCCATTTTTTGTTATTGTTTTATAAGTGAAATGTTATGCCACCTAATGCAAGCACCTAGACACGACTTAGAATGTGATGCAAATGCAAAGTTGGAATGTACTAACTAATGCACACTAAGGACCCTAGACTTAAACCAAGACTCGGTACGTGGCGGAGTTAATCGATCCAAAGATCACTCGCATAAGTGTGCGGCCTTCCCGATAGGCGTAGCCTAACGTTCGGACAACACCTTTTGATATACCGACTATTGGGATGCAAGTGCAACCTAGACCGACTTAGACAATGACCAGACGTAAATGACACTTTTTTTTTGTTTTAAACACCCTAGACTCAACTGGCGCTCTGAAACCAAATTGATGCGGGACGGACACGCGACCTGGGACTCTTGCTCGTGGGTGTCCCTAGGGAGGGAAGACGTGGGACCGTGCACGATTGAGAAACCGGCAGTGAGTCTCAGGTATCGGTCTTTCCGCGTTAACTCAGGTCGAGTCACGGGACGCTCACTCACTCTCGCTCTCGCAGCGGTGATAAAATGATAACAAGCTTGATAATCTATCACTCATGCAGCGGCATACAAAAATATACGAGTAAAGCAATGCCTACGAGGAGGGTGGTGAGTGTACCTCCATGCTCCGGACGTGGGGAAGACGTTCCCGGCCAAATACGGTAACTCCCGGTAACAATGGTAAAAGTTAATTACAACAGTGAAATCTATTGCCCACTCCACGCAGGGAGGTAAAGGGCTACAAGTGGGGCCCGGGAGGACCGACCCTAGGTTGACGGGCAGCAATCTAGAGGTACGTACGGCACGAACTCGGCCTACTGGTCTGACTCGGCACTATTCCAACTCGGTGCTGCGCCAACTCGGTTGTTGACTCACTGGACAGTAAGCAACGGTTTCCAAAGGAACATCGCCTTCCTGAGATCTTTCGGAGGCGCCGCTTGGCTGGTACGATGGCAGGGCATCCCTGAACGACTCCCTGAAGGGGCGTCTCCTGAAGTTGATTTTTGATATTTATTTCTGAATATCTTCTAGACTACAGTTTCAGACCTGCACATGGAACTGATCTCCAGGCCTCGGCGACACGAATTACGACGCTCAAATTCGAAGGCCGATCGAGGCGTGGCTGGTACCGTTGGAAAGAGCACTCATAGATCTACAACATATAATTTTGACAGCTCCATCCACCGAACGGATTGAGAATGAAATTGACTGCAATACTGGTTTTGTTTTTGACTCGGACTGACAGACACACAGGGCAGAGATGAATCTGCCTGAAACAGACCTTTGACCGAGGGCTCAATGATTTTTTTTGACTCAACAAAAATTATGGTGGAAGGGGGTATACGTGAGAAACACTAGGGAATGTTTGTGGATTTTCTAAAATTTTCTAAGTGGGTGGGGAAATTGCAACAAGGAGACTCTGTCCCGTAGGTCTACAAAACATCAGATTACTGAGAGGACAAACAAAAATACGGGAAAAATATAAAATGGGCTCAAATGACACGAAATTTTAACTGGAGGTTAGGAGAGATGGAAAGAACAAACCCTCAAAATTAGGGCTCAATCAAACAACAAGAACCAGAGATACAATTTCAGAGGATAGGTTCTGTCCTGATTTGGACAGAACTTTGATGTAGCGGCGGTGGCGGCGCGACGGCGGCGGCGGCAGCAGAGGTGAACTCAGAGGGGCTAAGGAGAATGGGTATCACACCCTAGAGGGCTGGAGGAAGAAGATTAACCAGGGGGAGAGAGGTAAGGGGCGCACCCTTCAAGAGAGCAAATGCCAATTTCTAAAATTTCATATGATTAATTCTACTAAAATTGTGAAATACAAGCTATTTATAATAAATGAAAAAAGACTCTAAATGACCTCAGATCTAGGGTTAGGGAGGGCAAACTAGGGAGTTCAAAAGTTTTTATCCCATGTGATTTGGAACCACATTAAACTATATTAAAGGGAGGGGGGCGCCCCCTTGACCAATGGGTGTCCAAATTGGACTTTTTGGTCCAATTGTCTCCCATGACTAGTCCAAGCTTCTAGATGCCACCTAGGACCTTTGACCAGCCCCACATGGACCCAAATGGTGCCACTTGGACCAATGAGGAAGGAGTGAGGGCCCCCTTGCTGGACCTACTGATAATTTGCACAAAAACCCAAAGAATCCAAGGGAATGACACATTGGCTTATAAAGCCTTACAATTGCGTACATACTTTCCCAAGGATATAAAAGCAAACTAAAAGGACACAAGTGCAAAAATAAAAGTCAGTGCTCAACGTCCATTCCCATCACTTTGACTCAAACCTTCCACCCAAATCAACGAATATACAAACTTCTCTCTGTCCCATCGGGCCCATTACAAGGCCTTTGACCTAGACCTTCCGTCTAAGTTAGTGAATAAACAATCCTCCTACCGGAACATTAGTTGCCAGTCCCACCGGGATTGGCCTTACCCCATCGGCATAGGCCTTCCGTCTAGGTCGACGCATGAAACCCCACTTCTTCACTTCGGCATCGACCCCATGTCGATGACTAAACATCTCTCGGGCTAAATTTCTCGGCCTGTATGCTCACTGCGGTGAAGCGAACCCCTCATCCCTTCACAGAAGGGGTGAGCGCTTTCCCGTGAATTTACACCAGATCGGTGGTCTACCAGCCCATGAAATAATATGACGAAGAGTCTACACCAGTGGGCCCCGCGCACTCATCCCACGTTTGCGCCACCCACGGGTGGGGGGCATTTGTGGACAACGAAAATTCGCCAGCAAAAATTTCGAGCCGAGCAATGGCAATGGAGAAAGAAAAGAAGAAGTACGTCAACGCGCCTCACAAGCCACGTCGCCGCAACCCTGGGGAGTGTTGGCATACGCACACCGACGCATGTGGGAACAAAAAGGAAATGAAGAAACAATAATAAAAAAGGACAAAGAAAACAAGAAGGGGGTTTTTCCCCATTGAGCTGGCGGCCAAGGCTCTATAGCCCATGAGCCAGTGGCAGATGGAAGCAAAACAAAAATGAGAGGAAAGAAGAAGGAGGGAGGTGAGCTGGTGACCAATGCCCCTCTCCCCTTGAACCGGCAGCTACCCTCCTTGAACCAGAGCCAAAAGGAGAACAAAACATAGAAAGAGAAAAGAAGAAAAGAAAGAAGGAGGAGGGAGGTGATCCGGCGGCTTCATCTCCTCCCCCCTGAACTGGCGGCAACCAAAAGCCCAACACAAAAAAGGGGGAAAAGCATGATCCGGTGGCAAGCTCAACCCTTCATCCGGTGGCAGAAGATGACAAGTGGAGAAACGTCACTTCTTTGACACTGTTCATCCCAATCATGCCGCATCACCTTCTCCTGCCGGATCATCAACAAAAGAAGGGCTAGGCATTCAATGCCATCCCATTGGTTAACAGAAAACTCTGCTTAAAAGAGATTAGCTCCCTCATCAACTAGAAGGTAAAGCTCTGTCTCTACCAGTAGACCGGTGAGAGAACTTTCTCCATCGCCTCAAACCCCCAAGAATGGCAAGCGCTACGAAGCTAAAAGCCCCTGTCTATAGCAGCAAAGTCCCACTAGTCACCATCGGCCAATCATAGGGAGGCACCCCGCCTACCTCTTGCCCCCCTACGTAGACTCTCAACTACTTCGATCAAGGTGAAAAGAGAAGAGGAAGAAGAAGAAAGGTGGGGGGGTTTCGAAGTGCACGTCCCCTCCTATAAAAGGAGCTGAGCCCCGTCAAGAAAGGGCTAGCTAGTTGTGTTGGCTATTAGAGAGGGGATCGGCAAGAAAAATAAACTCAGAGTGGTTGCGCCGACTTCTGCGAAGTGAATAAAAAGTGAGGGAGAGTAGGAGAAGAGAGGTGAGGTTTGGGGGGGAAAGGGGCAATGCTCTGTTCTTCCCCCGCCCCCCTTGTATCTTTTTCCTTTCTTCTAGCTTGTCTGTATATTTTCTCTTTGCTAAAATGTACACCCCCCTTGTAATATGTCATTCTTACAGAGAATGAAAAGAATCTCCTTGATTTCAAGTGAGATGGCCTCCATTTTCTTTCTTTTTTTCTGTCGTGAGTGCCCGGTTCTGGGCTCTACTTTATATTTCTATTTCCCTTTTTTTACGGATCTACTACTTTCATGTTTCGTTGTGCTTGGCACACCTGGGCCCTCCGCACTTCATGTGTATGTGCTCCCGGTGTCTCTAGCATAAACTCATGGAGGGGCCTCTCCAGGTGGAGGTCCAGTTCTTACCCGGTGTCATGGCTCTGGATCCTAATCCTTGGAGGCCATTTCACATCCGCAGTTTTTCTACACCCACCGGTTCTGACCTGTTGTTTCTCTAACTCAGGCGCTGCCACTCTTGTGCACGTCCATGAAAATCTGGGGCCCTCTCGGACTTCCGTTGATGGGCACCCGTTTAACCCCCCCCAGGCTCCGAATGCAGGGGAGATGCTACCGAATTTTCGCCGGAACTCGAACTAATTGATAAACTTGTCAAAAAAATTGTGTAAACAGAATAGCATAGTGATAGAATGTGAAATGGCAACAAAGAAAACTACAAATGATGAACGAGCAGAAGGTAGATAAGATTGTTATCAAGTTTGGAGCCCTGTTGCACATGTGCACTTGCATGGGCATTCCTGCCTAATTTCATGAACCAAAACAGAAAATTTCTGAACATTAAGCACCTTTTTTTGTATGCATCAAGGCATGGCATTCCTGTGCGTGAACTTGTACCAGAGCATATCCCTGTAAAACATCCAAGTGTGCATTAAACTACATGTTGGCCTCTTACTGCCTTCTCATGAGCCAGCATTAAAAAAGGATGAAGAGCTTCATATGTGCAACATAAAATGAAGCATATCATACCCCTTTTTGCATTGGGCTACTTGCATCATAAGTGCATAATTAGTCCACACACATCGCTCTATCATGTGGCCCTATTCAGTGGAGTAACGAAAGTCAGTTTATCGCTTTGCCAACCTCCTTCTCCTTTCTCTGCCATATGCATATCCAGACGCCTATATAGTCAACAAAAAAAAACCATCAAACAAGTATAGTAAAAGAGTGGTAGCATTGCATGCATCTTACCTTGGTCACTCAAATAGTCTAAAACAAAAAAAACCATCAAAAAATAAAGAGAGGACTATAGCACCCCAGATTTTTCGAAGAATAAATAAATAAAATCAAAGCATATAATATGGACTTAAAAGGGCTAAATAATACACTAATAAGTTAAGGCCTTAGGAATTACGGCTTAATTAATAAATAAAAGCCCAATTAATAATCAAGGATTAGGCCCACCAAAATAAGAATTTATTTAGGGTTATCTGAATTATTTAAGCATTTAAAAAGGTTTAATGTGATAATAAATGAATTATGTGTTAATTTAAATTAATTTAAAGGCCCTATATTAACCAAAGGGTTAAGCCCACTTAAAGTAGGCCCATAGACCAAAATCTAAGTCTTTTAGGCCCAAGCCCACATCTAGAGACGTAATTAGGGATTTTAAATGGATAAATAGGATAACTATGGGATAAATATAGGAGGAGTTTGAAGACAATTCAAATTCTGGCGCCCTAGCTAGTAGCGGTCTATCGCAAGACCGCTACTTGATGGAGGCAGTCCAGACGCGACTGTTACTTCTTTCCAAAGACGGGATTCTTAGAGGCGTGAAAAAATTAGATTTTTGGCATCTCAATCTCTTAGGTTCGATGCTATTTGGCATTTAAACCTATCTAAGACTCTAAGGGATTTATTCTAACACCAATAATGACTCTTAGATCGATCTAATCCCTCAAACCCTAGCCAAACTCTATAAATAGAGCCTAGAATTGACCTGCGCGAACCCTAATGTTGGAGCGCATGGTTCGAAGGTAAAACGATGTTATCTCAGGTTAGTCCTCTCGAGGAATTTCTTCTAATTGGTTTGGTCTAATGTCTCTCCAAATCTCATGCTAGGAGTTCAAGCCGTTGGAAAGTTAGAAGCCCCCAAAGTTGCTGTTTCTCTACAGTCCACACAAAAAATAGTGTGTCGCTCCAAGGAGGATCGTAAGTTTAGAAGCCCTAATCGAGGTAACTTCATGTCAAGTCTTTAGAATAAGTTATTCTCCTTTATGTCTTCTACCTACCCTCCAAGTTTCATGAATTTAGGTCAAGAGGTTGAAGAGTTAGAAGGTCAGGAAATCACCGGTTCCACGTAGGACGGACAGGAGCCAGCATCGACTTCTAGCCCAAAATTCGAAGTCTAGAGCCTTTCTCAGCCGTAGGTTATCTCATGATTGGCACAAACATCAAGTTAGGAGTAAAAGACCTATATTTTCTCCTGATTTCATGCTTTCTACGTGTCGCATTTCATGTTTTACCATGATTGCCCACTTAGTTTTTTATTGTATGCATAGCCCTGTACCTCAATAAGAAAAGATGATAGCTTTGGCTTAATCCATTATTGCTGGGGTTTTTATGTCGATGATTAGGATGAAGGAAGGAATACAGTGGGAAAAGAAAATACGGGAGTTTGATGTATCTCAGGTGTCCTCTCTTATGGTTGTATGCCCCTTACGGTGGTACCAGGTACTCTCCCTTTATGGAAAGTCGAAAAAGGTCAAATGGCATGAAAATGTCGAGGTTAGCTGGACAGGGTGCGGGTGTGCCAGGCGATTTCTCGACAATCACCTATGGAACCAAGGGTTGACCGGGGAAGCGTCTCTAGGACACGGCACGTGGGCTCGAGAGATCGGGCGACATGTGGATAGAAGAGGTTCCACGGGTGCGAGTGCGCAGGCGATTGTGGGAATCGTGTACTGGACGTCTTTCCCCATCGACCGCAAGCAATCGGTGTTTATTTACATCGGATTGAATCCGAACACCTTCGTTCTGTGCTGAAGAGAAGTCCGTATGTGTCTGAAGCCATGGGTAAAGGGCCGGGAGCATTCCGCAGCTATGGGTGCGCTTTCGACTGGGAGGTGTTTTGTAGCAACCCAAATTATGGGAATAAAATCTCTTAAATAAATAAATAAATCCTCCAAAAAAACTAAATGGTCAAAGAAAAGCAAATGATAAAAGCCCAAACTGTAATCATCACGATTGGGCTTAAACTCAAAAAGGCCTCAACCTTTATATAAAAGACTTAATTGAACTTATGGGCTTAAAATGGCAAAAATAAGGCCCGTAACCGCATGTACATCCAAAAGAAATAGGGGTCATACACATATATATGTATAGATATAGATATATGGAGTTAACCCATCCTCACGTTCGAATCTCTGCATGAGGCCTTAGGGTTTATGTCGAAATAGGAAGGACGGCTGTGGATATAGCAGCAACGGGTTTGCATGGAAAGTGTACACCTATTAGGAGTGCTTTCATGAGAAATTTTAGATCTATTAGGATTGTTTACATGGAAGCTTAAATCCCAGTAGGAATCAGAGATATTAATCTCTATATATATGGATATGCATCAAACGGGTTCAAGGCTAGTGTTGCGTTCGACGCAAACTTGCGTCGTCCTCGTTCTCTCCTGCTACCATACGAGAAGGAGGATAGTTGCATCCTGCTTCTTCTGTCACCGTGAAGAAGTGCTACTTCTTCTCCTTCGACTTCGTTCGACTACGGCTACACGAAGGAGAAAGTCTTCTTCCACGATCGTGTGCCGTTGCTACAGTGTTTTCCTTCTGCTATTGCCATGAGGAAGTCCTTCTTCTTCCTCCATCGTTGCTATTGCAGTACCTGATATCAAGCAAGAAGGAGTTGCTTCTTTCTTCTTCCTGTTGGCCACTCCCTATACACGTGAAGCGTTACAGTTGCTGCCGCTGCTGCATATCTATCTTCCTTCGTTCAAGTTCCTGATCGAGCTGCTGCTATTGCAGTTGCTCTTGTTATCCTGAGATCTCTTCGTTCGTCGCCCATAAACAAGTCAAAAGGTAGGTGTTCTCAAGTTACGAAGCCCAAACCTGTTAATCACCGTAATATCATGCATATAGGTCATATAACATGATACCATGATTTCTGTTTCAGTACCTGTAGTTTTTATTGTGTTTTTGTAAATAGTGACCATAGCTTGGGCGCCTATTCAATAAACGCCCACGAAAATAGTCGCTAATTCCTAAATGCAATTAAATAAATATGACTTGTTAAAATTTAATAACTAAGTAACCTAATGTTAAAATTTATGCATGAACATATTTTTAGATTCCTGATATTTTCCTCTACCTGTTCATGTCTTCATTTTCCTGTTTTGATAAACTAAAAATTCCATGTGTATGTGATTGTACCTGCCCGAAGCGTAGCATCAGACAAATAATGGGCGACCGGTACATAGGTGTTGTTTAAATAATGAACGCCCTCACACAAGGGTGCTAATTTGTAAATAACCAGTGGAAGGAGAAAGTATTGAAAATTGTGAATTGACGACCAAGATCAGGGCGTCATTTAAAGAATGAACGCCACTGTAAATAGTCGCTATTTTAAATCATAAATATTAATTCCTAGAAAATTCTAGAATTAACGCTCTTATACAGTATCGTTAATTTAATTATTTACATGAAAATTCTGATATAAATCCTGATTAAACGACCTTTCAGAAGGTCGCTATTTCATTAAATAGTGACTTCTGTACAGGTGCACTTTTTTTGTTCCACAGTTTTATCGCGCTTTTGTGACCCATATCGCGGGTCTATTGACACTCTCATCTCACATCCGTAGATGAGGTTTCAGTTTTGGTTTCATCGATTACACACTTAACTCTTGGTGATGTTTGAACCCTCCGCGAGATATTCCTTCCTTCGGACTGGTGATTTCATCATAGAGACCTCTGTAAGTCTACGCGAAGCCTTGGATTCTCTCAAGGCCGCCGAGTAGGTTGTACCCTAAAAACCCATGAAACCGTGTCTTGTCACGTCACTCTGAAGAAACGTGATGCTTTAGCCCTCATAGAGCGCTATTTCTAGTCTCTTTGAGAAGTCTGTTATCTGTCAGTAATTGGCGACACAGACATGGGTGCCAGAAGGAATTGGTGACCTGTCGAGTGCCGTTATTTCCCTGATATAGCGACCGGAGCCTGGGCGCTATTTCATCGAGCCTGTACTGTTCACAGGAATAGGCGACCACGTGTGTGGGTGCTATTTTTGAAATCGGTGGCGACTGAGTGGGTGCCATTGACCCAGATTCACGTCATGTCTTGATTTTCGTGAGGATTAATGATGTGTCATACTTGTTCAAAGTTCAGCCCTTGAACTCCTTCATTCGTGAAATCTATCTTATCATCATACAATGGTTATTCCTTTGGGATTCTATATTGGATATAACTATAGTGGATATCTAAAATATACATGACCCAATGTCTGCGCATATAGGGCCTGATCTGGTCCTGGGAGGAGCACCCGAAAGTACTTGTACCCATGGGAGTTGATTGATCACGGTGTGGCATTGCACTAAAGTACATGACTAGCTTGATTTATGGCATTCCACGACTCATACTTGACTTGACATGACATGACTTGCGTAACCCGGAATGGGTATTTACTTGCTTGATATTATGATAGCCAATTCACGAGACATGACTTGATATGTTTACATGTTTGACTCTCTTGATACATTTCACATGATTATCTTAAAATCATGCTAGCTCGTTTCTATTATCTCTTGACATGCTCTCTCTCTTGTCATTTTCATACATACATGCATAGCTATAATTGCATTCATGTAACATGTAGTTACTTAAAGCTAGCTTGTACTTGAGATATAATTCCTATTGAGCATTCGCTTACCTAGTATTTTTCACTATTTTTCAAGTAATTCTGATGACGAAGATCACTCGGAAGGGAACGGACATGAGTGATGAGCATAGAGCCACCCGACCATTAAAGCGTCTATCTAGTCGTGTCTTTTTCTACTTTCTTGAGTCAATCATTGTAATTTTCTTTTATTGAGTCAAGTTTATCCTTAGTACTTTTATGGAGATTATGTAATAGAATTACCTTGATGGTTATTATTAATAAAGGATTTAGTTTATCTCTACTTATGTGCGCTCTGTCTATGTGTCGAATACACTTATGCTCTGATTGACATGAACGATATAAGTCATCACGCATATCGGGTTCCTTCCGCACTCAGGGCGTGACAATTTTTTATGGTATCAGAGCCTAGGATATTCAATTCCTAGGAAATCAAGTCCAAGGATAGGTTTATAACTTTCCCCAGTGAGATTGGGTAGAACCATGGGTTAAGTTAACTTAGGGACTTAGACTTTGATAAATCATATATTAATATAGTTACTTAAAAATCTTGTAGGATCATGGCCGCTGAACGTGCTCAATGGAGAGACATGCAACGCACTATCCAAGGCCTCACTCAGGCACTAAAATAAGTGGCACAGGGCGGAGCCAATCGTGGAGCAGGTGATCTCCATCGTAGCTTCCGAAACATGAACCCACCAAAATTTATTGGTTCGATCGACCCCGATGATGCCGAGCACTGGATCAGGGAGATCGAGCGTATATTTCATGTCATGCAATACACGGATGAAGAAAAGGTCATGCTAGCGACCTTTCAACTAGAGCGAGATGCCCGATTCTGGTGGGAGTCAGAAGAAGCTACCTTGCCCCACGAACAAGTCACGTGGGGTGAGTTTGTTGACTATTTAAACAATAAATACTTTTCAGACCGTATCTAAGAGAAGACGGCCACAGAGTTCATCACATTGAAGCAAAGGACCTTATCCATGGCCGAATATGAGGCCCAGTTTTCTCGTTTGTCAAGGTATGCACCGCATCTAGTGCATACGGAGAAGATGAAGGCTCGAAGGTTTCTAAACAGACTTAGGCCGCAATATATAACCCAATTGGCACCGATGGACATTCAAGTCTATTCGGAGATGGTGCGAATAGCCCAGTTATTAGAAGATGCCATGGAGCTGTCCGACCGGATCTGTGGAAAGGATAAGAAGGAGCATGTCACAAGCTCTGGCACCTTCAAGCCAACCTTCAACAAGAAGAAAGCTATTAATGGAGGAGATTCCTCCCAAGAGAAGAAGTTCGAGAAGAGTAGCAAGACCTTCTCCATCACTACCACACCTTCCAAAGAGGTGTGTAAGCACTGTGACAAGGCCGGCCATAAGGCCGAGGAATGCTGGAGGGGACTAGGAGCGTGTCTCCGTTACGGGAGCCGTGATCATCGGATTCCCTACTGCCCCTTGCTTAATGAACAAGCCGGAGACGAGAAGCACCCGGTGAAGAAACAAGCACGTCTCCAAGCTCTTCAAGAGGCGGAGCAAGATAAAGGTGGACTGGTGGAAGGTACATTAATGATTTGTTCCAAGTCTGCTCGTGTCTTGTTTGATACCGGCGCATCACATTCCTTTGTTTCCAAGAAGTTTGCTGATCCATTACCTATGGAATCGGAATGGATAGATTTCATTATTTCAACTCCTCTCGGAAATGAATCTGAAATCACACATCATTATCTAAATTGTGAAGTTATGGTGAAAGGTAAAAATCTACCTGCCAATTTAATATGCTTAGACATGAAAGATGATGATGTTATAATAGGAGCCAACTGGCTATCCACATACAAGGCAATTGTAGATTACCATAATGGCAAGGTAATTTTTATGGAGCTCCCGGAACTAGTCTACACTAGCCCTAAGGGTCGGAACAAGTCACCCCTTATTTCGACTCTCCGAGCTAGTAAGCTCTTAAGGTAAGGGTGCATGGCTTTCCTAGCCTTTGTGACTGCCACGGAAGTTAAGGAGTCCTAGATAGAAGACATCCAAGTAGATCGGGAGTTTCTTGATGTATTTTCGGAAGATTTACCCGGATTACCCCCACAAAGAGAAGTGGCCTTCACCATCGACTTTGTCCCTGGTGCGGGTCCAATTTCTAAGGCATCTTATAGGATGTCCCCCGCCGAGCTCAAGGAGTTAAAAGAGCAACTGATGGAGCTTTTAAAGAAAGGATTTATCAGACTGAGCACTTCCCCATGATAAATCACACAGAACGTGAGCTAGAAGGGGGGGATGAATAGATCACGCCCTATTCAGAGAATTTAAAAAAACTTATGTAATCCTGAAACGTAGTAGAGAAACTTTCCTAGTCTAGCCACAAAGCAGACAGATAGACAAAAGCTTATCAAGTGAGATAGTTAAGATGAAACAATAATCGAACAGCTGACGCACTAGAGCCAAATCGAGAGAACAGCCAAGCAAACCACACAGATGGAACATGGAGTTTTTAAGGTGGTTCGATTACAATTCGCAATCTACATTCACCCCTTACTCCACCAGAGTAAGGCTTCCTTGCACTAAGCAATTAAGAACTGTAGACTCAGTCTGCTAACACCCGCTGCCTGACAGCATGCTCCGAGGAACACTCTCCTCGCTCTTCTGAAGAGCAGAAGAATCACTAGAGGTCCCACCTCCCTTCCTTTGCACTCAGCAAAGGGAACCCCGTGAATTACTCGCAGCAACTCACGAACTAGAGGATCGTTCCTCTCTTCCTCCAAACACGATAGAGGAAAACCGGAGTACCTCTCCCTTCCTCCAAGTGAACTTAGCTGGTAACAAAGTAGAATTGAAAAGGTGAAAAACTTTGAAGGTGAAAATAAACGGAAAGGAAAAATCACCCAGAAACAATGATAATGTAGCTTCCGTAGAAGTAGACTTTCAGACTCAAGACTGGCGATCACTCAGGCTCTTCTCTTTCTGAACTGGTTCTCTCTCTCTCTCTTTGACTTTTCTCCTCGACTTTACTCTCGTCTCGAATGGGGAATTTCAGCACTGGCAGTGGCTTCAGATATTCACTCTTGATTTTTTTTCTTCTTCTTCTATTCAGCTCTGCTCTCTCCCACCCATTTCTCCCAGCCTTTCGATCCTCTTTTATAAGCAGACGATGGGCACGTGGACACCACATTTCCCGCCCAAAATTTCACGCAGATCTGATCCTTCGAGGTTCCATGTGTCAGAATCATGGTACTGTAGCAGTCTATACGGTAGGATCTCCTGGTCCGCTCCTTACCTTGGATCACGTGCCATTAACCTGGTACTTTAGATTCCACGTGAGGTAAGTTCGCAGGTTGCTCAATAGATGCTCGACCATATGGCTGACCTGGCAATTGAAACAGCCGTGAGTGTTAGCCGTTTGGTGATATGTACTGACCTTACCTTTCAAAGACTGAGATGTGCACAGATTCTAGATAGTGGAGTGCACGGACCTTATCTACATAGAGCTAAAAGGTACACTGACCCATGCATGCGTATGGAAAAATATACACAGACCTATGCACGATGCAAACATTACACAGACCTTTATACGTTTAAGGAAAATCATTGCACTGACCTTCTACATGCACAGGCAAAGTATGCACTGATCTTAGCATGCGTATGGCGAAATATGCACCGACCATCTATATGCGCAGGCATAATGTGCATCGACCTTAGCAAGACTAAGGTGGATGTGCACTGACGTTCTATGCTGAATAGCAAAATGTGCACCGACCTTCTAACGAAGAAACAGTAAAGTGCACCGACCTCATATGCAGTCTGGAAAACATGCATCGACCTTAGATAGTTAACATAAGCATGCACCGACCTAGATGCTGGTGACAAAGACATGCACCGACCACAGCAGTAAATGGTCTGAACTAGCATCGACCTTAGATAGTTAACACAAGCATGCACCGACCTATATGCTGGTGACACAGACATGCACCGACCACATCAGCAAGTGGTCTGAATTAGCATCGACGTCATATATGCTAAGGCAAAGATGTGCATAGACCTTATATGTGTCTAACAAAGTATGCAACTACCTTGGCAATGTAGTATAGAGAAATTTTACACTGACCTTATAAGTGAGTGTGCAATTGTGCACCGACCTGGCAAGCAAATGTGCATGGGCTTTATATGCGAGCAGCAGAAGATGCACTGACCTTGTGTGCGTTGAGCTGATATTTGCACCGACTTCATATGGCCTGAAGCAAACGATGCATAGACATGGCACTTTTGCAATCAAAACCTGCACAGTCTCCAATGTACAGACTCATGAGGGCTTCTGACAAGTTTTGTCTGACTTACGGTGTTTGACTTATGACTTATGGTGTCTGACATCATCAAAACCACAGGGATACAACAGTCTCTCCCTTTTTGATGATGATAACACTATGAGCCAATCACAATTAATGCAGTCAATAAAACATGAGTCTGAACAGACATACATGCGATGTCACATACTAACTCCCCCTGACACATTGACATTACTCATGACACACTAGCTCCCCCTGACATACTGACCTCCAACCAGAACATAAGTCATGCTCCCCCTGACATACTGACCTCCAACCAGAACATAAGACATGCTCCCCCTGACATACTGACCTCCAACCAGAACATAAGACATGCTCTCAAAACCATTCTCCCCCTTTGACATCATCAAAAGGAGTGTAAGGAGAACCAAGATACTGCTAAGCTGGTGAGACTAGAGATAATGAATTCAGGTGCTAGAAGAATCTCAGATGCAACCCTTAAAGATCCAAGTAAGGTAACTGGATTGAGTTGAAAGACCTCATGGCTAATAAGCAGGAAAGACAAAGAATAAGAGTGAAGATTATCATCGTACAGAAGAAAGAATAAGGACCAAGGTGAAACAGTTATGCCAAGAGAAAGCTATCTAAATGATGTACTAATCAAGTAACTGGAGGCTCATCTACTGTTGAATGGTCTAGAGCTATTGAGGACAAACAGTCTACAAATTATTTCAGGGGGGTGGAAGATTTTTCTTGTTGAGAAGCGAAGCTGCCATTGAGTAATTTTGGTAAATCACACATTGGCATATGAGAAGACACCTTGATCAGAGGCCGGAATTCCCAGTTCCTTAGTGTGATAACCGTATTACTTCTCTTTAGAGAACAGAGTTAGCAATAGAAGTGTCTTTTTACGTGAGGAGACACCTTGATCAGATGCCTGAATCCCCAGTTACTCAACACTTTAATGCTATTGCTCTGCCATGAATTTTAAATTTTCAGGAACTTTTTAAACAGAGATATTCTGGCACTTCATGACATAGAGTATGATTCATTTCTTTGATGAAGTGTCTAGTTTCTCGGTAACCAGAACATTGCTATGAAAAGTTGATATTCCCCTAATCAAATTTTATTTTATTTGGCATATGATGTTTGAAAAAAATACCAAATGTACTGATCCTCAGAGAGTTTGCTACCAAAAATTTATGTTTCAAACATTTAGGAGATTTCATGACATAAAAGTGTCAATAGTGATCCATGTTCATTAATGATATAGGAAGATAGTCTTCAGGTTCTCTATCTAGGTCTTTGTAGGATTATTAGAAAGAGGCTTTTGAGCTAAATTTCAATTGATCAAATTTGGAAATTTAAGAGAGTGGAGAGCTTCTAGCTTTTGTGAAAAAATTACTTAAGGTTCTTAATGAGCTTTATGTAGTGACAAGATCTCTCAAAATCCTTTGAATCAGTCACCTAAGATCACAAACTAACAGACAAGATGCTCCCCTTGTCAACATCACTAACAGATGAACTCAAACCAATCAGTTTAACACATGCAAATGCCTCCTATACAAGACATACCGAGAATACCACCCCCTCACAATATGAATCAGATAAGCAGACAGCTGGAAATGTAAAATGTATTGAAATGTAGAAAAGAAAATTTATGGACTTGAACCTGATTTATATGTAAATGAGCCCGTGGTACCAGGTGGAGAACGTAGGTCAAAGACCTCCTCATACATGATGTGGGTTTCCAGTCAGAAGACATCTGACCTTCTCCTAGCTTATCATTTGATATACCAACAGGTTATGCATGCCAATTTTTTGAAAAAAACTGACAAACACTGGATGAAAATTCATGCAAATGAGGACTGCATGCAGCTCAACATGGACACAGAAGCATGAATGCATTTTATTCTAGGATTTCAGAATTCAAGGGGTTTTAAAGATCCCCAGTTCTCTCCTCAAGGTTGAGAATTTTTCATTGTCCAGAGGCTTAGTAAAGATATCAGCTATATGATGTGCAGTGTCTACATGGATCAATTCAAAAGTGTTTTTAGAAATCTCATCTCTTATAAAATGATGTCTAATTTCAATATGTTTGGTACGGGAATGTAAGACAGGGTTTTTGGTAAGATTTATGACACTAGTATTATCACAGTATATGGGTGTGCAGCCTAGGTCTACTTGGTAGTCCTAAAGCTGGTGTTTAATCCAGATCACCTGTGTACCATAGCTCCCTGCAGCTACATACTCAGCTTCTGTAGTGGAGAGGGCCACAGAGTGTTGTTTCTTAGAAGCCCAAGAAACTAAACACCCACCTAGAAATTGACAGTGTCCACTAGTGCTCTTCCTATCTAGCTTACACCCGGCACAGTCTGCATCTGTATATGCAATTAAATGTAAGATGTGTGATGCAGGAAACCATAAACCTAGAGTGTGTGTAGCAGATATGTATCTTAAAAATCTTTTCACAGTAGCTAGATGTAATTTAGTAGGCCTAGATTGGTACCTAGCACACATACCTACACTGAATTGTAAATCAGGTCTCGTGGCAGTCAAATAGAGTAGAAATCCAATCTTACCTCGGTATAACTTTGCATCAACTTCTTTACCTGATTCGTCTGCATCTAATGATGTATTGGTACCCATTGGAGTTGTGATGTGCTTTGCCAAACCGCTTGAGGATATCCAAGGTGTACTTGCCCTGGTTGGTGAAGCATCCATCCTCCAGCTACTGTACCTGCAAGCCAAGAAAGTATTTTAATTCACCGACCAAACTAATCTCAAATTCAGCAGACATCAATTGAGCAAATTCAATGCATAGTTCAATGCATGTTGAACCAAAGACTATGTCATCTACATATACCTGAACTATGATGAGATCTTTACTCAAACTTTTGGTAAACAAGGTTTGATCTACTTTACCTCTGTTGTACCCCTTGCTGATCAGAAATTCTGTCAGCCTTTCATACCAGGCACGAGGAGCCTACTTTAGATCATACAGAGCTTTATTTAACCTGAAAACTTTGTTAAGATGTGAAGATAATTGAAATCCGGGGGGTTGTTCTACAAAGACTTCTTCTTTAATGAAACTGTTTAAAAATGCACTCTTGACATCCATTTGATGAAGTTTTATGTTTTTAGAACATGCAAAAGCCAATAAAATTCTTATTGCTTCCATCCTAGCAACAGGTGCATAGGATACATCAAAATCAACCCCAAATTCCTGATTGTAACCCTTGGCTACTAGTCTGGCTTTATTTCTTGAAATCATTCCATCCTCATTCATTTTATTTTTGAAAAGTCATTTAGTCCCTATAACATTTGTATTTTCAGGTCCCGGAACTAGTTCCCAGACATTATTTCTTTCAAATTGACCTAGCTCCTCACTCATTGCATTAACCCATGATTCATCATTCAAAGCCTCATCAACAGATTTGGGTTCAATCTTTTATACTAAAGCAACTAGGTCTTGATTATTTACATTTCTGAGATATGACCTTGTCCTAGGGGGAATCTCCAAAGTTGCCTATGATGTTATTCACAGGGTGATCTTTCAAGAATCTAACATTAGTTGAGGACTCACCTGTTTTAGCTGAGCTTACTTGATTTGGAGCATTTGATGCTTCAGGTGATTCAGATTCTTCCTTCACCATTTCCTCTAGAAAGTTTCCATCATTCCTTTAGCTCCTGTCATCATCATCCAAGTTAGCAACAGTGTTTGTTTCATCAAATATAATATGAGAAGATTCTTCTACTATTTGGTCTGAAACATTTAAAACCCTATATGCCCTAGTTGTTTCAGAGTATCCTAGAAAAATTCCTGGGGTACTCCTTTCATCAAATTTATCTAGGTCCTTTTTATTATTATTATAAATGAAGCATTTTGAACCAAAAATCTTAAAGTATGAAACATTTAGCTTCTTACCTTTCAAGAGTTCATAGGGGATTTTCTTATGGACGGGTCTTACCAAGGCTCTGTTGATGGTGTAGCAAGCGGTGTTAGCTGCCTCTGCCCAAAATCTTCTAGGTAGCTGACTCTCCACCAGCATAGTTCTGGCCATTTCAATGATTGTACTGTTTCTTCTCTCCACTATGCCATTCTGCTCTAGAGTCCTGGGAGAGGAAAATCTGTGAGTTAGTCCTTCATTATTACAAAATTCAGAAAATATAGAGTTCTCAAACTCTCCTCCATGGTCAGATTGAATCATGAAAATTTTGTGAATTCCTTCTTGTTTAACTTTATTGAAAAACTTTTCAAATTTTTGAAAAGCATCACTTTTATTTGCTAAGAAAAATAACCATGAAAATCTGATAAAATCATCTACAATCACAAACCCAAGTCTCTTTCCATTTAGACTCTAAGTCCTGGTTGGGCCAAAAAGATCCATATGCAGAAGCTCCATTGGTTTAGAGGACAAGGGCTCAGATATGAGCTTAAAAGATTTACGGGTTTGTTTGCCTAGAGCACAGGCATCATGTTGCATCCCTACAGTTTTGATGATGTCTCACACTATAAATCAATCTTCTATCTCTAGATTAATTCATGTTTCATCATGTAAATGAGTACAGTTCATATGGTTGTCAGATAATATGCTCTACTTGATTCTGTCTACACTCTGTCTGCATAGTCTGGACAGTGGTGGGTCGACCCCTACTTGCTGATGAGTCGACCCCTCAGTACATTAATCATCTTAGTCAGTCCATTCACTGGCCTTTCTATTCAAGTCCATACAACAGGACTGTAGCCTGTTGTTGGGGTCCCGTAGTGCAGGAACACGGTTCTAGAGGGGGGGTGAATAGAACCCTCCACTAAAATTATGTCCAATTAAAACTATTTACTACCTTACAGCGGAATTAGCAAGAGTGATGAATTTAAACTAATTGGAATAGACTTGATTCTCTCAATCTCACCATTCTCACTCGAAAGGATAATGAGATAAGAACGATAACACAAACCACCACAACACAAACCACAATGCAAGCCACAAAACACGGGGATTTTTAAGGTGGTTCGGGACCACGACGGGCACCCTACGTCCACCCCTCACCAAACCGGTGAGGCTTCACTGCTGTATAAAACAGCCCGGGGATTAAACCCCACACACACACGGAGCCAAGCTCCAACACTCACACGTAGGACGAAGCCTACACAATCACACGGGAGAAATCCCCCAATCACACACGGGGAACAAACCCCACAAAATGCCCAAGCACACACGCGGATATGCTCCGCACAAAACGATGCACCCGCATCAACCAATCACTCGGAGACCCCTTTCTCCGAACACCCACACAGAATATCCTTCCAGAAATTTAAGAACCTAAGACAAATAGATGCATTGAGCCCCAAACAAACTCTAGAGAATGAATCAAAGAAGATAAGGCATGTATGAAGCTCCCCCTTCAAGAAAGACTCCGGATCTTCTTGGCTCAATGTCGGATGGCCGCGATTTGAGCGTCCTCGCGTTCCTCTCGTCGAGACGCTTCTTTTCTTCTTCTACCACGAGCTCCAAATCTCCATGGATGTAGATGATAACCCTTCCTCAAGAGCTCCTTGGTTGCTTTGCCCCTTTTCTCCACCTACAAGATAGAACAAGATACATTAGGGCTTCTCTGCTTACAAATTCGGAGTTCACATTCATATATATAGTGGAGTGGACAAAAGACACATAAAACCCTCCCAATACATGTTAGAAACCCCCCAATAACATTAGTAACCATTTGGGGGTATTTTGGTAAACTTTAGATATGATTCCATAGGGTTTCGAAAGCTCCCGAGAATCCCGTGCCGGGATGGGTCGACCCCATGGGTCGACCCCCAGGTAACCTGAAGGCGGCCAAAAGCAGAAAAACAACCCAGTTTTCATGGGTCGACCCATGGGGTCGACCCATGCAGTGTGGGTCGACCCCATGGGTCGACCCATGCACACAGGGTCAATTTTCTGTGTTCTGTTTGGTCCAGAACACGTAGGGGTCGACCCAATGGGTCGACCCATGCTAGAAAGGCCTACAAAACACTATTAAATCAACATGAAATCATGGGGAAATAAATGTTTAAATGTTACCATAACCCCATGTAGATTAACCATGTATTTTCATCCTGAAAACATGAAAAAGCAAGTGGTTAGTTGAGAATCAAAATCTTTGCATCAAGCAACAACACTATGATCATGTTGACATTAAAACACATCATTGAGCCATTTAAACATGTATTTGTCTTCTCAATTTAACCAACCAAAACATGTATGACCAAATGCAATGTCATGGAAGCTTTAATGTGTAATTAGCATCTTTGGCCACAAGGATCACAATAAGAATATGCATGAACATATGCAAGTTGAATGAGCACTTTCATTGAACATTATGTGCCTTTCCATAAGCATGATGGTTTCATTAATGCTCACATTGAATTAATCATTAGTCCATCACAAGGCAACCAAAATCCTTGACTTTAACAGTCCAAGAAATATCATTTGAGAAATGCATGAACCACCATCAATGCATTAAGATCTCATGAAAGATGTGCATGAAAACAACCCGGAACTTGACATAAAGATGGTTAGATGTTACCATCATCCAATTGACATGAGAGGGTTTAAGAACCATCTTTGGACCTGTAGAAACACAAGAGTATGAGGTTACCACATGTGTGAAAGTTAAGAGCTCATGAACTAGATTCTTCCGAAAGAACCTTCATAACTTGTCAACCATCCAAATGCTCATTGCATAAATAAATATTTTCATAAAGACAAAGTCACGGGCTATGGCATTTGGGGAACTTTGAATCTTCCATTGCATCTAAGGCAAATGTAATGACATGGGGGCTCAATCATTCAAGTAGCCTTGCCACGATACGCTTACATATCATGAAACTCAATTTGACAAGTGTGAACACCTAAACACACACAAGTGCAAACAAATGCAAATATGCATTTTCATTATGCATCCTCATGATCTCTTACACATATGTAGCTATGCATGTTTGTAAAGATGTTTTCACATTACATTACATGCAAGTCTTTCACACATCAAGTTAATAAATCAAGCTTTTGATGCGTAGCTCACAAGACCAAGCATTCATGCTATGCATGAGCAATATAGAGCCAACTCTCAAAAGTTTTGAAGAATATTTCAAGCACATCACAAGCTTAAAGAGGTTCAAGTAGAAAGTGCATGATCCACATTCAAATTTGAAACATTCATGTCTCATGAAGGTTTATAACATGCTAACCATTCAAACACACATTCATTCAAATGGCATTCTTGATGACAAAGACTAACATTCATGACTTTGGCCACTTAGAAGAATATGCATGAAAGCCTACATCTTCAAACCTTAAGGACTCATGAAGAAGGTACATGAAACCACATGTATATCTATGCACAAGTACTATGGGTCAACATACTGTAGCTTTCTCACCCAAAATTCACTTAACTGAAGATATGTGAATTGCCAAGTCTTACCAATGGTTCTTAGAAGAATGGAGATAGAATTAACACAAGTTCTGAATGGTGGACAACAAGATGACGTAGTTAAGCATTCTCTTGAGTTCCATCTGATGTCCATCAAGACTCGTTCTTGCAATGCAAGAAGATTAGCATACTTGCATTCAAATGAACATGACTCTCATTCCAGTGAGAGTTAAGCTATTACAAACAAGTGAACATGATAGCATTCAAATGAGCATAAAGACTCATTCATGTTGATGGCATTCAGAAGCATTGTTTTACAAATTCATTCTCATTCTAGAACATGACTCCATTACAAATCTAGAACATGACTCCATTACAAGAGAACAAGTATGATTCAAGCACATGTTCTCATTCTAGAACATGACTCCATTACAAATCTAGAACATGACTCCATTACAAGAGAACAAGTATGATTCAAGCACATGAGAACATGAAGTATCATTCAAGCACATAAGAACATGAAGTATCATTGAAGCACAAGGCCAAGCAAGGTCAAGAACAAAATCATTTTGTAATCATCAAAATCACATGCACAACAATCTCCCCCATTTTGATGATGACAAAATATTATGCATTAATGCTCTCTCTCCCCCTTTGACATAATCAGAAATGGGGAACAACATGGGGAGTTCACGATAGCATCAAAACCAAAATCAGCAAGCTTACTCCCCTTAAGGCAAAATGAGAACAGTCAAGCAAAACATATGATACTCATGAAAGAAGCACAAGGAACAGTTACCAGTCTCTCTCCCTTTGTCATTGACACTGAATCGACGGACAACGGGGTTATTAAGAGAACCACATGCACACAATGTTCAACAAGATGCAATTCAAATATGCATGAGTGAATGCACTAAATGCCAAGTATGCATGAACTAATTGCACATGTTTGAAATGCAAGTTGTGGGCAACATGAACATGCAGAATGCAAGTGGAATGATCAAGTATGATTGACTTCCAAGCAAGTAGATCTAAATACATGCAATATAGCTCCCCCAATTTATTCATAGTGAGAGGATAGGTGTATGAAAAGTGCAGGTGAGTCAATGAAACCAGTTTGCTCATGTGTACACCTAGGGGATTGTGCAATCATTTAGGAGAATAAAGCGACTGCCAATGCAATCAATCAATTTTCTGAATACATATTAAATCAAATTTCCAAAGGTGTAAGTGAATAACATGAAAATGGATTGATGCAATATGGATATTCAGATTTTAAGATCAACACAACGAGAGATTGTACAAGCTACACTATAATCCGAGAACATCGTATTGGAGGCTACGCTCTACCTCAATAGAATTCCACATCAGAATTTTTCATTGATTTCACATAGACAATCAAAATTTTTCTAAGAATGATCAGGTTCAAATAATTCCTTTTTACGCGAGGAGACACATGGAGCTCATGCCAGACTCCCCGGTTACTCAGAATACTGAACCATTTCACTTCATTTTGAACAGAGATATTTTAGTACAACACCTTTCTTAAATGAACCACATCACGTCTCAGGTGACATGTGCCCAATTTACTCAGTGAGACTGAACATTGCTCTGCCTTTCATTTCACATTCTTTTCACAAAGATAGGTAGGCAACTTTTTCCTCAACTGTCTCTTCAACATACATGCAGCAGGTTTAATAACTCTAGAGTGTTGAAAAGAAATTCCTATATCCTTATCTTTAACACTCATTTTCACATATTGTGCAAGAGGTGTGCGAATTTGATTTAGCATGTATATCGAAAACATCATGAGCACATAGCAATGCAACTCCCCCTATCTAGATGCACTTATCAAATATTGACTCCCCCTGAGTGTATGACAAGAATCACACTTGTTAGGACTCAGATGCAACATTATTTATCAAGGGAGTGTATGGTCATAGAAAATTCCAAGGAAGTGGTTGTAGCATATATTAACATGCAAGCACACAACGAGGAAAAATGCAATATGCAATGTAGAATACATCATGTATGCAGAATTTCAGATTTTATTTGAATGTTTCAATGCACCTAATGCATGAACTCTTATGCATGTAACCTATAACAACTTGAGAATGCAATGCAAAATGCAAAAGCAAAAACCAAGAGTTTGATTTTCAGACTATCATGATAGATTGCACAT
This sequence comes from Amorphophallus konjac, assembly GCA_022559845.1. Lineage (NCBI taxonomy): Eukaryota > Viridiplantae > Streptophyta > Magnoliopsida > Alismatales > Araceae > Amorphophallus > Amorphophallus konjac. The sequence continues at coordinate 222,419,448 of CM040118.1, forward strand.
GAAAGCATTCACATTCAAATGATAATCAACAAACATTCTCCATGACATGCCCTTCAGGAACAAGGATGCAAAAATGATCAAAATCAAGCAATGCAACCTGATTATTTTCAGAAGTTGTTCCAAATAGATTTTCAGAGATTATGCCTTCTTAAAACAAGAAGGATTTTCAGATTCAAATAGAAAGCACATGCATGTCAAGGCAAATAGATTTCATACAAAAAGACATGTTTCAACAATTTAAGTTCTGAATTTTGATACACGGTGGAGGACATTGATCCTAAGATCACCTCACACATAGTGATAGCTTCCTAACAGACTTGATCTGTCATTTCACATATCACCATTTGATATACCAAAAATTCATCTATTGAAGACTTGTATGACTTAAGAGGAATTGCAATTCAGGCATCATATGAAAACTATAACAAAGTAACATACCAAGCATCAAAATCATCAAGTTTAATAATGAAAAGGCAGAGTTGGGGTTTTACCTTGTGAGTGTGCCTTGTTCCATTTTATTGGAACCCCTTTCATTCTTTGTTTACCTCAAGGCACACCTTCATAACAACGGACTCACTTGTCGGATCTTGGCACCCAAGCCTTCTTGGGTCCTTGGATGTCGGTTGCATCTCTTTCAAATGTTTTCTTTGACCTTTTCATTGCCACTATATCATCATCCTTCATGATCCTGCAATCCTCAATGACATGTCCATGGGTTCCACAATAAAAGCATTGAGGGATGGTATTTCTAGCAAAGGATGTTCTTTCATGAGCATAGGCATTTTCAAAAGTTTTCCATCTCCTATTTTCAAAGGATCTAGGCCTAACAAAATTAAACCTAGCATTCATTCTAGAAGCATGGAAATTTTTAGTTTTTAAAAACCAACATTCTTTCATAACATGCCCGTAATTTCCACAATGATAGCAACAAGGTGAAGTAGTTCTAACAAATGATTTATCATTATGAGCAAACGTTTTTCCAAAGAACTTTCCCTTGTTTGATGAAAACCTTTGAGCACGAAAGGCATATTGGTTACTGAATTTTCTTTGAGCATTGCACTTAGCATTGTTAGCATGAAGTTCATCTTTTTGCTTTGAAAAACAATTTTTCATGGTGTGGCCTAGCTTACCACAGTGAAGGCAAGAAACATTTCCTTTTGATTTGAAGGCATGTTTTTCTTTGCATGCATGTTGGTCATCTTTTTTCATGATGTCACAATCATCCATAACATGGCCATGCATGCCACAGTAAAAATAACTCAACTTTGAACTTTTAGGAACTTGAGCATGCTTTTCATGATTTTGGTGAGAATCAGATTTTCTATTATGACTCTTAGGACCATTTTGACAGTTGGGTGATGGGGCGAATTTCTTGGTCCTAGGTTGGGCTTGAGTTTTAATCTGGGGTTTCTCAACAAAAGATGCATTAGAAGAACATGAAGCATGCACGAATGATGTTTGGGTTTTCAGACCAAAAGCTTTCTTTTTAGTGGGTTCATACCCAAGACCTTCCCTTTGAAAATTCACCTTGGTCCCCAAGATTTTATCTAGGTTGTCTTTCCCCTTGACAAATTTGGACAAAGATGCATTCAAATCAATGATTTCATTTTCAAGGGATGCAATGTGCAACTCATAGCTAGCAATTTCTTGTTCACTGCAAACATTACATTCACTTAACACTTTGTTTGTAGTTTTATAGCTTTCAAGTTCTTGTTCCAGCACATGCAATTTTTCACATTCATTAACAACCACATATTTTCCTTTTTCAAGAACAAGCAGTCTTTCAGACATGGCATTGTTTAATTGTTTCAAACTTTCATTTTCAGATCTCAACAACGCATTTTCTTTCTCACTTTTATCAAAACTGTTCAATCTCCCTTCAAGCAAAGCATTCACGATTAGCATGTCACCAATTTTCTTTTTAAGTTCCTCATTTTCAAACATGATGCTCTTGCTATCATTTTCAGAATCAAGAAGTTTTTCAAGCATTTTATCATCGTCAGATAAGGAATCCAACTTGTTTCTAAGACATTTTTCAGATTCTTCAAGCAATGAAATCTTAGATAACAAGAGTTTGTTCTGATCAAGCAAAACATCGGAATCATTTTCAATTTCAAGAGCAGTATTAGATTTTTTGAACATTTCAAGCTCTTCAGTCATACATGACATTTCATCTGAAAATAATTCAACTTTGGATTCTAGAAGTTCATTATCATTTTCTAGATTTTCAATTTTTGATTCTAACTCAATGCATTTTTCACAAGAACCACTAGCATGCACATTCTCACTAGTTTTCTTTTTCAGATTTTTATTTTCAGATTTGTTTTTCTTATATCGACTCGATAACTCCTCATAAGCATCAAGAAGTTCTTCAAAAGACATTTCGTCTTCATCAGAGTCAGAGTTAGAATTTACCTCATTTGAAGTTTCTTCACCATGAGCCATTAAGCATAGATCCATCACTTCTTCTTCATACTTCCGTGCCAATTCATCCCAAAGGTCTCTTGCCGACCTACACAAGGGAATTTGTGAAAGTATGTTAGACTCAATCGCATTCAGGAGAAAATTTAATGCTCTAAGATTCATTTCATCTTTCTTGACATGCCTATCATCAAATTTGTTATGTTCAGTAGGAAGATTGTATGGACCTTCACATATGACCTTCCAAACATTCGGCTCATGCAAACCAAGATAAACACACATAGCATTTCTCCAAGAAATATAATCATGACCATTAAAGATAGGAAGGCAATTCATAGAGATTTGATCAACAGAAAAATTCATGATTGACAATGCACTAGGATCACTCTGTAGATCGTTAGATCTAGGGACAACAGAGCCTCGCTCTGATACCAATTGTTGGGGTCCCGTAGTGCAGGAACACGGTTCTAGAGGGGGGGTGAATAGAACCCTCCACTAAAATTATGTCCAATTAAAACTATTTACTACCTTACAGCAGAATTAGCAAGATTAGCAAGAGTGAGGAATTTAAACTAATTGGAATAGACTTGATTCTCTCAATCTCACCGTTCTCACTCGAAAGGATAATGAGATAAGAACGATAACACAAACCACCACAACACAAACCACAATGCAAGCCACAAAACACGGGGATTTTTAAGGTGGTTCGGGACCACGACGGGCACCCTACGTCCACCCCTCACCAAACCGGTGAGGCTTCACTGCTGTATAAAATAGCCCGGGGATTAAACCCCACACACACACAGAGCCAAGCTCCAACACCCACACGTAGGACGAAGCCTACACAATCACACGGGAGAAATCCCCCAATCACACACGGGGAACAAACCCCACAAAATGCCCAAGCACACACGCGGATATGCTCCACACAAAACGATGCACCCGCATCAACCAATCACTCGGAGACCCCTTTCTCCGAACACCCACACAGAATATCCTTCCAGAAATTTAAGAACCTAAGACAAATAGATGCATTGAGCCCCAAACAAACTCTAGAGAATGAATCAAAGAAGATAAGGCATGTATGAAGCTCCCCCTTCAAGAAAGACTCCGGATCTTCTTGGCTCAATGTCGGATGGCCGCGATTTGAGCGTCCTCGCGTTCCTCTCGTCGAGACGCTTCTTTTCTTCTTCTACCACGAGCTCCAAATCTCCATGGATGTAGATGATAACCCTTCCTCAAGAGCTCCTTGGTTGCTTTGCCCCTTTTCTCCACCTACAAGATAGAACAAGATACATTAGGGCTTCTCTGCTTACAAATTCGGAGTTCACATTCATATATATAGTGGAGTGGACAAAAGACACATAAAACCCTCCCAATACATGTTAGAAACCCCCCAATAACATTAGTAACCATTTGGGGGTATTTTGGTAAACTTTAGATATGATTCCATAGGGTTTCGAAAGCTCCCGAGAATCCCGTGCCGGGATGGGTCGACCCCATGGGTCGACCCCCAGGGAACCTGAAGGCGGCCAGAAGCAGAAAAACAACCCAGTTTTCATGGGTCGACCCATGGGGTCGACCCATGCAGTGTGGGTCGACCCCATGGGTCGACCCATGCACACAGGGTCAATTTTCTGTGTTCTGTTTGGTCCAGAACACGTAGGGGTCGACCCAATGGGTCGACCCATGCTAGAAAGACCTACAAAACACTATTAAATCAACATGAAATCATGGGGAAATAAATGTTTAAATGTTACCATAACCCCATGTAGATTAACCATGTATTTTCATCCTGAAAACATGAAAAAGCAAGTGGTTAGTTGAGAATCAAAATCTTTGCATCAAGCAACAACACTATGAACATGTTGACATTAAAACACATCATTGAACCATTTAAACATGTATTTGTCTTCTCAATTTAACCAACCAAAACATGTATGACCAAATGCAATGTCATGGAAGCTTTAATGTGTAATTAGCATCTTTGGCCACAAGGATCACAATAAGAATATGCATGAACATATGCAAGTTGAATGAGCACTTTCATTGAACATTATGAGCCTTTCCATAAGCATGATGGTTTCATTAATGCTCACATTGAATTAATCATTAGTCCATCACAAGGCAACCAAAAGCCTTGACTTTAACAATCCAAGAAATCTCATTTGAGAAATGCATGAACCACCATCAATGCATTAAGATCTCATGAAAGATGTGCATGAAAACAACCCGGAACTTGACATAAAGATGGTTAGATGTTACCATCATCCAATTGACATGAGAGGGTTTAAGAACCATCTTTGGACCTGTAGAAACACAAGAGTATGAGGTTACCACATGTGTGAAAGTTAAGAGCTCATGAACTAGATTCTTCCAAAAGAACCTTCATAACTTGTCAACCATCCAAATGCTCATTGCATAAATAAATGTTTTCATAAAGACAAAGTCACGGGCTATGGCATTTGGGGAACTTTGAATCTTCCATTGCATCTAAGGCAAATGTAATGATATGGGGGCTCAATCATTCAAGTAGCCTTGCCACGATACGCTTACATATCATGAAACTCAATTTGACAAGTGTGAACACCTAAACACACACAAGTGCAAACAAATGCAAATATGCATTTTCATTATGCATCCTCATGATCTCTTACACATATGTAGCTATGCATGTTTGTAAAGATGTTTCCACATTACATTACATGCAAGTCTTTCACACATCAAGTTAATAAATCAAGCTTTTGATGCGTAGCTCACAAGACCAAGCATTCATGCTATGCATGAGCAATATAGAGCCAACTCTCAAAAGTTTTGAAGAATATTTCAAGCACATCACAAGCTTAAAGAGGTTCAAGTAGAAAGTGCATGATCCACATTCAAATTTGAAACATTCATGTCTCATGAAGGTTTATAACATGCTAACCATTCAAACACACATTCATTCAAATGGCATTCTTGATGACAAAGACTAACATTCATGACTTTGGCCACTTAGAAGAATATGCATGAAAGCCTACATCTTCAAACCTTAAGGACTCATGAAGAAGGTACATGAAACCACATGTATATCTATGCACAAGTACTATGGGTCAACATACTGTAGCTTTCTCACCCAAAATTTACTTAACTGAAGATATGTGAATTGCCAAGTCTTACCAATGGTTCTTAGAAGAATGGAGATAGAATTAACACAAGTTCTGAATGGTGGACAACAAGATGACGTAGTTAAGCATTCTCTTGAGTTCCATCTGATGTCCATCAAGACTCGTTCCTGCAATGCAAGAAGATTAGCATACTTGCATTCAAATGAACATGACTCTCATTCCAGTGAGAGTTAAGCTATTACAAACAAGTGAGCATGATAGCATTCAAATGAGCATAAAGACTCATTCATGTTGATGGCATTCAGAAGCATTGTTTTACAAATTCATTCTCATTCTAGAACATGACTCCATTACAAATCTAGAACATGACTCCATTACAAGAGAACAAGTATGATTCAAGCACATGTTCTCATTCTAGAACATGACTCCATTACAAATCTAGAACATGACTCCATTACAAGAGAACAAGTATGATTCAAGCACATGAGAACATGAAGTATCATTCAAGCACATAAGAACATGAAGTATCATTGAAGCACAAGGCCAAGCAAGGTCAAGAACAAAATCATTTTGCAATCATCAAAATCACATGCACAACACCTGTTTATCTAAAAGTCAATACATCCGGAAAGGGGCCATGTCTATACATTCTTCCGTTGAATTCATTCAAAGTCTATACATCGGCTTGATTGAGTAAGTCAGTACAGCATGCCTTGTTGTTCATAGCCTTTAAAGTCTGTACATCTACTTCGCATCTGCAAGTCTGTACATTGGCAGCCTTTTACCTACGTTGCACTTTGAAGTCTGTACATCGAGTGAAGTCTGGTTAAGTCTATACATCGCATAGCTCTTCATATAGGAAGTCTATACACTGCTTGCACGTGTTCAAGCCTATACAGCCTACATGCTTCAAAACGCCAAGTCCATACATTGGCTTTGGGCTGAAGTCTATACATTGCTTTAGGCAGAGCAAGTCTATACATCGCACAACTTTCATACTTTCATTCTATTGTGCATTTTCTTCAAAACGAAGTGTGTACACTCGTTGGCTAACTATTGAAGTCTGTACACTCAGTTAACCTACAAGTCTATACACTCGATTGTTAGGCTTTCAACCCTATACACTCGATTGTTAACTTCAAAGTCTATACACTCACTCAGTGTTTACACTTGCTCAGTTGCTGCTTCTGAAGTATATACACTCGTGTTAAAAGCCTGAACTAACTAAGTATATACATTCCTTTTGTCTCTATCTGTAGGTGATTCAGGCTGATCATTGGGCACGTGATCCGAGGTTGGCACTTGGCACGTTATCCAAGAAACCAGGAACATGACACGTGGATGGCAACCCAGTCAGGAGGCTGCCATGTGGTCAAAATTCAAATGATCTGGCAAAAAGTTCATGTGCGGGAACCTGAAAGCCACACGCCAATCGTCTGCTATATATATGGAGCATCGTCCTTCAGTAGAAGATGATCGTGAAAAGAAAGAGCAGAAGGCATTTGTGTGAGGTTACACGATCCAGAAAAGAGAAAGAGCAGAGAGTCCCATTTTATCCAGATCTGAGAGGAATATGTTTGAGAGAGAGAGAGCAGTGTCTGTGGTTTGAAGAATTGCTTCCTCGGAAGCTACATTTGTGTTGGTTTTTCAAAAACGACTGTTGTTCTTCGTTGGTATTTGTTTCTCTTCTGTTTTTCTTTGTTTTTGCTCATACTTCTGATTTTAAACTGTTTCCCTCCGGTGTTTGGAGGAAGGGAGTGTTACTCCGGTTTCCCTCTGGGCTGCAGAGGAAGAGAGATCGTAGATCTCTAGTTTTGCTAGTGACGGATTGTCATTAGCAGGTTCCCTCCGGGTTGGAGGAAGGGAGAGCTATCTCCGGTTCTGTTCTAGCTGGTAGCTGGAACAGGTTTCAAGCTCTGTGAGTAGCAGAGTTTGGTTAAGGGATTTGTTTCCCTTGGTTATTCAAGCTGTGTGGCAGCACATTGTTCGCAGACTGAGTCTGCAGGTTTCTAGCATTGGCTAGTGGAATCCTTACTCTAGTTGGAGTGAGGGGTGGATGTAGATTGTGGACTACAATCGAACCACCTTAAAATCTCTTGTCTCCTTTGTGATTTGCTGCAATCGTTGATGCTCTCTATCTGCTTGGCAATGTGCTTGTGTGTGGACGGCCTCTTCCAATCGCACCTTATTACTCTGTCTTAGTTTCTCACTGCATTGGCTAGTTTGTTTAGCTATATTCGGTAGGGTGATTTTCGAAGTAGTGATTTTCCGCTGAAGTTTCAGAAAACGGGAGTGATTTATTCATCCCCCCTTCTATATCACTCTTGCTGCGCTAACATTTGGTATCAAAGCAGGTTTGCATCATGTGGACGAACGGTCAGGGAAATGCTAATGGTCCTAGAAGCTTCATGGTTGAAGGTCAATCCATTAGTCGCCCTCCATTTTTTGATGGTAATAAATATTTGTTTTGGAAGAACAGGATGGAAGTGTTTATCAGGGCTCAGAGCCATAAGCTGTGGAGAGTAATTACTGTTGGGCCGTATGATCTGCCACCGAATGAGGACGCGTGGACAGATGACCATGTCAAGCTATCTTCACTCAACTGGACGGCGCTGAACATCATCCAATGTGCTGTTCACCCAGAGGAATATGCTCGCATATCTGCCTACAAGACTGCCAAACGAATGTGGGACGAGCTGCAGCTAATCTACGAAGGTACAGCTCAAGTGAGAGCCTCAAAGGTAAATGCCTACACCTCTGAGTATGAACTGTTTAAAATGAAACCAGAGGAGAATATTACTGAAATGTATGCTAGGTTATCTTTGATCACGAATACTCTTAAGGGGCTTGGGAAAGAGCTAGTTGAGGCAGACATTGTCAGGAAAATTCTGAGATCTCTATTCCCGGCATGGCACACTAAGGCCATTGTGATTGAAGAGTCAAAAGATCTGACTACCTTGACTGTGAATGAACTCATAGGATCCCTCATGACCTATGAGATGAATTTCAAAGGAGGCGGTGAAGGAAGTGATAGGAAGGCTAAGAATGTAGCTCTATGGGCATCCCGCAACAAGGGTAGCAACAGCGGGAACAACAGCAGTAGCCCCGAGTCCGAGTCTGAGCTTGATGGTTTTTCTGATCTCGACCAGGAGGAGCAGGCAATGCTCACTCGACAGTTCAAAAAAATTTTGAAGAAAAAGGGGAAACCTTTAGGAGGAAGAAGCCATATTCCTTTGGTAAGAATGCTGAATCTAGCAATCATAAGGACAGAAATTCTAAGAGACTTACTTGTTTTCATTGTAACAGACAGGGACACATGAAAGGCGAGTGTCCATATCTTCAGAAGAAGGGTCCCTACTTTCAGAGGAAGAACACAAAGGTGCAGAAGAAGAAAAAACCTCAGGCGATGGTCTGCACATGGAGCGAGGAAGAAGAAGATCCCGAAGACACTTCCTCAGAGGAATATGAAGAAGGAATTTGCCTAATGGCAAACAGCGAGGAAGAGGTAATAACTGTCTTTGAAAATTTCTCGATTGATGACTGGGAGGATGCTTATGGTGAATTGTTAGATAAGTTTAATTCTCTTAGTAAAGAGCATAGAGTTCTGAAAAGAAAACTTAATACCACTGTTGAAGAACAAACCCAGGTCTGTGAGGAAAATCAGAAACTAAAAGAGCAACTAGAAGAAATGACCTCACTAAGAAAAGAAAATGATAAGCTCAAGGGAGAAAACCAGGACAGTCAAAATCAGCTGAATGAACTCAAAATACGAATTGAAGAAAGCTTAAATGAAAGTAGAGTGAACTCAGAAAAATACGAAGCTGTTAAGAAAGTCAATGGTGAACTTCTAAAAAAATTCTGAGTCCCTTCAAAAGGAGCTGGAAGACAAACAGAAAGTCTTGGAAAAGTTTATCCAAGGAAAATCCAGTCTGTATGCAATACTGGGGGCTAGGGTTAATTTCAATAAGGAGGGTCTAGGCTATGACCCATCTAACAAAAGACCCTTACAATTCAAAACCATTACCTTCTGCCCAGAGAAGGGAAAAGAAAAGCTGGACACACCATCCAGCTCAAACAGCAGTAAGGGAACTCAAGGTCAGAAGGAAAATTCTAAAAATAATGCTGATCAACATTTTAAAATGGGAATGAATTTTATGAAAAATTTCACTAAGCCTATAAATCAGAACATAAATGATAAATGGACCAAGCAAGGGGATCAGAAGAAAAGATGGAAGTACTACAATCAAATGGGTCAAAAGAGGACCTACTGGAGAAATGATCATCATCTTCAAAAATCTGCTGATCAACAAACTTACAGGAGATATTCTAGAAATGGCAAGCCTAATGAATGGAATAAAACTTACTTTTCCAGACCAGCCGGCTATAATTTCAATAAAACAGAAGTAAAGGTGCCAGAGAAAATAATGTTGAAGCAAATCTAGATTCCTAAACATTTGATCAGTGAATTGAACAATGTCTTTGGACCCAACTCATCTTGGGTTCCAAATCACTTTGCTTGACTTTGGTGTGTAGGTCGGCCTGGCAGCTGAAGACAACAAGTGGTACCTCGACAGTGGCTGCTCCAGGCACATGACTGGAGACCGATCCAAGTTCAGCAAGATAGAGATGAAGGTAGGGGGTCTGGTCAAGTTTGGAGGAAAGAACAAAGGTAAGATAATTGGAGTTGGCACAGTAGGTAAGACTTCCACAAACTCCATTGAAAAAGTTCTACTTATGGAAGGTCTGCAACACAACCTGATTAGCATTAGTCAGTTATGTGACAAGGGTCGCAGGGTTGTATTTGATGATAATTCATGTAAAATCTTTGAAATAAATTCTGATGTGGTTAAATTTGTAGCCAACAGGATTAATAATGTCTACATAGTAGACTTAGATGAGGAATCTGAATCTAATATTTGTTTATCTGCCAATTCTGAAAATGATGTTTTTGAATGGCATAGACGTCTAGGTCATGCTAGCTTTACTACTTTAAATAAATTGGTCAAGCATGATTTTGTCAGAGGCATGCCTAGAATTAAATTCAATTCGATATCAAAATCATGTGATGCCTGTGCTCTAGGCAAACAGACCAGAAACTCTTTTAAATTAAGATCTGAGTCATTGTCCTCTAGACCAATGGAACTTCTCCATATGGACCTTTTCGGTCCCACTAGAACTCAGAGTCTTAATGGAAATAGGTTTGGCTATGTCATCATAGATGACTTCTCTAGATATTCATGGATATTCTTCTTAGCAAATAAAAGTGATGCATTTCAAAAGTTTAATCTATTTTTCAATAAGGTCAAACAAGAAGGAAAACACAAGATCTGTACTATTTAATCTGATCATGGAGGTAAGTTTGAAAACTCCATGTTTTCTGATCTTTGTGAAAGAGAGGGACTAACTCACAGGTTTTCTTCTCCCAGGACACCTGAACAGAATGGGATTGTGGAGAGAAGAAATAGAACTGTGGTGGAGATGGCCCGAACCATGCTGATTGAAAGTAAGTTACCAAGAAAGTTTTGGGCAGAAGCGGCCAATACAGCAACTTACATAATCAACAGGGCCATGGTAAGACCCATTCATATGAAAACACCCTATGAGCTTCTAAAAGTTAAGAAACCAAACTTGTTTCATTTCAGAATTTTTGGAACAAAATGTTTTATTCATAACAATGACAAGAAAGATTTAGACAAGTTTGAAGCTAAAAGCTCCCCTGGAATATTTTTAGGTTACTCTGAAGTGTCAAGGGCATATAGGGTATTTAACATATCAGATCAGAAAGTGAAAGAGTCTCCTCACATTATTTTCAGTGAAAAGAAAGGTGTGTCTAACATTGAAAATTTTGACAGCGACTCCAATCATGATGGGGAATTCCTAGAAGACCAAGAAGAAGAGAAGACTCAGCCGAGTGGAACAACAAATCCCCTCAATTAGGAAGGGCCAAGAGAAACAGGTGAGTCTTCAACCAATGTTAGATTTCTTAAAGACCATCCGATAGATAATGTCATAGGAAATCCTGAAGATCCTCTTCGGACTAGGTCCCATTTTAGGAATGTGAATAATGAAGACTTAATTGCTTTAGTCTCACAAATTGAACCCAAATCAATAGAAGAGGCCTTGGCTGATCAAGCTTGGGTCAATGCCATGAGTGAGGAATTAGGCCAGTTCGAAAGAAACAATGTCTGGGAACTTGTTCCAAGACCAGATAATGTTAATATCATAGGAACTAAGTGGGTGTTCAAAAATAAAATGAATGAAGATGGAGTCATCTCAAGGAATAAGGCCAGATTAGTAGCCAAGGGCTACTGTCAGGAATTTGGTGTAGACTTCGATGAATCCTATGCACCTGTTGCTAGGATGGAAGCTATAAGAATGTTGCTTGCCTTTGCATGTTCAAAGAATATAAAACTCCAACAAATGGATGTTAAAAGTGCCTTTTTAAATGGAGTCATTAAAGAAGAGGTTTTTGTTGAACAACCTCCCGGATTTCAATTCTCTCCTCAACCTAACCAAGTTTTCAGGTTAAACAAAGCCTTGTATGGTCTAAAGCAGGCTCCAAGAGCATGGTATGAAAGATTGACTGAATTTCTGATCAGCAAGGGCTACAAAAGAGGTAAGGTTGATCAAACTCTATTTACCAAGGGTACAAATAGAGATCTCATCATAGTTCAGGTATATGTAGATGACATAGTATATGGATCAACTAAGCATGAACTATGTGATGAATTTTCTAAAATGATGTCTGCTGAATTTGAAATGAGTTTGGTTGGTGAACTAAAATACTTTCTAGGCTTGCAGGTACAGCAGCTAGAGGATGGGTGCTTCATCAACCAGACCAAATACACATTAGAACTGTTCAAGAGGTTTGGTATGGAAAACCTAAAGCACATTACAACACCCATGGGTACCAATACCTCACTGGATGCAGATGAGACAGGTAAAGAAGTAAATGCCAAACTTTATCGAGGTATGATTGGATCTCTTCTTTACTTGACAGCTTCTAGACATGATATACAATTCAGTGTAGGAATGTGTGCAAGGTATCAGTCTAGACCTACTGAATTACATTTAGCTGCAGTGAAAAGAATTTTCAGATATTTGTCAGCTACTCATTCTCTTGGTTTATGGTTTCCTACATCACACACATTTAACTTAGTTGCATACACAGATGCTGATTATGCAGGCTATAAACTAGACAGGAAAAGCACTAGTGGTCATTGCGAATTTTTGGGTGGGTGTTTAGTGTCTTGGGGTTTCAAGAAACAACATTCTGTGGCCCTCTCCACTGCAGAAGCTGAATATGTAGCTGCAGGGAGTTGTGGAACACAAGTCATATGGATTAAACACCAGCTTCAGGACTACCAAGTAGACCTGGGGTGCACACCTATCTATTGTGATAACACAAGTGCCATTAATCTTGCCAAAAAGCATGTTTTGCATTCACGCACCAAACACATAGAGATAAGGCATCATTTCATAAGAGATGAGATTTCTAAAAGCAATTTTGAACTGATTCATGTAGGCACAGATAATCAGATTACTGACATCTTCACTAAACCTTTGGATAATGAAAAATTCACAACACTGAGAAGAGAATTAGGCTTATACAAACTGTCTTAAATGTGAAGTCTGTTCTTTTTGTGAGGGGGAGTTCTGTCTATCTGTTGGTTAGCTTTCAGGACTGCTTTGAGTGAGGGGGAGCTGATTGAGCTGTGAGAGGAAGAGTTCTTTGACAGATTCAAAAAGTTTGACCAGATATGTGTCTTTACTGGTTTTCATGACAGATCTAGTGTGGTTCTCTCAGACAGTAGAATGTCACTTAATTCTTAAGTCTATAAGTCAGTGATTCTAAAATCCAGTCAGAATATTTCCATTAGTATTCTTTCAGAGATCTGGATTAATTGTAAAAGGTATATATTCCTACATTGTTAATAATTCTGGTTCAGGCCAAAACTTGTATGTCTTGATATCTGACCCAATCAGTTTGAAATCTAAACTTCAAGACTCACTTCAAGAAATAGTCCTTCTGGTATTGTTTTTAAGCATTCTATCTCTTTAACACAAGGGCTTAACTGAACAAACATGTCTTGTTTTGGGCACTGAGAAACTGGGAGTTTCATCAATGAAATGAATATTTCTCCTATGTCATGAGGTGTAAAATGCTTAAAAATGAATGAAAAGACATGACAGAGCAATGGTGGCTTGCTGGTGAGTAACTAGGGACTCTAGCCTCTAATCGAGGTGTTTTCTCATGTCAAAAACCACAGTTACTAACTCTGTTCCTTAATAAAAAAAAAGGAAGTAATTAGGTACTCACTCTGAGTAACTGGAGATTCAGGCATCTAATCAAGGTGTCTCTCTAATGTCAAAAGAGTGAATCACCAACTTACTCATTGATCTTCTTGAAAATCATCTCAAAAATTCCTTATTGTTGTGCAACTAATGGATTGCTTGTCCTCAATACCTTGAGAACACCTCTCTAAATTTGTCTCTTGCTGTCTTGTAGGATAGTTGAATGCTCAGCTATATCAGGCCAGACTTGTTAACTCCTGCTCTAAATCATACACTTTGTATGCTGATAAACCTTTCTATCATTCTATGTCTCTATTGTGTACTGGAGTTTACAGAATCTTCACTTGAGTTTAGAACCTCACTTATTCTCTTAAGACCTACTCATGACTTTCTGCACTAAGTAGTTACTGCACTTCGTCCTCATGTCTCCAGCACTTTCATATATTCTGCATTTCCTTTTGCTGATGTCAAAGGGGGAGAGAAGTTTAGCAATATCAGTAGATCAGATCATGAGTTGATCATGAGTTGTGGGGGAGTGGTTTTTGAGAAAGAAGTGCTTCTGCAGTAGTGCTTAATTTGTCTGTGCTTGCACTTGCTTTCAATTTGCTTTGTTTGTTGAAGCTGCAGTTAATTGCTTGATATGCCATGATATTGCTTGATTCATAGTGTTGCCATCATCAAAAAGGGGGAGATTGTTGCATCCCTACGATTTTGATGATGTCTCACACTATAAATCAATCTTCTATCTCTAGATTAATTCATGTTTCATCATGTAAATGAGTACAGTTCATATGGCTGTCAGATAATATGCTCTACTTGATTCTGTCTACACTCTATCTGCATAGTCTGGACAGTGGTGGGTCGACCCCTCCTTGCTGATGAGTCGACCCCTCAGTACATTAATCATCTTAGTCAGTCCATTCACTGGTCTTTCTATTCAAGTCCATACAACAGGACTGTAGCCTGTTTATCTGAAAGTCTATACATCTGGAAAGGGGCCATGTTTATACATTCTTCCGTTGAATTCATTCAAAGTCTATACATCGGCTTGATTGAGTAAGTCAGTGCAGCATGCCTTGTTGTTCATAGCCTTTAAAGTCTGTACATCAGCTTCGCATCTGCAAGTCTGTACATTGGCAGCCTTTTACCTACATTGCACTTTGAAGTCTGTACATCGAGTGAAGTCTGGTTAAGTCTATACATCGCATAGCTCGTCATATAGGAAGTCTATACACAGCTTGCACGTGTTCAAGCCTATACAGCCTGCATGCTTCAAAACGTCAAGTCCATACATTGGCTTTGGGCTGAAGTCTATACATTGCTTTAGGCAGAGCAAGTCTGTACATCGCACAACTTTCATACTTTCATTCTATTGTGCATCCTCTTCAAAATGAAGTGTGTACACTCATTGGCTAACTGTTGAAGTCTGTTCACTCAGTTAACCTACAAGTCTATACACTCGATTGTTAGGCTTTCAACCCTATACACTCGATTGTTAACTTCAAAGTCTATACACTCACTCAGTGTTTACACTTGCTCAGTTGCTGCTTCTGAAGTATATACACTCGTATTAAAAGCCTGAACTAACTAATTATATACATTCCTTTTGTCTCTGTCTGCAGGTGATTCAGGCTGATGATTGGGCACGTGATCTGAGGTTGGCACCTGGCACGTGATCCAAGAAACTAGGAACATGACATGTGGATGGCAACCCAATCAGGAGGCTGCCATGTGGTCGAAATTCAAATGATCTGGCAAAAAGTTCATGTGCGGGAACCTGAAAGCCACACGCCAATCGTCTGCTATATATATGGAGCATCATCCTTCAGTAGAAGATGATCGTGAAAAGAAAGAGCAGAAGGCATTTGTGTGAGGTTACACGATCCAGAAAGAGAAAGAGCAGAGAGTCCCATTTTATCCAGATCTGAGAGGAATATGTTTGAGAGAGAGAGAGCAGTGTCTGTGGTTTGAAGAATTGCTTCCTCGGAAGCTACATTTGTGTTGGTTTTTCAGAAACGACTGTTGTTCTTCGTTGGTCTTTGTTTCTCTTCTGTTTTTCTTTGTATTTGCTCATACTTCTGATTTTAAACTATTTCCCTCCGGTGTTTGGAGGAAGGGCGTGTGGTTCCCTCCGGGTTGGGGGAAGGGAGAGCTATCTCCGGTTCTGTTCTAGCTGGTAGCTAGAACAGGTTTCAAGCTCTGTGGGTAGCAGAGTTTGGTTGAGGGATTTGTTTCCCTTGGTTATTCAAGCTGTGTGGCAGCACATTATTCGCAGACTGAGTCTGTAGGTTTCTAGCATTGGCTTGTGGAATCTTACTCTAGTTGGAGTGAGGGGTGGATGTAGATTGTGGACTACAATCGAACCACCTTAAAATCTCTTGTCTCGTTTGTGGTTTGCAGCAATCGTTGATGCTCTCTATCTGCTTGGCAATGTGCTTGTGTGTGGACGGCCTCTTCCAATCGCACCTTATTACTCTGTCTTAGTTTCTCACTGCATTAGCTAGTTTGTTTAGCTATATTCGGTAGGGTGATTTTTGAAGTAGTGATTTTCCGCTGAAGTTTCAGAAAATGGGAGTGATCTATTCATCCCCCCCTTCTATATCACTCTTGCTGTGCTAACACATCACAAATTTTTGAGATGGAGTTGAATTTAATATTGGGCATGCCTCTAACTAAGCCATGTTTGGCCAATTTGTTCAATGTAGAGAAGCTAGCATGTCCTAAGCGTCTATGCCAATGAAATGTATTATTCTCAAGATCAGCAGACAAGTAAAGATTTGATTCAGGACTTTCATTTAAATCTACAATGTACACATTATTGACTCTATATGCTTCAAACTTGACCTTGTCAGAATTTATTTCAAGAATTTTGCATGCATTGTTATCGAACACAACTCTGTGACCCTTGTCACATAACTGACTAATACTAAGCAAGTTGTGTTGAAGACCTTCTACAAACAAAACCTTTTCAATAGAGTTTGTGGAAGACTTACCAACTGTTCCTATTCCAACAATCTTACCTCTATTCTTTCCTCCAAATTTGACCAGACCCCCTACCTTCATTTCCAGTTTGCTGAATTTGGATCGGTCGCCTATCATGTGCCTGGAGCAGCCGCTATCTAGATACCACCTGTTGTGCTCGACTGCTAGGCTAACCTGTAGAGGGACATATCAAGCAGAGTAGTTTGGAAGCCAAGATAGATTGGGTCCAAAGACATTATTTAAATCTCTAAGCAGAAACTTCGAAATCCAAAACTGTTTCAAAGTATTTTTCTTTTGCATGTTGTTGACAGTTTTGTTGAAATTTTGAATAGAATTCTATCCACCTGGCCTAATGAAATGGAATCTATTCCTGTTGTTAGACTATTCATTCCCCAGGTCTCTTTTGTACCCATTCTGTCTAGGATAGACAAATTCATTAAAGAGTTTCTATGGAAGAACGAGATTTCCCCAATTTTTCTTGTTTTGACCCATGTTTTTATAGAAAGATGAGTTTCTGTTCTGGGTCATATGCTTTGACCTGTGAACATTCTTGTTCTGGGGAATGCGCACAGGAGCTTGCCTAGTTGAGTTCTTTCTAGTTTTAGATTGTTGTCCAGCATGGTTTGATGAATTATTCCTTGGTTGTTGGACATTCTGAGCATTGTTGGAGCTGGATGGTGTGTCTAGATTTTCCTTCCCTTTTTCTGAACAGAATGTCACTGTTGTGAATTCAAAGAGTTTCTTGTGTGTTGGATTATAGCCTAAACCTTCTGTGTTGAAGTTAACCCCAGCACCTAGCATGGTATCTAGGTTCGTTTTGACTTGAACAAATTTTTCTAGAGTTCTTTATTTGTCTTCCAGTTCGTTTTGCAATATTTCACAATTTTCCTGAAGTTCAGAATTCGCCTTTCTAACAACTTCATACTTTTCAGTGATTAAA
Source organism: Amorphophallus konjac (assembly GCA_022559845.1). Classification (NCBI taxonomy): domain Eukaryota; kingdom Viridiplantae; phylum Streptophyta; class Magnoliopsida; order Alismatales; family Araceae; genus Amorphophallus; species Amorphophallus konjac. The sequence goes on from CM040118.1 coordinate 222,437,193, forward strand.
CTATTTTCACTTTGGCTTTCTTGAAGTTTTAACTTGAATTCATCAACTTGTTTTTGAACTTCTTTATTTTCAGACTTAAGGTCTTCATTTTCCTTTCCGAGAGAATTCATCTCTTCTAATTCTTCCTTGACCTTCTGATTTTCTTTGTTGGTTTGAATTTGTTCTTCAATAGAAGCATTCAGTTTTCTCTTTAACACCCTATGCTCTTTACTCAAAGCATTAAACTTATCTAGCAGTTCAGCATAGGCATCTTCCCAGTCATCAATTGAGAAATTCTAAAAAATGTTGGTTACCTCTTCGTCACTGTTGGCTATAAGACATATTCCTTGGTCATCTTCTTCTGAAGAGTTGGCCTCAGGGTCTTCCTCCTCGTCACTCCACGTGCAGACCATAGCCTGAGATTTCTTCTTTTGCACCTTGGAGCTTTTCTTCTGGAGATCGGGGCAATCCCCCTTGATGCGTCCAGTCCTCCTGCAATGAAAGCATGTGATCTTCTTAGCATTCTTATTTTTATCATTATTAGAATCAAAATGCTTACCAGAAGTATGTGATCTTTTTCTTCTAAATGTTTTTCCCTTAGTTCTTAAGAACTTCCAAAATTGTCGAGTCAGCATAGCTTACTCCTCTTGATCAAGGTCTGAGAACCCGTCAGACTCCCCACTACTACTGCTATTGCTACTCCCACTGCTACTACGTGACACCTTGAGGGCAATGTTCTTGCTCTTCTTGTCACTTCCCTCACCATTTCTTTTAAAATTCATTTCATAAGTCATTAGGGATCTTATCAGTTTAGTGACTGTCAGTTTTGACAGATCCCTAGACTCCTCTTTCACAATGGCCTTTATGTGCCATGCGGGGGTTAACAACCTAAGGATTTTCTTTACTAGATCCCCTTCTGATACCTGTTTCCCAAGCCCTTTAAGATTGTTAGTGATCAGCGACAGCATAGCATACATTTCTGTAAGTCTCCTCAGATTTCATCTTAAACAATTCATACTCAGAGGTGAGCATATTTACCTTGGTGGCCTTGACTTGGGATGTACCTTTGTAGATGAGCTCTAGTTCATCCCACATTTTCTTAGCTGTCTGGCAGGCTGAGATCCTGGCGTACTCTTCTGGATGTACTGCGCATTGAATTATGTTTAGAGCCGACCAGTTGACGGTTGAAAGCTTGATGTGATCCTTCGTCCATGCATCTTCATTTGGTGGGAGCTCGTATGGTCCTGTGGTGATCACTCTCCAGAGCTCGTGGCTCTGCGCTCTTAGGAATACTTCCATCCTATTTTTCCAGTAAAAGTAGTTATTACCATCAAAATAAGGAGGGTGACTAATAGACTGTCCCTCAGCCATGGAACTACGAGGAGTGCTAGATCCAGATTTACCCTAGTCGTTGGACAACATGTTGGGTAACATGCTCTGATACCAATTGATAAATCACACAGAACGTGAGCTAGAGGGGGGGGATGAATAGATCACGCCCTATTCAGAGAAGTAAAAAAAAACTTATGTAATCCTGAAATGTAGTAGAGAAACTTTCCTAGTCTGGCCACGGAGCAGACAGATAGACAAAAGCTTATCGAGAGAGATAGTTAAGATGAAACAATAATCGAACAGCTAACGTGCTAGAGCCAAATCGAGAGAACAACCAAGCAAACCACACAGATGGAACAGAGAGTTTTTAAGGTTGTTCGATTGCGATCCGCAATCTACATCCACCCCTTACTCCACCAGAGTAAGGCTTCCTTGCACTAAGCAATTAAGAACTATAGACTCAGTCTGCTAATACTTGCTGCCTGACAGCTTGCTCCGAGGAACACTCTCCTCGCTCTTCTGAAGACCAGAAGAATCACTGGAGGTCCAACCTCCCTTCCTTTGCACTCAGCAAAGGGGACCCTATGAATTACTCCTAGCAACTCACGAACCAGAGGATAGTTCCTCTCTTCCTCCAAACATGATGGAGGGAAACCGGAGTACCTCTCCCTTCCTCCAAGTGAACTTAGTGGGTAACAAAGTAGAATTGAAAAGGTAAAAAACATCGAAGGTGAAAATAAACAGAAAGGAAAAATCACCCAGAAACAATGATAATGTAGCTTCCGTAGAAGCAGGCTTTCAGACTCAAGACTAGCGATCACTCAGGCTCTTCTCTTTCTGAACTGGTTCTCTCTCTCTCTTTTTGACTTTTCTCCTCGACTTTACTCTCGTCTCGAATGGGGAATTTCAGCACTGGCAGTGGCTTCAGATATTCACTCTTGATTTTTTTCTTCTTCTTCTAATCAGCTCTGCTCTCTCCCACCCATTTCTCCCAGCCTTTCGATCCTCTTTTATAAGCAGACGATGGGCGTGTGGACACCACGTTTCCCGCCCAAAATTTCACGCAGATCTGATCCTTCGAGGTTTCATGTGTCAGAATCGTGGTACTGTAGTAGTCTATACGATAGGATCTCCTGGTCCGCTCCTTGCCTTAGATCGCGTGCCATTAACCTGGTACTTTAGATTCCATGTGAGGTAAGTTCGCAGGTTGCTCAATAGATGCTCGACCATATGGCTGACCTGGCAATTGAAACAGCCGTGAGTGTTAGCCGTTTGGTGATATGTACTGACCTTACCTTTCAAAGACTGAGATGTGCATAGATTCTAGATAGTGGAGTGCACGGACCTTATCTGGATAGAGCTAAAAGGTACACGGACCCAGGCATGCGTATGGCAAAATATGCACAGACCTATGCACGATGCAAACATTGCATAGACCTTTATATGTTTAAGGAAAATCATTGCACTGACCTTCTATATGCGCATGCAAAATATGCACCGACCATAGCATACGTATGGCAAAATATGCACCGACCATCTATATGCGCAGGCATAATGTGCATCGACCTTAGCAAGACTAAGGTGGATGTGCACCAATGTTCTATGCTGAACAGCAAAACGTGCACCAACCTTCTAACGAAGAAATAGTAAAGTGCACCAACCTCATATGCAGTCTGGAAAACATGCATCGACCTTAGATAGTTAACACAAGCATGCACCGACCTATATGCTAGTGACACAGACATGCACCGACCACAGCAGTAAGTGGTCTGAACTAGCATCGACCTTAGACAGTTAACACAAGCATGCACCGACCTATATGCTGGTGACACAGACATGCACCGACCACAGTAGCAAGTGTTCTGAACTAGAATCGATGTCATATATGATAAGGTAGAGTGTGCATATACCTTATATGTGTCTAACAAAGTATGCAATGACCTTGGCAATCTAGTATAGAGAAATGTTGCACTGACCTTATAAGTGAGTATGCAATTGTGCACCGACCTGGCAAGCAAATGTGCTTGGGCTTTATATGCGAGCAGCAGAAGATGCACTGACCTTATGTGCGTTGAGCTGATATATGCACCAACTTCATATGGCCTGAAGCAAACGTTGCACGGACTTGGCACTTTTGCCATCAAAACTTGCACAGTCTCCAATGCATAGACTCATGAGGGCTTCTGACAAGTTATGTCTGACTGAAGGTGTTTGACTTTTGACTTATGGTGTCTGACATCATCAAAACCACAGGGATACAACACCCTATGGGGAGCGCCTGTGTTATTTATAAAGAAGAAGGATGGATCGATGAGACTCTGCATCGACTATCGACAGTTGAACCATCTTACTATCAAGAAAAAGTATCCACTGCCGAGTATCGATGAGTTATTTGATCAGATATCTAGATCCAAGTATTTCTCAAAGATTGATCTTCGGTCAGGATATCACCAATTGAGGATCAAGGATGAGGACATTCATAAGACCGCATTCCGGAGCAGGTATGGGCACTACGAATTTATTGTTATGCCTTTTGGACTAACAAATGCTCTGCAGCCTTTATGCAGTTGATGAATAGCATATTCATGCCTCATCTGGATCAATTTGTTGTGGTCTTCATTGATGACATATTAATTTATTCAAGGACCGAAGAAGATCATGAGGAACACTTGAGGATTGCATTGCCAATATTAAATATTAATTAACTCTATGCCAAACTCAGTAAGTGCGACTTTTGGCTCGAGGAAGACTCCTTCCTAGGACATGTGATCTCAAAGGATGGGATTTCTGTCGACCCGTCAAAAGTCAAGGCCGTTAAGAGTTGGGAAAGGCCGACCAATGCTATCGAGATCCGTAGTTTCTTGGGTCTAGCTTGCTATTACCGGCGATTCATCAAGGAATTCTCCAAGATCGCCATTCCTCTTACTAGGCTGACCCGTAAGGAGATTTCTTAGAAGTGGGATGAAGATTGTGAGAAGAGTTTTCAAGTCTTTAAAGATCATCTGACAACTGCCCCGGTATTGGCATTACCAACTGAAGGGGAGAAATTCGAGGTATATACAGATGCGTCTGGCATTGGCCTCGGATGTGTGTTAATGCAACAAGGGAGAGTCATTGCCTACTCATCCCGATAGTTAAAGAATCATGAGGAGAACTACCTGGTGCATGACTTAGAGTTGACCGCAGTAGTGTTTACATTAATGTTATGGAGACACTATCTCTATGGAGAACAGTTTACCATGTACTCCGATCATAAAAGTCTCAAGTATCTATTTTCTCAAAAGGAATTAAACATGAGACAAAGGCGTTGGCTAGAATATCTCAAGGACTTCGACTTCACAATACAATATCATCCTGGAAAGGGTGACCCTATAGCTGATGCCCTTAGTCAAAAGCCAAGAGCGTTATTGGCCAACTATATGATCCAAGAGTGGAAGTTACTAGAGCAATTCTTTAAACTTGAGATAAGTACGGACCAAAAGAAAAGGTGTATTACTCTTTCACACATGAGGATACAATCGGATCTGCTCTCCAAGATAAAGGAGCTTCAAGAAAGTGACCCGGTGTTAGTAGAGATCAAGGATAAGCTAGAAGAACGACCAGACTTCAAGGTAGCCTCTGATGGAAGATTATTATTCAAGGAAAGGACTTGTGTACCGGATTGTCCGGAATTGAAGAAGAAAATTTTAGAAGAAGCTCACAGATCAAGGTGCACAATTCATCCCGGATCGACCAAGATGTACCAGGACTTGAAACGTACCTTTTGGTGGCCCAACATGAAAAGGGAGGTAGCAGACTTTGTATCTCGATGTCTCACCTGCCAACAAGTCAAGGTGGAACACCAAAAGTCTGTCGGTTAGTTACATCCTCGGGATATTCCCAAGTGGAAGTGGGAGAATGTCGAATTGGACTTCATCATGGGACTGTCTAAATCTAAAGGAGGACATGATGGAATATAGGTCATCATAGATTGCTTGACCAAGTCAGCTCACTTCCTGCCAATCAAGAGCCGATGGTTAGTTGATGTTCTAGATGCCTTGTACATCAAAGAAGTTGTCAGACTACATGGAGTTCCTATTTCAATCGTGTCTGACCGAGACCCGCGATTCACTTCTCATTTTTGGAAGGGTCTACAACACTCCTTGGGGACGAGGCTCAACTTTAGTACTACCTTTCATCCTCAGACGGATGGTCAGACCGAGAGAACGAATCAAGTTGTAGAAGACATGCTACGAGCTTGTATTATTGATTTCGGTGAAAGCTGGCATGATCACTTGCCTTTGGTCGAGTTTGGTGAGAGACACCACAGAAAAGATTCAGCTAATTAGGGAAAGACTCATGATGGCTCAGTCTAGACAAAAGACTTACGCCGATGTTAAAAGAAGAATCCTCGAGTTCCAAGTGGGAGATCACGTCTTCCTTAAGGTTTCTCCAGGGTGAGGTATCCGAAGATTTGGTGTAGCACCCGGCCTTGTAATCCGGTTCAGTTCCCAACTCCCATCGGATTTAGGAGAAATGCCACAGTGGGAAAAACCCAACAGAATAGAAAACTGGCTGAAGAATTACATAAGTAAAGAGAACAATAATCAACGGAAGAAAATTCAAGCCCACCAGTTAATTCCATTCCTCAAAATCTCAACAGCCCCCAAAAAAGTGGTTCATTATTACAAATTTCAAATTGTTCTAACAACTAATCACCTCAAAGGGGAAATAAAGATACAAATATCTAAAGACTACACCAAATTTTCACGTTCGGATTCACTACGCGCTAACTCCTCGTCCTCTCCGAGGGAATCACCTGAAAATGGTTAACATGTGTGAGTTTAGGAATAGACTCAGCAAGTTACTAACTTTCAATTTGCTCCTTTATCCATGCCTAACTTACTATAAGGGTGAAATAAAATTTTTAGAAATTTATAAGACATAGAATATCTGAAATCAGATTGACAATGACAGAAAACAAGTTTAATATAGAAACAATTGTTTATGTGACGATAGTCTTATTTTTGAAACTCTTATACATGCTCAGATTTTAGATTACAGAACAGAAATTTCAGAATTTGCAGATGATTGAAAAGATTTCAGAGAACAGAATTTCACAGTTCAGAAAGCATTTGCATTTTCAGATTTCAGGTACAGAGACAGAATTTCATATAATATATGTGGCCAGACACATTGCCCAAACCACCACTAGAAGGTCAGAACAGTCAGATACTCAGCCTCCTAGGTAATGGAGACGAGTCTTGGTTACTGCGCAGAACCGAGGAAAGCCCTTCCCACCTTAACCAGTAGAATTTATCCACCTCCAGGATTTCACCTGGTGCCCTCGAGGCCAGAACAGATTGAGCCTCCCCATAGGGGCATTTCTATGGTTTGGCTCCAGGCCCTTCTATGGCAGTAGTGTCTAAATAGCCAATATAACAGTTTAATTTTTTTTCACAGATTTCAGGAATACTATAGGTTTCAGAACAGAACAAGCTTATTTCCAAGCTACACATACGTATAAAACAGTTCAGAATTATAAGCACAGAATTTTAACAAAAATAAAATTTTTGCAGTAAGTTACCAACTTACACATTTATCATTTCCTAATTTTTCAGATTTTTCTGAAACAAAAATGGCTTACAAAACACTTTATTTTCAGGTTTCTGGAATTTAGAACACAGGTTTATATTTTTTGCCACCCATGCGAAGAAAATAATTCATAATTATGGGTACAGATTTTTGGTGAGCATAAAAATTTTACAGTGAGTACTTAACATGATTTTATATCATTTTCTAATTTTTTAGATTTTTCAGAATTAATTTGCCCTCTCAAAATATTCTTTTTCTGAGGTTCTGAAATTTGGAGCAATCAAGGCATGCACCGACCTTATTCTGTACAAAACATGCACCGACCTTGAATGTGCACCGACCTTATTTTTACTTGAACAAAACATGCACTAACCTTATCTATGCTTGGACAAAGTATTCACCGACCTTATCTATGCTTGGACAAAGTATGCACCGACCTTATCTTTGCTTGAACAAAGTATGCACCGACCTTATCTATGCTTGGACAAAGTATGCACCGACCTTATCTTTGCTTGAACAAAGTATGGACTGACCTTATCTTTGCTTGAACAAAACATGCACCAACCTTATCTGGGCTTGGACAAAATATGCACCGACCTTATCTATGCTTGGACAAAGTATGCACCGACCTTATCTTTGCTTGAACAAAGTATGCACCTACCTTATCTATGCTTGGACAAAGTATGCACCGACCTTATCTTTGCTTGAACAAAACATGCACCGACCTTATCTAGGCTTGGACAAAATGTGCACCAACCTTATCTAAGCTTGGACAAGACATGCACCGACCTATATATGCACTGACCTTGGTCTAAGCCAACCAAAACATGCACTGACCTTTCTAAGCCATAATAAAACATGCACTGACCTTTCTAAGCCATATTAAAACATGCACTGACCTTGGAAGGCAGAAATTGCCATTTTGATTTAAAAACCGGCCGATCATCACGTAAAATACGTAAATAAATGGAAAACCCAGACTTTTCATAAAAACCTTATTTCTTATGCTTTTCTTTTTGACCCAAACACCTAAGAAAAAAAAGCAAATAATGACAAAAAACATTCAGGTTTGGGACTTGCAAAATTATATTAACATATTGGGATTTTTGGCTACGTAAGAAGAATAAAATCTTAATAAAACTAAAATAGATATTTGGGCTCGTATAAAATAACCTCCTGAGTAAATTAGAACATGCCAAAGGGACATTTTGAAGTTTAGAAACTTGCCTTATCAATGAAAAATCATAAATGAGAGACGCCTCCCTTCTATCTTCTTACTCTCAACAACAAGGGCGCTGACAACCCCTTCTCAACGCAAGGAGTGGCCTGCTACGGTGCAGGGAATAAATCCTCTAGGCACACTCTTATAAAGCTAAAACCCTTTTTAGACTAGATCTAAATCCTAGCCATTGCTTCAGATCTACCCAAATAGATCTAAATCCTAGCCATTATTTCAGATCTACCCAAAAATAGTGGCAGGACATTGTTCTGGACACTCATGACCTCCACTAGCCTTTGTTGGCCATTCCACAGTCAAACACGTGAAGACATACGGAGGACACTATTCATTGTCCTCTTAAAAAATTTAATATCTCACAAGGTAAAAATGATTAAATAAATCTAATTGTTACCCATTAACCACCTTGATTTACTCTACCAAAGAAAATTATCAAATAAATATTTAACCTCAAAAATGAAATTGAGTGAATAGTAAAAAGTGTGAAAATGAATACGTTGGGTCATAGTCTATCCTAAACTATAGGAATTTGTGTCTATGCCCTTCTATGTTCTACTAGTGAATGGATATAACATAAGAAGGGCTTATGTTAACAATTAGCTTATAAAATTTTAATAGTTCAAAATTATAAATCTATAATTATCAAAAAAGTTATATTTAATATAGTATCTATTTTATTTATTTATTTAGTTGCGAATTTAACAAAGCATGTACTAAACACCTATTTTATCAACTTAATTAGCAGAAATGCTTAAAATTTTCTAGAAAATCTCGGGCACTACATTTGGTGTTAAGAGCAAGCTTACATGAAGATATAGTGGTCCCTTCGAAGTGTTAGAAAGAGTTGGCGAGGTTACCTACCGCATCGCTTTGCCTCCTCAACTGTCCGAGGTTCACAATGTGTTCCACATTTCTATGTTGAAGAAATATGCGCATGATCCGACCCACGTCATAGATCATGGCGACCTAGTGATACAAAAGGATCTCACTTATGAACAAAAGCCTTTGAAGATCCTTGATCGCAAGGTTTGTGCACTAAGGAACAAGACAATTCCCATGGTCAAGGTTCCATGGAGCAAGTGCTCAGAACAAGAAGCCACATGGGAGACTGAAGAATCTATAAAGAAGAGATACCCCGACCAATTTCAATATTGTAAGTACTCTGCACCCTCCATGTTTATATGCAATTGAATTTGGAGATCAAATTCTTTTAAGTGGGGGAGGGTGTAGCAACCCGAATTATGGGAATAAAATCTCTTAAATAAATAAATAAATCCTCCAAAATAAACTAAATGGCCAAAGAATCCAAGCAAATGATAAAAGCCCAAACCGTAATCATCACGATTGGGCTAAAACTCAAAAAGGCCTCAACCTTTATATAAAAGACTTAATTGAACTTATGGGCTTAAAATGGCAAAAATAAGGCCCATAACCGCCTGTACGTCGAAAGGAAATAGGGGTCATACACATATATATGTATAGATATAGATATATGGAGTTAACCCATCCTCACGTTCGAATCTCTGCATGAGGCCTTAGGGTTTATGTCCAAATATGAAGGACGGCTGCGGATATAGCAGCAAAGGGTTGGCATGGAAAGTGTACACCTTTTAGGAGTGCTTTCATGGGAAAATTTAGATCTATTAGGATTGTTTACATGGAAGCTTAAATCCCAATAGGAATTAGAGATATTAATCTCTATATATATGGATATGCATCAAACGGGTTCAAGGCTAGTGCTACATTCGAAGCAAACTTGCGTCATCCTCGTTGTCTCTCTTGCTGCCATACGAGGAGGATAGTTGCATCCTGCTTCTTCCTCTTGCTATCACCGTGAAGAAGTGCTACTTCTTCTCCTTCGACTTCGTTCGACTATGGTTACACGAAGGAGCAAGTCTTATTCCATGATCGTGTGCCGTTGCTGCAGTGTTTTCCTTCTGCTATTGCTGTGATAAAGTCCTTCTTCCTCCATCGTTGCTATTATAGTACCTGATATCAAGCAAGAAGGAGTTGCTTCTTTCTTCTTCCTACTGGCCACTTGTAGCACCCCTGATAAATACCTTTGAGTAAATTTAAAAATTATTCCTAAAAGAAATCATACATGAAGGTCTTACATAAAGAACCCAACCTCATAAGGACTATAACATAAATGTACAAGCCAACCTCACTTTATGCCATAAAGAAACATGAAGGCTTTATGTAAAGAGCCAAACCTCATGGGGGCTAGCATATAAATGTGCAATCCAACTTTATGCATAGTACGTAGTGTACTTTTGCTAAAGAATATTATAATGAGACTTTGTATAAAGAGCCAAACCATGAAGGGGTTATTATATAAAAGCGCAAGACCAACTTTAACACATGGGCCATGGGTTGTACGTAAGTGGTTTCCACCTTTTCCAACCATGCAAATTGAAGACTAGATGAAGAGGCACCATTTTCCCTTGGGGCCACTATTCCCACTAAAATATTAATATGTGGAGATACATCATGAAGGCTAACACGTGAATGTGACAGAATTGTCTAACATTTAACGCCCGCTTGCAAGGGCGTCATTCTCATCAATAATGCCACCTAGACTAATGACGCCCTCATTCAAGGCGTCATTTGCGTGAATAGTACCACCTATATTAATGAACGACCCCTTACAATGGCGTCATTTCATCCGTGTTTCTAGAAGGTTGAGGCACGAACAACCTCATTTTAGCTGGCAAACCCCATGCCTACTCAGCAGGACCCGCAAAGCAATAAACCAATGCTTTGCGATTCCCTATAACTAATCCCCTCCGTAGCACTGACAGAGGCTACTGCCACTATCAGTGTTGAAGGAGAGTCGTCTTCTCGAGTCTACGTCCTGCTGCGATCCTGCTACAGCTTTCTTATTCTGAACCTCGTAACTCATGACAAAAGGTAGGTGTTCTCAAATCCTTGTCTAACTAGTAGCTAAATAGGTTAACTGATGCATGCTTAGAGTTCGATTAACTCGTCAATCATGCTATATATCATCTGGCTTTATCATGATCAAGCAATAACCATGTATATACCATGTTATACATATCTTAATAGCCGGTTACACCTGTCGCATATGATTTTATACTTACTGTTACCATGATCTTTATGAGTTGAACATAGTCTGTTAAGCATGATTTCATGAGTTTTTGAACATATTTTATTACACAAGTTTTACAGACTTAATAACCATGTTTTAAACCTTAGTATAGAACCTCTGTGCACCAAATACTTGCATGTTTTAAAAACACGAGAGGCCCAGCTCTCAGGTAAATGGCGCCCCAGACCAGGGCGCCAATTATCAAATTGAAGACCCCTCAAGGGGCGCCAATTACCAAATTGAAGACCACTCAGGGGGCACCAATTAAATGAAGACACTTCGCAGTGTCATCATTTCCATTTCTACAATTGCTAGTAATTAATAATTCAACACATTCAAAAATCCATAACTATCAAACTAAAGCATGAAATTTGTACATGAACATGTTTCTGGAATCCTGACATTTTTCCCTACCTGCACGTACTCTTACTTTCTGATTCGGAGAAATTTTATACTGATGAATAGTGACCAACCATCTGTAAATGGTGCCCCTGACCAGGGCGCCAATGTTAGAATTGAAGACGCCGTGCATGGTCGTCAATGAATTGAAGACATGTGCAATGACGTCAATTCCATTTTCTGGAATTTTCAGTAATTAGTAAATCAACGCATTCAAAAATCTATAACTATTAAACTGAACCACAAAAATTTTGCCTGAATATACTTCGGTGACCCTGAGATTTTTTACCACCTGACCATGTCTTCGGATTCTGATTCGGAGAAACTTTGAAAAAATGAATAGTAGCTTGTATCACAGAGTGTACCATTCTGATACGAAGTACAACCCACTTGAAAGACAACTCAATTGGTGACCCTACGTAGTATCATCAATTATTTGAACCTGTACTTAAATTGAAGACACCCCGGAGAGTCTTCAATTAAATTGAGACTACTCACAAAGTCTTCAATTCGTTAAATAGCGGCAGCCAGCAAGTCTTCAATTCGTTAAATTATGGCACCAGCAAGTCTTCAATTCATCAAATAGCGGCAACCAGCAAGTCTTCAATTAATTGAAGACTGCTTGTAGGGACGTCAATTCTTTAATTATATATATATTCAAAAAAATACCCTCTTAAATTGGTGCCCCAAGCCGGGGCGCCAATTACTTAAATGACGGCGGCCAGGTCGTCTTCAATTAAATGAAGACTCCCTGGAGGGCAGTAATTTGATATATATATATATATAATTCTAAAAATTGAAAATTGGAAAGATTGGCAAACCCCCAGATGCCAACTCATTGATTACCGCTTCCGATCTTGATCTGTCTCATGATTTGTGCAAATACAACCCTAAGCCATACTCCTACGTATTATGAGTTCTTGAATTTCCATTCCATGAAAAATCCACTGTGTATATCCTACATGGTCAAACCTTGAACCTCTTAAACTACCATTTGGGAGTGTTGGAGCTAAGTGCCATGCAGGGCAAAGTGCTAAATTGTGGGAGCCACCTCTTGAGGCCGTACGGCGTAAAGTGCTACTATTGTGCCCCTGTGGTCAATTGAGTCATACTGTGGTCATAAGTGTCATTCGACATCATCCTGTGGTCATTTGAGCTATTGAACATTCTTGGTTTTGATAATGGCTTGGTTTTGATAATGGCTAAACACTATAAGTCATTGTTGTTTTCCACTCTCATATGGCTGACATACATAATGTTTTATTCATGACAGATAAGCCCATGAACGGACAAGGAATGGAGTGGAGATGACAAATGTGAAATCCTAACGATCGCACCCAAGCAAGGATGGAAATCCTTTCAATTCATGATCAATCAAACGATCAAACTCATGGCAGTCGCCTGGCAAACCAAACGTGTGGATAAGCATCTTGCCTCGCTACCATTTAATACAGGTGGTATATGTCATTTACTGTCAAGCACCATTGGGAAGATTATTACCTTGTCATAGCCATCAATCTCATCATGGGTATTCCATATACCTCTCATCTCTAAACTTCATTCATGATAATGGAGGTTCACAATGATAACTTGGTTTGATAACTTACAACTTCACTCTTCAAATGCAGTAGTTTCTCATTCCAATCATGGTAACATGCTCAAATGGTCTTGATGTTTCTAATGCATAAACCAAGTGAAATCCAACCCCCAAATATATGAAATAAACATCTACTTAAAGTCATTATTATTTGGAGGTATTTCATTGGGCTAACACTTCAACTTTGCAGGACTAGGTCATTCCGGTCAACCAGAATCGCCAAACACGAAAAGTCTCATACTGCAGAACTGGCAGTCGACCGCCCCAGGTCGATCAAAAATTCAAGGGACTAAATTTCTACGGCGATTCTCAGTAGCGGTCGACCGCCATAAGCTTCCGGTCGACCGCCAGCCCCGAGCCAACAAACGTTGACTTTGTTCTCCATTTCGAGAAGAGCCATTCTCCTTGTATTTGTTTAATCCTAAAGTCACCTAATCACCCACAAAACGTGGATCTGGTCTGGGGGATGTTTATGGACCATTCAAAGTCTATAAAACACATACAAGAGGGTTAGAGACCCTAATGCTTCAAGAGGAATCAAAGAGAGATCAAGAGAGGCTAGAGAAGGAGGTTGGAAGAAGAGAAACTGTAGCCGTGAATAGTACTCCGTGCAAAAGTTCTTCATCTATTCCAAGGTGATTCAAGCATAGATCTGAAGTAAGCAACCTCTAAGGAAGCTAGAAGCAATCAAGACTCTCAAAGGTGATCAAAGCTGCATCCTTAAACCTCTTCATCAACTCAAGAGGATCAAAAGAAAGATCAAAGCTACATCCAACACTCTCTCCATGAACTCAAGGTGATTCAAGCTCATATCTCAATCCAGCAACCTCTAAGGAAGAGTAGAAGCAAGCAAGGCTAAGAGGGAAGATCAAAGGAGGCTGCAAGGGTGTGTTCAAGGGAGAAGAGTTCGAGTACTGTAGATGTGAACAGTACTCCGGGAATAAGTTCTTCATCCATTGCAAGGTGTTTCAAGATCATATCAAAGCAAGCAATCTCCAAGGAAGTGCAGAGGCAAGCAAGGCTATCAAGGTGATCCAAGGAAGTTGAATTCACAAGGTTTTCAAGGGAGATCAAATCTGCATCCTTTATCTTCTTCATCAACTCAAACTGATCCAAGGAAGATCATTTTACAAATAAGAAGATACCATTGAAGAATCAGATTCAAGCTCCAGCAATCTCAGACAAGATCTTTTCTCCTTGAGTATATTCTATATCTTGTTTGAGTGTTTTCATGTTTGTTCTTTTTCTATTTCATTCAAACATTTGAAACTGAAGATCGTTCCTACCGGTGGTTAGTAGGAAGGCAATCGGAAGCTGTCCGATCTGCGGTGTTGACGTCCCTACCAGTGGTTAGTAGGAAGGTAATCGGAAGCTGTCCGATCTGCGGTGTTGACGTCCCTACCGGTGGTTAGTAGGAAGGTAATCGTAAGTTCTCTGATCTGCGGTGTTGACGTCCCTACCGGTGGTTAGTAGGAAGGCAATCAGAGGTCTTTCCGATTTGCGGTTCAGTGCGTTGCACTAGTGGAGCCTCACCGGATTTTGTGAGGGGTGGACGTAGGACTGGGGATTTAGTCCGAACCACCTTAAAATCCTTTGTGTTGTGGTTTGCTTGTGCGATTGCTTCGTGATAGATGCATGCTTAGGTTCAATATCTATATTACTTATTCATCTTGCTAAGCGAATCATTGTGTGCCACGCTAAGCTAGTTATATTCCACTGCAATTCTTTTATCTAGCTTTAAAGAGGGAGTTCTTCGAAAAGAGGGGCATATCTATTCACCCCTCCCCTCTAGATCCGTCATCCACTACTCAACAGCTACATGACGGGAGCCACCTCTTGAGCCTGTAGGGGCCACCTCTAGAGTCCTCCATAACCAAATGACTACTTAATCTCGTCTGTAATACTAAGTTTCTTAATTCTTGAAATTCCATATTGGCTATAAATGAGTGGATGTCAAAGGTAATACATGAAATGCTGTGCATATAGGACCCGGTCTGATCCTGGGAGGAGCACCCGAAGGTACTTGTGCCCATGGGAGTTTATTGACCACGGTGTTTAGTAGTGCACCAGAGTACTTGCTTGACTTGAGACACTCCACCCCTACTCTCTCTCTCCTTACTTACTTGACTTGCGTGGCCCGGGACGGGCAATACTTTACTTGTGGCCCGAGAAAAGGCAAACTACTTGCTTGACTAAAATAGCCAATTGTACTGATACGTACTTGACATTACTTGCTTGAATTGAATTTTTACTTGCTCGTACCTGAGATGTACATGTACATGAGTTCATTCTCGTACTTGCATTCATACTTGTACACGAATCCCTGCTTGCCCCGAAGTGGAATTTACATCTGTAAATTCTTGAAAATACTGCTTGTCAAATACTTAAAATCTTGATATACTCTCTTAATACAGTTCTTGATCTCTTATTGTTCATCATGCCTATATTTATCTGTATACCTGATTTTCTTATACGTACATCATGCATAGCCATACTGATAATACATGCAAATTGTAAATCACGTAAAGATTGCTCGAATTTCAGATGTAATTCCTACTGAGCGATTCGCTCATCCAGTTGCTTCCTAACATTTTCAGGTGATTCGGATAGCGACAAGAATGGGATTGAGACCGAGTGAAGAGTGCTAGAACGCCAATCTATCATTAGCTAGTCGAGTCTTTTGAATTTATTTGAGTCTACCTTGTACTCCCAGCTATGTCAATTAGTGGTATAAACATTGTTAAGGCATGTAGCCTAATGTTTGACTTTCTAAATTTGGAATTTGTCATGGACTATCTTTAATTCCTTTGGTTAATCAAATAATCATCACTTGGACTATTGGGATTATTAGATTTTATTAGTCATTTGCGCACTCCGTAATTATGTATGGCAAAAATTTTATCGCTCTAATGACACGATCTATATAGACGCGTCACGTAATCTGAGTATCTTCCGCGCTCGGGGCGTGACACCACTCCCTATACACGTGAAGTAATGCAGTTGCTGCCGCTGCTGCATATCTATCTTCCTCCGTTCGAGTTCCTGATCGAGCTGCTACTGCTGCAGTTGCTCTTGTTATCCTGAGATCTCTTCGTTCGTCGCCCATAAACAAGTCAAAAAGGTAGGTGTTCTCAAGTTACGAAGCCCAAACCTGTTAATCACCGTAATATCATGCATATAGGTCAAATAACATGATACCATGATTTCTGTTTCAGTACCTGTAGTTTTTACTGTGTTTTTGTAAATAGCGACCATAGCTTGGGCGCCTATTCAATAAATGCATGCCCACGTAAACATTCGCTAATTCCTAAATGCAATTAAATAAATACGACTTGTTAAAATTTAATAACTAAGTAACATGATGTTAAAATTTATGCATGAACATATTTTTAGATTCATGATATTTTCCTCTACCGGTTCATGTCTTCATTTTCTTGTTTTGATAAACTGAAAATTCCATGTGTCTGTGATTGTACCTACCCGATGCATAGCATCAGACAAATAATGGGCGACCGATACATAGTCGCTATTTAAATAATGAACGCCCTCACACA
Source organism: Amorphophallus konjac (assembly GCA_022559845.1). Classification (NCBI taxonomy): domain Eukaryota; kingdom Viridiplantae; phylum Streptophyta; class Magnoliopsida; order Alismatales; family Araceae; genus Amorphophallus; species Amorphophallus konjac. Next base: position 222,453,974 of record CM040118.1, read on the forward strand.
AGGGCTCTAATTTGTAAATAACCAGTGGAAGGAGAAAATATTGAAAATTGTGAATTGATGACCAAGATCAGGGCATCATTTAAAGAATGAATGCCACTGTAAACAGTCACTATTTGAAATCATAAATATTAATTTCTGGAAAATCCTAGAATTAACGCTTTTATATAGTGTCGTTAATTTAATTATTTACATGAAAATTCTGATATAATCTTGATTGAACGACCTTTCAGAAGGTCGCTATTTCATTAAATAGCGACTTCTGCACAGGCGCAATTTTTTTGTTCAACAGTTTTATCGCGTTTTTGTAACCCATATTGCGGGTATGTTGACACTCTCATCTCACATCCGTAGATGAGGTTTCAGTTTTGGTTTCATCGATTACATACTTAACTCTCGGTGATGTTTGAACCCTCCGCGGGATATTCCTTCCTTCGGACTAGTGATTTCATCATAGAGACCTCCGTAAGTCTACGCGAAGCCTTAGATTCCCTCAAGGCTACCGAGTATGTTGTACCCTAAAAACCAATGAAACCGTGTCTTGTCACGTCACTCGGAAGAAACGTGATGCTTTAGCACTCATAGAGCGTTGTTTCTAGTCTCTTTGAGAAGTCTGTTATCTGTCAGTAATTGGCGACACAGACATGGGCGCCAGAAGGAATGGGAGACCTGTCGAGTCCCATTATGTCCCTGATATAGCGACCGAAGCCTGGACGCTATTTCATCGAGCATGTACTGTTCACGGGAATATGCGACCACGTGTGTGGGCGCTATTTCTGAAATTGGTGGCGACTGAGTCGGCGCCATTTACAGAGATTCACGCCATGTCTTGATTTTCGTGAGGATTAATGATGTGTCATACTTGTTCAAAGTTCAGCCCTTGAACTCCTTCATTCGTGAAATCTACCTTATCATCTTACAATGGTTATTCCTTGGAAATTCTATATTGGCTATAACTATAGTGGATGTCTAAAATATACATGACCCAATGCTTGTGCATATAGGGCCCGATCTGGTCCTGGGAGGAGCACCCGAAAGTACTTGTGCCCATGGGAGTTGATTGATCATGGTGTGGCATTGCACTGAAGTACATGGCTAGCTTGATTTGTGGCATTCCACGACTTGTACTTGACTTGACATGACATGACTTGCGTGACCCGGAATGGGTATTTACTTGCTTGATATTATGATAGCCAATTCACGAGACATGACTTGATATGTTTACATGTTTGACCCTCTCGATACATTTCACATGAGTAACTTAAAATCTTGCTAGCTCGTTTCTATTATCTCTTGACATACTCTCTCTCTCTTATCATTTTCATGCATACATGCAAAACTATACTTGCATTCATGTAACATGTAATTACTTAAATCTAGCTTATACTTGAGATATAATTCTTACTGAGCTTTCGCTCACGTAGTGTTTTCCCCTATTTTTTAGGTAATTTCGATGACGAAGATCACTCAGAAGGGAACGGACATGAGTGATGAGCATAGAGCCACCCGACCATTAAAGCGTCTATCCAGCCGTGTCTTTTTCTACTTTCTTGAGTCAATCATCGTAATTTTCTTTTATTGAGTCAAGTTTGTCCTTAGTACTTTTATGGAGATTATGTAATAGAATTACTGTGATGGTTATTATGAATAAAGGATTTGGTTTATCTCTACTTTTGCGCGCTCTGTCTATGTGCCGAATACACTTATGCTCTGATTGACATGAACGATATAACTCGTCACGTGTACCAGGTTCCTTCCGCGCTCAGAGCGTGACATGTTTACTGGGGTCAGGGATATTGGACACATGGGCTGAGTGGTACCGGTAGAAAGCTAGGGCCCGCTTACGAGCGCTTGTACTCAACTAGTTTCATGCTGTATGAGAGCCACATGGACTTTACAAATGGGCCGAGGGGGCCAAAGTACAATGGGCGCAAGCCGTAGGATAATTCCGACGCGTGGGTCGGTCCCCGGGTCAATGCATAGAAAGGCGGATATCCGCGTGTATTACAGAGGCTTTCCTCGGGGAGCTGGGGGTAGGCCCGAGTCGCCGAGGAAGGGCTAGACTGGATGGCAGGGACGGACTGTAACGGGCGCCTGAGGGAGGCTGGACGTAGCTCAAAAATGAGCAGTCGGGTACGGGTCTCAGAGGGCGACTGTCATCATGCTGGGGAGTCAAGGCCGGCCCCGGAAATATTACTTCCGGGCGAGTGGTCCGGATAACTCGCGTCATCAGTTCGAGCGGTCGGTGGCCAGCTCGGGGCGAGCGGTAGGCATACGGTTCCGTGACGGAAGTAGGTGCAACATCATGGCATATGCGTAGTCACCTTGGGTTGTCATACGCGGGCGGACCCAGAATACGGGTGTGTTTGTCGTTGTCATAACATCTTATGTGCAACGGGAGTGGACATGGTTGCGATGGCTAGATGCCGCGTGAGGGGAGTACGTGTGACATACCCTCGGCGTGTACAAGCTAATCAATAAGCCAACCACACGCGCACTTAGCTCCACGCTTCCTCGACCCTTGCTGGATGCCTACGAAAGTGCGAGGGTGCAGCAGTTAGGTCGTAGGTTCTTGCATGGATGCTTCTTCATTTTGAGCCCCTAGGGGATTTTTATAGCGGAAGGTGAAGAGTCAGGGATTGTTTAGATGGACCAAGTTAAGGATTAAACTTGGTTCGAGTAAACCCTTGAAAAAATGTTTTTTTTGTTTACGAGTGGGGGAGGGAGGGTTTAGGTGGACCAATCTAGGGGGCTAGTCTAGTTCGCCTAAACTCTTCCCCAGGGGGGTTTAGGCGGGGCAAAAACTGGCTTTTTTATTTAAAAATCTTTTTTTGTTCTGGAGGGGTTTAGGCAGACCAGACTGGGGGGGGGGGGTCAGCCTGGTCCACCTAAACCCCCCCTCCTAGGGGGTTTAGGCGGATCAAAGGGAGAGAGGGGGGGGGGGGTTATGCGGGTTTGACTGGGGGGTTTACTCGGGTTTGACTCGGGGGTTTACCTGGGTTTGACTGCGAGTTTGACTGAGGGTTCAGTCGCTTCAACACCGGTCCGTAGGGAGGCAGGTCGCAGCCTGCATGGCATCACAAGTCAGGGTACCAAAAGACAGCAACGACCATGTTATAAATAGAAATTTTTTTCAGGGGGCTCCGCCCCCAGAAACCCCCGCGTGCGAGGGTGCATGACGCGATGGGTTGCTGGGAGTCCCGAGTTTGGCTCCAGCTTGTTGTAGAGTGGCTGGAGCATACGCGCCCACCAAGTGCTCGGGGAAATTCCTGACACGCGTGTGTGGGCCGTATAAGGGTGATGTGCACTCCTAAAGCTTGTGGTTGGCCAAGATGGGTCTTCCTTTGACTTTAGAGGGCTGGAGGGAGGAGACTCGAGCGTAGACCCCGGCCTCGTTGCTGGGTGCCACATGGCGTGGCTTGTAGTCAGGGCACCCCCGGGTCGGCTTGGGTAGCTGTGTTGAACACAGGTAAACCCGTAAACTGAGTGATCGGGGGTGGGCCCGATCGATTATTGATGTTGCCATGGGTCACGGCTAACTGGTTAGGACCCTTGGTTGGGCCCGATGATTGGGGCATCGACATGATGATGCCGTTTGTCTGATGGTCGGGGTGACCCTCGCTCCTTGGTGAAGAGTCGTATGATGCGGCAGGCTGTTCTGAGTCCCGAGTTAACCCGATTATTGAGATGCCGGTGGTGTAAAACCGTGAGTAGGGTATTCGGGGGTGAGCCCCGAATGTCTTCAGAGTGCCGCTCGATGCGGCTGGTTGTCCCCAACCTTGGATCCGACTCGGTTACCGGGAAACTGGCTAGTGTAGTGCCCTGTGCTCGGGGGCGATCCCCCGTTGTTATGTTGTGCCGCCTAGCCTGGCGACGTTGTTGGCATGTTCATTTTACTCTCTTTCTCTTCAATACCTGCTTGAAAGATCTCTACTCTCCCCTTCTACTAAATTGATATGTAAAATAAATGGCACAGTAGAAGGAGAACAGAAGAGAGTGAAGAACCGTGATCGCCACCAAGATGCCGTACGTGATGAACACGCCGTATCTTGGAAAGAGGGGGAGACACTCGTCTTAAAATCAGCACTGTAGGGGATGAGCAGCCCGTGATGAACTTCCTGTATGTTGGACATCCGCACGACAGACCGTGCTTCAGTGCTGCGGGGGCGCGGGATGTAGAACTACTAGCTGATGGATGGTTTAGGAACGACCGCAGGACGATGAAAGACGGTCAAAGATGCACCGCACATACCATAGAACGGTCCTGACAGAGCCGCACAAGACCATCACGCCAGAAGTTGCAAAAGGGTCCAACCTCCACCCTCTCCGGCCGGCCAGAGGGAATGGGCCTCATGCTAGGGATTGCTGACCTGCAAAACAACGTGAAAACACATAGAGGAAACCCAAATTAGAACTGAAAAGTGTAGTAAATGCCAAAATAAGAAGAAATGAACATGAACAAATGGAAAGGGGGGATACCTGGGGAGTTTTAAACACCTAGGGTGTCATAAACGTGGGTGGGTGTGTGCATGGCAATGAAGATGAAGAAAAACATGGGGAGAAAGTGAGAAAAGTGATGCATGCAATGAAAAAGAGGACAAAACGTATCAAATACACAAGACTTAAAAAACTAGACTACTCCCTGAACCGAAGGCTTATATGGACGTGGAAAGCCTCCCTCCTTGGTGCTAGGTCGCTCAAGAATGCGGCAGGGCTTCGCCGTCGACCAAAAATCTCCCCCCTTTCAAACCCTGCCTTTAGGGTCTATTTATAGAGCACCTAAAGTCATAGCTCGAAATTAGGGCTTAGAAGCATTTTCAGGTCGAGATAATCAAAGGAAAATCATAGATAATCAAATTATCTTTTATCCAGTTGAAACGGCACTCAAAATGGTTCATTATCCGCGGAGAAAATGACGGGAGAAGTTGGGGATAAAATCATGGATAGAGAGAGAAATCTGTTGAAATTCAGGAATCAAACGGATGAACGATCTTACGATAGACCGTTCAACTAGATGTGCGGTAATGTCCTGGCCATCCAACCCCGTCGGTGGAAATTCAAAATAAATCATAAATAATCCAAATTATCCATCGAACTGACCGAAACCTTCACCGTTGGACTCTCATAGATGAACGGCTCAGATGAGACCGTTCAAAGGTAAAGCGGCCAAAGACAAACCGTTCTAGCCTTATCGGTGATAAATAGATTAATTGGATAATTATCTGAGAACACCACCAAGCGCAGGACTCTGAGAGATGAGCGGCTACCATCCGTTCGTTCATCAAGTTGAACAGCCAGAGGAGGGCCGCATAAATGCTTGTCGGTGAAAATTCAGAAAATTAACCAAAATATTCCAAAATATACGGATGGTCCACAGGCAACCACACATTGATTGGACGGCCAGGGATGCACCGTACATGTACATGGGTGTTGAAACTCATAGAACAGCCCAATCAATCAAAACCAAGGCCCGTTAAGCCCTGAATTGAAACAAAGCTAGCCAGGGAGGGAGGCTACCCATAAAACTGGCTCAAGATATGCCTGAAAATAGCCCCAATGAGTGATGGACAACTCGAGACATCAACAAATGGGAGTAAGAGGAACGACTCAACTTATTGGTAAAAAATAGGTGTCAACAGATGCCCCTCCTTAACGTCCTCTTTGCAGGGGAGCGAGTGGAGGTGAAGCAAAAGTGACATGGAACATGGAGATGGAGCGGAAATGCAGCAGAGTGGATCGGAAAAGCGGGCGTTAAGGTAAAACGACACCCGTTTTTACCAACAAGCTACAGGAATCTTCCAAAAAACTCTGAACCAAACACAAGGAATGATAAAACCAAAAGTGACGCCAGTCTGGAGGAACTAAACTAAATGAAACAAATTGACAAGACCAACCTCATGGGGGACACAATCCCGCGGTCCAATGAGGAGGCCAAAAGCAGGCAGCAAAAGTAAAGAAACAGGCTAAAGCTCCAGACGGGGACCTTTTAATCAACCAAACAAATGAATTGACCAAAGAGAACCTTCCAACTCAGAGTGAAATTAGTTCCTCTTACCCAAACACTGAACGCACAGTTAACCATTACTGATGGGACATTCTGCAGGCAAACCATGGGGCATGAAAGCTCAAAAAGATATGTATGATGTATGATGGGCTAAAACAAAAGAAATCGTTAAAATAAATGTAAAGAAAGATTAAAATATAAAATACTCAAGAATAATATTGCTAAGCTGGGAAAATCAGAGTCAAGATACCATCCGCAACCACAGCGTGCAGGATAGAACCATCCTCTCCATGACATCTCAACCTAACGGCCTATCCGAAAGTTAAACACGTGAACCTGGATCGTCATCATTTTTGTTAAAGGGGAACATCAGATCCTGGAACACGTAAATAACCAATTGATTCTCGAGATAATATATTATAGTACCATATAATAATGCAATAAGGGTGATAAAGTTAAAAGGCCATACCTAACTTACCTGAGCAGGTGAAACGGCAAGTTTTTGGATTTTCTTTTTCAGATTTTTATGGATTTTTATGAATAAGACCAACAAGATAAACATAGCGATTAACATAACGACAAACAACATGACATAACATGACAAATGGAAACAACACAACAAGACGAACAAGCACCTAGGCAAAGGCATAAATAGACAATACGTATGCATGAACATGGTATGACGAGACAACAATCGGCGGGACAACACATGGTTGGAATAAGAACATGATAGATCACACTGTTGGGACAACACCTGGAACATATAGGGATGAATATCAACATATGCAAGACAACTATGTGGTGAGGAACAAAACAACAAGCGTGGGACAACATGGTGGGACATAGACACGAGACAAGGACACGGCGGGACAACACATGAACAAACACACACTTCAATCAAAACCCAAGATCAAAATGAAGCAGAACCGCCAGGTTCATAATCGTGAGACAAAGCCCTCTCATAAAGATATGATCATTACAAACAAAAGCTGGGAGGACATGAGCTTCAGAACAGATCGAGAGATATGTAGAAGGAAACAAATCAGAAGATGTGAACAGGAGGTAGAGCAAAAAGATATAGCAAGGAATGCTTGAGTACTTGCAACCTGCACACTTAGCAAACGGATTACGTATCTGTCCTTAAAACAAATGCAAATGCATGAAAAAGACACATTTTTTTGGATTTTTGTGATCTTTTTTTTTGATTTTTTTAGATTTTCAATAGTATTTCATTTTTCGAGATTTTTTTTTGAAGTATTTGATTTCTTAGGTTTTTGAAATATTTGATTTTTTTTTGAAATTTTGAAGTATTTGATTTTTTGGCATTTTGACAATATTTGATTTTTTTTAGAAATTTTGATTTTGACATAGCAATCCGCAGCACCTAAAGATGGGCTCAAACTAGTGGCTAGAGATCGTCGTTTCTACCCCTTTCATTAAAGGCTTCCCTTAAGAAGGGCGTGCATGTGAGGGTGGCTTACCACAACCAACCGCTTCTAAAGAATGGTGCCCCTACTAAGGCCATACCCGGGATACAACCCAGCGTAAGAGGGAGAAGCAGAAGAGAAATTGGAGACAAACTTCGTGCAGGATGGGAGATATCAAGGCTCAAATTCCTTCCAAGGCACTACCCCTCAGAGAGATAGTCTGTTGCGTTGGGGCTTTGTGTCTTTTATTTTGAGACCCATATTTATCAGGCACGCATGTGACCGGGCTCATAACGTCCCGCGAGGAACTGTACTGCCGCTCTTGCCATGCCTTCCAATCATAATTTTACATTAAATTATTTTCTCATTTTGGTAGCCCTTATTGACTAGATATAGCATGAAAGCTCACTTTTGAGGGTCAAGACTGCCCCTATTTGAGACCTCTCCCGTATTAGGGAGCACCTAGGTTGGTCATCTCATCCATCAATCTCTTGCCCCTACACTTGGCCGAGCAGAGAAAAGAAAAGACCTTTGTGCATACCCAAAGTATGGCCAAAGCAACAATGGTGTGCCTCAGAGAGCTCGGCTATGGCTTGCCGTGTAGTGTGTGAAAAATCCATACTCATAGGTCACCCTCAACAATCGAGGAAAGAAACTAGACTCCCAGCGCGGAGCTATCACCAGCCTAAGGATGCTGCAGAAGCTAACTTTTTTATTTGACACAAAGTTAAGATCTAATTAAACAAAGACTCCTAAAGCCACTCAATCATGTTAAGGAATCATGTGCAGAAACAATAGAAATAATGGAAATGAAAGCACGTTCTTGCACAAAATAAAGATACCTTTGCAGATCCTTGGCGTGGAAACTAGCATCCTGAAGCGATTTCGATCATCGAGCTTTGAGGAGCGCGAGTAGCTTTGCATTCCTTGCTTGCCAGGATAAAGGATGAAAGGGGAGCAAAGGATTGGATTCCTCGACACAAAGGAGTGGCAGACATCATACTAGATGAAGAAGGGATAAAAAGGAAGAGAGATGAGTGCTAGAACTCCCTCGTTAAGGCACCAAGGCCCTGATAATAAGGAACCAGATACAGAATAAACAGGGATTAACTGAGATCAAAGTGGGCTAAAGCCTCGAAAACAGCAAGAAAAAGGGTGGTTACCCCGAAAGGGTGAGGAGGAAAGAACAGAAAGACGATGAAAAGATAACTGTGAAGATAAGGTAGAAAGAGAAAGATCATCCGACGTGGTCGGAGGAAAGGAGTAGCGATCACCCGACAGAGGCGGGGAAGAAAATGCATGAACACCGGACAAGGTCAGGGAAAAGAAATGGAAACCACCCGACAAAGTCGGGGAAGGATCAGAAAAACCACCCGATAAGGTCGGGGAACGAGCACAAGGAATCCCTAACAGGGTCGGGGGAAAGAGACGAGAAGTGAAATCCGGGTGTACCCGGGGAGAAAAACTAGAAGATGCCCCTAGATCAGGGGAAGATGGGAACATAGGCCGATGCCTAGAATGGTGAGAATATGAGAAGATGGTGGAAATATGGTCAGGTGGTGGAAGGTACACCACCCAAGGATAAGAATCGAGCAGAAGAAAAGATGAATGGACGGAAGAAGGAGAGGAGGAAGTGGACCCCCAAGTGCACAACTGACGGCCCTTGAAGTTATGCCGTCGCCTCTTCTTAGCAGAAATCTTCTCGAAACAACGCCGCCTGGCGCAGACACGAACCTTCGGGCTTCTTATCTTGCAATACCTTCTCAAATAACGGGCCCACCTGGCAGACGGCCTAGCCCGGCTATGAACATGCAACTTCATTGGGGTGACTGCCCCTAGCTGTGTGGTGCTAACCTCAGAAGGACATTCTAGAACAATTAACTCCTTAGGATGAGCATCAGGAAGCAATAGAGTTTTGTCATTCAGCACTAGAAGCATAGGATTCGACAACTCCACTCGATAATCGGGCATGAAGCACAACTCCCTTGCTAGAAGCACAAGACGGAACTGAGGGAGGGTGATGCGCGGCGTTGACGTGGCCGATTCACCAATAAATTGAGGAAGATTACATAAGACGTGCAGAATGTCCTTGGAAAATGTAGAAGACACGGCCAATTTCCCCTTGAATGCTGAATTCATTAAACCTTCGATGGCCGTGTGGGTTAGCACCATCCGAGCGGAAAGCTCTTCTAGGCCAGTGAACTAAATAGTAATCAAGCGAGGGGTGATAAAAACATCAATCGTGGATTCTCCGGCGAGCAAAGAGACTGCCACCGGCCTCGCTTTAGAAGGAACTGGAACCAGTGCTAAGTAACTCTTCTCAGCAACCGCCTTCATAGCAAATGCAGGCTCCTTGTCCCCAAAATAGTCAAGGGCTAGGACTCGGATCGGCATGCGGGAAATAACATCCTGGATCTTGAAATGCATGATTGAAACCTGGCTTGGCTCTTTATCTCCCTGGGGACTAGACCCGAGGGGCACCAAAGGTAGCGTGTACTTGCTCTGCGAAGTGGGAAGTGGTAGGGGGAGGTTAGAAGGAGGAGGTTTGAAGGGTGCGGGTGGCGTTAGCGCAAGTGATAAAGAAATACTGATGATGACGGGCATGAGTGGAGGTAAAGGCAAAAGTGGAGGTATGGGTTTAGGGTCGGCCTTCTTGGGCTCAGAGGATGATGGCGAAAGAAGTGGCATCGATCGCGGGGATGGTTGTGAAGGCGACGGGACATGGATTATTACGAGGGGAGGTGATGAAGACGGTGGTGAGGGTAATGGGGATAATGGAGAAGGTGATGATGGAGATGTGGCCAATGGAGGCGGTGAAGATGGGGGTGGAGAAGGTGGTGGCAAAGGGGGTGACGTGGTTGATGGAGATGGTGAAGGTGAAGAGGAAGGAGGTGAAGGTAGGGATGGGGAAGAAGGAGGAGAGGAAGGTAGTGGCGTAGTAAAGGAAGTGGCGGGTGGTGGCGCTCTTCGGCGTATCTTTACAACACGTCGAGAGGCGTTGGGGATAGGAGTGGTGGTGGAAACGGAGGGTGAAGGAGAAGTTGCCCGAGCGGAGGCTGAAGTAGGCAAAGGTGGTGGAGGAGATGGGATAGAGGAAGAAGTGGGTAACAGAGCAGGTACCTTATCAACTTAAGAAACACCAGGGTGCCCCCGGTCTTGACGTGGAGACGGTTGCCTAGGCGGCACAGCTTGCTACTGTTGCTGCTTGCTGCAGAGATCTGAAATAACTTGGCCTATGACAGCCCAATCAATCATCTTCTTGTCTTCCAAGTTGTGAACAAGTTCTCAGAACTCGGGGCAGTCCTCAATCAAATGCCCCTGTTGATGATGGAATTCACAGAACTGGAGCAAATTCCCAACCGCAGGTCGGCAAGGCATAACCAGAGGGAGCTGCAACGCATGGGTGGCCATCAAAGCCCTGAAAATATCTGTAAGAGATTCCGGAAACAAAGAGTGAGAAGCCCACTTCGGGCAAGGTGGATGCCGAGGGGTATGAAAAGGTAATGGAGATGGTAGTGGGGGTTGCGTAAGTGAAGGTGGAGGGATAAAATGATGTGGAGGCATGGAAGGCGTGGGAATGTAATGGATGACATCTACCCGCTCTGGGTGTAGTGTTTCCTTGACCGGAAGTGGAGGGGTGTGGGGAGATAAAATAGCGAAGGGCTGACTCATGGAGGGTTGGTATGCGGTGGAGCACATGGAGGTATAGGGGTGTGGGGAAGTGGAAGGCCGACTCGTGGAGGGATATGTAGTAGAGGGTTGGCCCATGGCGGATGGGGAAGAGAAGGGGTATGTGGAAGGCGAAGGTGGAGGGGACTCGTGGTCAAAGGAAACTACGAGTTATTGGCTAATGAAGCGGGCTCGACTATAAAGCTATTGCCAGGATGTAATATCATTCAGGGCTAAGATACATCTGAGCTCGGGCGTTGCATTAGAAATAACCATCTTGATCTGCTCGCCCTCCGGAATATGCCCCGGGACTTGCGCAACTAGGCGACGCCAGCGGTTGGTGAACGTGGAGAATTCCTCGCCGGGCGTCATCTTCTCTTGGGCCAGATCCACCATAGAATATCTGGGCCCAACCTGGTCCTGGTACTATTGAATAAATCTTGCTTGAACGGCTTGAAAATTCATCATCTGCTCCTGCGGCAATGTGAAGAACCAATCCTTGGTCGAGCCCTCTAAAGATAGGCCAAACAAATAGGCCATCAAGCGTTGATCATGCTGGAACTGGGTCGACTCATATAAGAACTCCTTCAAATGCACGTAGGGGTCACCGACTCCACCATAGCGATGATAAGCTAGAATCTGTGAACGTGGTGGGAGTTGAATACCTTGGAATGCAAATGGGATGTCCAAAGAAGTCTGAGGATTGATTTGTCGTTGCAATTCATCAAGCTGGCATTGGGCCCGAGTGAACATCTCCTCGGTAGGAAGAGTGCGAGAATGATATGAGCCAGCCTGAGCAAGAGATGATGAATTTAGACCAGGATAATGTGGATGGGCCGGATAAGGAGATCCGGCCTGGGAAGAAGGAAAGCCCATTCTAGGAATGGAAAAATGCATGGGCCTGGAAGAATCATGTATATGGGAATGAGGATTGATTGGGCTAGCAGCAGCACGGGCGGGATAAGAAGGCCCGTTTAAAGAATAGGGTCCAACGGGGGAATAAGGAGATGGGCCCGCATGGGAAGAGGAATCCACACGAGGGTAAGAAGATGGAGAGTTGTAGGAATAAGGTACAGGGGAGAAGTGCTCCATGGGGAGAATGGAGACTTTATACAGTGAATTTTAAATGAATACAAGGAGGGAAATGAACGCAGGACAAATGCAACTAAAGGGAGACACACAAAGATGAACTAGACCTAATGAGCCTAATCTGACAAAAAGATGCAAATGATGACACTATGCAACATACAATGGAGGAGAGAGATGAGAAAATAATCAACCAATTACCCAAAAAAATTCCAAATGATGCGCGAAGATTTCTTATAAGTTCTCTTTTAGGACCTTAGTGGATTGATTAAAATTGTGAATTCGCTCAACCACAAGGTACCTAATTTGGGTGAGAATGGAGAACTGGCAGACTCTAAAGGACTCTCTCTCGCACGAATTCAGACCCTAGACTAGGGGGTGGTATGGTACAACCTGCCCGGCGTCTGTATGGGAATCCACGGCTCACGGGGGCTTACGGAGGTCCTCGACAAGGTCCCCTGGTCGGCTCCAAGGATTATGGAGACGAGAGGAAACCCTACCTTGGTAGGAATGCAACTAGATGTGAATGAAATACATGAGTCCTATATGCATCGGAGTGCGTGCAAGATCTAGCCTAGTGAACTAGCAACCAATGACCAAAATAAACATGCGAGGATGAAAGCAAATAGGCAGCAACAACATATAACCAGGGGAAGATCAATAAATGGCACCAAGGAGAACAAAGACAATATAGATATGGCAATCAAAGCAACCTCGGGTGCACTGTGGCATCAGAAGGACGGTCTGTGGGGGACCGCACAACAAGATAGACGGTCTGGGGTGGACCGTTCCAACCACGGCGCAGTATTAGAATAAAATAGATGATCAGAAACTACTGGAATGAAACCTGGATGTACGGTCGACAGTAAGCCCACACAACCTATAGAACGGACCTGTAGAAACCGTATAACAGCAGCCAGAATAGGCAGGAAGGAGACAGAGACGCACTTGTGCCAAGAGGATAGACGGCCAAAGGCTGGCCGCATAAAACCTGAACGGTCTAAGATAGACCATCTATAGCAGCAGAGTCTCAGGAGTCATGACCCTGTCGAAGAGAAGGACGGTGCCTTGATAGACGCCCAAGACCTTGAACGGCTCTATACTAACCGCTCAACATCCAGGAGCAAAGGCCAGTAGAAAACCTGAAACCACTCCCAAAACACAGAACTAACAAAGCAAGGGGGAGTCAGCAAGCCACTAACACAATGGGCACTAGGTGTCCCACCGTGATCGCCAAAAAATGGGTTGTTGACATGTTCATTTTACTCTCTTTCTCTTCAATACCTACTTGAAAGAGCTCTACTCTCCCCTTCTACTAAATCGATATGTAAAATAAATGGGACCGTAGAAGGAGAACAGAAGAGTGTAAAGAACCGTGATCGCCACCAAGATGCCGTACGTGATGAACACGCCGTATCTTGGAAAGAGGGGGAGACACTCGCCTTGAAATCAGCACTGCAGGGGATGAGCGGCCCATGATGAACCGCCTGTATGTTGGACGGCTGCACGACAAACCGTGCTTCAGTGCTGCCGGGGCGCGAGATGTAGAACTACTGGTTGATGGACGGTTTAGGAACGACCATAGGACGATGAAAGACGGTCAAAGATGCACCGCACATACCATAGAACGGTCCTGATAGAGCCGCACAAGACCATCACGCCAAAAGTTGCAAAAGGGTCCAACCTCCACCCTCTCCGGCCGGCCAGAGGGAATGGGTCTCGTGCTAGGGATTGCTGACCTGTAAAACAATGTGAAAACACAGAGAGGAAACCCAAATTAGAACTAAAAAGTGTAGTAAATGCCAAAATAAGAAGAAATGAACATGAACAAATGGAAAGGGGGGATACCTGGGGAGTTTTAAACCCCTAGGGTGTCATAAACGTGGGTGGGTGTGTGCATGGCAATGAAGATGAAGAAAAACATGGGGAGAAAGTGAGAAAAGTGATGCATGCAATGAAAAAGAGGACAAAACGTATCAAACACACAAGACCTAAAAAACTAGACTACTCCCTGAACCGAAGGCTTATATGGACGTGGAAAGCCTCCCTCCTTGGTGCTAGGTTGCTCAAAAATGCGGCAGGGCTTCGCCCTCAACCAAAAATCTGCCCCCTTTCAAACCCGACCTTTAGGGTCAATTTATAGAGCACCTAAAGTCCTAGCTCGAAATTAGGGTTTAGAAGTATTTTCAGGTCGAGATAATCAAAGGAAAATCATAGATAATCAAATTATCTTTTATCCAGTCGAAACGGCACTCAAAATGGTTCATTATCCACGGAGAAAATGACGGGAGAAGTTGGAGATAAAACCACGGATAGAGAGAGAAAATCTGTTCAAATTCAGGAATCGAACGGATGAACGGTCTTACGATAGACCGTTCAACTGGATGGGCGGTCATGTCCTGGCCGTCCAACCCCGTCGGTGGAAATTTAAAATAAATCATAAATAATCCAAATTATCCATCGAACTGACCGAAACCTTCGCCGTTGGACTCTCATAGATGAACGGCTCAGATGAGACCGTTCAAAGGTAAAGCGGCCAAAGACAAACCGTTCTAGCCTTGTCGGTGATAAATAGATTAATTGGATAATTATCTAAGAACACCACCAAGCGCAGGACTCTGAGATATGAGTGGCTACCATCCGTCCGTTCATCAAGTTGAACGGCCAGAGGAGGGCCGCATAAATGCTTCTCGGTGGAAATTCAAAAAATTAACCAAAATATTCTAAAATATATGGACGGTCCACAGGCAACCGCACATTGATTGGGCGGCCAGGGATGCACCGTACATGTACATGGGTGTTGAAACTCATAGAACAGCCCAATCAACCAAAACCAAGGCCCGTTAAGCCCTGAATTGAAACAAACCTAGCCAGGGAGGGAGGCTACCCATAAAACTGGCCCAAGATATGCCCGAAAATAGCCCTAATGAGTGATGGACAACTCGAGACATCAACAAATGGGAGTAAGAGGAACGACTCAACTTATCGGCAAAAAATGGGTGTCAACAGACGTGTCTCGATTTCTGAGCTCAACTCGACTGGTAGAGCACCTTTGGCATTGTGCCATTTTACTCTATTTAAGAAGTGTTTTCCTATGCTTAATCCTCATTTAATTAGAGGAAATAAGCAGGTGCCAACATCCATGCAAACCCACGCATCTTCTTGATTTAATTGTGTTCTATCATGCCTTACATGTCTGCTTAGCATGTTTCCAAGCATTTATTGCCCTTGATTAGGCTTTGTACTTCAGTTTTAATACTATCTGTAGAAGTCAAGAAACGGTCTCACCGAGACCGCTAGCATCATATAGCGGTTCCCAAAAGACCGCCACCTCATATAAACGATCCTCTCTAGACCACTTTTTACTTTTGATTTTATGCACTCTGTTAACCCTAAACAGAGCGCATAACTATCCTTATAAATATATGTTAAACCTAAGTTATTAGGCTTTATTCCTCGTTTTGACTTCATATTCATGGTTTTGGTTATATTGTGCATTCACCAGGATAGATTTCACAACCTACAGGTTTTAGAAACTTATTTTAACCTTATGATAATTTCATGCCAAAACCATATAGTTTATATTAAAGTTATATTTCAAATGCTTTATGGACTTGCTTCATTGATGATTTGATCACTGTTTCTACGCGATTCACTCTCATCTTTGAGTCTTTCTTAAGTACATGGCACGTATTCCGATACGATGTCATTAGTTACACTTGCACCTATAGGCACACTCTCTTGGACTTGTGATCCTCTCCGTCAGATATTCGTTCCACCGGACTAGGTGATCTTGTTTTAAGGCCTCCGTAACTCTCCATGAGCTTGGGATTCCCACTAGGACGCCGAGCTAGTTGTACCCTAAAAACCCAAAGTCTAGAAAGCACTTCGTGAAACTCGCATTTTCTGAACTCTCGACTAAATGTGGCCTTCGCGTGACTGCCACTTGACGGTAGCGGCCCTTTCTATGACCGACATCTTCTCTTTGCAGTCGTACCGTGACCGTCTTCTTCTAGGCCGGATCCCTGCATCGACTCTTTTCCTTCTGGCGTCGACTCCATCATGATTGCGGCCCTGACTTGACCGCAACTTCCAATAAACGGTCCGACTATGACCGCCATATCAAAGAAACGGTCTTGCCTTGACCACAATCTTCTGGCTTGTGCTCTAACTTGGGGTTTGACCCAAGGGTTGGTTATATTATGTTCCTATTTGGTCCTTGGATTATCTAGAGCCTAACATTATGTTTAATAAGCCATTGATAAATTATAGAAATTTATGAAAGTACCATTATGCTGCTGGATTTCCTCTGTGGAATAATATCCAACTAAATCATCCTTGATCTCATATTTTCCATTTTGGTGCGTTCTCTACCTTGGTTACATTATCATGAAACTATTGTTTGAATTGTACATTATTGGCCAAACTTTACATTATTCATGGAAGTAGCTTGATTTATAACTTGAAGATGCAAGAGCGGGTACGGACAGTGTCTAAGGGATCGATGCTAACCCCCTCGGCGGATGGCCGAAAACATACTGTAAACCATGGGGTATGATGAACACTGGCGTCGAATTACGTCGGGAGTACTTTTTTTATAAATAGGTGAAATCCACGAATCTCATGATTTAATTTACATGCTTGCTAGTTACATGACTTTCTCGGGCGTAACCTACATGATTATGAAAAGTACATTCTCGATACATGCTAATACATTGTTGTTCCTGAAATGCCACTTTATGTTCTTGCTTGATTATAATCTCATGAATCTCTACACTTATATTGATACTCGATCGTTGCTTTGGTTTTACACTGCATGTTTTATTCATATTTTTTTTTACCTTATTTCCTAGAGCTAAAATGTTAATTACTTAAACTTGCCTTCATGTTGATACGAAGATACGTACTAAGCAAGTGTGCTCATACCTACTTCTTTCCAATCTTTTCAGGAAATTCAAGTGAGTCGGATTCGGACTATGCTAGTGATGGGTCCGAGAGCGAATGATGGATCGAGAGAAGACCTAGAGTTGTCAAACAGTCTAGTCGTGTTGTGTAATTTAATTTTTTCTTGAGTCTAGTAATGAAAAGGGTCAACATTATGTAAACTTTTGATTATTATCAATAAAAGTTATATTTTGATTTATTATTGTGCATTCCTCTTTATGTGTGAATGTTTAGCACTTTGATTATCTTGATTGCGAAAGGCTTATCCTGTCGACTGTTCATGTCCCCGATATTACTTTCGCTGTACATATATCTCGAGGCGTGACAAGGATGGTTCTGCCTATTTGGGTTCATCTGCTAGTTCTATCGATCGAACCAGGATTTCAGTCGACTGGCCAGTGGCCGCGTCGACACCCTGTGCATTCAAGGTCGACTCCATTGGCGGGCCTCCCCGTTTCTGGGAGGATCGGTTGACCGAATTCTTTGGTTCGGTCGACTGAACCCCCTGTGTAAAAAACAAAATAAAACAAAATAAAAACAAGAAATGGGAGTGATCCGGCGTGTGCATTCTCACACCGGATCACCCACCCTTTTTCTCCTCCCCGCCGTATCACCTTCCCATGTATAAAAAAAAAGCAAAAGTAAAAGCAAAAAAGGGTGGGAGAGGTGATCCGGCGGCACTTTGTGCGCCGGATCCCCCCTCCCCACGCCAACTCATCTCCCTCTTCACGTGTCTCTCACACCTCGTTAAAGAAAATGATAAAAGAATAAGAGGGCAGGAGTGATCCGATGACAGTTGCCCACCGGATCATTCCCCCCCTTTTTATGTTGTTTTGAAATAAAAAAAGGGAAGAAAGCAAAAAAAAGGCAAAAAAATAAAATAACAAAATGAATCAACAACAAAAGACTACAAATAATCTAACAATAACAAAAAAAGTATAACAAAGCTACCGTTAAAATGATAAATGATCAAACAAAAGAAATGATAAACGATCAATTAAAATATATCAAACACAAAAAATAATAACCAATGAACAAAATATATCCATGTATTTAAACAAAACCAATAAAATAACCAAACAACAACAAAAAAAACAAAATAATGTCTGCTCCGGACCCCCGCTTCCCCAGACTCGGTGTGAAAGGAATATAAACGACGCCTCGGTGAGTCATGTTTGGACCTCGGGGGCCACCCCAATATGGCCATGACTTGACATTGCCGCGGGCCGATAGTTCATTAAACCTGACCCGTTTCCACTGGGATCCAATCCCACTTTCTTATCAAACTTGCAGTATACTCGGTAGACATTTGTGTGGGTTTACCTCCATCTTTATCGCATTTTCAACACGGACTTCCGTCTGAACATGAAATGGTCGATAAGCGACCAACATGATTTAAACGTTTCTACCCCAATCTGAGGGCATTTTAACATAATTCATGAATTTCATTATCTCAGCTTATTAATGTTAATTTTAGGCCATAGGGCCCCCTTTTCCTAGCGATCAATCAAGGGTTTTCTCCCCTCCGGGGATATGTAATTAACGTCGTGACCTTTACGGTGCGGTGGGTTTTAGTCCCGACACGACACTCACTATCGTCTGATCAGTCAGACGGCACGTGCCGGTGGCTTCTTCAGAAGCCCGAATAAACTGTCACTTTGTGACTGGCACGCCCACACACTAAATAAACTAAATAAATAGAATAAACAAATGATCAAAAGAATAAATAAAATCGATCCCAAAAGTGCATCCACACGCGTCTGGCTCACGCTGGTGCGGTAGGGCACAAGCCGCCCCGTCGCTTGTCGGTACCAGAACCGCTTGAAAGCCTCTCGACCCGGAGTCAAACGGGAGCCTGTCCTCGTTTCTACCTGGCAAGTAGGACAGGGCCCCCCTGGACCTCTCTAGCGGATTTGCTGCTTCTTCGTCTGGCTGACCAATGAAGCTGAAAGGTAAGGGGGCCTCCGGGTTCGCCACTGTCATCCTCATCACCAGCCCGGGAAAAAGTAGACTGGCCCACACACTGAGGCAGTGGGTCGGCAGAAGAAGACTCTTCTCTCATGGTGTGGGGTGTCCTGACAATGCCCCCAGCCTATGGTAAACATTGGCCATGGCCGCTGCAGCCAACGCCAACCTTCGCCCCTCCGCTAACAAGCATGCAGGCCACAACAGCTCTGCCCATAGAAGGCTATCCTCTCCGTAGGGGACCATAAATGTCCCTAGCCAATATGCCAGATACGTAGCCAAATATGTGACATCCGGCAACCCATGGGAATTTCACTCTTCTCTAAGTGCATAAATGTATCGAGAGCAAGTCCAAAATCGTAGCTCCACCTCTGTATACTCCTCCCAAGCAGTCTGGTCTCGTGCAAACTCGTTATAGAAACAAAGGTCCCGTTGTAGAAGTGACGGACCCAGGCCTTCAAAGGCACCCTCAGAGTATGTGCGGCCTTCTCTCTACTCACTAGGGCTATGTCTCTCCAGGTGTTCAATAAATATCGGTAGCTATACGACACCCGGTATCATCCTAGGCCATCCGTATGGCTGTGGTGGAGGTCATCCAGTACTACCTCCTCATAGCTTTCACCGCTGATCGACAGTCCTGATATCCAGGAAAGAGACCACAAGTCCAGCGAGGTCTCCCCCTCTGCTATCACCATTGTGTTCCACTAGTGGTTGAAGCACTTCGCCAGTGCCTGAATGAGCCTCGTGTAGCATGGGTACCCGTATAGCACTGTCGTCACTGCATACCGGATCTCTGTCCGGTCCAGAAGCATCCTGTAGTGGTGAACCACGCCCATCAACCACTCCATCGCACCATGGTGGTATCTGTGCGAGGAGATCATGGACCAGTGGCCATACCAACTGACGACGGTCTGCCGTAGTATCCTATCCAAGAGGCTGTGATCGTCGTACCCTTCTCCAGCAAACTATAGCCCTGATGGCTCCAGTGTCAACCCCATCACCCTCTCAGTCTCGACTAGGTGATGGTCGTGTAAGTCCAAAGAAGCTGGACCCAGCACTCCAACCTGGACCCTAAACTGGTCCGCCCTGCTAAAGAACCCCAAACAATCTACGCTAGGGAACTACATCAGTCTCTAGAAATCTGGCGAGAAACTCAGGAAGCTGTACACCGCAACTCCGTGCTGGCTGTCCCTGCCAAGTAGAATTGCCCGCTCTAGTCGACGGCACTCTCCAGTGACAGAAGGGTCTCCTCCCTCTGTACCAGGAGGAACGAAGCCCTTTGTGAACTCAAACAAGTGCCGGTCCAATGGAAACTCTCTCGGGTAGCCTCTCGTGCGGTCATACGTGTAAATGCCACCAGTCCCGGAGATCCTAGCCAACTCCACGGCTCCGGCTTCACTCGTCCCCTCTCCAACGGGACCCTTAGCCACCAAAGATCGCCCCAAGACCAATTGGCCAATAGTCACCGCGGTGATGTATAGCACCCCGAGATTTAATTAAATAAAATAAAAGATAATAATTGAGAAAATTAATTACTATTAAAATTCCCTTAGGTGAAGTTTTAACTAATTTATAAAAATCTAGAAAATTCATAATCAAGTAGAGGACCTAATTTTCATAAACTTTGTCTTCTTGGTCGAACCCTAAATAAAATTTCTACCAAGCCGAATTAAGAGAATTAGGGTTAAAAATGGTTTTGTCTAACTAGACCTTAGATCGCCAAATTCGAGCCCAAATCGTAACCTATCGAGCCCAAACCAGGCCCATTCGAACGGCCTTGATGGGTAACCTGTTTCCCCTCTCATTCCACGTGAAAACTCTAACCCTACAGGTCCAATTTTGGGAGAGATGGCGACACAATTTGGTCAAATGTGGAATCCACATGCGTTGAGTTCGTGGGACTCTATCCAGCCTTATCTCGCCCCCTAAATCGAATTGCCTCCATAAAAATAACCCTACCCCGACCTAGAACCCTCATTTTGCTACGGCGGCCGGTGTTGAGCGCGATCGAGGGAGGAAACGTCGAGTAGAGCGAGGGTGTTCTTGTGCGAATTCGGCGTCCAGCGTCCCCTTTTGTTCTTCAATTAAGGTAGGTTCTAGCAGACCAAATCTTAATTAAGTATACCATTAGAAGCACCTTCGAGTCCTCTTTAATTTGGTACCGAAAGCCCCAATTTCTATTGAGTATATGGGTCATCTTTCATGTTTTAGTTGGAGCATGTCGATTAGGGCACCGAACTCGATAGTTCCCTTTTTTCATGATTCATGCGAGGCTATGGCAGGCTCACATCCTAATTAATTATGCTATCTTGTGCCCTTTCTTGTCCTTTCTCTATTCATAGCTTTTTGCCCAATTTCTACGTACTACACTGTGTGAATTTAATGTTACGTTCGAGGTCTATTGGAGTCTGCTAGAGGCCGAAGCAGCAGACTTGTTGCGGTCCAACAGGAACCGTTTTTAATCCTGGCGGCCTCGTGACAGACCGCTTTAATTTTTTTAAAAATTTGAAACTCGTTACACTCTAGCGGTCCCTCTATAGACCGTAATGGTTTGGGTTACGGCAAGTTCTTTACCACTGCATAACCCTAGCGGCTGAGCGACGGACCACCATTTTCTTATGATTTGTTGGGATCGGTGCGATGGATTCAGAGGGCGGGTGAATGAATCTCCCCTTTGAAAAATTCTCCCAATTAAAATCTATAACAATCAGAGATGCGGAATTGAAAACCCACGAAAGCCTAGATCAGCTTAGACTCACACTTCGAATGATGCAAGGAAGATCAGATAGACTGTACCTCTGATCTACTCCATATAAACTAAAGAGATGACTCAGTTCATCTAATCAACTAGACTCGATCAAGACCAGAAACAAACGCACGGTGTGCAAACCTATCACTCACTGGATAGAAGAAACAGATCGTGCCTATGCATACATCTAGCGAATCGAGTAAGGCAATCAAACCACAGTAGACAATAGATTTTTAAGGTGGTTCGGTCCTCCAGACCTACGTCCACCCCACACTCACACCTGAGTGTGGATTCTGCTGCCAAACAGCTTGAAAATCGCTGGGCGACATAGCTTGCCTACAAACCACTGACTAACAGCTTGACCGCTGGGCATTACAGCTTTGCCAACCGCTGGAGACTACAGCTTAACCCGTCTAGAGGAATCCTCCTCTGCCCGCTGAGCAACATAGCTTGCTATCCGAGGTATCCACCTCGCCCGCTGACAAACAGCTTGAAGAAAGGTTAAAAATGAAAGCAGGAAACAAGAAATAACAGCGACTGAAAGCTGTAATCAATGAAATGCAAATGTGGCTCCCATGGAGCTGACTGGATTGGATTTGATCCAGATTCCAGTGAAGACAGATCTTCTGATGGAGCCTTCTATCTTCTTTTTCACGAACTCTCTCTCTCTATTCTTCTGCAACTTCTTTCTTTCTCTCTCTCTCTTTTTCTTTCTCTTTCTCTTCTTCTGGATCGTGCAGGCTCTCTCTCTGCTTCTGCTCTTTCAGATAAGTTCTCCTGCTTCGATCACTCTCCTCTTCAGGAAGAAGCTTCTTATTTATAGAGCAGTGAGGTAGGGCGTGTGCTTTCCATGATTCCCGCCTAGAGGTCTTAGTCCACGTGGCGGTATCCCAGCACAATGGTTCCACGTGTCACGATCAGGGTTAGACCTCCATCCTTGGATCACGTGCCCTTCTTAAGCTTCTCGAACAGATGTTCTGTCAGGTTGAACATATTATCAGTTTGAATAAATCTGAAGGAAAAGACAAGGATGCATCGAGTAAGTTTTATATTTGAACTAAGCCTGTACAGACTTGATGCACAAAATACAGTGTGCATATAAGAAAGTATGTACAACGAGAATGAATGCACGAACACATCATCCACAAGTGTACAGACTTTGAATGCATGTAATGCATTTTGCATATGAAGAAGTATGCACATTGGGAATGAATGTACAGACATGCTATCGACGAGTGACCAAACTTATAGTGCAATGTGTAAACGAGGTACAGACTTTCTATACGTGACGCTTAAGCCTGAATGCATCATGTATAGGCTTGCTACGACATCAAGGCAGTCGTGTGCAGACTTAGTGTATGTGCGAAACAATTCAATGCAGTATGCATAAAGTAAAGTGTGCACATTGATAATGAATGCACGGGCATGCCATCAAGGAGTGCATGGACTTAGTGTGCATGCGACACCAATGTACAGACTCTCTGGAGTGATGATGCATGAACTTAACCACTCGTACCAGCAATGGGGTGTACAGACTTTGATTGCATGGTAAAGAGTGTATAGACTTGATATCATGCGGCGATGTATAGACTTGCTCAGTTGTCAAAGCAGCCATGCAGACTAAGTGTATGCATGGTCCAAACGAGTGCACTTACTTTGGCTAACACATGCAAACATGCATCAATTAGAGATATGCATGAGATGATCAATGCACTGACTATGTGGCGTGCAAATAAAAATAATGCACCAATGCAAGTTGTGCACGAACTTGAATGAACCTGATGCAGAGAATAGACAATGCGATGAGATGCAATGAGATGAATGTGCCCATTCTCAAATCAATCAATCAATCATGCTCATAGTGCTTGCTGACATCAAAGCCACAAATAAGATGCTCAATCAATCATTCATATGCAAACACATGGTGATCAATCATTCATACTCATAGTGCTTGCTGACATCAAAATCACAGGGGCACAACAATCTCCCCCTTTTTGATGATGGCAACACTATGAGTCAAACAGACCCAAACTATTCTCCCCCTTTGACTTCATCAAAAAGAAAATAGTTTGAGAGAGAAAAATTAAGCAGGTATAAAAAGATTGAGATAATATCTCCCCCTTTGACACATGAAGGCACATAAGAGCTATTCTCCCCCCAAAGTGAAATATGCAAGATGAGCACTTGAAGAATAAAATATAAGAACTCCCCCTATCAATATGAATGTTTGACTACTCTCCCCTTAAATGCAGATGACCCAGAACTCCCCCTGAAGTGCAGGAATGAACTCTGGTTATCCAATGAAGCAGTCTGAAAACTACCATCACAAGGAATCCAAAACAATAATGATTGTGGCACCTCACATATGCATGGACAGAATAAAGCAGGTAGAAAAGCCACAGAACCAGAGATGGTTACAGAAACAAGATGGAAGATTCCAACAGTGTGGAGAGTAGATCAGTTGATGATAGGAAAGAAAATGTAGTTAAGGGTAGGGGTGAAAAACAGTCAGCACAGTACCTCTCAAGGAATCAACCAACTGATAAGAGAGGATTGTCAGCAAAGTGCCTGTTGAACAAGTTGTCAGGGGTGTATCA
Source organism: Amorphophallus konjac (assembly GCA_022559845.1). Lineage (NCBI taxonomy): Eukaryota > Viridiplantae > Streptophyta > Magnoliopsida > Alismatales > Araceae > Amorphophallus > Amorphophallus konjac. Next base: position 222,478,412 of record CM040118.1, read on the forward strand.
GATCATGAGGGATTTTAAGACATTCACCACTACAATAAGTCTTAACATGAATGGACTCTCCCATCATAGAGGGTTATGAATTGGCAATTTGACCAACCTGATTTAATTATGATGTATAACAAATTTGTCAATTAAACTCAATACTTATATCTGAATTCAAGTTTTAATAAGGTGAACCAAATGATGAGATAACACTCAGGACCAATCATCTTTATCTTACGCGCATGATCTCAATGTCTCCTTTGAGAGTTACACAGATTAGTGTTGAGATTAAACATTTTTACAAGAGCATGAGTTGACAGAATTTGCAAGATATTTTTATTTGAAGCACACTATACTTTTCCTGAGCAATTTAAGTCAATCAAAACCTTTTTACATGAGGCACAACACGTCTCAGGTGAAGTGACCCAGTTACTCAGTGTGATAACTGTCATTGCCTCTCAACATTGAGACCAGAGTTAGCAATAGAAATGTCTTTTTACATGAGGAGACACCTTGATTAGAGGCCAGACTCCCCAGTTACTCAACACAAATATGCCATTGCTCTGTCAGCTTTTTTTAATAAATTTTCACCAGAGATAACTATGGCACTTCATGACATAGGTTTACTCTATTTCATTGATAGAGAACCCAATTTCTCAGTGACCAAGTCATTGCTCTGAATTCGATTTTTCTTTGTAGTAAACATTTTCCAGGCAAGTGTTTAAAACAATACTCACTCTATGTATCTCAACCAAAGTAGCCATGATTTCAAATTTTTAGATTTCAGATGAGTTAATCTAAGGTTTTCATGACACAAATGGTTAAAGTCTATTAACACTTATCATTCAGATATTTTCAAGTCATTCAAATGCAAATCTGAGAATACATTAACCTTATATCAGTCTGATTAAGTGGTCATTCTTAAACCTATATGAAAGGAGTTTCTACATGATTCAAACTGAGTTGTATGACATGCAGCTTCAGTTCCTCAGATCAGATCAACCGTACAGCTGACCAACTTATCAACAGTAGAAACACATCAGTCACACCAGCTAAGAAGAGTGTGAAGGATGAGTATAAGCTGGTGGTAGAGTGAGCAACAAGAGAGATGAGCATTAAGGAGAGTATATCAACAAGCAGTAGCTGAGTCTGGAATTCAGACAGATCAGCTATTTCAATAGTGACAGCAGAAAATTTAGGTGAACCACCTAAGTGTAGCGAGTAGATCAGATGGCTAGACAGAGAGAGTCCAAGAGGTTTTGAGATGAATCAGGAAAGCTCCCCCTGTCTAGATACAACGGAATATCTTTTTAGGTCTTTCAAATTTTATTACATGCACTACTCTTCAAATGTGCAGTATGCAGCAAATCTAATAAAGAGATAAGGAGTAGCATGATCAGCCATCTCAAATCAACTAAGCACAAATCAACTAAGCGCAACTCAAATCAACAATATGCTTAGCCATCTCAAACAAGTAATTTTCAGATCATGGAATTTAAACAGATTTTTCAGAGCTGACCTGGAGAGCAGGATCATGGGGTCTTTCAATTTTTGAGTGCCTTGGTTTATTGACCCCTCTTTATTCATCCCAAGGCACACTTGTAGCAAAGTAATCAGTTTGATCCTGCAGGAACCCAAGCGACATTGGGTCCTGTATTAGACCTAACAGGAGTTCTAAACAGTCTTTTAGCAACATCGTCATCAAAATCCATCAAATAATAGTTAGTCATGGAATGTCCAATTCTACCACAATATCTGCATGAACCAACATGTTTTCTGGTCCTATAGTGCATATCAACAGCAGTATGAGACCCATGAACATAATCGTGAAATGTTCTGTTGGATGCATGGACAGTTTGTTTCTTATTGCCCGTCATCCAACAATTTGCAAACTTATGACCTGGTTTGCCACAGTTGAAACATGAAAAATTCACAGGTCTTTTGGTAGAGTATTTGAAGTTTTTGTCATTAACATTGCCTCCTTGGGCATGCCAACAATCCTTGACTGTGTTGCCATACTTCCCACACTCGTAGCACCTTAGGTGCTTGCCTCTTGAGTCATTGTATCCCCATGAAGACCCAAACCAACACTCAACAGCTTTATGACCTCGTTTGTTACAGTTATAACAGATGATGAGTTGGTTTGAAGAAAACGTGTTTCTTTTGGGGTGGTGATAATGATTTGAAGTAAATTTATCATGCATCACATCATCACTTTTCATAATACTGCAGTCATCCATATAATGACCATGCCTACCACAGTAGTGACATGACACTTGTGATTCCCTGGCAACATGGTTACTAACAGACTGACTAGATGCATGTGAATGGGTACATGAGGCATGAGCAGTGTGCATTGACCCATCAAATTCAGCCGAGCTAGCAAATCTTGGGTCATGAACAGGAACATTCTTTACCTTCTTTGTTTTACCCTTCTTTTTCAATTTCTGACTATTCTTTATAATTTTCGTTTGTTTTTCATTTTTCTGTGCTTTGAATTGAAATGCAGATGATGAGGGTGTTTTCAGGTTTTTGTTTTGTTTTGGGGATTGACATGAGGTACCAGCTACATCGGAGCTTTGTACAAAAGTGGTGTATAGCTGGTTTCTCACACTTTCCTTAACATCAGAACTACAACTTATTCCCTTCTTTGAGTTCTTATCCTCACTTTTTATGACAGCTTTCATTTTTCTCTTATTTTCAACAGACTCGGATGTTGGTTTTTCCAGATCCTGAATTTTTTCTTCCAGAGATGCAATGTGAAGTTCATAACTGGCTATCTCCTATTCACTGCAATTAACGCATTCACTCAGGACCTTGTTTGTAATTTTATATTTCTCAATTTCTTCTTCCAGACTGCTCAGTATGTTTGTTTCTTCATTGCAAGCAGTTTTTCCTTTCTTTAACATGAGAAGTTGTTCGGACATGCCGGTGTTTAACAGTTTTAACTCCTCAATTTCAGCTTTCAATTTGTGGTTCTCATTCTCAAATTTTCCAGCTTGAATTTCATTGCCAGCACATCTTTCTCTTTCTATGGACTGAAGTCTCTCTGAAATAACAGTGTTTAGGACTTTGAGGTTTTTGTTTTTTTCCTTCAGATCTTTATTCTCCTCAATCAACTTCTCAAATCCTTCATTGCATTTCCCACTACTGGATATCAAGTCCAGTCTTTCAATCAGTTTCTCTTCCCTTTGTTCAAAATCAAGTTTATCTTTCAACAAATCTTTGTTTTCCTCTCTAAGGGAAGCAATCAACTTCCTCTGCCATTCATTTTTATCATATAGATATTCATTACGCTCTTTTAGAGCCAGGCACTTGTTGCAAATTGATGTTAAAGAGAAACCCTGCATGCCTTCCTTGCTTATTTTCTCTATTTCAGCTTTAAGATTTTCATTATTCCTCCGAGTTACTCCATTCTCAGCTTTCAATTTCTCCAGATCGGAATTAATCCTTTCCAACTCTTCCAGATTTATCAGATGTTCATTAGTTTTCAGCTTTAACTGACGTTCTAATTCAGAAATTTTGTTGGCACATTCTTGATTTTCATTTTTCAGCATGCACATTTGCTTCATATTCACGTGAGTTTCAGATAGACATTAATCATATAGTTCATTGACCTTCAAGCACTTTTCACATGATGAATTAGAATCATTTTTATCAATTTTCTTTTTCATCTTCTTATATTGCTTTCTTAAGTGATCATGAGAATCTAACAATTCATTATATGCAGTAATCCAATCATCCATGGCATAGTCTTCAAAGTTGTTTACCTGATCATAGTCCTGTTCTCTATCTTGATTGCTGCTGTGTTCACTTCCTTGAGCCACCAAGCATCGATTATCATTTTTGCAGCTCCCTTCCTTCAGTTTGTTCAAATTTTTTTGGCAGTCCTGCAAGATGAGACGTATGAGATTAGTGTTTTGTCAATTGATGCTTTCACCATGTTCAGTGCTCTATAATTGATGGAGTCTTTCAATTTATCTTCCTCGGTCCATGTGGATTTATCTCTCGATAATTTGTGTGGACCGTGAGTCATTACCTTCCAAAGACCAGGATCGGTTGTTCTTACATGCTGATGCATCTTTTCCTTCCATAAATCAAAATCGTCACCTATGAAGTTCGGTGGATGAGCCATCGAGAAATAACTTGATCAAATGAAGGAGATGAGAAATGCACCGGAGTCAACAGTGGTACAGCCAGGCACTGAGAACGATGACACCAGACCCACTCTGAAATGCACCACAGAAGTAGCAGAATCCTTTGTAGATCGTTGGATCTAAATGCACAGAGACCCGCTCTGATACCAATTATTGGGATTGGTGCGATGGATTCAGAGGGGGGGGTGAATGAATCTCCTCTTTGAAAAATTCTCCCAATTAAAATCTATAACAATCAAAGATGCGGAATTGAAAACCCACGAAAGCCTAGATCAGCTTAGACTCACACTTCGAATGATGGAAGGAAGATCAGATAGACTATACCTCTGATCTACTCCATATAAACTAAAGAGATGACTCAGTTCATCTAATCAACTAGACTCTATCAAGACCAGAAACAAACGCACGGTGTGCAAACCTATCACTCACTGGATAGAAGAAACAGATCGTGCCTATGCATACATCTAGCGAATCGAGTAAGGCAATCAAACCACAGTAGACAATAGATTTTTAAGGTGGTTCGGTCCTCCAGACCTACGTCCACCCCACACTCACACCTGAGTGTGGATTCCGTTGCCAAACAGCTTGAAAACCGCTGGGCGACACAGCTTGCCTACAAACCGCTGACTAACAGCTTGACCGCTGGGCATTACAGCTTTGCCAACCGCTGGGGACTACAGCTTAACCCGTCCAGAGGAATCCTCCTCTGCCCGCTGAGCAACATAGCTTGCTGTCCGAGGTATCCACCTCGCCCGCTGACAAACAGCTTGAAGAAAGGTTAAAAATGAAAGCAGGAAACAAGAAATAACAGCGACTGAAAGCTGTAATCAATGAAATGCAAATGTGGCTCCCATGGAGCTGACTGGATTGGATTTGATCCAGATTCCAGTGAAGATAGATCTTCTGATGGAGCCTTCTATCTTCTTTTTCACGAACTCTCTCTCTATTCTTCTGCAACTTCTTTCTTTCTCTCTCTCTCTCTTTTTCTTTCTCTTTCTCTTCTTCTGGATCGTGCAGGCTCTCTCTCTGCTTCTGCTCTTTTAGATAAGTTCTCCTGCTTCGATCACTCTCCTCTTCAGAAAGAAGCTTCTTATTTATAGAGCAGTGAGGCAGGGCGTGTGCTTTCCATGATTCCCACCCAGAGGTCTTAGTCCACGTGGCGGTATCCCAGCACAATGGTTCCACGTGTCACGATCAGGGTTAGACCTCCATCCTTGGATCACGTGCCCTTCTTAAGCTTCTCAAACAGATGTTCTGTCAGGTTGAACATATTATCAGTTTGAATCAATCTGAAGGAAAAGACAAGGATGCATCGAGTAAGTTTTATATTTGAACTAAACCTGTACAGACTTGATGCACAAAATGCAGTGTGCATATAAGAAAGTATGTACAACGAGAATGAATGCACGAACACATCATCCACGAGTGTACAGACTTTGAATGCATGTAATGCATTTTGTATATGAAGAAGTATGCACATTGGGAATGAATGTATAGACATGCTATCGATGAGTGACCAGACTTATAGTGCAATGTGTAAACGAGGTACAGACTTTCTGTGCGTGACGCTTAAGCCTGAATGCATCATGTATAGGCTTGCTACGACATCAAGGCAGTCGTGTGCAGACTTAGTGTATGTGCGAGACAATTCAATGCAGTATGCATAAAGTAAAGTGTGCACATTGATAATGAATGCACGGGCATGCCATCAAGGAGTGCATGGACTTAGTGTGCATGCAACACCAATGTACAGACTCTCTGGAGTGATGATTCATGAACTTAACCACTCGTACCAGTAATGGAGTGTACAGACTTTGATTGCATGGTAAAGAGTGTATAGACTTGATATCATGCAGCGATGTATAGACTTGCTCAGTTGTCAAAGCAGCCGTGCAGACTAAGTGTATGCATGGTCCAAACGAGTGCACTTACTTTGGCTAACACATGCAAACATGCATCAATTAGAGATATGCACGAGATGATCAATGCACTGACTATGTGACTTGCAACTAAAAATAATGCGCCAATGCAAGCTGTGCACGAACTTGAATGAACATGATGCAGAGAACAGACAATGCGATGAGATGCAATGAGATGAATGTGCACATTCTCAAATCAATCAATCAATCATGCTCATAGTGCTTGCTGACATCAAATCCACAAATAAGATGCTCAATCAATCATTCATATGCAAACACATGGTGATCAATCATTCATACTCATAGTGCTTGCTGGCATCAAAATCACAGGGGCACAACATGATTTACATTAAATTGGTGTTTTATTAATTGTGTTCCCTTGTTTTAGACAACATGTGTAGGATAGAAATACACTTAATAAATGGACTATATGGAACATGTATAATACCTGATTTAACAACGGTCACCCACAATCATATCTAAATTCTTGTTTCTCTTGTCACATATAAAACCCTTCGATTATGAAATATCTACTTTATTGTTAATGGATATTGTGGAAAAACTTACTAGGATTGTTTGACAGTCACCTCACTCCGGTGGTGCTGGCTGACCGCTATACTTTCATTTTCCGATGGTTTATAACCTTTAATCTTGTAATAGTTGAGACTCTCCACCAGATATTCCTTCCGTCAAACTAGGACCTCTATTATGAGACCTCCATAAGACCCCTCGATCTTGGGATTCCCACTAGGACGTCGGGCGGGTTGTACCCCCAAAGCCTGCACCTAATGACTCGATCGGACCGATTGCTTTTACAGCCTGGAGGCGGGACTGTTCTGTTTTATTACGGCCCTTCTGGGACCGCTACTGATGGGGCATCAAAGGCTATTTCATTATACGTGTGGAACGTATTTGTGTATTATTACTTGTATTGGCTTGTATATATTAGTGTGTTTGTTTTTTTTTTTTTCATTTGGGCTCCTTTGTAAGGCTTTTAATAAGCCATTGGGCCACATTCCATGTAGAGTCCAATAATGGGTTTCATTTATTAGAGTCTATTAAGGGGGTTATGTCATATTGGACCTTAAGGCCTTCATAATGGACCTTAAAGCCACTTAAGGCCGAATTGGGCTTCTCCCTCGCATGGGCTACCTAGGTTGGAAGGTCCATAGGTTAAGTATGGGTTCATGGGCCAAGTGGATGGTCTTGGCCCATAGTTGCCATCTTTGGCCCATGAAGGGGGCGCCCCCTATTTTGTCCTTATTAAGCTAGTTTGATTATCATGTGCAATATGCTTTGACCACATAGGATAAATTGGGATTTGACATTCCCAAGGTACCCTTCACCCACCCTAGATCTGAGGGTATGGGAGGTCAATTGCCAAGGGAGTCAATTTCATACATAAGTCATGTATTTTCCATTTACTAGAAGTTAATGAAAGAAAATTTTGTGAAATTGCCCAAGGAGCAAGGTTCACCCCCCTCTTCCTCCCTACTGTTCTTCTTCTTCCTCCAGCCTTCCAGGGTGTGAAGCCCTCTTCTACCTCTCCCTCTGCCCCTCTGAGTTCTATCTCTGCCACCGCTGTCGCCGCCGTTCATGCCGCCGACGAGCGACCGCGACCATTCTCCCGAAGTGCTGTCCAGGTTGATGTTCTATTGGACAGAGGTCTACTACGGGATTTTTAACTCTCAACTCCCAGATCTTCTGGATCTGAAATTTTTAGGGAATTTCTCTCCCCGGATCGTGCAGGTCTGAAACAGAAGTTCATATCCGTGGACAGCAGCTTCAACACGTGCCGATTGAAGCCGCCTCACCTTCCACAAGGTGAACCGGTGTAGCTGCCTCATAGGGATCGTTCCTCCAGAGGTCCTCTTCGCAGCGGGACCCACCCCGCCCAGTTCGAACATCTGAGCAGCACGTGGGCCCCACAACCCGCAGCACGAGTCATCCGGATGGCACCGACGGAGCTGTCCAAATTGCTGCCCGTCCACCCAAGATCGGTCCTCCCGGGCCCACATTGTAGCCCTTTACCTCCCTGCGTGGAGTGGGTAGCAAATTAAAGTTTGTAATTATTTGAATATTATTGTACCGAGAGTTACCGTACTTGGCCGGGGTCGTCTTCCCCACGCCCGGCACGTGGAGGTATCGTGTCCACTCCCTTATTTGGCATTTGCTTCATTCGTATATATTTCATATGCCGCTGTTTGAGAGTTAGGAATTGTAACCCGCTTAATTTTATCACTGCTGCGAGAGAGAGCGAGACCGTCCCATGACCCGACCCGGGCTCAAAATTGTGAGTTGACCACCCTAGCTCTTTGCCGATTTCTCAACCGCACACGTCCGTATGCTTCCCTCGGTAGGGGCGATCGCGAGTTTACATAGAGTCCAAGGATTGCATATCAGTTGGTCTCGAGTCACGTGTCCATCCCACATCAGTTTGGTATCAGAGTGGAAGGATGGGTCTAGGGTAGTTTTGGTTAAAAAACAAAAAAATAGTGTCTAAGTCGGTCGTTGCATTTGCATACCATTGTTCGGTATATCAAAAGGTGTTATCCGAACATTAGGCTATGCCTATCGGGAAGGCCGCACACTCGCGTTGAGAGGATCTTCGGGTCCCGTAACTCAGCCAGGTACCGAGTCTTGGTTGTGTCTAGGTTCATAGTCGATTTGTCTTGTCTCTTTGTGTCGGCATGTCCACCTTGTAGTTCCCCAGTTTACAATGTGATGGGGACATCAGAGCAAGAGCACTGACATTTTAATTTATATTTGTGTCCTTTAGTTTATTATTATATCCTTGGGAAAGTATATGTGCAATTGTAAGGCTTTATAAGCCAACTTGTCATTCCCTAAGATTCTTTGGGTTTATATGCAAAATGTCAGTAGGTCTAGCAAGGGGGCCCTCACTCCTTCCCCATTGGTCCACCTAAGCCATGTGGGGCTGGTCAACCATCCTAGGTGGCTTCTAGATGGTTTGACATTCAATTAGACACATGGGGGACAAATGAACTAAAAAGTCAAAAATGGCTCCTTGATAGTCAAGGGGGTGCCCCCCTATTAAAATGACATTTTATATATTATTTTTTTGGCCAATTGACCACATGGGGGAAGAAAATGCTACCCCTCCCCTCTCTCCCACGAAATCCCAACCCCCTCCCCCTTCCTCCCCTTCTATATAAGCACATGTATAGTGTTTTGTAAGAATTAATGAAGAGAAAAATTATGAATTTGGTTGGAGCCAAAGAAGGGTGTGCCCTCCTCTTCTCTCCCTCCCCCTCTTGCAGATGGATTTCTGCTAAATCTTGGGTGTGATGCCCTTCCATCTTCTCCTTAGCCCCTCTGAATTCAATTTCTACCGCCGCCGCCATCGCACCGCCATCGCGCCGCCGTCTTCATCGCCGAAATTCTATCTACATCAGGATAGAGCCCTACTCCCTGATTTTTAGCTCTCCATAAAAAGCTCAGATCGCAACCAAACTTAGAGGGTGAGTCATCCACGTCCACCCCAGCCTCCACAAAACAAATCCAGTCATTTACCTCTTGTTTGCTATTTTTCCATTTTCGTGTATTTCCACCTTCCAGTTCTTTCCTCTGTTCAGATCCAATCACAGCAACCCTGAGTTTCCCCTCTTCGTCCCACTTCTTCTTATTTGTTTGAATCTCCAAATTTATTGGGAGTTCTATCCACCACCCCCATCATCCATAAATTTTATTGTAATTTCTAAAGTCTTTTTTATATTTTAAAAATTGTTGTCTTCTCCCAAATCTGTTCTATCATGTGCAGTTCAGATCCGACCCCTAGTCAATATAAAATCCCCAAAAAATCGAAACCTCCACCAAATCCTTCATAAAAATTATCCCCGTCTTCCTTGTTCCATCCGCTACAACTTTAGTGAAGAGTCCAAGTTCCAGTTTCGAGGTTTCAGGCATGGTCAACGCCAACTCTCAGGAAAACTTAGTTCTATCTTGAGATTTCGGGTCATGTCCAACAGCAGCTTGTAAAATCAGTCAAGGCCAGATCTGAGAAATTAAAAATTATTTCTCTATCCCTAGATCGAAGCATTTTGAAATAGCTTTCCAACGATATCTCTTGTGCGTCGATCCGACATCGGGAATGATCGCAGCAGAAGATCTCGCCGGGTCGCGCGCTGTAAAACAGCTACTTCAGATCCGTGGACAGCAAGGTCAACTAGTGAAGACCGGAGCCGACTTGCCTTCCGTGAGGTGAACCAGCGTGCCGCCATCCCAGGGAGCGCCTCTCCAAGAGCCAACGTCACAGCGGTACCACTCCGGGCCCACTCGGACCCGCCGATGAGCACGTGGGCCCCACGTTCATGAATACGCGTGCTGTTGAAGCTACATCAAAACGCTACCCGTCAACCCAAGTTTGGTCCTCCCGGGCCCCATTTGTAACCCGTTACCTCCCTGCGTGGAGTGGGAAGTAGAAATCATTTCTGTAATTATTGTAATAATTATTTCTATCGGGAGTTACTGTCTTGGCCGGGATCGTCTTCCCCGTGCCCGGAGCGTGGACGTAAACTCGCCCCCTCTCTCTTATCGCATTTTGCTCAATTCGTATATTTTTGAATTCCGCTGCGAGTGTTAGGTATCTAGCTTGTATATTTTTATCACTGCTGCGAGAGAGAGTGAGTGACCCGTCCCGTGACTCGATCCGAGTTAACACGGAAAAGCCGATACCCGAGACTCACTGTCGGTTTCTCAACTGCGCACGGTCCCACGTTTCCCTCGCATAGGGACGATCGTGAGCTAGAGTCCAAGATCACGTGTCCGTCCGGCATCACAATGGACTCCCGGTCGCCTAGGCGATATAACCGTTGGCACTCCCATGGGCTTGGAAATCATCCTATGCCCTTCATTCAGCCCGAATCCTCAGATTTTTATGGCTCCAAGGTTCCGAGCGACTACCTCAAGTGGGAAGCCGCCATGGATAAATATTTCGATTATTACATCGTGTCCGAGGCCCAGGAATTCTCTTTTGCCAAGGATAGGTTTCTTCACGAGGCTGTCGAGAAGTGAAGAGACATTGAATGCTTGAGGCAGGTTAGGAGACAATGGCCCATCAAATCATGGTGGGACATGAAGAGAGAGCTTAGGAGAGGCTACCTTCCCCACCCGGTCCCCTCTAACCCGTCCCACCCAATCACCTCCAACCGACCCCACCCATTTACCTCCAACCACGGGGGCCACACCACCAACCAACCCCACCCATTCACCCCCAACCAATCTCACCCAAGCACTTCCAATCAAGTGGGTCATAGCCGGAGGCAACAAGTCCCTCATGTAGCCGAGCCTAGGAGGCCGAGAGACGATGAGCGAGTTCACCATGAAGCCCCTACTCCAACCCGCACCTTTGCCGAACTCTTGAAAATATTTTCGGACAGGTTGGATAGGATGGAAAGGACACGTGATCATGTTGATAGACTCCTACCCGAGACCAAGGAGGTCATCGCCGGTAGTCTTAACCTAGCCCTATCTACGGAGTCCCCAAGCCCTCTCCCCATCATGGAGGATGTCCTCTCCCCATCCGAGGGTGACAATTCACCACGGCCTTCACCCATGGAACTCCATACGGAGCCCCTCGTTCTCCTAAAGGGTGAGGTAATTATTGAGGAGCCATTAGCTAGTTCGCTAAGGAAGGGTTTATTTATGGATACCACACTCCATTGCTACCCTCCCATAGAACCAACCCTACAGATAGTGTCCACCACAGCTTTTAGCACCACTTGCCAATCCTCTTACTTCGTGGACACCATGGATGACCTGCTTAAGGGATTAAGTAGGCAAATTTAGCTGACCAATCTGTTGGCTCTCAGGCCCGACCCACCTAGGTGCCTTAGCTTCATATACCCATCCTTGGGTTCCATCACCTCTGTCTGCACGGTGGGTCCATACACCAGTGAGCTCATCTTGCTCTTACCTCTACCAGATGAGCTCCACCACTTTCCCTTCCATGACCCCTTCTCTCACATAGAGAGGTCCACACATCCTAGGGAGCCAGTTGCTTCCTTGATCTCCTCAGGTGACGAGGAGTTGGCTTACATTGGGGATTTCTACCCGGGGTCAACAGGGAGCCACATCACTGGATCCCTAACTCTTCTTGGTCCTTTTGACCCTTTCCCATGGGAATCCATCACGGTAGGTCACACTTTCTTTGATCCTTTTGATCCCTTCCCTAGGGAACCATATGACCCACCATATCTACTCCCCTTCTTCGAGGGAGTCCACCATCACACCCCTTCCCCACGGGCTGATCCATATACACCCATCAAGCCCGTTCATTGGCAAGGTGATGATTTTGGTTCTCCTAGCCCTCCCGCATCCAAATCCAATGTGCATGACTGGTGCATCGTAGGATGTCTAGGAGCCCCCCATTTCGTCAACCATCGATTGCATCTAGTGTATGCATGGCACACATTCAGATGTCTTGGTCCACCATTGCATGTGCATAGGTCGGACTAACAGTAGGTATGTCTAGGGTCTTGTGTGTCTATCCATGCATGTGTCAAGCATATTAGGAGTCGCATAGTCAGTCTCATGTCAGCTCGCGATCCCTTTCTAGTGCGAGGCAAGTCGGATCTATTGCGTACGTTGTAGACTTGCTGGAATTTGGGATCGGCTCTACCTCAACATATTGGATCTAGTCACATAAAGGGACCCATCGGTGATTCCTAGTGAGTCTTCAAGCCACCTCCTTCCCTTTGAGAGTGACCCCACCCCGGAGTGTCCACCTCTAGCCTTATTCCCCAGCAGTGTGAGCTTATCAAATCTATACGAGATGAGCAGGTGTCTGCCCCGCCTTGGCGTCTGCTTTGCAAGGGAGTGAGACGAAATGAAGCGAAAGTGCAATGAAGTGGAATGGCGTGGAATGAACTGATAAGTAGATGTCAAGGTGTGATGTGACATGCCTCAGACACTAAGCATTAGAAATTTTTCCGAGATTCTGAGTGAGACAACTCCGGGTGATTCCAAGAAAACATCGATTTGCTGGATGAAGGAGACTATACTAAGAAAATAAAATGTGCGCGTGGGCACGACAGGGAGGCACCATTGGAGAGTGGTTACCAGCTAATATGGACGTGCTACAACAAAGGTGGATTTGCAGAAAAATAAAGAGAATTGAGATGTAGACCCAGCAAAGGGACATTTTTCGAAGAACTTGCCTGAGCGACTTTAGAGAGAATAAAGTACTCAATTTGGAGTGGAATATCTCATGTCAACTCAATCGAGAGCGAGCGACCTTCATTATTGCCATAATATGAAGATTTTCAGCACGAAGCTCAAAGTCCTACATGATGCATGCTGGGCTAAAAGAAAAAAATAAAACAAACTAAAAATATAGAAAATAATCAAGGATAATATTGTTAAGCCATCTAGATTTGGTCAAGAATCCAAATTTCTGAGCTAACACTAAGCCGAAGCCCGTTTGTCCGTGCATCAACTCAGAAAGTGGAACCATCGTCCCAAGCCTTTAACGACTCAACTGCCTATCCGTGTGATCAAGACTTTCTTGGAATTATCACCGTTTTTGATGAAGGGAAACTCAAATTCTAGGTTTATCAGAACCACAAGGTCCTTGATATGCTATAATAGCGTAGATACCATATAGTAACAATGCTTACAGGAAAGAAATACAAGAATGGGGTGATGATGCTCCCATGAGTGATCCAAACGCCTCGAAACCTGCACTCCTCTGCACTTGAAAATTCATTAGGCCTCTCAAAGCATGAAGTGATCAGAAATAATCCCTAATTCAAAGCAAGACATGATCATAAGTGCTTAATCACAAATAACTCCAATTAAAAGATAGCACTTAAGTTCATCAAAAATTGCACAGAGCAACCAAACATGCAAGCCAAACAAATAACGACTGGGGGTAGGGGCGTCAAAATTATAAGAGACGACTGACATCAGGGCGTCAAAATATAAAAAACGTCTATCATCAAGGCGTTAATTAATTTGGGAGCTCAAGAAGAAGACGACCCTTCGGGAGGCGTTAAATAAACAACGACTTTGGTCAAGTCATCAATTCAACAATTGACGCCCTGAACATTGTCGTCAATTATCCAGAATTCCGAAAACCATGCTTCCGACCCTGAGTCAAAAGCTAACCCCAGTTCTAGTTCTAATTGTAATCGTAATCAACCCTGCAGCTTCGAACGATCTCAAAACCCTCCAGACTTCTATAAAAAGGAAGAAACTTCCTTAGATTAATCAAACAACTCGTCCAACCTCTGTTTCTTTTCACAGGTACTGCTACAGCTGCCTTTCTGCCTGCAGACGGCCATTGAAATAACCTTAGAAGATGGAGAGGGCAATCAAGAGATCAAAGATCTCTACTCCTAGGCTGTCTGAAATCAACGGGCATATTAGCAGTAGAATCGCATTGAACCAGGTATGCGAATTAATATGTTCTCCTATTCTCATACCGTCACCATCCTTCTGCTCTGCATTCATCCTTTTCTCTGTTCTTTTCCTTTTTCCACAGGATTATCCCAATGTTCCTGGTGCAAGGAGGTTTACAAAAATCAAGTGGCTGCCTCTCTTACTCTCCAAATTTTCTTCAGACATGAGGGTCTACTTATCTAGATGGCACCTCTTAGGCCTAGTCACCCATGCCAAACACTATGATCAAATTTATCTTGATTGGGCAGCTATAGGAGCTTTAGCTGAGATATGGCATCCTTCCACCCATACATTCTTATTCTCAACCTTTGAAGCCACAATTCTATTATAGGAATTAGAGATGATCTTGGGCTTAAAGAAGATGAAACAAGGAGAGGAGGAAAAGATGACCATCATGCCAAGGCAAATTTCTTCACATGAGCTATTAACGAATCTAATTCCCAGCCCAAACTTAGTGAACCAAATCAAAGCTACCAAGGGAATCAACCTCTTAAAGCTTGCCTCATGGGTCTACAAAAGATCCGACCAAGCCAAAGAAGATGATGAAGTGGAGCGAGTAGCAAAGGCTTTTGTAGTGTGCTTGGCGGGAGCGATCTTATTTCCATCCATGGAGGACTTCTTGGAAGAGTCCAAATTAAGTGCAATAATGAGCTTATGGGAAGGAGAGAGAGCGGGACCGGCAATTCTTGCCTATCTCTATAGCGGACTCACCTCGGCGGCGATGGGAAGACCAATCTATGGGTGCATGCTAGCACTATCTAGTTGGATAGATCTCCACTTCAAGTTTGATCCATGTGAGAAGGCCCAACAATCCTCAAGAATCTTCTCAAAAAGTCCACTTTCTTACATGACCGGCTCATTGGGAATAAGGAATAGAGTGGTGAACCGGATTCCTCAAGTCAAGAAAAGAGTGGAATGGAGAGAACACCTCAAAGTGATGCCAAAGAACTTCTTCACATGCGCCCCGAGATTACTCAATGCTCAAGAACTCCGTGCACGATTCTCCCCCGGGACGGACCTTAGACTCATAGGTGTTTCAGAATTCGTTCTATACAACTCATACCGATGCCTTCCTCAACTTGGGCTCCCACAGTGAATATTCGAGGATCCATCTCATCTCCCTCCTATCAAGGCAAGGGATATTGGCAGCAATGAAGATGGGGAAGAGTGCACAACAATCCAAGCTCTGTGGAAAATCTGCAAGACCCATCAACCTGTAGAGAACTTGGAAGAAGACAGAGATCAATGGAAATCTTATGTAATAGCCTTGAGGAACCTGAGGCCCAAAATGGCTCATTAGATGCAATGTAATCTTCCTTTTCGATAAATCAATGATAATATTTTGATTGAGCCATAACGCAGTATTTCTGATCAATTTTTCCAATAATCTGTGATTCTGTTGCAAATAACGACTCAGATAATGACGTTAACTCCATAACTGACGCCTCAGCATATGTCGTTTCTCATTAACCAGTTCTGAAAATTGACGCCTTCACCCATAGGCATTAACTGAACCACGACTCAGGACAAGGCGTTGATTTGATTCAAATTCCAAAAAGTATTCGTTAAAGACCCAAAAGTAACGCCTTCTGGTAAGCCACGTTTCATGTAAACAACACCTTCAGTAACGTCGTTAATCAAAAATAGTAATCATTATTCTCATCATGTCAATCAATTCCCATTAAATGCCTCTGACGACATCTGCCGTTCCCCATGCTAAAAGAAGTCACGCCCCAGAGCACGTCGTTAACCGTGGAAGAGACGCCCTCGGCTCCAGTCATCCTTTCAACAAGACACAACTTTACTGGAGTCGTTAATTCTTTTTGACCGTTCAACTTAGCTTTCCCTCCTTTCTTCTTCTTCCTTCGTCCTCTTTCCCTCTTTCTCTCTTCTCTCCCACTGCAACCCTAACCGTGAAAACCCTCCCCCATCTCTCTCATTTTCTTTCTCTATCTCTCTCTCCTCTACACCCTAGCCATGGCCGGTGGTCTCAAACGTCAAAGGGTTTCGGCCCCGGAGGGAGTGGACCTGGAAGGCGCGCACGTCGTGGAGGAAGCTCCGCCGGCGGCGGCCGAGGAGGCTCCGGTGGCGGAGGCCGGCAACAAGGAAGAACGGATCGAAGGAGAAGAAGAGAATGAAGGAGAAGAAGAAGGCGATGAAGGTGGTGAGGATGAAGAAGGAGAAGACGAAGAGGAAGGAGATGAAGAAGAAGGTGGAGAAGAAGAAACCCCGGCGGTGGTTGTGCCTCGCCGTGGCCAACTCCGACGGCCAAGGTAGCCACGGCCCGAACTCCGGGGAGAATTGGCTGGACCCAAACGACAGAAGCTAAGCCCCCCAACCCCCTTTTCCATTTTTTATTTTTTTATTTCCATTTTTGTTATTTTCCATAGCTCTCGGGCGAGAGAACCAGTGACCCAGAAAGAAGACGCCCCCAGGGATGTCGTGATTTAAGAAGAAGACGCCCAAACCTGGGTCGTCAATTCATTTTACTTTCTAAAAAATAACTGATCTCCATGATAACACGCCCTGCAGCATGTCGTTAATTTGATTTTACCATGTTTTAATCGCCATGCTATTATCTTTCATGCTTTTTTTTCAATTATTTATTTTTTTGCCTCGATTTATCTCGCATGCTGTTTTTATTTGATTTTCAAAGAAACTCTGAAAAACAACGCCCCCCATCGGGGCGTCAATTCAACAGATAACGACCACAGGGGTGGTCGTCAGTTTAAATAATTCCAGAATATATTTCTAGGCCCCAAAAACTCTTATTAAGAAAAACGTCGCACTCAGAGGCGTTACTTAAGCAAATGACGACCCAGGGGACGGGCGTCAATTAAAAAAACCTTTTGAGAATTTAGAAATTAATTTCAAAACCACGCCTCCCATCGGAGCGTCTCTTAGATAAACAACGACCCAGGCTGGGTCGTTAATTCAACAGGCACACAGATTCCTCAAAAACCCATTTAGAAATAACGCCACCCTCAGGGGCGTTAATCAAGCGAACCACGACCCAAGATTGGTCGTTAATTAAATCAAACAGCAAAATCTCAACCAAGGCAATTAAATGAATTTACACATGAAAATTAACACAAAAAATCTTTCTTTTATGCATGCAGGGTTTGATGAGGACACGCATCTCCTGGGACCAGGTCCGGGCAGCGTACCACGGCCTCCCCGAGTTTCAGAAAGCTAGGGTAGATGCTATGGGGTTCGGGGCCTTCCTTAGCATTAAGCTAGTTAGGCCAGACCTACCACTTATCCAGGTTTTGAGGGAGAGATGGGATAGGACCAGCCGGGCTTTCCTCATGCCATGGGCGCATATGATTCCTACCCTAGAGGATGTAGCTAGGATCACAGGGTTGAGGGTAGACGGTGAAGCTGTGAGCGGGTTCACCTACCAGGACTACACTAAGCTTACCCAGAGACTGCTAGGGTTAGAGATGGTCTATGAGACACCCAGCGAGTGCAGGACTATCTTTCTTACCGACCTGACCACAGTGATGGGCTTAGGGGATGCTAGACATAGGTCTGGGGAGACCTTAGAGCAGTTTTCTCAGAGGTTGACCGATGGGGCTAGGGAGCCTATTGCCAGGACCCAGCCGACAGAGAGGGTGGACAGAGACCTGAGGAGGTTTCTATTCTTGCTGCTCGGGAGGCTATTGCTCGGCACGAAGGGTGACGTCATCAATTGCCGGTTCCTAGGGATACTCGAGGACCTGGAGGGAGTCGACAGATACGCCTGGGGAGCGGCACTGCTGGCGCACCTACTAGCCGACCTATCCACGGGGACAGGACGAGAGACGACTGTCAGCGGCTTCTCACCTTTTCTTCAGGTATGCACCTTTTCTGTTATTTGAATGTTTGAATGTATATGCGTATGAATGTTTTGCTAATATGATGCATGGATGCAGGTTTGGAGCCACCTATACATGCCCATGGGGCGCGTCGACCCACGGCCTGGAGGTGAGGGAGCTTTCCCTCTGGCGCGACGCTGGCTGCCAGTGGTGTTCGGGGCCCCACTCTCTTACGAGCTGTGGGTGTTACGGAGAGAGTTCCGAGACTTCCCTCCTTCGCTGGTATGCATGATGAATGTTATGCATTTTTTTTTGTATTTATTTGAATTTATTATGATTATGATGGGATGATGATGATATGCGTGTATATGGATGCAGGTGAGGTGGAGGCCCTATGAGGGGATGACCGACGAGGGCCAGCCGTGGGTCGTAGTAGGCCGACCTCGTTTTGGGCATGAGCTTTGGGTTCATTGCCTGAGCGAGATCGAGCCGTTACGGCTTAGGCTGGTGATGAGGACCCTGGGCCTACACCAGGAGTGGGTAGAAGTTTGAGAGCCGCGAGGGATCGGGAAGAAGACGCGCGGTCGCACGAAGGTGATTGACTGGAGGATGCGGTTCGAGGACTAGTACGCCGACTGGCGGCAAGGCGAGACCCGAGTCACCTCCCAGGCGACTGACAGCTCTGAGTACCTCCGATGCTACTGGGAGGTTTACGCCGGCCGACCCCAGATGAGGGTCCTAGAGGTATGTATGAATGCACTTATTTCTAAATTGAATGCAAATGCTTATGTATCTATCATGTGACTAATATGTTATGGATGCAGGATGCACGAGACATAGCAGTGATGGATGCCCAGGCCCACCTACACAGCCTGGAGGACTAGCTGGCCACCACACGGGCGGACCTTGAGACCCTGGTGAGTGTTTAATTTATTTCTATATGCAAATGATTTTTTTCCATGAATTATTGATGATTAGCCACTGACAATCTCAATAAATGCAGTGCGCCCAGCAGGGAGCAGCAGGGAGAGATACGGGGGAGACCTCCCGCTCGAGGGGGCCCAGCGCAGAGGCGACTGCACTAGCAGAGCAGCTAGCAGCGGCAGTGGCACGGGTCGAGGCGGCAGAGCGCTACCTCGCCCCACGGGTAAATCTAAAACTCAGACCTCACTCAATTATCGATTATATCATTATGTGCTGATGAAAATCATGTTTTACAGACTGAGGAGCTTCGAGCCGCTCTTGCTTGCGTCTGCGAGGGACAGCAGGCGATGACTGCCCAGGTGAATTTTACCTCTTTTCAATCATGTGTTGTTTATTTCATGAATTTTTTTTGAACTATTGCATTGAAATGTGGATCTGATGATTTGTCTACCTGTTCGCAGGACACAGAGTTACAGGCGGCACATACTCAGGATGCCCTGGCCGGGACAGAGCTGGCGATCCGTGAGCAGCGCATCACGGAGCTGGAGCGGTCCTTGAGGCGACGAGAGGAGTTTCCTCAGGACGTGGCAGAGCTGCGGGTTACTGTTGAGCTGGAGCGGAGGGAGCGTGCTCGAGAGCGAGCGGAGCACCTAGCAGACCGTGACCGGCACCACGAGCAGCAGCAGACAGACCGTGCCCAGTACCAGGAGCTGGTGGCAACACGCGAGCGTGAGCTGGCAGACTTGAGGACTCAGCTAGCCGTTACCCAGGAGTGTCTACGAGTGTCTGAGGAGAGTCTACAGCGGGGGCGGGAGCGAGCGTGAGCTGCGGGGTACGCCTTCACTAGCTCTACCTTTGTAGCGGGTTCCTCTCTTCGAGAGAGGAGCGAGGCAGGGGGCCAGGTTCAAGTTCTAGCTTCTTCACGGGGGCCCATGCCCCCTCTAGCAGCGCCTCCTCGGGATGGCGAGGACGAGGTAGAGAGTAGGAGAGAGGAGGGTGGAGGCGAGAGCTGAGAGAGACTTACTTGTACTCCTCCACTCTCACACCCGTACTCAGATATTTATGATGCACATATATATATGAGATTGAAATTTTTGTTACTTGAGCACTTGTGTAGTTGTGTACTTTTGTCGTTCTTTGCTTTTGCTTCACTTTGCCCTGTACCTGCAGCTGTGGTTCACACTTGAATAAACATGTTAATTCATCTGTTCGACTTGGCCCCTTGCTCGATAAGCAAGGGATGTCTTTACTTTTGACCTTGATAGCGGGTCAAGGGGCCAAGCCCTTAATCAATAAGGCAAATGAAATAACCAATGAAGGGAGATGCAATACGCAAGCACGCATATGCAAACAATAATCAGAGATGTCCATGCAGAAATGCAAGCATACATCATGAAAGGATAAACCACCAATTCTTTTTTCCATATATTTTCTTTTTTTCTTTTTTTTTTATTTTCCAAAAAAGATGACTTAGATAAAGTCGTTATTCATGTAAAAGACGCCCCCGGTGACGGTCGTTAATTCTGGAAAAGAGTTTGAATTTTGTTGAAAGACGACCTATCTAAAAGCGTTAATTGAAAAAGATGACTTTCACTCAGGCGTTAATTGAATAAAAGGCGCCTTACTAAGAGGCGTTAATAAATTTTTTTGTTGTCTTTCAAAATTTAGGTTGCCAAAGCTACCAAGGCACTCAGTCCTACACGGCCATCATTGAGGATTCATTGACCTTTCTTGATTAATCAAAAGGGGGTCGACGTGCTAGTGATTAAACTTATACGCAAGATTTCGCACGGTGCAATCTCCTAGGTCAGTCTTGACCATCGTGCTGGCTTATGACTTACCACAAAGAAAGAGATGGAAGCAGATATAAGGAAGCCCATAAGGGATTCTGAAAAGCTCGAGGTAAAACTACCTCCTCTACCCTGTGCCTGTTGGGATTCGGTCTTTGGCATAGGGAAATTTTAGTTGCCTTTTGCCTCTTTTATACTGCATGCATACGCCCAAGGTTTTCCTTGCGGGGACTTTGCCCTCTTGACATGCTTTTCTTTTCACGATTTTCACTTTCACTTTGAAACTGATTTGTATTGATGAAAACCTAATTGTACTTGGGCTTTCGCAGCATTTTTGTTCCCTTTTGGGCCCTGACTTCCACCTACTAAGGTGACGGATAGGCTTGGCGGGTCTACCCCGAGACCTTCCTTCCTCCCTTATGGGCCGACGAGGAAAAGAACGGATTTTGTCTTCACCTTTAGTCAGGTTTTGACTTTCCATCGGATTTTGCACCGCTTGAGCTCAAGGTTAAAGCGTGTAGTGTGTGCGGGTGTCGACCCCATTTTAAGTTAACAATACTGATGAATGAATACTAAACTTTGCCCTTTCAGACTTTGCGTCCTGGTACGCCATGGCAACAAGAATTTTTTTTGAATTTTGGGAAATTTGTATTTTGTTTGAGTTTTTGAAAATTTCTATTTTTTTTGGATTTTGGATAATTCTATTTTTTTGGATTTTGGATTAGGGGTAGTATTTCTTAAGGTACAGACCATTCCAAGGGTGAGCTAGCTCTTCTCCTTCAACATTAATCAATTTGTAAGCATTGCCAGGCTAAACATCTTTTATAACAAATGGTCCTTCCCAGTTTGGTTGGAGTTTTGAACGAGACCCACCAGGTTTTACAAAAACCCTCTTAATTACCATCTCACCGATTTTGAATTTCCTCTCAATTACTATCTTTTGATAAAAATGTGAAAGCCTATTTTGATAAACGCGCGCATGCTCAACGGCGACCAGACGCTTCTCATCTAGGAGTTCCAACTGCGCAAGGAGTGAATCGCGACGCTCGTCAATAGAGAGTTCCTTGTCCAATTGTACTCGCAGAGATGGAATGAGAATCTCATAAGGGACTACTGCCTCCATTCCATAAGTAAGGGCGAAAGGGGTTTGCCCAGTGGGGGTACGAATGGAAGTGCGATAGGCCCAGAGAGCTTCAACCAGCTTGTCTGGCCAATCTGAAAATTTATTAGCCTCACATGTCTTTTTAACAATTTTGATCAAGGTTTTATTAGTTGCCTCTGCTTGGCCATTGCCTTGCGGATAATAGGGAGAAGAATGATGCAATGCAATGTTATACCTGTTGCAGAGATCCTTGAGCTCTTGAGAGATGAATTGAGGTCCATTGTTGGTGATGATGGTACTCGGGATGTCGAATCTTGCGATGATGTTCTTTATTATAAACCTGCAGACGGTTGACGCTTTAATCTCCACGTAAGCTTACGCTTCCGCCCACTTGGTGAAGTACTCCGTTGCCGTGAGGATGAAGGATTTTTGCTTTGTGAGGAGGTTTGAGTCACCAAGAGGTCCAATGATGTCAAAGGCACATATAGAGAAAGGCCATGGGGAGGACATAGGATGGAGTGAAGAAGCAAGAGAATGAATCTTGTCGGCGTGCAGTTGGCACTTAACACACCTTCGAACATAGATGGAGCAATCCTCTTCTAGAGTTAGCCAATAGAAGCCTAGTCTAATGATCTTCTTAGCTAGCATCTGGCTATTCACATGACCACCACACACTCTTGAATGCGTCTCTTCCACGACCTTCCAAGATTCATCATCGTCGAGGCATCTTAATAATACACCCGTGAGCCCTCTTCTATAGAGCACACCTCCAACCAAAACATAACGCTGAGCCACTCTTCTAATTGCTTTCTTCTCTTCTGTAGTGGCTTCCTCGGGATAGGACTGATTATTGCAATATCTGGCAATCTCATAATATCAAGGTTTCTCTTCATCAGCCAACTCTTCTTGCCAATCTAACAACATGACCTCTTTGCCTTTAAGAGTTTCCTTCCGCTTGACCTTCTCGAGCACCATATCCCTAATGTTGAGGAATGCACGATCTTTAATAGATGGAGTGTCGTGCTGATGAATGAGAGGAACATGAAAATCTCGTTCGGGAGGGAAGACTAGAGCCGAGGCCAAAGAAGCAAGAGCGTCGGCTAAGATGTTCTGGCTGCCAGGGACATGGACGAAGATCAACTTGGTGAAAAGTTTAGCGTAAGCTGAAGCAAGTTCCTGGTAGGGCTTGAGCTTAGGATTGATAGTGTAGCAACCCTGATAAATGAATATTTGAAATAAATTAAAACATATATATATTACAGTAGTAATACAGATAATAAGAATAGGGTTAATTAGATGAAGTAAAACAAAATTAAAATAACGCCTCTTATTAGGGCGTTAATTCAAAAAGAAACGCCTCTATCAAAGGCGTGACTAAAGAAAGGACGCCCACACGTGCGGTCGTCAACTCTCACGACCAAATAGGCAAGCAAGAGAAACGCCCATATATGGGGCGTGTTTCAAAAACAAGGAACGCCCTTATCCAAGACGTTTCTTAAGAAACGACCTGAACAAGGTCGTTAATTAAAGAATCGACGCCCTTACCTAAGGCGTTAATTCAGTTCGTGAACCGTTCGAACCCAGAACTTATCCAGGGTAAGTGATAAGCATTAGAAGGAGTTCAAACGTGGTAATGACTCTATCATAGAAGTATTGCTTCCACACAATCACTAACCCTAATAGGACACCCAAAATCCTATAAAAACTTTCGTTCGGCCAACCCTAAAACTATTTGGACGAACTACTGCTGCAGGTACGTGAAGAACATATGTTCTTCTATTTTTTTTTCTTCTGTTTACAGTCGCATGAAGAATATTGATTATTCTTCTTCTCTTATTAGCAGGTTAAGAGGCTCGGGCGTTTGAGGAACAAGAGTTCTTCATCCGTGTGTAAGTACCCCTTCCTCTACCTACAGTCCATGGATTTCAAGGAAACTAATATCTTCAATCTATCCTCTGTAGGATTCATCCAACGTCTGCAGCATCATTGATTCTTACAAATCCCTCACGGTCATCTCCAAATCAACTCTTAAGATAGGTTTTCTCAAGTTACGGTAGCCCAAATGAAATTAATGCAAGATATATATATATATATATAAGCATGTCATGCATATGGTTATTATAGTTTCCCTGCGTTTTCTGAAATATTTTGAAAGAGACGCCCCTGTCAAGGGCGCTAATTTACAAGACACGACCATGTCCAGGTCGTCAATTTAATATTTGACGCCCTGTACACAGGCGTTAATTTCATATAAATCTTAAGAACTGATTATCCATGCAATTACATGAAATCAAATCAATAATTGTTAACGGTTAAAAGTCAATAAACATGAAACATCAAATCTAATATACTGCATCTGAATTCCTGCCAATTTTCCTGTCATGACTATATGATTGTTATCATTGATTATCGTGCAATTGTTGCTGATCATGTAAATTCCTGATATTTCTTGAATTCACGACCTAGACTAGGTCGTTTTCCATGTGGTAACGCCCCATCACAGGGCGTGAATTAAAAATAAACGCCCCTTACTAGGGCGCGTATCTGTTAAAATCCTGAAATTCACATATTCTGTAAAATGGAATTAGAAAGTAACGCCCCTTCCAAGGGCGCATTTTTGTTAAATTTCTGAGAATAATTATATCCTTTCGAATATGTAAATGATGAGACGCCTGCCTCTGCAGTCGTCAACTTCTGAAGAAACGCCCCTTCCGAAGGCGCGTCTTAGATAAATTATTGAATTATTGAAAATTCTGCAAAACGGACCGTATGTAAATGCCCTTCTGTTAGGCGTTAATTACTTGAGAAACGACTTGACCTAAGTCGTTATTTTACTGTAAACTGATTTTTCCTCTGGTTTGCTAACCGATGGTTTATATATTATACATATATATATATATCGGCACTATTCTCCACTCCGTGAGTATAGTCCCACTTTTCACGGTGTTTTATCGATCACACTCAATTCTCATTGACATACAAGCTCTCCATTGGACATTCCGTTCCTTTGGACTAGCAAGTTAGTCATAGAGACCTCCGTAAGACTCCTCGTAGCCTTGGATTCCCTCAAGGCCGACTGAGCTGGTTGTATCCTAAAAACCCATTACACGATCATTGCCATGTCAATCTAAAGAAACATGGTATACCGGCCCTTATTATTATACAAAGAGTATATCATAAGAAATTCTTGATGGGATGCTGATATCATGCCATATCGTGTCATTCTTGTAAACCCCAATTCTATGATAAGAATGAGGGTATCTTGCTTGATCTAATGTTCATGTGGACCTCAATTCTATATAAAGAATGTCCATATTGATTTGTCATGGTACCTAAGTTAAGGGAACCATACTCTACCTAGTTTTATCGACATCGTGATTATACCGTTATTATCGCCATTCTATGTCCTTTGTCATATTTTGGACTCTATTCTATCAAAGCTGTCATACGTGTCTACAAGCTTGATTATTGAAATTCTATGTTGGCTATAAACAAGAGTGGATGTCAAAACACATGATAAATGCCTGCGCATATAGGGCCCGATCTGGTCCTGGGAGGAGCACCCGAAAGTACTTGTGCCCATGGGAGTTAAAATGATAAGGTATCTGGCATTATACCGAGTACTTGACTTGCTTGATTGGATATTCCACACACATCTTGTACTTGAATCGTACTTGACTTTACATGAAATGCGTGGCCCGAAAGAGGGTAATTTATTTGCTTGAAACATGATAGCCAAAGTTCTTGACATGACTCGATAATGGTACTTGCTTGAATATCTTGAATAACTTGTATCTTGTTGAAAGTTCATGATAAGTTCATCTTATTTCCTTGATATTACATTCTCTCTATCTTGTCGTTTCATGCGAGCATGCATAGCCTTATTGCATTCATGAAAATGTAATTACTTAAACCCCTTGCTAGTACTTGAGATATAATTTCCTACTGAGCGTTCGCTCATTCCGTTTGTCCCTTTTTACTTTTCAGGTAAGTCCGACGACGATGGAAGTCAATCGGATGGGAATGATCAAGAGTGAAAGAGATAGAGATTCTCCAAAGTGTCATCTAGTCTTTTCTATAGTTCCTTGAGTCAACTATGTATTCAATCCCTTTTTATTAAACAGAGTATTGGATTTGTAATAGTCTATCCGTTATGAAATAAAGGATTGGGTTATCTTGCTATTTTGCGCATCTCTGTCTTTGTGTCGAATACACGACCACTCTGATTGACATGATTGATATAGACACGTCGCTCATCTCCGGGTATCTTCCGCGCTCGGGGGCGTGACAGTCTTTGTGGTATCAGAGCCTAAGGTATTCAATTCCTAGGAAACCCAAGTCCAAGGATAGGTTTCAAAACCTTTAACCAAGTGAGAGTGGGTAGAACCAAGGGTTAAATGATCAATGAGTCCTTTATAAGATCATAGTGATATAATACTAACATAGCTATTGTAATTGTAGGATAATGGCTACCGAACGTGCTCAATGGCGCAACATGCAGCGTACCCTCCAAGGGATGACCCAAGTGCTACAACAGGTAGCACAAGGTGGTGCTCCACGAGCTGGAAGCTTACACCAAGCATTCAAGAATATGAATCCCCCGAAGTTCATGGGATCGACCGATCCAGACGATGCCGAGCATTGGGTTCGGGAGATTGAACGTATATTCCGTGTTATGCAATGCACGGATCAGGACAAAGTCTTATTAGCTACTTTCCAGTTAGAAAAGGATGCTAGATGCTGGTGGGAGTTGATTGAAGCTACTATTGACCCAACTCAAGTTACATGGGGTGAATTCGTTGAATATTTCAACGCCAAATATTTCTATGATAGGGTCCAGGAAAAGAAGGCCACCGAATTTGCCGCATTAAAGCAAAGATCTTTATCGGTGGCTGATTATGAAGCACAGTTTTCTAGACTGTCTAGATATGCTAAGCATTTAATTAGCACGAAAAAGATGAAAGCCCATAGATTTCTTAATGGGCTTAGGCCCTACTACATTACTCAACTGGCGCCTATGGATATTCAAGTTTATACTGAAATAGTGCGCCGAGCTCAGTTGCTTGAAGATGCCACGGAACTATCTGATAGGATCCGTGGGAAAGACAAAAAGGAGCAAGTCACAAGTTCGGGTTCTTTTAAACCCAACTTTAAGAAGAGGCGTAATAATGGAGGTTCTTCCTCTCAAGATCAGAAGTTCAAGAAATCCAAGCCTTTCTCTATCACCACTACACCTTCAAACGTAGTATGCAAGCATTGTGACAAGGTTGGTCACAAAACAGAAGAATGCTAGAGGAAATTAGGAGCATGTCTCCGTTGTGGGAGTCGTGAACATCGGATTCCCGATTGTCCATTAATGAATGACCAAGACGGTGAGGGTAAACGCCCAGTGACAAGGAACGCGCGTCTTCATGCAATCCAAGAGACCGAACCAGAAGAAGAAGGCGGATTGGTGGAAGGTACATTAAAAATTTGTTCCAAATATGCACATGTCTTATTTGATACGGGTGCATCGCATTCCATTATTTCCAAGAAGTTTGCTGACCCATTACCTCTAGAACCAGAATGGATGAAATTAGTATTGTCTACTCCTCTCGGAAACGAGACGGATATCACACATCATTACCAAAACTGTGAGGTATTGGTTCGAGGAAAGAATTTTCCTATTGATCTTATCTGCTTAGATCTAAAAGAGTATGATGTTATACTAGGAGCAGATTGGTTATCCAAATACCAGGCAACGATTGATTGCCGTGATAGCAAGATTGTTTTCAAGGAATTTCCGGAACTGACTTATACTAGTCCTAAGAGTCGAAGCAAATCCCCTCTTATCTCGGCTCTTCGAGCAAGCAAGCTCGTCAAGAAAGGATGTGTATCCTTCCTTGCTTTTGTCACTATTAAAGAAGCTAAGGAAACCAAGATAGAAGACGTTCAAGTAGTACGAGAATTCCCAGACGTATTTCCGGAAGAATTGCCGGGATTACCCCCGCAAAGAGATGTGGCCTTTACCATCGACTTAGTCCCTGGTGCTGGTCCCGTTTCAAAGGCACCATATAGAATGTCCCCTGCTGAACTCAAGGAGTTGAAGGAGCAGTTGCTGGAACTAATCCGAAAAGGGTTTATTAGACCAAGTACTTCCCCGTGGGGAGCACCAGTCTTATTTGTAAAGAAGAAGGATGGATCCATGAGATTGTGTATCGACTATCGACAATTGAATCATCTTACTATCAAGAACAAGTATCCACTGCCGAGGATCGATGAATTATTTGATCAGATTTCAGGATCCAAATATTTTTTCAAGATTGATCTCAGGTCGGGATACCATCAATTAAGAATCAAGGACGATGACATTCACAAGACTGCATTCAGAAGCAGGTATGGCCATTACGAATTTGTTGTTATGCCTTTTGGACTAACAAATGCCCCTGCTGCCTTTATGCAGTTAATGAATAGTATATTCAGGCCTTACTTGGATCAATTCGTAGTAGTCTTCATTGATGATATATTGATATATTCTAAGACTAAGGAAGAACATGAAGAACATTTGAGGATTGCATTGCAAGTCTTGAGGACAAATCAATTATATGCTAAACTCAGCAAATGCGAGTTCTGGCTTGAAGAAGTGGCTTTTCTCGGACATGTCATATCAAAGGACGGATTATCTGTAGATCCGTCAAAAGTTGAAGCTGTGAGAAACTGGGAAAGACCCACTAATGCAAGCGAGATCAGAAGTTTCTTAGGTCTTGCAGGCTATTATCGGCGATTCATCAAAGATTTCTCTAAGATCGCCGTGCCCCTTACAAGGTTAACTCGCAAGGAGATCCGATACGAATGGAGTGAGGAATGTGAAAGAAGTTTTCAAACTCTCAAGGATCATCTCACCACAGCTCCGGTCTTAGCTCTACCGATAGAAGGAGAGAAATTCGAGGTCTACACTGATGCTTCTGGCATTGGCCTCGGATGTGTCCTAATGCAACAAGGAAAGGTCATAGCATACTCTTCACGTCAGCTGAAGAAGCATGAGGAGAATTACCCCGTCCATGACTTAGAACTGGCCGCGGTAGTATTTGCCCTAAAGATATGGAGACACTACTTATATGGAGCACAGTTTACTGTATACTCCGATCACAAAAGTCTCAAATATCTATTTTCACAAAAAGAGCTAAACATGAGACAAAGACGCTGGCTAGAATATCTCAAGGACTTCGACTTCAATATACAATACCATCCCGGAAAGGGTAATTATGTTGCTGACGCCCTTAGTCGAAAGCCGAGAGCAATGATAGCAAATTGTATGATGCAAGAATGGAGGTTACTTGAACAATTTTCCGAGCTCAATATAAGCTTGGACACGGAATCCAAATTTGTCACACTATCTCATGTAAGCATACAGTCAGATTTGTTATCTGAGATACAAACACTTCAGGATGATGATCCTATGTTAGTAGAAATCAAAGGCAGATTAGAAGGACAATCTGATTTTCAACTAACTTCTGATGGAAGATTATCGTTCAAAGATAGAACTTGTATACCTGATTGTCCGGAATTAAAGAAGAAGATCTTAGATGAAGCTCACCGATCAAGGTACACTATTCATCCAGGATCAACCAAAATGTACCAAGATGTAAAGAGGAACTTTTGGTGGCCTAATATGAAAAGAGAAATAGCGGACTATGTATCGCGCTGTCTCACATGCCAACAGGTCAAGGCGGAACACCAAAAGCCTGCGGGAAAACTACATCCTCTAGATATTCCTAAGTGGAAATGGGAGGATATTGGTATGGACTTCATCATGGGTTTGTCTAAATCTAAAGGAGGACATGATGGAATCTGGGTTATCATTGACCGATTGACTAAATCGGCACATTTCTTGCCAATCAAAAGCCGATGGTCAATTAATGTGCTAGCTGCACTATACATCAAAGAAATAGTCAGGATACATGGAATTCCCGTCTCAATCCTGTCTGATAGAGATCCCTGTTTTACTTCTCATTTTTGGAAGGGATTACAACATTCGTTGGGAACAAGGCTCAACTTTAGTACCGCTTTTCACCCACAAACGGATGGTCAGACCGAGCGAACTAATCAAGTTGTTGAAGATATGCTGAGAGCATGCATTATTGACTTTGGAGGAAGCTGGCATGACCACTTACCTTTAGTTGAATTTGCATATAATAATAGCTACCAAGCTAGTATCCAAATGGCACCTTTCGAAGCCTTATACGGAAGGAGTTGCCGATCTCCCATATGTTGGAACGAAGTTGGAGAAAAATAACTATTAGGTCCAGACATGGTAAGGGATACAACCGAGAAGATACAAGTAATCAGGGAAAGATTACAAGTTGCTCAGACCAGACAAAAGACTTATGCAGATACAAGAAGAAGAGATCTTGAATTCCAAATCGGAGATCATGTATTTCTCAAAATATCGCCTGGACGTGGCATACGAAGATTTGGTGTTAAGGGCAAGCTTACGCCAAGATTCATCGGACCATTTGAGATACTCGAAAGAATTGGCGAGGTTGCTTATCGCATCGCGTTGCCTCCTCAGTTGTCCGAGGTACACAATGTATTTCACATATCTATGTTGAAGAAGTATGTGCACGATCCGTCACATATTATTGAGCATGGAGATCTGATGATCCAGAAAGATCTCACATATGAACAGAGGCCTTTGAAGATATTAGATCGAGAAATACGAGCTCTAAGGAATAAGGTTATTCCCATGCTCAAGGTGCAATGGAATAAGAATCCTGAACGCGAAGCGACATGGGAGACCGAAGAATCTATGAAGAAACGATTTCCCGAGTTATTCTAAGAGGTATATGTTCTACGCTCTCCACATGTATAATTATATATATATTGAATTTGGGGACCAAATTCTTTTTAAGTGGGGGAGGGTGTAGCAACCCTGATAAATGAATATTTGAAATAAATTAAAACATATATATATTACAGTAGTAATACAGATAATAAGAATAGGGTTAATTAGATGAAGTAAAACAAAATTAAAATAACGCCTCTTATTAGGGCGTTAATTCAAAAAGAAACGCCTCTATCAAAGGCGTGACTAAAGAAAGGACGCCCACACGTGCGGTCGTCAACTCTCACGACCAAATAGGCAAGCAAGAGAAACGCCCATATATGGGGCGTGTTTCAAAAACAAGGAACGCCCTTATCCAAGACGTTTCTTAAGAAACGACCTGAACAAGGTCGTTAATTAAAGAATCGACGCCCTTACCTAAGGCATTAATTCAGTTCGTGAACCGTTCGAACCCAGAACTTATCCAGGGTAAGTGATAAGCATTAGAAGGAGTTCAAACGTGGTAATGACTCTATCATAGAAGTATTGCTTCCACACAATCACTAACCCTAATAGGACACCCAAAATCCTATCGTTCGGCCAACCCTAAAACTATTTGGACGAACTACTGCTGCAGGTACGTGAAGAACATATGTTCTTCTATTTTTTTTTTCTTCTGTTTACAGTCGCATGAAGAATATGGATTATTCTTTTTCTCTTATTAGCAGGTTAAGAGGCTCGGGCGTTTGAGGAACAAGAGTTCTTCATCCGTGTGTAAGTACCCCTTCCTCTACCTACAGTCCATGGATTTCAAGGAAACTAATATCTTCAATCTATCCTCTGTAGGATTCATCCAACGTCTGCAGCATCATTGATTCTTACAAATCCCTCACGGTCATCTCCAAATCAACTCTTAAGGTAGGTTTTCTCAAGTTACGGTAGCCCAAATGAAATTAATGCAAGATATATATATATATATAAGCATGTCATGCATATGGTTATTATAGTTTCCATGCGTTTTCTGAAATATTTTGAAAGAGACGCCCCTGTCAAGGGCGCTAATTTACAAGACACGACCATGTCCAGGTCGTCAATTTAATATTTGACGCCCTGTACACAGGCGTTAATTTCATATAAATCTTAAGAACTGATTATCCATGCAATTACATGAAATCAAATCAATAATTGTTAACGGTTAAAAGTCAATAAACATGAAACATCAAATCTAATATACTGCATCTGAATTCCTGCCAATTTTCCTATCATGACTATATGATTGTTATCCTTGATTATCGTGCAATTGTTGCTGATCATGTAAATTCCTGATATTTCTTGAATTCACGACCTAGACTAGGTCGTTTTCCATGTGGTAATGCCCCATCACAGGGCGTGAATTAAAAATAAACGCCCCTTACTAGGGCGCGTATCTGTTAAAATCCTGAAATTCACATATTCTGTAAAATGGAATTAGAAAGTAACGCCCCTTCCAAGGGCGCGTTTTTGATAAATTTCTGAGAATAATTATATCCTTTCGAATATGTAAATGATGAGACGCCTGCCTCTGCAGTCGTCAACTTCTGAAGAAACGCCCCTTCCGAAGGCGCGTCTTAGATAAATTATTGAATTATTGAAAATTCTGCAAAACGGACCGTATGTAAACGCCCTTCTGTTAGGCGTTAATTACTTGAGAAACGACTTGACCTAAGTCGTTATTTTACTGTAAACTGATTTTTCCTCTGGTTTGCTAACCGATGGTTTATATATTATACATATATATATATATATATCGGCACTATTCTCCACTCCGTGAGTATAGTCCCACTTTTCACGGTGTTTTATCGATCACACTCAATTCTCATTGACATACAAGCTCTCCATTGGACATTCCGTTCCTTTGGACTAGCAAGTTAGTCATAGAGACCTCCGTAAGACTCCTCGTAGCCTTGGATTCCCTCAAGGCCGACTGAGCTGGTTGTACCCTAAAAACCCATTACACGATCATTGCCATGTCAATCTAAAGAAACATGGTATACCGGCCCTTATGATTATACAAAGAGTATATCATAAGAAATTCTTGATGGGATGATGATATCATGCCATATCGTGTCATTCTTGTAAACCCCAATTCTATGATAAGTATGAGGGTATCTTGCTTGATCTAATGTTCATGTGGACCTCAATTCTATATAAAGAATGTCCATATTGATTTGTCATGGTACCTAAGTTAAGGGAACCATATTCTACCTAGTTTTATCGACATCGTGATTATACCGTTATTATCGCCATTCTATGTCCTTTGTCATATTTTGGACTCTATTCTATCAAAGTTGGCATACGTGTCTACAAGCTTGATTATTGAAATTCTATGTTGGCTATAAACAAGAGTGGATGTCAAAACACATGATAAATGCCTGCGCATATAGGGCCCGATCTGGTCCTGGGAGGAGCACCCGAAAGTACTTGTGCCCATGGCAGTTAAAATGATAAGGTATCTGGCATTATACCGAGTACTTGACTTGCTTGATTGGACATTCCACACACATCTTGTACTTGAATCGTACTTGACTTTACATGAAATGCGTGGCCCGAAAGAGGGTAATTTATTTGCTTGATACATGATAGCCAAAGTTCTTGACATGACTCGATAATGGTACTTGCTTGAATATCTTGAATAACTTGTATCTTGTTGAAAGTTCATGATAAGTTCATCTTATTTCCTTGATATTACATTCTCTCTATCTTGTCGTTTCATGCGAGCATGCATAGCCTTATTGCATTCATGAAAATGTAATTACTTAAACCCCTTGCTAGTACTTGAGATATAATTTCCTACTGAGCGTTCGCTCATTCCGTTTGTCCCTTTTTACTTTTCAGGTAAGTCCGACGACGATGGAAGTCAATCGGATGGGAATGATCAAGAGTGAAAGAGATAGAGATTCTCCAAAGTATCATCTAGTCTTTTCTATAGTTCCTTGAGTCAACTATGTATTCAATCC
This sequence comes from Amorphophallus konjac, assembly GCA_022559845.1. NCBI lineage: Eukaryota > Viridiplantae > Streptophyta > Magnoliopsida > Alismatales > Araceae > Amorphophallus > Amorphophallus konjac. The sequence continues at coordinate 222,512,303 of CM040118.1, forward strand.
CTTTTTATTAAACAGAGTATTGGATTTGTAATAGTCTATCCGTTATGAAATAAAGGATTGGGTTATCTTGCTATTTTGCGCATCTCTGTCTTTGTGTCGAATACACGACCACTCTGATTGACATGATTGATATAGACACGTCGCGCATCTCCGGGTATCTTCCGCGCTCGGGGCGTGACAGATAGTGCGGCATTTGACTAGCACTTGGCGTAGAATAAGCTGACTATCACCAATGATTTGCAGTCGGGTAACACCATATTTATGAGCGGTTTGAAGGCCGGCCAAAAAGGCCTCATACTCAGCTATGTTGTTCGTGACAGGGAAAGTGAGCTGAGCAGCAAATGGGATGGTGACCCCTTCTGGTGTTAAAAGAACCATGCCGATCCCTCTTCCTTGGGAATTTAGAGCTCCATCAAAATGTAATGTCCACATAGGATCGTGGGGTTGATTAATGGACATTAGTTCTTCATCTGGAAACTCTGAATTGACAGGATCAAATCGGGGTAGTGGGTGGTGAGTAAGATATTCGGCAATGGCATAGCCTTTGATAACTTTTTGTTGAATGTAAGTGATGTCAAACTGGGAGAGGAAGCTTTGCCAACGTGCTAATCGATCAGTGAGGACAGATTTTTCAAGAAGGAATTTAATCGGATTCATGCGAGCAATGAGGTGAACCTCGTAAGCTAAGAAATAGTGTTTTAATTTCTGAACTACCCAGACCAAAGCAGCGCAAGTCTTCTCCATAGCTGAGTACCTCTGCTCACAAGGGTTGAGAAGTTTTGACAAGTAGCATGCTGCCCTCTCCTTCCCTTCTTCATCCACTTGAGCTAGGACGGCACCCACAGAGTCATCCAGGACAGAAACATAGAGGATAAGTGGTTTGCCTGGAATTGGCGGCCTCAGGACAGGAGGATTGGCCAAATAATCCTTCAATCCGTCAAAGGCTGCCTGACACTTGTCATCCCAATTAAACTTGACCCCCGGTTTAGTAAGCTCGTAAAACGGCCTGCATCTTTATGAGTGCTGGGAGACGAAGCGGCGAGTAAATTGCAACCTCCCGATTAATCCTCGAACTTCCTTCAAATTCTTGGGAGGAGGCATATCTCTGATGGCCCTCGCCTTGTTGGGATCAACTTCAATTCCCCTTTTACTAACAATAATCCAAGCAAGTTCCCTGATGAAACACCAAATACGCACTTTCTGGGGTTCATTTTCAATTGATACTCTCGTGATCTTTGCAAAACTTTAGCTAAAACCTCAGGATGCTCAATCCTTGTCCTTGATTTTATAACCAGGTCATCCACATACACCTCAATATAAATGTGAATCATATCATGAAAAATCGCCATCATAGCCCTCTAATAAGTGGCTCCAGCATTCTTGAGTCCAAAAGGCATGACCACATAGCAATATGTACCCCAAGGTGTAGTGAATGATGTTTTCTCTTGATCTTCTTCAGCCAGGCGAATCTGATTATAACCCGAAAAGCCATCCATAAAGGAGAGAGTCTCAAATCTTGTCGTATTATCAATCAGAACATCAATATGAGGGAGGGGGAAGTCATCCTTAGGACACGCACAGTTGAGATCCCGAAAGTCTATACAAATCTAAACCGTTCCATCTTTCTTCATGACCGGGACGATGTTAGCCACCTAATTAGGATAGAGGATAACTCTAACAAATCTAGCCTTGTGAAGCTTGTCGACCTCTTCTTTCAGCTTTAAAGCCATGTTAGGGTGGAAACGCCTCAACCGTTGCTTGACCGGGACAGACCCTGGCTTAAGTGTAAGGTGATGTTCAAAGAGCGCAGGGTCTAATCCAGACATATCTTCATAACTCCACGCAAACGTGTCCTTGTATTCTTGAAGTACTAAAATAAGCGCCTCCTCTTCGGAGGGCGGCAAATTCTTGCTGATGAGGACAATCCTAGGGTCTTCTTCCGTACCCAAATTTATTTCTTTGGTAGGCTCCTCTACTGAGGCTGATGGTTCATCAAATCTTCTCATGCCACTGGCAAAGGCATCAGCCTCGTCCTCATATTCTTCATAACTTTCATCCCCTTCTTCAATAGGGTCTTCATCATTCATAATTTCATAGATACCCAAACCCTCATAAGAAACATCAGTATCCTCGTATTCCAACTCTGGCAGGATAATCAGATTCTCCACAAATTCGGGAAGGGCTGAACAAGCCTGGCACCTTCTGGCTAACTCCAACAAAAATCTGCGGGGAATCTGCTTACCCCTAGATTTCTTATGCGGAACTACCCCATGAATTTTATTATTGGAGGAGGAAGAGCAACTAGCTTGATTGAAGGAAGGAGGTGAAAAAGTGGATACAGGAGGTGATACAGATGAAGACCCCTCACCAGAGGGGGAGAAAAGATTTACCAATGAATCATGGAAGAGCGGCCCCTGGGTCGGGACACACTCAGAAGAGAGATACGAAGTCTCCTCAACGGAGATGGAGGATTGAAGAGTTGGAATTTTGGCATTTTTTTCGTTTTTATCTTTATCTTCATTTTTATTTTCCTTTTCTAGAAGAAAGCAATGTGAAGGGAGAATAGCAGGAGGAGTGGAGATTGAAAGTTTGGAGAAAGATTGAATCAGAGATGACCCGCGCGGGGGTGTGATGGAGAGTTTGGAGAATTGCTCGAGGAGCAAGGGAGGAATCGAGAGAGAAACTTGTAATGAATATGGAGAAAAGCTGATCATAATTGGCGGCGGTCTCGGCACGCGAGAGAACAATTGAGAATATAGAGAGGAAAGAATAGACGGATGCATAGAAGTGAAGGAGAAGAGGCTGGCCCACAGCCTGTCTATTGTAAAACCTTCTTCATATGGAACATCTGGCTCTCCAGTGTCAGTGTAGTCACTCAGCAACTGCCTCTTATTTGTAATCATAGCCGGCTTTTCAATCAATTCGTGTATTAGTGGCGGCCATTCTGGATCAGTCGGCATAAAGAGACGGCTCAAAGCAATAGTAATATCATGCATATCGAACCACCTGTACCACTCACATTCTGGGTCATCCAGTTTCCTCCTCTTATCAGGCCTTAGAGATTCCAGGGCCTTGTATGTGACCAGTGGAGCAATATGTCGAGCAAATTGTCTAGTATGAACATCTTGACAGTCTAACATGGAAGTGATTATTGTAGTCTGCTCATTATTCTAGACGCCACCTTTAACAAAATGTGTCTGCAATGTCCAAGTAAGCGGTTGGTGGTCTGTCTTCAGAGTGGAAGTCATGATTGCCCATGGTTCATCTTCATTTTTGCGCTGCCCTTTGTAGCCTAAGCCGCCTCGTGCAATCAATTTCTGAGGCTTAACAGGCCTAATTATGCCTTGACAATCGGCACCCAGACCTTTGCCAACTTGATACCCCATTTTCATTAGAATATTCCAACCAAGGGTGTTTATCATACTTTTCTTCTTCTTCCCCTTTGCCATTAGGGGTGTCATAGCAACTGTTATAACTGTCTCGGGTGGCATCGGCCGTAGGTGAGGGATATCCAACACCGAGAGCAACGGCTTGTTGGCAGACCAAATAGAAGGAACTGATGAAGCCAAGTGTATATCTTCCTCTGGTAGGATCGGCATACTGGTAACTTTGATAATGCGTCCCTTGTGTGGAAATTTAAGGCACTGATGATTTGTTGAGGGCACTGCATCGAGCTGTTGGATGTAGGGGCGGCCCAGAATGCCATTGAATGTTGGATCCATGTCTAAGATATGAAAATCTGATGTGATTGTGGCTGGACCCAAACTGACTTTTAATGTGATCATGCCTAGAGGAGGCTTCTTAGTGTTGTCATATGCAGTGACTGTTATGGTGGATGGCCGAATCAGGTTTTCAGGAATGCCGCACATCTTCAAAGTACTTGGCGGCAATACATTGATGGATGCCCCGGTGTCCACCAAACATTGCTTTACTGCCACCTTATTAATATCAACCGTGATACATAGAGCATACTTCCTTGCTGAGAGTGGTGCCAGTTCATGCTCATGAAAAGTAATCGCCGGCTGGCTGCTAGCGGGCGTTAACACCGTGGTTATCTGCTCGACCGGAATGTCCTCGTTGACCATAACTTTCTGCAGATATTCTTTCAGGGCCACCTGGTGAGTGGTTGACCTTTTAATCAGTTCTAAAATGGAAATCCTTGCTGGCGTCCGGTCCAAATGTTTCAATAAATCATATTCAGTGCCCGGTATGGACTCTTGCTCTTGCTCTTGTTCGTTAGGCCCCTGCACGGGCTCTCTTTGAGGGAAAATACGGTGGAACATCCGTCCACTGCGGAGCGGTGCCACGTTCTGCCGTGCCTCTGTCAGGGCGAGTAAGGGAGGAGGGTTGGAAGAAGAAGAGGGTGTATTGGCGTTAAAAAGTGATGGAGGGGTGTTTGAAGAGGGAGCTCCCGTAGGGGGTGCTGGAGAGGAGTTCAGCAAAGAGGCCCCTGCAGGAGGCGTAGGAGTAGGAAGGGGTGCCCGAGTGTGGGCAGAGTTAGTAGGTGGAATAGGAGAGATCTGGGTACGAAAGATGGGGGAACTGATGGTGGAGGGATCCTTGCCGGTGGAGGAGTAGTGGTGGCGGGTGTTGGTGATGGGCGGATAAGGAGTGGTCTAGGCGGCGAAAGTGAAGGGTTGGTGGTGGATGGCGAAGTCTGCTGCGTGGTAGGCTGCGGGGGCGGTAAGCGGGTAAGGAGAGATCATGTTGGCAAGGATGGAGAATTGGTGGGACGCAGAAGGGATCGGCTTAATTGGGGAGTAGAAGAAGAAAGAAGGGTGCGCAAGAGGCACGGAGGTTGATTTGGATTGTGATTAAATGCCCCGACAGAGGCGTTCTCTTCATGCCATCCCTGTCCTCTCTCCACCTCACGAAGAGACGTAACAGGGTTTACGTGCTGATTTGGCAGGTGCTCCGGCAGTGGATTGTGGACAATCCCCATATCCTGCTGAGGTGCTGGAGCTTGCTGTTGCAGCTGTGGGGCTGGTTGCTGCGGCTGCTGGGCCTGTTGTTGCCGAGGAGGCCTTCTTACTTTCATAGTGGCAATAAACTGTCTCATCTCATCCCAATTAATACCGCCCTGGTCATTCAAATCATAAATATAGTCCTTGAAATGGAAGCAATGGTCAATATTATGACCAGGAGAGCAGTGAAAAACACAATAACGGGACGTGTCAATGTTAGCGGGCCACGCTGCTCTTTCCTTTGGTAGCTTGAGCAAGTTGGCGGCCATTAAGGCATTGAAAATATCCGGGAGACTTTCTGGCAGTGGAGGATAGTGGCCCCTTTTGGGGCCAAGTGGTCTCCTTTGTTGCTGTTGTTGGCCATAGTTAACGGGTGGTGGTACTTGGTGGTACTGTTGCAGAGCTGAGGGATCCGCGTGTGGCGTTTGGTTTTGTGGAGGAGCAAGGGAAGGTTTGAGGGGCAAATTGGTGTTGTGGGGGTGAGTTGAAGAGGGTGTTTTATTGTGGAGGTGGCGGAGGTCGTGGGTTAGATTGGCGAAAAGGTGTGGGGTTGCCGACCGCGCCAACTTGCTCATTGATGACGGTGCCCTCAGTCATGGGCCCGCTATTATTGACATTTATATTCTTCTTGACCAACCGTAGTTTCGGTTCGAACATGCCCATGATGGGCGAATCCTTCATCTGAGTTTGAATATATCGAGCTCTTTCATAGAGCTCCTCCATGGTGGTCAATCTGTTCATGGCTAATATATGCCGGAACTAAGGGGTTGCATTTGAAATAATCATCTTAACCTGCTCTGGTTCTGACAAAGTATCTTTCAATTTCTCGGCCATTGATCGCCATCTATCAGCAAATATGATGAAGTCCTCCTCGGGCTTCATTTTCTCTACAACCAAGTTTGTAACAGATAGGGAGGGTCCAACCCGGTCCCTATACTTCTGCAAGAATTTCCTTTGAACCACATCAAAATTGCTAGCATCTGTCGGATCCAGGGAATAGAACCACTCGAGGGTTGGCCCCTCTAAAGATCTTTTAAACAAATAAGCCAATGAGGCTTTGTTGCCCTGCCAAAAGGATGTTTCATACATAAAATCCTTCAAGTGAATAAATGGATTGCCAGTTCCATTGTATCGCCAAAAATTTGGCATCTCAGAAGGTGGTAAGTGAAAAACTGGAAATGTAGGCAAAGAGATCTCTGGAGCATTCTTGGCAGCAGTAACCTTGTTGAGTTGTTCTTCCATGCTAGCCAATTTTTGAAGGAGTAAAGCACTAGTATCTAACTCAACTGGGGTCGGGTTTTGAATGAAGGAATTTGGCATAGGCGTCCTTAGAATTTGGGGAGGTTGAAGGAATGGAGGCCTAGCCGCAGAATAGCTCGCCTGTTGGGCCGACATGGCCGCACCGGGCGTTGGTGGACAAGAGGGGGGTTTGTGCAAGACCGCCTGGTCATTAACAATGTGATGGCCACTCGCGGCCGGAGGGGGATTGGAAGATGAAGAGGGAACAGATTTCCCTTTCAAAGCGGCCTGAACTGCCTGCCGCTGGGAATCGTCCAACTGAGATAGAGCGTGAATCAAATCATTGACATTGAAGGATGGGGAGGTGTTCCCCAATGTGTTCTGATTGGAGGGTAAAGCTTGAGATGAGGGTTCAACCTCTTGAGTCGTGGTGTCAACCACATGAACTTGAGGATAATGAGAATGAGGAGGAGGGTAATTTCCTTCATGATAGATGGAATCTTGGAGAGGGACCTCATAAGATTGACCAAAAATATTCTCATCCACATCATCATAAGAGTACCCGTAGCTCGCCATGTTGATGATTTTACCTGAACGGAGTTGCATGCTTAAGAAGAGAGAAAGCTTTATGAAGGAATTATCACACAACAATCACTCAATCGAAACCAATGTAAGCAACTTAACCCAACCAAGTTTATGTAGTCAAGTTGAGATGAACGCAAGATTTTAGTGTTATGTTTGAGATTAGAGTGGATTAATTGCAGAATAATTCACTCCTCTTTGCAAAAGTGAAGCCTAGTTTAGATCCATATGTAGCCTCCGGGTCAACTAGGTTCCCTCTCTCTTCTCACCAACGATAGGCTCTCTAAACTCCGGGTACTTCAAGGGTACAACCAGCCCGACGTCCGTGAGGGAATCCACGGGTGCAGGGACATACGGAGGTCTTGGAAAAGGGATTTTTGGTCCAAAGAGACGGAATGCTCAATGGAGGGTTATCCCGATTCCAAGAGAGGTGTGTGGAATCCTAGTGTCGAGAGAGGAGGTCTCTCAACCCAATGCCACAAAATGCAGAATAATATAAGCAGATCACACCAATATAATCAAATAATGAATGTAAGAATCAATCCAGCATGAATAACCACAGGAAGCAAGTCTCTGTGAACGCAGAGGAAAGAGACGACTCTGAAGCAGTCGCTACTAATGGAAGAGACGACAGCGTGGCTGTCGTGAATCACTGTGAGGCGCTCACAGACAGTGCAAAACCGCACCTTAGTGTGAGGTGCTATATGTGAAAAGGACGCCTCTTACAGAGGGCGTCAAATGTGAGTGGTGCACACGATCAAAATAAAAACACGCCTTGACGTAAGGCACTAATCAATAAAAGGACGCCCGGAAAGAAGGGCGCGAATTCATAGATAGAGTAAAAAACCAAGAGACGCGATGAAAGACGCCTTGGCAGAAGGTGTTAAACATAAAAAAGACGCCCTGGATCAAGGCGTTAACTCAAAAAGCGCCTTTATAGAAGGCGTTAATTTAAGAAAATCACTGGACTGGCTGTTCCCGAAGTGTGCAGTGTGCACAGTGGAGGGTGCCCGTAGGGCACAAGGGAGGGGTACCGTGGGTACCAAAGGGAAAAGGCACACGTGGGTGCCAAAGGGAAAGGGCACACGTGGGTGCCAATAGGAAAGGGGTAATCAACAGAAAAACAGTGGTGGTCCCACCGTGATCGCCAATTTGTAGATTATGGAAAATCCACTTTTAAGACAAAAATAATAATAAGAAGAAGAAAGGAGAGAATGATAAAAAGGGAGTGTGAGGGAGCACGTGGTGCTAATAAGGAGTGTGATCGCCAGAGGGGTTACCTCAAGAAGAAAGAAGATGATCGCGAATACCTTGTGAAGATGAAGATGCGGGATGGATGTATATTCCTTCCTCCTCCTTCTACCGGCCGGCCGATGAAGGGGGTTTTCCTCTTGATTATCCTTAAACAAAGAATAAACAAAAAGAAGAGGGGATTAGCCAAACGTGAGTGTAGTATCAATCCAAAAGAACAATAGGATGATGAAAGTGAAGCATAAAGTGTGCACCTTTTAGTTATTTTAAAACCCCTAATAGAATTAGGGAAGGGAGAAGATGCAAAGCTAATGCAAGTAAAAATATGTGATGAGATGACAATAAGACGAACTCCCTGCTGTTCCTGACAACAGTAAAGGGAACCACACGAATGTTGGCAGCAGGAGGAAGAGGATGACCGCTGGAAGAGCTGAAGACCTCACAAGGAAGCAGAGAAACTATGGTTTTCTCCTCTCTACACAAGTAACGCTAACGAACCAATAGTTTCTGCTAATTCTAACTCTCTGCTCTGCTTGCTCTGCTTCTCTTTTCTTTTCTCTCTAACTCCTCCTTCCTGCATCCAACCTTTTTTTTTTGTGCGAGCTCAACCCAGGGGGCTAATTATAGGGTGCAAAACTGTATTCTAATGGGATAAGATCAAGTAATGATCATTAATGGCAAGGACTCTAGTTCCCCAATCGAGCAAGGTGATTAATCAAGGCAGGGAACTCTCCAGGAAAGCTGTGTTCAAACCGGATACGGAAGGGTGAGAGACGACCCCCAAAAGGGCGTTAATTAAAATTGACGACCCGATTCAAGGCGTTAATTCAAAACACGATTGGGACAAAGGCGTCAATTCCTGGATTCAATTTTAGTAATAAAAACCTTCCTCATTTGAAAATTGTAAACTAACGCTTGAGAGAAAGGCGTTAATCAAAAACACGCCCTAAGGAAGGACGTTAATTCTTTTGATTTCAATTTGGGTGGGACTCGTAAAATACCAGAAATTGACACCCTTAACAACATTCGTCCTTTCTTTAAAACGCGCCTAAGGCTAGGTCGTTAATTAAAACATGCCTTAGATAACGTCGTTAATTACAAAAATGCAAAGAAAACCGTAAAAACACACAAAAATAGAAAAAGCTTCATAATATGAAAATATTGAAGTTCACTTTGGGGCGTTAATATGGTGACATGAAATTTAGTCAATACAGTATCAATTTTGGCGTGTCTACAATGTCGATTACTTGGAGTGGAGCGTACTCCGCGTTTCCAGGTTCGGTGACGGATCCATAGGAGCTACTTGGGCAGCCGCACCCCTTACTCGACGGGGTCGAGTTCTTCCCACCCGGAGAGAATTGATGGGAATCAACACCGAGCACTAACTTTTTAGTTTACATTTATGTCCTTTTATTTGTATTTATATCCTTGGGAAAACATGTTTGCAATTGTATGGCTTTATAAGCCAATTTGTTAGTCCTTAAGGATGTTTGGGTTTATTTGTAAAAGTCCAGTAGGTCCAGCAAAGGGCCCCCACCTTCTTCCCCATTAGTCCACCTAGGCTCTAGGGCCCATGTGGGACTGGTCAAATGTCCAAGGTGGGCTTCTAGAAAGTTTGACCATTCAAGGGGACGAAGGGAGGAAAAAGTCAATATTCTCTCCCCTTTCTTGGTCCAAGGTAGGCAACCTACCAAACTTGGACTTCCTTCCTTTGAAAATTCAAAGGAAGGAAGCTTCCTTGTCCCCCCCCTTGGTCCCTCCCCTCTCTCCCACGAAATTCCCACCCCCACCTCTTGCCATGCTCTATATAAGAAGATGTATAGTGTCATTTGTAGATTTAATGAAGAAAATTTGTGAGAAATTATTTGAAGCAAGAAGGGTGCGCCCTTGTCTCTCTCCTCTCTCCCCCTTGCAGATGGATTTCTGTAGATCATCTGAGGTGTGAGGCCTCCCTTCCAACCCCCTTCCTGAGTGTGAAGCTCAGAGCCGCCGCCGCCGCCACCATCGAGCCGCCATCGCGTCGCCACTGCCATCGCCAGAGTTCTCTCCAAATCAGGACAAAACCTCAAAGCTGTATTTTTATCTTTTTATCCTGTTGTCTGATCGAGCCCAAATTTTGAGAGTTTGGTGTTCCTATCTCCCCTAATCTCTAGTTTAAATTTTGTGCCATTTGGTTTTCGTTTGGTATTTTTCCCGTATTTTTGTTCTTCCCCTCAGTAATCTACCAATTTACGGATCTACGAGATAGTGTCCTGTTATCATAATTTTCCCACCCCTTTATCAATTTTCAGAAAATCTATAAAAATTCTCAAGTGTTCTTAGCATCCGCCCCTTCCACTCGTAATTTTCCCAGAACCCAAAAAATTTCCTTAGCCTCCGATCAAAAATCGTCTTTAGGCAGATCCCGTTCTGTCCTGATAGTCTATAACCAGATTCACAGGAAAACCTGTAGTTTGTAGAGATTCATATTTATAATCCCTTCTATGGATCGACGCAAAAAAAAAGTGTGTTGTAGATCTGTGATTTTTCTTTCCAACGGTATCAAGCACGCCTCGATCCGCCTCCGGATCTGAGCATAGATATTCCGATCGGGGAGGCGCGCAAATCTGTTCTGTGAATAGACCAGCAGAGGCAGCAGCAAAATAAATCTTACAAAAATATCAAATTTCAATTTCAGGAACCGCCACTTCAGGGAGTCGACTGGGGACGTCCTGCCATCGTCCCAGCCAAGCGCCGCCTTCAGAAGATCTCAGGAGGATGACGTCCCTTTGGAGGCCATTGCTTGCTGTCCGGCGAGTAGAACCGAGTCGAGCGAAGTTGGAATAGTGCCGAGTCGGACCAGTAGCCCTTCTTCGGCCCGAACACCCTTCCGGCTTGCTGCCCGTCAACCCAAGATCGGTCCTCCCGGGCCCACTTGTAGCCCTTTACCACCTTGCGTGCAGTGGGTAATATAATTCACTACTGTAATTAAATTTTTACCATTGTACCGGGAGTTACCGTACTTGGCCGGGGTCGTCTTCCCCACGCCTGGGGCGTGGAGGTACACTCGCCACCCTCCTCGTAGGCACTTGCTTTACTCGTATACTTTTGAATGCCGCTGCATGTGATAGGTTACTAGCTCGTTATATCAATTTTATCACCGCTGCGAGAGAGTGAGTGTGACCCGTCCAGTGACTCAATCCGAGTACACGCGGAAGAGCCGACTACCTGACTCATTGCCGGTTCCTCAACCGCGCATAATCTTGCGTTTCCCTCGCTTAGGGACGAGTTGCGAGCTAGAGTCCTAGGTTCGCTGGTCCATCCCACATCAGCTACACTCAGGTTGCGGCCCAGGCGTGACCACCTGACTCTTGAAGTGGCTCTTTTGTGACTGTATCTAACTGGCTAAATGCCAGGTTCTACTGGTTGATTTCCTTGAAATTTCTCGTCGACCTTGCCATGTTTGAGTCGACCTATAGCCTCTAACATGACCTGAGAGGTGTGGGCTGGGCCCTGGTTCGGTTCCACCATGACTCGGGCGGGCTGGGAGCCATTGAAGTTGACTTCTTTAGTCTTGCTGGGCCCAAACTAGTTGTGGTTGTCGCTGGACCATTTTATCCGCTAAATGGCCCTCCAAGGACCGTTTGTGTGGTGGGGCAGCCCAATAGAGACCGTTTCCTTTTGTTGTGGCCCAGGAACCCTTCTACTCTAAATGGCCTACCGTGGACCTTCTTCCTTTGGTAAACGGCCCATTCAGGACTGTCCTTGTCATCTTGCGGCCCGTGCAAGACCGTTTTCATCCTTTGACGTTGGGTTGTGTCCCTCTGGCCTAGTATCAACCGTTGCCGTCCATCTATAGATGATTTTTGCCTTGTTGTGGCCCAGGTATGACCGCAACTCATCCAAAAGCTTGTTCTTTTTCGTGTTTTCTTGTGCACCTTGGTAGTCGGGCCATGGTTGGCTTGATCTGTAATTAATCCTGATTGTAATCTTGCCTTTTGCAAGCCATGATCTTATGGCTTCCCATTCGATTATTGAAATTTCATTGGATCCTAAAAATTAAGTTACCTAGCTTGACCTTGGAATTCCTGGCCGATTCCAATGAATGTCTAGATATTACTTGGGATATTGGATCCACCAAATCAATGCCAATGCATCATAAGGGCCCGATCTGGTCCTGGGAAGAGCGCCCGAAAAGTACTAGTGTCCCGGGGAGTTGTAATGACATGGTGAGGCATTGCACCGAGTGCATGACTAGCGTGTTATCTATGGCATTCATTTTCTCTATACATTTCTACAAGTTATTGAATTCCTCATGGAATTTATCTCTACATGAGTTGCTGGGTTGTGTGCTTGATCGGCCAACTCCTAGACATGATATATCTCTGTTCTACTTATTTCTATTGCTCTTTTTCCAGCATTGTCTACGTTAGTTTTGTTTTATCGTTCATTTATTTGCATGACATTTAATTAATTTAGTTAATTACTTAAACTTCGCCTGCTATTACATACTGAGCGTTCGCTCACCCAGTTTCCCCCCCATTTTTAGGTAGCTCCGGTGATGAAATGCAAACAGACGGGGATGGGCAAGAGTGAAGACCCGGAGTGGACCCATTAGATGTGAATTTGACGGATGTCTTAGTAGAGTTGTGGAGTGGTCTTGTAGTGGTTGATGAGTCATTGTTTAGTGATGTCGTTAAGAGTTGTTGTTTAGAGTTGTAATCTTTTCTTTATCTCATTCTCTTCGAGTCATGATGTAAGATGTTATGTGGTTGTTGGAAACATGTTATTCTCTTATTTATGAGTAAGTTGGTATTTTTGGAGTAATTCTTTCTCTTTGCAATTATGCTCTTTTAATTTCATTATCGCTCTGTTTATCATGAATATCTATATATAACTGTTGCGTTCCGATATTCCGCGTCAGGGCGTGACAGTTTTGTGGTATCAGAGCCTAGATTTTTAAGTTCCTAGGTTTCTATGTGATGTCGTAGAACCCGTGACCATGTTAAAGTCTAAGGATCTAACCCGGTGAGGTTGGGTAGAGACTTGGGGCTGAGTCAATTAATAAACTCTAAAAGATTTTAGCTAGGCTGTTCTAATTAATTTTTCCTTCGTGTAGGAGTCTGTTCCGATGGTAGTCGAACATGCGCAATGGGGGGATACACAGCATACTGTGTAGGGTTTGACTCAGGCCCTCCAGTAGGTAGCACAGGGCGACGCGCATCATGGGGCCGGTGATCTCCACCAGAATTTCCGTGGATTGAATCCCCCACGATTTGGTGGATCGGCAGATCCAGACAAAGCTGAGCATTGGCTGAAGGAAATAGAGCGAATCTTTAGAGTTATGCAGTGCGGTGACCAGGACCGAGTTCTCTTGGAAACTTTTCAGCTGGAACGTAATGCACGTGCTTGGTGGGAAGCAATAGAAGCTACGCTCGGAAATAGGCGTGCGACGTGGGATGAGTTTAAGGAGCATTTTAATAGCAAGTATTTCTCGGATCATGTGCAGGAAAAGAAGGCGGCAGAGTTCGCTGCTTTGAAGTAGAGAAATCTATCAGTTGCTGAGTACGAGGTGCAATTCGCCAGGTTATCCCGCTATGCGACGTATTTGGTATCTACAGAAAAGATGAAAGCCAAAAGGTTTGATGAGATCGTCATGGGATCGACAAACGGCAACGGACAATCGTCAAAATGTCGCCAGCAACTATGAAATCATATTAACTATATCTTGGTGTCTTGTGCTAATGGGCCACATGCATGGGCCTAAAATGAATGCTTTTCTTTTATTAGGATATATCCACCTCTTTAATGTAAGGATGCCTCGTGGAACCCATGATGGATGAAATTCCAAGGCATCCTCTCCCCTCCCCATGCTTTGTGTCCTTTCCCCTTCCCCACCACTTCTACTTAAACCTCATGTAGGCCACGCTCTCAAGTAATGAAGTGTTTTATAATTATTGGAAACCAACCACATAAGGTGTGAAGCCTTGCGTGTGTTCTCCGAGAAGGAGATGGGGTGAGAAACCCCTGTCCATGGGTGAGAAGCCCAAGCTTTGGTCGTGAGAAGCGGCCCCAACCACCTCCTTTCCCCACCCCCTCCTTCCCTCTCACTCCTCTGCAACACTAACACCATTGGCCGCCCTTCTCATCCTCACCACCCCACCCTGCACCATCCTCCAATACAAGGGTCGTTCTCCACATCCAGTGTGCACCTCCGCTGAACTCTGCTCACCCCTGCTGTCCTTGTCCACCAGGAAGCCAACCATCGAGTTCCTAGGTCCCCATAGATGTAACCCTGCCACACAACTGCTACCTGCTTTGCCGCCTCGCCGCTGCCACCGTCGAAGCCACCGCCGTCATCGCGGCCATGCATGCAATCTCACCGTGGCCACACCCACGCCCATTGCGACCGCCATGCAGAGCCATTCTCTGCCCCCCCCCCCTCTCGTCGCAAGCCCGCCGTGGCCTCCTTCCATGTCAACCACAGCCGCCATGCGGAACACGTTGTCGATCACGATGGCGTGCACGTGAGGACACCGGCCGGCCCGCCAGTCACCCACCCGACTGCCGTGCCCCTGCACGCCTCCTCCACTTCCCACAGCTCAGCCACCAGCTCGACCCCCCCTCACGTATCCACTCTTCTCTCCCTCTAATACCGGCCCGGCATGCCTCTCACCTCCTCTCTCTCCCTAACAGCCGCGAGCCAGCCCCCTCTCCTTTGCTTCTCCTCACAAGCCCACACACCGGCACCAGCCATTCTCCTGCTCCCCCTCTCTTGCGGCAGACGACCCCCCCTCAATGCTTCCCTCTCTCCCTCGCTTTCTGAACACACTCTCGCAGCCTCTCTTCTCTCTTCTGTGCACACTCACATTCACATAACACCGGCCCCAAGCCTCCTTCCTCACTCTCCCTCACTCTCTCAAACTGCAAGACCCGCCCCTGTTTGGAATAGGGGCACCGTCGGTGCCCCCCTCCCCCTCCCCTCTCTCTTCCTTGTAGCCTCCAACCTCCCCTCTTCTCACTCCCCGCTTCCTTCTCTCCACTGCTCTCTTCGCCATCCCCCTCTCCCAAGCACCTTCAGCCTCCGGCCCCTCCACGCACGCAAACACCCCCCTCACCCTGCACCCTTCCTGTGCTGCCTCATATGCATGACCCCTTCGCCATGCACCCCTGCTCACCACAGCTGCATTCAACTCGTTCACCACCGCTCAAGCATCAGCCCACCCCACACCGTCACGTTATCGTCATCTCCGGGAACCCTACCAAGCCGGGCCTTGCCAGCGGCGTCCCTCCGAGTCTTCGGCGGCACCACCGCGATGCCCCCCTTCTCATCATCACCTGCAACTTCGTCAACTGCCGTGAGGCCCCTGTCGGTCGCCGTTCCGAGCACGGTTCCCTCCGAGCATGGCGGGCACGGCAACCAGCTATGCACCCCTCCTTGTCCGAGCATGGCGAGCACGGCAACCGGCCTTGCACCTTGCTCCCCTTGCGAACCAGAATGACTGCCGTTGAGCCCCCGTGTACAACTGGTTGGCTGCGATAGCCATCGCCTGCCAACCACGACGGTGCCACGTCGTGCTCGCCTGCCACCCGTGACGGTTCCACGACGCCAGCCTCCCTCCAGGCAGCTCACGCTTCGTGTCATCCGGCCGACATCACCTTCGAGAATGACCCCCCCCTACATGTTTTCGGCGCCAGCAGAAGGTTCCCCGCCCCATGACGTCTTCCACGGCAACGAGAAGGAGTCCCCACCCCCTTACGGCCCCCTGCAATGCCCTCATTCGTGCAGGCCATCGGGGACACCAACGGCGTCTGGACCTCCCGTCGCAACCAACCTCCATGCGGGTAGTTCCTTGCCCACACGTGTCCCTCTGCTGGCATCATGGACGCCATCCATGCAGCCATATAGAGCCTCCGTTGCACACTCTCATCGCAGGCCCTCCGCGGCCACCCTTCATGCCCACGGCGGCCGCCATGCAGATCACGTGGCTAGTCCCAGTTAGCATGCATGTCAGAAGAGAACTTGCTTACAGCTGCCTCACCCTTTGAGCTTCCCGGAACGACCGACTGTGATTGTTTCCAAAGAAAGCTATGGAGATGGTGAAGCCGACGACGGGAATGACAACTCTTGCCTTTATGTCCAAGGAGGGCGTTATAGTTGCGGCTAGTTCATAGGCAAACATGGGTAGGTATATCTCTTCTTAGCCTGTGAAGAAAATCATTGAAATCCAACCGTACATGCTTGGCACAATAGCTGGAGAAGCCAACTTTGCCTGAAAATGAGTTAACGTATGAGGATGCAGAAGCATTGATTGATGGTCATTTGGCATTAAAGAAGCTCTATGTTAATCCTAGTGCCCTAAGGAGGATTGGTGTATGGTGTGGGCACGTGAGGGTTGTGACAAGCCTAGCTTTCGTTTGCCAATATCCAAGGTAATGTTGTTCGTGAAAGACGGGATTGATAATGTGAACTAGAGACTCAAACACATACCAGCTATGCACAAGACAAAGGAACATGGAGAAAATGAAAAGAGAAGAAAGCGTCAAATTTTGAACGTTCGTATCACATCAAATTGTATCAGAGCTTAGGGAACCGGGTTGCTCCATCCAACCGGGATCCTGAGCTACGAGGTTCGAGGTCGAACCTCCTCCCAGTGGACGGGTTTGATGAGATCGTCATGGGATCGACAAACGGCAACGGACAATCGTCAAAATGTCGCCAGTAACTATCAAATCATATTAACTATATCTTGGTGTCTTGTGCTAATGGGCCACATGCATGGGCCTAAAATGAATGCTTTTCTTGTATTAGGATATATCCACCTCTTTAATGTAAGGATGCCTCGTGGAACCCATGATGGATGAAATTCCAAGGCATCCTCTCCACTCCCCATGCTTTGTGTCCTTTCCCCTTCCCCACCACTTCTACTTAAACCTCATGTAGCCCACGTTCTCAAGTAATGAAGTGTTTTAGAATTATTGGAAAGCAACCACATAAGGTGTGAAGCCTTGCGTGTGTTCTCCGAGAAGGAGATGGGGTGAGAAACCCCTGTCCATGGGTGAGAAGCCCAAGCTTTGGTCGTGAGAAGCGGCCCCAACCACCTCCTTTCCCCACCCCCTCCTTCCCTCTCACTCCTCTGCAACACTAACACCATCGGCCGCCCTTCTCATCCTCACCACCCCACCCTGCACCATCCTCCAATACAAGGGTCGTTCTCCACATCCAGTGTGCGCCTCCGCTGAACTCTGCTCACCCATGCTGTCCTTGTCCACCAGGAAGCCAACCACCGAGTTCCCAGGTCCCCATAGATGTAACCCTGCCACACAACTGCTACCGGCTCTGCCGCCTCGCCGCTGCCACCGTCGAAGCCACCGCCCTCACCGCGGCCATGTATGCAATCTCGCCGTGGCCACACCCATGCCCATTGCGACCACCATGCAGAGCCATTCTCTGCCCCCCCTCTCGCCGCAAGCCCGCCGCGGCCTCCTTCCACGTCAACCACAGCCGCCATGCGGAGCACGTTGTCGATCACGACGGCGTGCACGTGAGGACACCGGCCGGCCCGCCAGTCACCCACCCGGTTGCCGTGCCCCTGCACGCCTCCTCCACTTCCCATAGCTCAGCCACCAGCTCGACCCCCCCTCACGTATCCACTCTTCTCTCTCTCTAATACCGCCGCGGCATGCCTCTCGCCTCCTCTCTCTCCCTAACAGTCGCGAGCCAGCCCCCTCTCCTTTGCTTCTCCTCACGAGCCCACACACCGGCACCAGCCATTCTCCTGCTCCCCCTCTCTTGCGGCAGACGACCCCCCCTCAATGCTTCCCTCTCTCCCTCTCTTTCTGAACACACTCCCGCAGCCTCTCTTCTCTCTTCTGTGCACACTCACATTCACATAACACCGGCCCCAAGCCTCCTTCCTCCCTCTCCCTCACTCTCTCAAACCGCAAGACCCGCCCCTGTTTGGAACAGGGGCACCGTCGGTGCCCCCCTCCCCTCTCTCTTCCTTGTAGCCTCCAACCTCCCCTCTTCTCACTCCCCGCTTCCTTCTCTCCACTGCTCTCTTCGCCATCCCCCTCTCCCAAGCACCTTCAGCCTCCGGCCCCTCCACGCACTCAAACACCCCCCTCACCCTGCACCCTTCCTGTGTTGCCTCATATGCATGACCCCTTCACCATGCACCCCTGCTCACCATAGCTGCATTCAACTCGTTCACCACCGCTCAAGCATCAGCCCACCCCACACCGTCACGTTATCGTCATCTCCAGGAACCCTACCAAGTCGGGCCTTGCCAGCGGCGTCCCTCCGAGTCTTCGGCGGCACCACCGCGATGCCCCCCTTCTCATCATCACCTGCAACTTCGTCAACTGCCGTGAGGCCCCTGCCGGTCGCCATTCCGAGCACGGTTCCCTCTGAGTATGGCGGGCACGGCAACCAGCTATGCACCCCTCCTTGTCCGAGCATGGCGAGCACGGCAACCGGCCTTGCACCTTGCTCCCCTTGCGAACCAGAATGACTGCCGTTGAGCCCCCGTGTACAACTGGTTGGCTGCGATAGCCATCGCCTGCCAACCACGACGGTGCCACGTCGTGCTCGCCTGCCACCCGTGACGGTTCCACGACGCCAGCCTCCCTCCAGGCAGCTCACGCTTCGTGTCATCCGGCCGACGTCGCCTTCGAGAATGACCCCCCCCTGCATGTTTTCGGCGCCAGCGGAAGGTTCCCCGCCCCATGACGTCTTCCAAGGCAACGAGAAGGAGTCCCCACCCTCTTACGGCCCCCTGCAATGCCCTCATTCGTGCAGGCCATCGGGGACACCAACGGCGTCTGGACTTCCCATCGCAACCAACCTCCATGCGGGTAGTTCCTTGCCCACACGTGTCCCTCTGCTGGCATCATGGACGCCATCCATGCCGCCATATAGAGCCTCCGTTGCACACTCTCATCGCAGGCCCTCCGCGGCCACCCTTCATGCCCACGGCAGCCGCCATGCAGATCACGTGGCCAGTCCCAGTTAGCATGCATGTCAGAAGAGAACTTGCTTACAGCTGCCTCACCCTTTGAGCTTCCCAGAACGACCGACTGTGATGGTTTCCAAAGAAAGCTATGGAGATGGTGAAGCCGACGACGGGAATGACAACTCTTGCCTTTATGTCCAAGGAGGGCGTTATAGTTGCGGCTAGTTCATAGGCAAACATGGGTAGGTATATCTCTTCTTAGCCTGTGAAGAAAATCATTGAAATCCAACCGTACATGCTTGGCACAATAGCTGGAGAAGCCAACTTTGCCTGAAAATGAGTTAACGTATGAGGATGCAGAAGCATTGATTGATGGTCATTTGGCATTAAAGAAGCTCTACGTTAATCCTAGTGCCCTAAGAAGGATTGGTGTATGATGTGGGCACGTGAGGGTTGTGACAAGCCTAGCTTTCGTTTGCCAATATCCAAGGTAATGTTGTTCGTGAAAGACGGGATTGATAATGTGAACTAGAGACTCAAACACATACCAGCTATGCACAAGACAAAGGAACATGGAGAAAATGAAAAGAGAAGAAAGCGTCAAATTTCGAACGTTCGTATCACATCAAGGTTCCTGAATGGATTGAAGCTCCACTATATCAACCAATTGGGGCCAATGGAAATTCATAACTATGCCGAGATTGTAAGGAAAGCCCAAGTCCTTGAGGATACCATAGAGATGACTAAGAGGATATGAGGAAGGAACACCAAGAAGGAGCAGACCACTGGTTCTGGGAATTTCAAACCCAATAATGATAAGAAGAGGCCCACTGGCGGGTCTAGTTCATGGAAGGATAAGAAGCCGAGAAGTGATGACAAGAAGGCAGGATGGGCTGCATCATCCAAAACTATTTGTAAGTATGGTGATCGTCCGAGTCACAAGATGGAGGAGTGATGGCACAAGCTAGGCGCCTGTCTGTGTTGTGGGAGCAGGGACCATCGTATCCCTGAGTGTCCTCTTTTGTCAGATCAAGCTACACAGAACAAGCCGCAAGGAGGCTAGAAACGGCAGGGCAAGCTCCAAGCCCTATAGGAAACCGAGACAAGAGCCACCGAGGAAGGTGGATTGGTGGAAGGTACACGTGTTATTTTTGATAAGCCGGCATTTGTTCTCTTTGATACCGGAGCAACGCATTCTTTTATTTCTCAATGTTTTGCTAAGTCTTTATCTGTGAAACCTGTGTTGATGAACTTTCAACTGAAAATATCAACCCTTATTGGTTTGGGTTCAGTAATTAAGTACTATTATCCTTCTAGTATGATTTTGGTTAATGGGTGGAATATGCCAGCTAATTTGGTCTATATGAAGATGAAGGATTATGATGTAATCCTAGGAGCAGATTGGTTAGCTAAGTATGAGGCTAGCGTTAATTGTAAATTAGGCACCGTGTCTTTCTCTGGGCACCCCGAGCTTTCTTTTGTCGGGGTTAGGCATTCTAAGTCTATGCCACTTATATCGGCACTTCGGGCCGAGAAGTTATTGAGGAAGGGATGTCAGGCATTTTTGGCGTTGGTTTCCTTGACCGACAAGAAGGAGTTGGAGACTGAGGACATCCCTTTTGTCCAAGAATTTCCAGATGTGTTTCCTGAAGAGTTGCCAGGACTTCCACCAGAGAGAGAGGTCATCTTTTCTATTGATCTAATTCCTGGCGCGTCACTAGTTTATAAAGCTCCGTATCATATGTCTCCTGCAGAGTTAAAAGAATGGAAAGATAAATTAATGGAGTTGCTTGAGAAGGGGTTTATTCGTCCGAGTACATCCCTGTGGGGTGATGGGGGCATCCCTTGCCCCTCCACATTTTTTCGAAGCTCAGATGGATCGACGACTTGCGCAATTGTGTTCTTCACATTTTTCTGAGTCTATCCATGTAATTTTTATATTTTATTTGAGTCATAAACCATGTAATTTTCCTTTTATTTGAGTCAAGTACCTAGGTATAAGGGTTATTTACCTAAGTTAAGTGTCATTAGATTGATTAGGCTGGTTAATGGGCCTAATTCAATGGGCTAGGCCCATGGGCGCCCCCACCTGGATAGAGCTGGTCAATTGTTAGTTTGTCAGGGCCAGTTTCGTCATATGAAAAGTCCAGTCCTTATAAATACCCCCCCTTCACCCCCTCATTTGTAATCTTTTCGTCAATCAAAAAAATTGAGTGCATTTTAGTGTAATTGAAGTGGATTCTCCATCTCTCTCTCTCTCTAAGGGGTGGATTCCCCTCCCTCTCTTCCCTCTCTTATCTCTCTCTCTCTAAAGGGGGCCACCCCCCATTCTCTATCCTCCCCTCCCAACGACTTCCTTTCTCCCCTCCCCCTCCATTAAAGCCACTCCAACTTCCCATAACCCCTCTCTTTACTCCACCCCATCCCCAAGAGATACTCCTCCAATCCTTGCTCCACCCTCCAACCACCAACTACCCTCTCCCCTTCCCCAAGCACCTCTCTCATCTCCCAAGGGGAGAATCCCATCTTCCCAAGCCCCCCTTTACCTTCCCCACACACCTCTTCCCATCCCCAAGACCAGAAATTAATCCCACCCTTAAACTCATTTTCAAGTACCCTTTCCCTCTCTCCCTTCCAACACAAATTCACAGCTCTCCCTCCCTCCACCTACTAGACCGCCTTCCAGCCCCCATTCTCCCCCTCCCTCACCCTGGTTTGCCCCCTCCCAGACTCGCTCATAGCTAGGGGTTGCCCCCACACCCATCAACCCCATTTCCCATCCCTTCTACCCCATTCCCCACCACCTATCACCACATGCAATTCTCAGGTCACAGGCAGCAGAGTACCAACAACATGCAGAGACTGCCACATCATCACCAAGAAGCTTCAGAGAGCATACCATATACCGGTGGAATCATCATCCAGACTACTTCGCAACAGAGGTGGTCCCGCCTCCGTCTAAGATTATGGCTGCCCGAAGGAGTCTTCACCGCCGGACTGCGCAATTCCTCCCTGGGAGACACTCAAGTGCATCTTGCAGAGGCTACCACGACTAGTACCTTGAATATATTGGAGCGGCGTTTGGCTGAAGAGTTTTGCTACGAGTCCCCTTTCATCTCCAAGAAGCGGAGTAGTGTTTGAAGCCCGAAGCATAAAGTTCCAAATTTCCAACCCCGAGTGCGCAGGTCAGTCCAAGTGGAGACAGATTCGACCTCCTTCCACTCTTCTGGCCCTCGCGGTCTGCTCCTACCTCCGTCGGTGGCCCCGTGGGTCTCCGTTCGAAGAGAACTCAACCACGAATGCAACGGTCCCAGTCTCGCCATCAACGGAGCACGGGAGTGGTCTTGACAGCCTTCCCTTCCAACAATAGTGGTCCAGACACTGCCAGGAGCAGAGTGCATCAGTCCAGATCCTGACCCTGCCCCGGCCGTTGTCGTCATCAAGAAATTCCCTAATAATTCTGACGACCTCCTGGTCCAACCCAGGAGATTTTGACGCTGGTTTCGTCAACAAAGGTGTTCGGGAGAGCCCATGGCAGCACCGATAGTGACTACCTATCTGGCTATTCCTGAAGCCGACAGAACCGGGGAGCTCGGCAATTCAGCTTCTAGCTTAGTTTTTCCCCCACCCCGCCTGGCCGGCTGACCTCCCCTCCCTGCGTGGAGGTTGTTTTGGATGTAATTTCAACAAGTCCCCGCCCCGAGATCCCCCTCCTACGAGAGGTGTAATGGTGTAACATTTTAATTTTTAGGTCAAAGCTACACCGACGTGGCGTGCGGGTGCGTACCCACGCCTCCCCGCTCGCCCTCATCTCCGGCCGGGATCGGTGTATTCACGCCGATCAGGTGAGCTTCAAAACACTTCTCATTGCTGTGATTTAATTGCTTAATTTAGTATTGCTTTTGGTTGCTCCGTAGGCGGTAAGAGAGTGCCCGGTCCCAAATTGTCATCAAATTAAGCGACCACCGCGGAGTGAGTTGTGTGAGAGGCCCTACAACCCACGCCCTTGGGGTGCTGGCTGCCCATGAAATCGGGCATCCCGGGCCCTTAGGGGTTCAGCCTCAAGCTAGGCAAATCCCCCAGAGCGTCAAGGTCCCGCCCCGGACCCTCTCCATCATCACCGGATTGCCCACGGGCACATGTGTGCGTTACGCAGGTGAGTCCGCTTGTGTGACATCGCCGTGTCCGTTGTGTTGCTTGTAATCTAGGTCTTAGGTCGTTTCACATCAAGTGGTATCAGAACAAGTTCTCAACTTGTCTCTACAAGTTGGTCCTAGGGCGCTCATATACATTTAGATTCTCCCGGTGCATCGCTCTTGTCCACTAGCATGGCCGCCTCATACCGACCATACCCATCAGCCCTCTCCATGAGTCCAAACCCCCAAGGGAAACCAACCAACAACAAACTTGGCCTCCACGGCCATGTCGACTACCTAATGGGAGCCATGACTTATGCCAATGAGCGGCTTGATAGCCTATCGGGTCGACTCAACCAATTAGATGAAAATGGGCTCGCCCCAAGGGCGACCGGTAGGAGTGCACCTTCCCACCCGCCCACCTTTGATGGGTCTAGCAAACAGAGCAACTATTTAGATTGGGAAGTCTCAATGGACCATTACTTCAATTGGTATCCCATGTCCGAGGATGAGAAAGTCCGGTTTGCCAAATCACAACTTACCAAACAGGCTCAAACCTATTGGCTGCAAATTATCAGGCTAAGGATAACTAGAAGGGAAGATCCCATCAGCACTTAGGGAAACATGAAGGAACAACTTAGGGCTAGATATGTGTCCCCTTCCTACTCGCATCATCAAAGCCCAAGGAGCACTTCAACTCCTCCATCCCCACCCGACCAACCCAAGATTCCAGTTCCCCAATTCCCCCCACCCCAACCAAAACCCCATTCCACAACCCACAGGTGTACTCAAGCCCCATTGGCCCCCTCCGCCACCCCTCGCCTCACCCCTTCTCAAAAGGGAAAGTGCTCTATGGAGATAGAAGTGAGTGAACTAACCTCGGGTAAGTGCGAGCGGGAATGTTATAGGTGCCACCAATTGGGGCACATCGCCGGACAATGCCCCACGAGGAAGCATCTTCCCATGCCCCTAGTGGTTGAAACCTCTCCCACCCCGGCCACCATTACCCCTCCATCGTCCCCCAACAGGGACACCCCTCCCAAGGCCAATCTTCCCAAACCCCCTCAACCCACCCATCTTCCTCTCCCTACCCCAACCCAACCCCAACCTAGACCTCCACTACTTCCCTTACCAATCCCAACCCAAGCCCATGCTTGTTCACCACCTCGAGTGCACCACACACCGGCTATCACCATCACCCCACCCCCAAATGACTGTCCCAGCCCCTTGGTAGATGAGACCATGGCCCACACACCCACTTAAGAATAGGTGGGTACCAATCCGAACCCACCTCCCGCCATAAAGGAAATCCAAGAGCTTCCCATTCCATTCACCTCTCCTACCCCGGTCCTTCAAGAACTAACCACCACCACTCATGGCACCCTCACTGATGAGGGCATCCCTTGCCCCTCCACATTTTCTCCGGACTCGGATTGTTCGTCGATAAGCGCCATTATGTTAGTCATGTATTTTTGAGTCTAGTCATGCAATCTTCACATTTTATTTGAGTCAATATCATGTAATTTTCCCTTTATTTGAGTCATGTACCTAGGTTAGTGAGTCATTTTCCTAAGTATTGTGTCATTAGGTTGGTTTGTTAGGCTAAAGGGCCCAATTCATTGGGCTTGGCCCAAGGGCACCCCTATCCCTTCGGTTATTTGTCATTGAGTCAAATGTCAGGGACTTTTGTAGAAATGTGGGTTGCCTATATATAGGACCCCATTCCCCTCATTTTGAAGTAATGAACAATTGAATGAAAATTGAAATCCACTTCCAAATCCCACTAGATCTCTCTCTCTCTCTCACTCTCTCTCTCTCTAAGGGGTCCCCCCCTCTCTCTCTCTCTCTCTCCCTCCACCCCAATTTTCGGAATTTTCTCTCTCCTCCCCATTCACCCCTCATTAAGACCTCTCCCCTTCCCCATACACCCATTTAACTCCCCCCCAACCCAAGGTGGCATCCTCCAATCCACACCCCACCTCCCAACCCTCAACTACCCAACACCACTTCCTAAGCACCCCTTCCTCTCCCCAAGGTTGAAGGGGCTCTTCCCTAAGCCCAAATTCAAATTTCCCTCTCCCTAGGGCAGTGCCCTTCCATCTCCCCACCTCCCAAACCACCCAAAGTCGCAGCCCCCCTTCCCCATACCAGCCAACTTCACCCTCCACCTCTTACTCTCTTTGCCATCCCCTTCCCCACCCCCTCATCTTCTTCTCATTCAGCCTCTATTTCAGGCAGCAGAGTTGCAGCGACTTGCAGAGGCAGCCTCGACCGTTTATCAAAGATTCAGGTGGCAAGGCCTACATTTCTGGAATCATCATCGAGATAGCTTTCCAACGGTGGTGGTCTCGCCGGCTTCTGAGTTCGGAGCTGTCCAGAGGAGCGTCATCTTCAACGACTGCGCAATCTGTCCCAGACTGAAGACCAGAGCGATCTTCGAAGCTGTTCTGCGGTCAACCTTGGAGGAATTCGAGCACACTTCCTTCTAAAAAATTCTTCTTCGTCTAGTCCTCCATCTGTATCAGAAAGAACGACACCAATCGCCTACCCGAGCTATTTGTTCTGAATTATTTCGTCGGAGTGTGCAGTCTGCCACCAGTGGACTCAGGTTTGACCTGTCTTCATTTATCTGGCTACAATTCTCATCTCCGACCTTGGATTGTGGCCCCGTCAAGTTCTGCTCGAAGCTACTCCGACCAAGATCGTGTCACCACCAGTTTCGTTCAATTTGAAGTTCGGGAGCGACCTCAGTGCCTTCTGCAATCCACTGCATCAGTCCGAAGCAGAGTGTTGCTGTCCTGCTCCAGTTGTCGGTCCGATCAGCCCCGAGGTCCAGAGCTTCCCAAAAAATTCAGGCATCATCCTATGACAGTTGGGAAACTTTTGGAGCAGGTTTCGTCAAGATCTGAGCTCTGTAGAATTTGTGGCAGTGATATCACCGGCCCCCTGTCCAACAATTCTGAAGGTTGGCAGAACCGGCGGAGATCGGCAAATCGGGTTTCCTTAGCATAAATCCCCACCCCGCTTGGCCGGCTGAAGGCCCCTCCCTGCGTGGAGGTAGTATTGGATGTAATAAGATTAATCCCCACCCCAAGATCACCCCTCCTGTGAGAGGTGTAGTGGTGTAATCTTTCCATTTCAGGTTGAAGCGACACCGACGCGGCGTGCGGGTGCATACCCTCGCCTCCCCGCTCGCCCCCGTCTCCAGCCGGAATTGGCGTCTTCACGCCGGCTAGGTGAGCTCCTGAACATCTCTCATTGCTATAATGGACTTGCTTAGCTTAGTATTGCTATAGTTACTCCGTCGGCGGTAAGAGAGTGTCCGATTTTAAATTGCTACCCAAATTGAGTGACCACCGTGGGCGAGTTGTGAGAGCATCAACTTAACCCACACCCTTGGTGTGTTGGCCGCCCATGATTTGGGCATCCTAGGCCCATTTGGGGTTCTCCCCAAGCTAGCCAACCATTGGAGCCTCAAGGTCCCGCCTCGGACCCTCTCCAACATCGCCTAGTCGCCATCGGGCACTAGTGTGCGCCATACGGGTGAGCTCGCTAGTGTGTGTCCGCTGCTCAAACCTGAATGCTTGCAAAATAGGTCGATAGGTGGTGTCACATCAAGTGGTATCAGAGCAAGTTCACAACTTGTCTCTATCAAGTTGGTCCTAGGGCATGTCTATGCATTTAGAGTCTTCAAGTGCATCACTCTTGTCCCCTAGTATGGCCACCTCATATCGACCTTACCAATCGGCCCACTCCATAAGTCCAAGCCACCAAGAGATGCCTACCACTAACACCCATAACTTCCCTGGCCATGTCAACTACTTCATGAAAGCCTTGACCTATGCCAATGAGTGGCTTGATAACATATCGGGCCGACTCAACCAACTTGGAGAAAATAGGCCCGCCCCAAGGACGGACGATAGGATGGTCCCTTTCCCACTTCCCACCTTTGATGGAACCTCTCCTAGACAATATTTAGATTGGGAAGCTACAATGGACCAATACTTCACTTGGTATCATATGTCCGAGGATGAAAAGGCATCGGTTGCCAAAATGCAACTTACCAAACGGGCAGAGACTTATTGGATGCAAATTGTCGGGCTAAAGGTACTTAGAAGGGAAACTCTCATCACCACTTGGAAGGACATGAAGGAGTAACTTAGGGCTAGATATGTTTCCCCCTCATACTCAAATCACCAAGACCTAAGGAGCACTTCAACTCCTTCATCCCCACCTAGCCAACTCATGACCCTAATTCCCCATTCCACATCACTTCCCACCTATCCTACCCCAACCACCACACCAGCACCCTACCTACAAACTCCCACCACAACCATATGTCCACAAACCCAATTGGACCCCGTGTCCACCCATCCACCGAGGCCCATAATGGCCACCACCCCCAAACCCAAAACCCCTCACCAAACCCATACCCCACAAGCCCCCTTGACCACCACCACAAACCCACCATCATCCCCAAAAAGGGACACATCTCCCAAAACAAATCAACCCAAAATCCCTCACCCAACCCACCTCCCACTTCCTACACCAATCTTTCCCCAACCTAGGCCTCCTCTACTTCCCCTTCCTATCCCAACCCAAGCCCATGCTTGTTCACCACCCCGGGTGTGTCATACGCTAGCTATCACCAAACCACCCCCCATAGATCCCCCTATTCCATTAGCAATAGAAGTTGCAACCCACACACCCACCCAAGTGGAGAAGGATGCCCATCCGGATCCCCTTCCCAACATAGAGGAAATCCAAAGGCCAAACAACTCACACACCTCTAGCCTAGCTCCTCTAGAGACACCCAACCTCACCATAGGTAAGTCCATACTCCAATGGCTCAAGAAAGGTTTCACCATTCCTAGTTCACAACCATGCCACCTACCCATGGGATATCAATCCCAAATCATTCCCATTCAGCCACATGTCACTTATCAAACTTCCTATTGTGTGGAAGATTTGGGAGACTTAGTGAACTACCTACATTGGCAAATTCACTTGACCAATATGCTAGCCATGAGACCATCCGAAACTAACACCATTAGCCTAGCATATCCCACCATTGGCTCCATCACTTCCATCTACACTAATGGCCAAGTTACTAGTAAGATCATCCTCCTTCTTCCCATGGAGGAAGAACCTATCCTATTCCACTCCCCAACCATAGAGATCCCAAGTGCTTTGATCGGCCAACCCATTAGTAACTTTGGCCCAATTATTGAGGAGGAGGACTCACCATTCGAGGACCTTGAGAGCATAGAGTACCCCTACCAAGGTGACCCTTACCATGATCCCTTTAACCCTTTTCTATGGGAGCCAAGATCTCCATGTAACCCACTCACCTTATTCACCACCCACCCTTTCCTACCCCCACCCACCATGTTGGGCCAAGCCCACCTCATCAATGACCCAGGTTACACCATAGGAATCATGACCTTAGGCAACACCCGCCTAGAGATCAAGAAGGTGCCCCACCCTATATCCACCTACCTAGATCCCTTCGACCCTTTTGAGTGGAAGCTCAAAGACCACCCCACCATCCCACATGAGGAAGTCATCTTTGGGAAAGGAATTCATATGTCTTGGCACATCACACCGCTTGGCATGATTAGTCCGTCGGGTACATTCATCCATATCACCCACATGTCAAGAAGAAAATATGAGTGGTCAATATTTGGTTGTAATGGTCCACCATCATTCATCATAAATCTCAAGCATGTTAGGAGCATTCATGGATGTCCGGGTCCTCCAACATTCATCACACTCACTCACAAGAGGGACACCTATGGATGCCCCGGTCCTCCCAAATCCTTCAAAGTCTTCATAACATCAATCAATGATAGGTCTATATGTGGTTATCCTGGACCCCCTTTGCATACCATACATTGTCAACTCACACCGCATCATAGTACATGGCATATGCATTCAAGCAAGTATCAAGCAACAAGCGGTGGGATTCACAAGAAACGAGCACAAACTCCTAAGCACCACTTTGAGTTCCAAGTTGACAACTTGGCGATGATGGCTTTGGAGTGGCTCTACTTTAGGGTCACCTCCAATTTGAGGGCACGAGGACTTGGACCTTGCCAAGTTCCGAGTGGCTTTGGCAACCAAGCTTATGGGTTGAACTTTCAAAAGGGTTTTGGGATTCTCCCCATTTCTCATGTGGCGGATCCAGCACGCTCTAAGGGCACCGCGGTGGATCCTAGTGAGTGCCTCGAACTTACACCTACCCTTGTGAGAGATACCCTCGGAGTGCCACCACAAATTGCCTGAGAGCCCGACGTGAGCACACAGCGGCAATACTAGGCAAGTAAGATCCCATCGCCAGCATGAGGGTATGACCAAGCCACTTTGTCGAGCTGAAGCGCCGTTCCCCGACTATGGTCGCGGGTTGAGTATGGAGATCGTGGATCACCCAGAGCCGCAGTTCAATGTACTACTTCCCTGGTGGACCCATACTCGACGGGGTCGAGTTTTCCCCACCCCGGGGGTATGATGAGGGCATCCCTTGCCCCTCCACATTTTCTCCGGACTCGGATTGTTCGTCGACAAGCGCCATTATGTTAGTCATGTATTTTTGAGTCTAGTCATGTAATCTTCACATTTTATTTGAGTCAATATCATGTAATTTTCCCTTTATTTGAGTCATGTACCTAGGTTAGTGAGTCATTTTCGTAAGTATTGTGTCATTAGGTTGGTTTGTTAGGCTAGTGGGCCCAATTCATTGGGCTTGGCCCAAGGGCACCCCTATCCCTTCGGTTATTTGTCATTGAGTCAAATGTCAGGGACTTTTGTAGAAATGTGGGTTGCCTATATATAGGACCCCATTCCCCTCATTTTGAAGTAATGAACAATTGAATGAAAATTGAAATCCACTTCCAAATCCCACTAGATCTCTCTCTCTCTCACTCTCTCTCTCTCTAAGGGGTCCCCCCCCTCTCTCTCTCTCTCCCTCCACCCCAATTTTCAGAATTTTCTCTCTCCTCCCCATTCACCCCTCATTAAGACCTCTCCCCTTCCCCATACACCCATTTAACTCCCCCCCAACCCAAGGTGGCATCCTCCAATCCACACCCCACCTCCCAACCCCCAACTACCCAACACCACTTCCTAAGCACCCCTTCCTCTCCCCAAGGTTGAAGGGGCTCTTCCCTAAACCCAAATTCAAATTTCCCTCTCCCTAGGGCAGTGCCCTTCCATCTCCCCACCTCCCAAACCACCCAAAGTCGCAGCCCCCCTTCCCCATACCAGCCAAGTTCACCCTCCACCTCTTACTCTCTTGGCCATCCCCTTCCCCACCCCCTCATCTTCTTCTCATTCAGCCTTTGTTTCAGGCAGCAGAGTTACAGCGACTTGCAGAGGCAGCCTCGACCGTCTCTCAAAGATTCAGGTGGCAAGGCCTACATTTCTGGAATCATCATCGAGATAGCTTTCCAACGGTGGTGGTCTCGTCGGCTTCCGAGTTCGGAGTTGTCCGGAGGAGCCTCATCTTCAACGACTGTGCAATCTGTCCCAGACTGAAGACCAGAGCGATCTTCGAAGCTGTTCTGCGGTCATCCTTGGAGGAATTCGAGCACACTTCCTTCTACAAAATTCTTCTTCGTCTAGTCCTCCATCAGTAGCAGAAAGAACGATGCCAATCGCCTGCCCGAGCTATTTGTTCTGAATTATTTCGTCGGAGTGTGCAGTCTGCCACCAGTGGACTCAGGTTTGACCTGTCTTCATTTATCTGGCCACCATTCTCATCTCCGACCTCGGATTGTGGCCCCGTCAACTTATGCTCGAAGCTACTCCAACCATGATCGCGTCACCACTAGTTTCGTTCAATTTGAAGTTCAGGAGCGACCGCAGAGCCTTCTGCAATCCACTGCATCAGTTCTACATCAGTCCAAAGCAGAGTGTTGCTGTCCTGCTCCAGTCACCGGTCCGATCAGCCCCGAGATCCAGAGCTTCCCAAAAAATTCAGGCATCATCCTCTGACAGTTGTAAAACTTTTGGCTCAGGTTTCGTCAAGATCTGAGCTCTGTGGAATTTGTGGCAGTGACATCACCGGCCCCCTGTCCAACAATTCTGAAGGTTGGCAGAACCGGCGGGGATCGGCAAATCGGGTTTCCTTAGCATAAATCCCCACCCCGATTGGCCGGCTGAAGGCCCCTCCCTGCGTGGTGGTAGTATTGGATGTAATAAGATTAATCCCCACCCCAAGATCACCCCTCCTGTGAGAGGTGTAGTGGTGTAATCTTTCCATTTCAGGTTGAAGCGACACCGACGCGGCGTGCGGGTGCATACCCTCGCCTCCCCGCTCGCCCCCATCTCCGGCCGGAATCGGCGTCTTCACGCTGGCTAGGTGAGCTCCTGAACATCTCTCATTACTGTAATGGACTTGCTTAGCTTAGTATTGCTATAGTTACTCCGTCGGCGGTAAGAGAGTGTCCGATTTTAAATTGCTACCCAAATTGAGTGACCACCGCGGGCGAGTTGTGAGAGCATCCACTTAACCCACACCCTTGGTGTGTTGGCCGCCCATGATTTGGGCATCCTAGGCCCATTTGGGGTTCTCCCCAAGCTAGCCAACCATTGGAGCCTCAAGGTCCCGTCTCGGACCCTCTCCAACATCGCCTAGTCGCCATCGGGCACTAGTGTGCGCCATACGGGTGAGCTCGCTAGTGTGAGTCTGCTGCTCAAACTTGAATGTTTGGAAAATATGTCCATAGGTGGTGTCACATCACTCACCGTGAATGATTCCATACTCCAATGGCTCAAGTAAGGCCCCACCATCCCTAGTTCACCCCTACACCTCTCACCCATGGGACATCAATCCGAAATTGTTCCCCTCCCCTCCTTTCACATCATGATCCAATCCTACTATGAGGTAGAGGGTTGGGATGATCTCCTCAAGGGTCTAGAGTGGCAATTAGACTTGACTTGCTTGTTGACCCTAGGTGCGGACCGACCTAAGATCCTTGACCTCATCTACCCATGCGTCGGGTCTATCACCTCGGTTTGCACTACTGGTCGCTACACTAGCGACCTCCTTTTCCTTCTCCCCATGGTGGAAGAACCCATCTTGGTCCACTCCCCTACCATTGAGATCCCAAGGACATTGGCCAACCCACACACTCACTACACCGGCCCAATCATCCCAATAGATGAGGATGACCCACCTTGTGAAGACCTTGAGGACATAGAGCACTTCTCCCTAGGAAGCCCAATCCACGACCACTTTGATCCCTTCCAATGGGAGCCTAGTTACCCATATGACCCACCCACCTTACCCACAACCCACCTTTCCCTACCCCAACCAACCATGTTGGACAAAGTCCACCTCTTGCAAGACTCGGGCCACACAAAGGGAACCATCGCCATAGGCAACATATGCCTGGGAAGCAAGGAAGAGCCCCTTCTTATAATGCCCACCTTCCTAGATCCCTTCGACCCTTTCACATAGAAGTTCAAAGGCTGTCCCACACCCATACATATGGAAGTCATCTTTGGGATAGGAGTGCATAAGTCTTGGCATAATACACCACTTGGCATGATTAAAAAGTCGGGTCCATTCATTCACATCACCCACATGTCAAGTAGGAAGCATGAGTGGTCCCTATTTGGGTGTAACAGTCCTCCCCAATTCAGCATTGGTCTTATGTATGCTAGGAGCATTCATGGATGTCCGAGTCCTCCAGCATTCATCACACCCATGCATAAGCGGGACACCTATGGATGCGCCGGTCCTCCCAAATCATTCAAATTCTTCATAACATCAATGCACTATAGGTCTATGTGTGGTTATCCTAGACCACCTTTGCATACCACACATTTCCCACTCACACTGCATCATAGTGCATGGCATATGCATCCAAGCAAGCATCAAGCAACGAGCGGTGAGATTTACAAGAAGTAGGCAAAATCCCGTAAGCGCCGCTTGGAATTCCAAGTAGGCAACCTAGTGATGGTGACTTTGGAGTGGCTCTGCCCTAGGATCACCTCCACATCGACGGCACGAGGACTTGGACCTTCCCAAGTTCCGAGTGGCTTTGGCAACCCGACTTACGGGTTGGACTTACCAATGGGTTTTGGGATTCACCCCCACTTCTCACGTGGCGGACCCGGCACCCTCTAAGGGCACTGCGGTGGATCCCATTAAGAGCTTCGAGCCTACCCCTACCTTTGTGAGTGACACCTCGGAGAGTCTCCACTAATCAGCATGTGAGTCCGACGTATGCACATGGAGGCAATACTGGACAAGCAAGATGTCATCACCAGCAAGAGGGTGTGTCCGAGCCACCTTGAGAAGTTGAAGCGCTATCCCTCGGCTATGGACGCGGGGTCGCGTTAGGAGATCATGGTTCACCTGGAGCTGCTTGGGTGTACCACTTCTTCGGTGGACCCATACTCGACGGGGTTGAGTTCTCCCCACCCCAGGGGTATGATGGGGGCATCCCTTGCCCCTCCACATTTTTTCAAAGCTCATATGGAT
This sequence comes from Amorphophallus konjac, assembly GCA_022559845.1. NCBI lineage: Eukaryota > Viridiplantae > Streptophyta > Magnoliopsida > Alismatales > Araceae > Amorphophallus > Amorphophallus konjac. The sequence goes on from CM040118.1 coordinate 222,545,898, forward strand.
CGACGACATGCGCCATTGTGTTCTTCACATTTTTTTGAGTCTATCCATGTAATTTTTATATTTTATTTGAGTCATAAACCATGTAATTTTCCTTTTATTTGAGTCCAGTACCTAGGTATAAGGGTTATTTACCTAAGTTAAGTGTCATTAGATTGTCTAGGCTGGTTAATGGGCCCAATTCAATGGGCTAGGCCCACGGGCACCCTCACCTGGATAGAGCTAGTTAATTGTTAGTTTGTCAGGGTCAGTTTCGTCATATGAAAAGTCCAGTCCCGATAAATACCCCCCTTCACCCCCTCATTTGTAATCTTTTCGTCAATCAAAAAAATTAAGTGTATTTTAGTGTACTTGGAGTGGATTCTCCATCTCTCTCTCTCTAAAGGGTGGATTCCCCTCCCTCTCTTCCCTCTCTTGTCTCTCTCTCTCTAAAGGGGGCCGCCCCCCATTCTCTCTCCTCCCCTCCCAACCACTTCCTCTCTCCCCTCCCCCTCCATTAAAGCCACTCCAACTTCCCAGAACCCCTCTCTTTACTCCACCCCATCCCCACGAGATACTCCTCCAATCCTTGCTCCACCCTCCAACCACCAACTACCCTCTCCCCTTCCCCAAGCACCTCTCTCATCTCCCAAGGGGAGAATCCCATCTTCCCAAGCCCCCCTTTAACTTTCCCACACACCTCTTCCCATCCCCAAGACCAGAAATTATTCCCACCCTTAAACCCATTTTCAAGTACCCTTTCCCTCTCTCCCTTCCAACCCAAATTCGCAGCTTTCCCTCCCTCCACCTGCTAGACCCCCTTCCAGCCCCCATTCTCCCCCTCCCTCACCCTGGTTTGCCCCCTCCCAGACCCCCTCACAGCTAGGGGTTTCCCCCACACCCATCCACCCCATTTCCCATCCCTTCTACCCCATTCCCCACCACCTATCACCACCTGCAATTCTCAGGTCGCAGGCAACAGAGCACCATCAACTTTCAGAGACTACCACATCATCACCAAGAAGCTTCAGAGCGCATACCATATACCGGTGCAATTGACGTCTAGTCTACTTCACAACAAAGGTGGTCCTGCCTCCGTCTGAGTTCGTGGCTGCCCGGAGGAGTCTTCACTGCCGGACTGCGCAATTCCACCCTGGCAGACACCCATGTGCAGCTGGCAGAGGCTACCATGACCAGTACCTTGAAGATATTGGAGCGGCGTTTGGCTAAAGACTTCTTCTATGCGTCCCCTTTCATCTCCAAGAAGCGGAGCATCGTTTGAAGCCCGAAGCACAAAGTTCCAAATTTCCTAGCCCGAGTACGTAGGTCAGTCCAAGTGGAGACAAATTCGACCTCCTTCCACTCTTCTGGCCCTCGCGGTCTACTCCGACCTCCGCCGGTAGCCCCGTGGGTCTTTGTTCGAAGAGAACTCGACCACAAATGTAACGGTCCTAGTCTCGCCATTAACGGAGCATGGGAGTGGTCGTGACAGCCTTCCCTTCCAACAACAGCAATCGAGACACTGCCAGGAGCAGAGTGCAGCAGTCCAGATCCCGACCCTGCCCCCGGCCGTCGTCATCATCAAGAAATTCCCCAATAATTCTGACCACCTCCTGGGTCAACCCAGGAGATTTTGACGCTGGTTTCGTCATCAAAGGAGTTCGGGAGAGCCCGTGGCAGCACCAACAGTGACTGCCTATCCGGCTGTTCCTGAAGCTATCAGAACCGGGGAGCTTGGCATTTCGGCTTCTAGCTTAGTTTTTCCCCCACCCCGCCTGGCTGGCTGACCACCCCTCCCTGCATGGCGGTAGTTTTGGATGTAATTTCAATAAGTCCCCACCCCGAGACCCCCCTCCTGCGAGAGGTGTAGTGGTGTAACATTTTAATTTATTGGTTAAGGCTACACCGACACGGCGTGCGGGTGCTTACCCACGCCTCTCTGGTCGCCCTCGTCTCCGGCCGGGATTGGTGTATTCACACCGACCAGGTGAGCTTCAGAACACTTCTCATTGCTGTGATTTAATTGCTTAGTTTAGTATTGCTTTTGGTTGCTCCGTCGGCGAAGAGAGTGCCCAGTCCCAAATTGTAATCAAATTAAGTGACCACCGCGGAGCGAGTTATGAGAGAGGCCCTACAACCCACGCCCTTGGCGTGCTGGCCGTCCATGAAATTGGGCATCCTGGGCCCTTAGGGGTTCAGCCTCAAGCTAGCCAAATCCCCTGGAGCGTCAAGGTCCCGCCCCGGACCCTCTCCATCATCACCGGATTGCCCATGGGCACATGTGTGCATTACGCGGGTGAGTCCACTTGTGTGACATCACCGTGTCCGTTGCGTTTCTTGCAATCCAGGTCCTAGGTTGTTTCGCATCATGGGAAGCCCTAGTGCTATTTGTGAGGAAGAAGGACGGTTCGTTAAGACTATGTATTGATTACCATCAATTGAACCAGCTTACTATCAAGAATAAGTATCTGTTGCCAAGAATAGATGAGTTATTCGATCAGATAGCGGGAGCACAATATTTTTCCAAGATTGATCTACGATCGGGGTATTATCAGTTGCGGATCAAGGATGAAGATATCTTTAAAACGGCATTCCATGGTAGGTATGGTCATTTCGAGTTTGTTGTAATGCCTTTTGGTCAAACGAATGCTCCTGCAGCCTTTATGCAGCTGATGACCAGTGTGTTCCGGCCCTACCTAGATCAGTGGGTCGTGGTTTTTATTGATGATATTTTGATATACTCCAAGAGTAAGGAGGAGCATGCAGAGCACTTGAGGATGGCGTTGCAGATATTGAGGGACCAGCAGTTGTACGCCAAGTTTAGTAAGTGTGAATTATGACTGCAAGAAGTGTCTTTTTTGGGACACATTATTTCTAAAGATGGAATTTCTGTAGATCCCTCTAAGTTAGAGGTAGTAAGAAACTAGGATAGGCCTACAAATTTAATCGAAGTGAGAAGTTTTCTAGGCATAGCAGGTTACTATAGGAGATTAAGTAAGGATTTATCCAAGATTGCAGTACCTCTGACTAGATTGACCCGCAAGGAGAACCGATTTGAGTGGTTAGAAGATTGTAAGCAGAGTTTTCAAACTCTGAAGGAATGTTTGACCACTGCCCCTATTTTGGCCTTGTCTTCTGGAGAAGAAGGATTTGAAGTTTATAATGATGCCTTGGGCATTAGCCTAGGTTGTGTGCTTATGCAGCATGGTAGGGTGATAGCCTATTCTTCTAGATAGCTGAGGAAGCACGAAGAGAATAATCCCGTCCATGACTTGGAGCTAGCTGCAGTGGTGTTCGCCTTGATGATTTGGAGGCACTGATTGTATGGAGAGACTTTTACTGTATTCTCTGATCATAAGAACCTTAAGTATCTGTTCTCCCAGAAAGAGCTTAATATGAGGCAGAAGAGATGGCTTGAATATTTGAAGGATTTTGACTTCTCCATAGACTACCACACTGGGAAAGGTAATGTATTGGCTGATGCTTTGAGCCGCAAGTCGATAGCAAAGTTGTCTAGTCTCATGTTGTAGAAATGGAGACTACTAGAGCAGTTGACTAGTCTAGACCTTAATGTTAGTAAGGATCGGGTCATGATCGCTCAGTTTCAACTTCGTCCCGAGCTGTTGATGCCAATTAAGACCCTGCAAGATAATGATCCAGTGTTAGTTGAGATCAAGGGAAGTCTAAGTAATAGATCAGATTTTGTGTTGGCTGATGATGACAGGTTGTTATTCCGAGGAATGACTTGTGTCCCCGATTTGGCCGAAGTGAAGAACAAGATCTTTGAAGAAGCCCATAGATCCAAGTATACTATTCATCCTAGAGCCACTAAGATGTATTGAGATTTAAAAAGGACATTTTGGTGGCCAAATATGAAATGAGAAGTGGCAAAGTTCGTAAGTAGATGCCTGGTATGCCAACAAGTGAAGGCCGAGCATTTCAGACCTGCAGGGAAGTTAAAACAACTCGATAAACCACAGTGGAAGTGGGATAGCATCGGCATGGATTTTATAATGGGCTTACCAAGAACTCGTGGAGGTTTTGACGCTGTATGGGTAATTGTTGATAGATTGACCAAGTCGGCACATTTCTTATCCATCAAGTCGAAGTGGACAGTTGATGTCTTGGTTGCTCTATACATGAAGGAAATCGTGAGACTACATGGGGTACCCGTGAATATTGTGTCAGATAGAGATCCCAGATTCACTTCACATTTTTGGAGAGGTTTACAGGAGTCCTTGGGAATCCGTCTGAACTTCAGTACCACATTTCATCCTTAGACGGATGGGCAAACCGAGAGAACTAATCAGATTGTCGAAGATATGCTAAGGGCTTGCATGATCGACTTTGGTGGCAGTTGGCACGAACATTTGGCCCTAATAGAATTTGCATACAATAATAGTTATCAGTCTAGTATCCAGATGGCACCGTTCGAGGCTCTCTATGGAAGGAGTCACCGATCACCTTTGTGCTGGGATGAGGTAGGCGAAAAGCAATGGCTAGGACCAGATATCATTTCAGAATCATCCAAGAATTTATATCCAGGTTGTCTGGGATCACCTACAAGTTGCACAGTCAAGATAAAAAAGCTACGCAGATAATAGAAGGAAAGACTTGGAGTTTCAAATAGGCGAGCATGTGTTTTTGAAAGTTTCCCCTATGAGAGGAGTTTGAAGCTTTGGTATTCGTGACAAGCTAAGTCCGAGATACATTGGCCCATTTGAGATCCTAGAGAGAGTTGGAGAAGTTGCCTATAGGTTGGCTTTGCCACCCCAGTTATCTGGAGTACATAATATTTTCCATGTGTCTATGCTACGGAAATATGTTTTCTACCCCGCGCACATCATTCAACATGCGGATCTAGAGTTGAAGGAAGATTTGACTTATGAGGAGAGACCCATCAAGATTTTGGACAGGAAGCAACAACAACTCAAGAATCGGTCCATACCAATGGTCAAGGTTCAGTGGAGCCGACATGGGACCGAGGAAGCTACTTGGGAATCTGAAGAAGCTATCCAAAAGCAATACTCTGATCTATTTTAAGGTCAGTAATCTTATTTATCCCCATTTTGATAAGTGCAGTGAATTTGGAGGATCAAATTGCTTAAAGTGGGGGAGGGTGTAGCATCCCGATAATTAATTAAATAAAATAGAAGATAATAATTGAGAAAATTAATTACTATTAAAATTCTATTAGGTGAAGTTTTAACTAATTTATAAAAATCTAGAAAGTTCATAATCAAGTAGAGGACCTAATTTCCATACACTTTCTCTTCTTGGTCAAACCCTAAATAAAATTTCTACCAAGCCGAATTAAGAGAATTAGGGCTAAAAATGGTTTTGTCTAACTAGACCTTAGATCGCCAAATTCGAGCCCAAATCGTAACCTTTCGAGCTCAAACCAGGCCCATTCAAATGGCCTTGATGGGTAGCCCATTTCCTCTCTCATTCCACGTGAAAACCCTAACCCTAGAGGTCCAATTTTGGGAGAGATGGCGGCGCGATTTGGTCAAACGCAGAATCCGCGCGCGTCGAGTTCGTGGGACTCTATCCAACCTTATCTCGCCCCCTAAATTGAATTGCCTCTACAAAACTAACCCTACACCGACCTAGAACCCTCATTTTGCTGCGGCGGCCGGTGTGGAACGTGATCGAGGGAGGAAACATCGAGTAGAGCGCGGATGTTCTTGTGCAAATTCGGCGTCCATCGTCCCCTTTTGTTCTTCGATTAAGGTAGGTTCTAGCAGACCAAATCTTAATTAAGTACACCATTAGAAGCACCTTCGAGTCCTCTTTAATTTGGTACCGAAAGCCCCAATTTCTATTGAGTATATGGGTCGTCTTTCATGTTTTAGTTGGAGCATGTCAATTAGGGCAATGAACTCGTTAGTTCACTTTTTTCTTGATTCATGCGAGGCTATAGCAGGCTCACATCCTAATTAATTATGCTATCTTGTGCGCTTTCTTGTCCTTTCTCTATTCATACCTTTTTGCCCAATTTTTACGTACTACACTGCGTGAATTTAATGTTACGTTCGAGGTCTATTGGAGTCTGCCAGAGGCCGAAGTAGCGGACTTGTTGCGGTCCAACAAGAACCGTTTCTAATCCTGGCAGCCTCGCGACAGACCGCTTTCATTTTTTAAAAAATTTGAAACTCGTTACACTCTAGCGGTCCCTCTATAGACCGCAATGGTTTGGGTTGCAGCCAGTTCCTGATTGCTGAAGAACCCTAGCGGTTGAGCGACGGACCGCCATTTTCTTACGATTTACATTAAATTGGTGTATTATTAATTATGTTCCCTTGTTTTAGAGATCATGTGTAGGGCAGAAATACACTTAATAAATAGACTATATGAAACATGTATAATACTTGATTTAACTACGGTCACGCACAATCATATCTAAATTCTTATTTCTCTCGTCACATATAAAACCCTTCGATTATGAAATATCTACTTCATTGTTAATGGATATTGTGGAAAAACTTACTAGGATAGTTTGACAGTCACCTCACTCCGGTGGTGCTGGCTGACCGCTATACTCTCATTTTCTGATAGTTTATAACCTTTAATCTTGTAATAGTTGGGACTCTCCGTCGGATATTCCTTCCGTCAGACTAGAACCTCTGTTATAAGACCTCCATGAGACCCCGCGAGCATGGGATTCCCACTAGGACGCCGGGCGGGTTGTACCCCCAAATCCTGCACCTAATGACTCGATCGAACCGATTGCTTTTACATCCCGGAGGTGGGACTGTTCTGTTTAATTGCGGCCCTTATGGGACCGCTACCCTTAGGTTGCGGCCCAGGCGTGACCGCCTAACTCTTAAAGCGGCTCTTTTATGACTGCATCTAACTGGATAAGTGTCAGGTTCTGCTGGTCGATTTCCTTGAAATTTTTCGTCGACCTAGCCATGTTTGAGTCGACCTATAGCCTCTAACTTGACCTGAGAGGTGTGGGTTGGATCTTGGTTCTACTCCACCATGACTCGGGCGGGCTGGGAGCCATTTAAGTCGACTGCTTTAGTCTTGCTGGGTCCAAACTAGTTACGGTTATCACTGGACCATTTTATCTGCTAAACGGCCCTCCAAGGACCGTTTGTGTGGTGGGACGGTCCAATAGAGATCGTTTCCTTTTGTTGTGGACCAAGAATCCTTCTACTCTAAACGGCCCCCCGTGGATCATCTTCCTTTGGTAAACGGCCCATTCAGGACCGTCCTTGTCATCTTGCGGCCCGTGCAGGACCATTTTCATCCTTTGACATTGGGCTTTGTCCCTCTGGCCCAGTATCAACTGTTGCGGTCCCTCTATAGACCATTTTTTCCTTGTTGTGGCCCATGTATGACCACAACTTATCCAAAAGCTTGTTTTTCTTCGTGTTCTCTTGTGCACCATGGTAGTCGGGCCTGTTGACACCCGTTTATGCCAATAAGTTGAGTCGTTCCTCTTACTCCCATTTGTTGATGCCTCGAGTTGTCTGTCACTCGCCAGGGCTGTTTTCAGGCATGTTTTGGACCAGTTTTATGGGTTGCCTCCCTCCTTGGTTAGGTCCAAGTTGATACATGGCTTAACGGACCTTGGTTCTGGTTGATTGGGCTTTTCTATAAGTTTTCAAGCGTCCATGTGCATGTACGGTTTCTCACTGGCCGCTCAATCCATGTGCGGTTGAATGTGGACCGTTCATATATTTTGGAATATTTTAGTTAATTTTCTAAATTTCCACCGACAAGCTTTTATGCGGCCCTCTCCTAGCCGTTCAACTTGATGAACGGACTGATGGTGACCGCTCATTTCTCCAGAGTCCTAAACGTCACTGGCTTTCAAAATAATTATCTAATTATCTTATTTATTTTGATTTTCCACCGACAGGACTAGAACGGTTTGTCTTTGGCCGCTCTTCGTTTGAACGGTCTCATCTGAGCCGTTTATCTCTGAGAGTCCAACGGCGAATGTTTCGGTCAGTTTAACGGATAATTTGGATTATTGATGATTTATTTTGAATTTCCATCGACAGGGTTGGATGGCCAGTAGATGGCCGCCCATCCAGTTGAGCGGTCTATCGTAAGACCGTTCATCCCGTCGATTGTTGAATTTTAACAGATTTTATCCCTTTTATCCGTGGTTAAACCCTCAACTTGGTCTTCGATTTTCTCCGTGGATTCTCAACCAAATCGGATGAGATTTGATCCTAATGAAAGCTGAGGATATTATCTTCACTTTATCTTTTGATATCTCGGATTAATATCCATTGGAAACCCTAATTTCGAGCTAGGCTTTCTAGGCTCTATAAATAGACCCTAAAGGTCGGGCTTGAAATGGGGGGAGATTTTTTTTGGTCGACGGTGAAGCCCTGCTGTACTCTTGAGCGACCTAGCACCAAGGAGGGAGGCTTTCTACGTCCATACAAGCCTCCGGTTCAGGGAGTAGTCGAGTCTTGAGTCTTTTATGTTTGGTTAATTTCGTCACTTTTCATTGCTTGCATTGCTTTCTCTCTACGTTCTTCTTCATTCTCATCACCATGCACACATCCACCTGCGTTTTTGCCACCCTAGGGGTTTAAAATCCCCCATGTATCCCCCTTTTCACTTAGTCACGTTCATTCCTTGTTATTTTGACATATACTACATCATTCAATTCTAATCTAGGTTGTTTCTGTGTGTTTTTACAGGTCAGCAATCCTTAGCACGAGGCCCATCCCCTCTGGCCGACTGGAGAGGGTGGAGGTTGGACCCCTTTGGACTTCTGGCTCGGTGGTCTTGCGCGGTTCTACACGGTCCGTTCAAGAAGACGTGCGGCGCAGGCTGGGCCGTCCATCTTCTTCCTGTGGTCGCTATAGAGCCGTTCAACTCCCAGAAGTCCTTCATCCCGCATCTTCTACAGCGTCCTTAGTCGGTCTATCGTAAGACCGTACATCCTATAGGCAGTTCTCCATAAACCATTCATCGTCCCAGCGCTGTAGTCAAGCGAGTGTCTCTCCCTCTTTCCAAAGCACGGCGTGTTCATCATGTTCGGCGCTTTGGTGGCGATCATGGTTTGTTACACTTCCCTTCTTCCTCTGCCTTTACTTGTTCCTCTTGTGGAGGTGGTAGGATAGACGTTCGGGAAGACATTTAGAAGAAACGTATTCAGGAGAAGAAAATATATCTACACCCTTCTTTTGTGGCGATCACGGTGGGACATCTAGTGCCCATCACTTTGTTCATGGTTTCTTGCGATCTTGGTGTGTATATTCATGTTTAGATAGCATTTCATATCTTCATATTGTTCATCTTGTTTGCATCCATCTCGATATGTTTGCTTGTGTTCAGTATATCTTGATTTGCTAGTTTTAGACTAGAAAATGCATGCACTCCGGTGCACATAGGATCATGCATATTTACATATTGTAGTTGCATTCCCCTCGGTAAGTGACCCTCTCGCTCCCATATTCCTTGGGCTCGACTAGGTGATCTTATCCGGGACCTCCATAAGTCCCCGCGAGCCGTGGATTCCCACACGGACGCCGGGCCGGTTGTACCTTTCCACCCCTTAGGCTTACATTTGCATACGTTGTGAAGGAGTTAACCCTAGTCAACCCAAAGTTTGGACCTTATTCCCTATAGGATACCTATCTTGAGGGAATTAATCTTAATTTAAAGACATTTACAGGCCCACCAAAACTTTGACAATAAAATATTTCCCATCATATTAACTTGGTTGACTTGGGTGAAATCCTGCATATTGTTTGTGTTGTTTGGGCTTGTCCAAGCCCATTTGTGTCATTTTGTGTTGCATTCCCACTATCCATATAGGTTTTGTCATTAGGCCCACTTAGGCTAATCCATTCTGTGTGTCCATTTGTCTAGTCACATTGTCCAGGGTCCCTTTTTTCCCTTTACAATATTGAGTCAGCCCCCTCTCTGATTCTCGAGCCCTCTTACTTCCCTCATTGTATTCCCTTGATTTTTCCTGTATAAAGTCTTCATTTTCCTTCATGGAGCACCATTTTTCTCCTGTATATTACCCTTCTTCATCCCAATCTTCCTATTCCCGCGTGGATTCCTCTTTCCACGCTGGCCCATCTCCTCGTGGCCCTTCTGACTCACAAGCGAATCTCATGGCCCACTCATCACCTCTTGTTAGCCAAATGGACCCGGTCCAGGCCCAAAAACTCACTATTGATCACCTTAATGGGCCTCATTCTCATAACGGGCCTCATTCATCTAATGGGCCTTATTCCTTTAATGGGTACCATTCTCCTAGCGGGCCTTATCCCTTCAATGGGCCTCATCCTTCTAACGGGCCTCCATCTTCTACTCTTAATGGACCCCATTTCTTTAGCGGGCCTTCTTATTCTCCTAATGGGCCCACTTCTTTTAATGGGACTGCTCCTCCTACCCGTGTTACTGCTGGCCCAATCGGTCCTTATTCTCATGTTCATGATTTTTCTAGGAACATGTATCCTGCCACTCCTGGAATGGGCTTCCCTTCTTCTCAATCCGGATCCCTTTATCCAGCCCAATACCATAATTCTGGTCCAAATTCACACTCTCTTGCTCAGGCTGGCTTGTATTCTTCTCGATCTCTCCCCATTGAGGAGATGATTGCTCAAGCCCAACGCCAGCTTGATGAACTTCAGCACCGAATTGATTCCCAATCCTCTTTGAGTGTTCCGTTTGCATTCCAAGGTCTTCAGCTTCCACCGCGTTCATAAATTCTCGCATATCGCCGCTATGGTGGAGCCGGTGACCCCTATGTGCACTTGAAGGAGTTTCTTTGTGAGTCGGCCCAATTCCGACATGACCAACGCTTGATGGCTTATTTATTTGGCCTATCTTTAGAGGGCTCGGCCAAGGATTGGTTCTTCACATTGCCGCAGGAGCAGATGATGAATTTTTAAGCCATTCAAGCAAGATTTATTTAGCAATACCGAGACCAGGTGGGGCCTAGATATTCTATGGTTGATCTGGCCCAGGAGAAGATGAAGCCCGGCGAGGAATTCTCCATGTTTGCCGACCGCTGGCGTCGCCTAGTCGCGCAAGTCCCGGGGTATATTCCAGAGGGCGAGCAGATCAAGATGGTTATTTCTAATGCAACGCCCAAGCTCAGGTGTATCTTAGCCCTGAACGATATCACATCCTGGCAACAACTTTACAATCGAGCCCGCTTCGTTAGCCAACAACTCCTAGTTTCCTTTGACCATGAGCCTCCTCCGCCGTCACCTTCTACATACACTTTCCCTCCGCCCTCCACCGCAAGTCATCCCTCCACTACATATCCCTCCACGAGTCAGCCTTCCGCTCCCCCACACCCCTATGCCTCCATGTGCTCCACATCACATCCCTCCACGAGTCGGCCTTCCGCTATTTCATCTCACCACACCCCTCTACCTCCGGTCAAGGAAGCACTACACCCAGAGCAGGTAGATGTCGTCCATTACATTCCCACTCCCTCCACGCAGCCACATCATTCTAGCCCTCCGCCTTTGCCTACACAGTCCCCCTTGACTACGCAACCCCCGCTACCACCTCCATTACCTTTCACACCCCTCGGCATCCACCTTGCCCGAAACGGGCTTCTCACTCTTCATTGGCGGAATCTCTTATAGACGTTTTCAAGGCTTTGGCGGCCACCCATGCATTGCAGCTCCCTCCGGTTATGCCTTGCCGACCCACGGTCGGGAATTTGCTCCTGTTCTGTGAATTCCATCGTCAACAGGGGCATGTGGTCGAGAATTGCCCCGAGTTCCGGGAACCTGTTTACAGTTTGGAAGATAAGAAGATGATTGATTGGGCTATCATGCTCCAAGTTATTTCAGATCTCAGCAGCAAGCAGCAGCAGCAAGCCGTGCCGCCTAGGCAACCGTCTCCACTTCAAGACCAGGGGCACCCTGGTGTTTCTCTAGTTGATAAGGTACCTGCTCCGTTACCCACTTCTTCCTCTATCCCATCTCCTCCACCACCTTTACCTACTTCAGCCTCTGCTCGGGCAACTTCCCCTTCACCCGCCGTTTCTGCCACCACACCTATTCCCAACGCCTCTCGACGTGTTGTAAAGATACGCCGAAGAGCGCCACCACCCGCCACTTCCTCCATTACACCCCTACCTTCTTCTCCTCCTTCTTCCCTTTCACCATCTCCATCAACCATATCACCCCCTTTGCCACAACCTTCTCCACCCCCACCTTCGCCGCCTCCATTGGCCACATCTCCATCATCACCTTCTCCATTATCCCCATTACCGTCACCACTGTCTTCATCACCAACCCTTGTAATAATCCCTGTTCCGTCACCTTCACCGATGCCACTTCTTTCGCCATCATCCTCTCAGTCCGAGCGGGCCGTCCCTAAAACCATACCTCCACTTTTGCCTTTACCTCCACCCATGCCCATCATCATCAGTATTTCCCCATCGCTTGCACCATCGCCACCCGCGCCCTTCAAACCTCTTCCTTGTAACCTCCCTCTGCCACTTCCCACTTCAGGAAGCAAGTACACACTACCTTTGGTGCCCCTCGGGTCTAGTCCCCAGGGAGATAAAGAGCCGAGCCAGGCTTTGATTATGCATTACAAGCTTCAAGATTTCAATTGCCGCATGCCGGTCCAAGTCCTGGTTCCTGGCCATTTTAGGGGTAATGAGCCTGCATTTACTACGAGAATGGTTGCAAAGAAGAGTTCCCTTGTGTTGGTGCCAGTTTCTTCAAAGGCAAAGCTGGTAGCAATCTCTTTGCTTGCCGGGAAGTTCATCATTAATGATGTTATTACCTCGCGCTCGATTGCTGTTCAGTTCACTGGTTGAGAGGGGTTCTCTACTCAGATTATGCTAACACATACGGCCGCCCGGAGCCTGATGGATTCCCTATTCAAGGGGCAATTGACCGCATCTTTTGCACTTTCCAAGGACATTCTGCACTTTCTGTGCAACTTCCCTCAATTTATTAGCATGACGGCCACGTCAACGCCGCGCATCACCCTCCCTCAGTTCCTTCCTGCGCTTTTAGTAAGGGAGTTGTGCTTCATGCCCGATTGCCGAGTGGAGTGGCCGAATCTTAAGTTTCTAGTGCCGAATGACAAAACTCCACTGTTTCCTGATGTTCATCCCAAGGAGTTAACTATTCTGGAATGTCCTTCTAAGGTCAGCACCGCGCAGCTAGGGGCAACCGCCCCGATGAAATTGCATGTTCACAGTCGGGCCAGGCCGTCTGTCAGATGGACTCGTTATTTGAGAAAGTATTGCAAGACAAGAAGCCTGAAGGTCCGAGCCCACGCCAGGTGGCGTTGTTTCAAGAAGATTGCGGCTAAGAAGAGGCGACGATGTAAGTTCAAGGGCCGTCAGTTGTGCACTCGGGGGTCCACTTCCTCCTCTCTTTCTTCCGTCCATTCGTCTTTTCTATTGCTCAGTTCTTATCCTTGGGTGGTGTACCTTCCACCACCTGACTATGTTTCCACCATCTTCTCCTATCCTTACCATTCTAGGCATCGGCCTATGTCCTCCTCTTCCCCTGAGCCAGGGGCATCCTCTTGTAATTTTCCTCCCCGGGTACGCCCGGATTTCGCTTCTCATCCTTTTCCCCCGACCTTGTTGGGAATTCCTTACGCTCGTTCCCCGACCTTGTCGGGTGGTTTTTCTGATCCTTCCCCGACTTCGTCGGGTGGTTTCCATTTCTTTTTCCCGACATTGTCGGGTATTCATACATTCTCTTCCCCGCCTCTGTCGGGTGATCGCTATTCCTTTTCTCCGACCACGTCGGATGATCATTATCCGTATTCATTATCTTCACAGTTATCTTTTCATCGTCTTTCTGTTCTTTCTGTCTCACCCTTTCGGGGTTCTCACCCTTTTTCTTACTGTTTTCTAGGCTTTAGCCCGCCTTGATCTTAGTTAATCACTAGTTATTCTGTACTTGGTTCCTTGTTATCAGGGCCTCAGTGCCTTAACGAGGGAGTTCTAGCCCTCGTCTCTCTTCTTTTTTTATCCCTCCTTCGTCCAGTATGATGTCTGCCACTCCTCTATGTCAAGGAATCCAATCCTTTGCTCTCCTTTCATCCTTTATCCTGACAAGCAAGGAAAATAAAGTTCGTGCTCCTCAAAGCTTGATGATCGAAATCGCTTCAGGAGGCCGGTTTCCACGCCTTGGATCTGCAAAGGTATCTTTGATTTTGTGCCAGAACATGTAATCATTGTTGTTACTCTATTATTTCTGCACGCGCTTATAATGTTAGTTCCTTAAAACATGGTTGAGTAGCCTTAGGCTTTAGTTAGTTTGCTTAATCAGTCAAATAAAAATGAGTTCGCTTCTGCAGCATCCCTTAGGCTGGTGATAACTCTGTGTTAGGAGTCTAGTTTCTTTCCCTAATTGTTGAGGGTGACCTTTGAGTATGGATTTTTCACACACTTCACGGTAAACCATAGCCGGTCTCTCTAGTGCAACATCGTTGCTGCTTTGGCCATGCTTTGGGTATGCACGAAGGCCTTTTCTCTTCTCTGCTCGGCCAAGTGCAGGGGAAAAAGATAGATGGATGAGATGACCAACCTAGGCGCTCCCTAATACGAGAGAGGTCTCAAATAGGGGCAGTCTTGACCCTCAAAAGTAAGCTTTCATGCAATATCTGGCCAATAAGGGCTACCAAAATGAGAAAATAATTCAATGTAAAATTATGAATCAAAGACATGGCAAGAGTGGCAGTACAGTTCCCCGTGGGACGTCATGAGCCCGGTCGCATGCGTGCCTGATAAATATGGGTCTAAAAATCAAAGACAGAAAGCCCCGGCGTAACAGACCTACTCTTTGAGGGGTGGTGCCCTGAAAGGAATTCCAGTCCTGATGTCTCCCATCCTCATAAAGCTTGTCTCCAATTTTTCTTCTGCTTCTCCCTCTTAGGCTGGGTTGTATCCCGGGTATGGCCTTAGTAGGGGTACCGTTCTTTAGAGGCAGTTGGTTGTGGTAAGCCACCCTCGCATGCACGCCCTACTCAAGGGAAGTCTTTAATGAGAGGGGAGAGACGGCGAGCCTTGGCCAATAGTTCGAGCCTGTCTTTGGGTGCTGCGGATAGATATTGTCAAAAATCCAAAAAAATGAGATATTATCAAAAATCCAAAAATGAGATATTGTAAAAAATCCAAAAAGTGAGATATTGTCAAAAATCCAAAAAAATGAGATATTGTCAAAAAAAAATCCACAAAAATGAAATATTATTCAAAATCCAAAAAAAAAATCATAAATTTACAAGAAAAGCCCAAAAATGTGTCTTTTTATTTTCCTTTTCATGCATTCAGATTTATATTGAGAACGGATACGTAATCTGTTTGCTAAGTGTGCAGGTTGCGGGTACTCGAGCTTTCCTTACTCCATATTTTGTTTTATCTGTCTCCTGTTCACATCTTTGATCTGTTCTCTTCTTCAAACCACTCTCTCGATCTGTTCTGAAGCTCATGTCATTCTCAGCTTTTGTCTGCAATGATCATATCTTTATGAGAGGGTTTTGCATCACGATTGTGAACCTGGCGGTTCTACTTCATTCTGATCTCGAGTTTTGATTGAAGAACATGTTTTGTTTATGTCTCTTTATCCCACCGTGTCTTTGTCTCATGACTATGTCCCACTGTGTTGTCCCACACATGTTGTTTTGTTCCTCACCGCATGTTGTTAGTTGTCTTGCATGTCAACGGTCGTCTTTTCAGGTTCCGTGTGTTGTCCCAACCATGTGATATGTCACGTTCTTATCTCAACCATATGTTGTCCCGCCGATTATTGTCTTGTCACACCGTGTTCATGCATCCGTATTATCTGTTTATGACTTTGCCTATATGCTTATTTGTCTTGTTGTGTGGTTTCCATTAACCATGTTATGTCACGTTGTTCGTCGTTATGTTAATCGCTATGCTTATCTTGTTTGTCTTATTCATAAAAATCCATAAAAATCCAAAAAAGAAAATCCAAAAACTTGCCATTTCGCCTACACAGGTAAGTCAGGTATGGCCTTCTATCCTTGTCACCCTTATTGCATTATTATATGGTACTATGCTATATTATCTCTAGAACCAGTTGGTTATCTGCGTGTTCCAGGATCTGATGTTCCCCTTTAACAAAAATGATGATGATCTAGGTTCACGTGTTTAATCTTTGGATAGGCCGTTAGGTTGGGATATCATGGGGAGGATGGTTCTATCCTGCACGCCATGGTTGCGGATAGTATCTTGACTCTGATTTTCCCATCTTAGCCATATTATTCTCGAGTATTTTATAATTTAATCTTTCTTTGCATTTGTTTTAACGATTTCTTTTTATTTTAGCCCAACGTGCATCATACGCATCTTTTGAGCTTTCATGCCCCATGGTTTGCTTGAAGAATGTCCCATCAGTGATGGTTAGCTGTGCGTTCAGTGTTTTGGGTAAGAGGAACTAATTCCACTCTGAGTTGGAAGGTTCTCTTTGGTCGATTCGCTTGGTTTGGTTGATTGAGAGGTTCCCGTCTGGAGCTTTAGCATGTTTCCTTTACTTTTACTGCCTGCTTTTGGCCTCCTCATTGGACCGCGGGATTGTGTCTCCCATGAGGTTGGTGTTGTTGATTTATTTCATTTAGTTTAGTTCCTCCAGACTGGTGTCGCTTTTGGTTTAATCATTCCTTGTGTTTGGTTTAGAGTTTTCCGGAAGATTCCTGTCGCTTGTTGGTAAAAACAGGTGTCGTTTTACCTTAACGCCCGCTTTTTCGGTCCACTCCGTTGCATTTCCGCTTCATCTCCATGTTTCATGTCACTTTCGCTTCACCTCCGCTCGCTCCCTTGTAAAGAGGACGTTAAGGAGGGGCATCTGTTGACACCCGTTTTATGCCGATAAGTTGAGTCGTTCCTCTTACTCCCATTTGTTGATGTCTCGAGTTGTCCGTCACTCGCTAGGGCTGTTTTCAGGCATGTTTTGGGCCAATTTTATGGGTTGCCTCCCTCCTTGGTTAGGTCCAAGTTGATACAGGGCTTAATGGGCCTTGGTTCTGGTTGATTGGGCTTTTCTATAAGTTTTCAAACATCCATGTGCATGTACGGTTTCTCACTGGCCGCTCAATCCATGTGCGATTGATTGTGGACCGTTCATATATTTTGGAATATTTTAGTTAATTTTTTGAATTTCCACCGACAAGCTTTTATATGGCCCTCTCCTAGCCGTTCAACTTGAAGAATGGACTGATGGTGACCGCTCATTTCTCCAGAGTCCTAAACATCGCTGGCTTTCAGAATAACTATCTTATTATCTTATTTATTTTGATTTTCCACCAACAGGACTAGAACGGTTTGTCTTTGGCCGCTCTTCGTTTGAACGGTCTCATCTGAGCCGTTTATCTCTGAGAGTCCAACGGCGAATGTTTCGGTCAGTTCAACGGATAATTTGGATTATTGATGATTTATTTTGAATTTCCACCGACAGGGTTGGACGGCCAGTAGATGGCCGCCCATCCAGTTGAGCGGTCTATCGTAAGACTGTTCATCTCGTCGATTGTTGAATTTTAATAGATTTTATCCCTTTTATCCTTGGTTAAACCCTCAACTTGGTCTTTGATTTTCTCCGTAGATTCTCAACCAAATCGGATGAGATTTGATCCTAACGAAAGCTGAGGATATTATCTTCACTTTATCTTTTGATATCTCGAATTAATATCCATTGGCAACCCTAATTTCGAGCTAGGCTTTCTAGGCTCTATAAATAGACCCTAAAGGCCGGGCTTGAAAGGGGGGGAGATTTTTTTTGGTCGACGGCGAAGCCCTGCCGCACTCTTGAGCGACCTAGCACCAAGGAGGGAGGCTTTCTACGTCCATACAACCTCCGGTTCAGGGAGTAGTCGAGTCTTGAGACTTTTATGTTTGGTTGATTTCGTCACTTTTCATTGCATGCATTGCTTTCTCTCTATGTTCTTCTTCATTCTCATCACCATGCACACATCCACCTGCATTTTTGCCACCCTAGGGGTTTAAAATCCCCCATGTATCCCCCTTTCCACTTAGTCACGTTCATTCCTTGTTATTTTACATATACTACAACATTCAGTTCTAATCTAGGTTGTTTCTGTGTGTTTTTACATTGCTTTTGCAGGTCAGCAATCCTTAGCACGAGGCCCATCCCCTCTTGCCGACTGGAGAGGGTGGAGGTTGGACCCCTTTGGACTTCTGGCTCGGTGGTCTTGCACGGTTCTACACGGTCCGTTCAAGAAGACGTGCGGCGCAGGCTGGGCCGTCCATCTTCTTCCTGCGGTCGCTACAGAGCCGTTCAACTCCCAGAAGTCCTTCATCCCGCATCTTCTGCAGCGTCCTTAGGCGGTCTATCGTAAGACCGTACATCCTGAAGAGGTGAAATCTCGCGTTGTGTCCTGAGCGGGCTGTGGATCACCAGAAGATGAACTGCAAGATAGGGAAACGTATCAGAGGGCCCAGGGGGTCTCCCTGGGAAAAAACCCTCCGATGGTTAAGTCAGTAGAGCTGTGGTCGAAGCAGTAATGGGGAGGAGAAAAACTAGTGCGCGAGATTCCTCTCCACCAGAGGGTGAAGCGGATTGCTCAGGAGTTTGGGTGTATGAGTACCTTAATGGCCCTTCTCTTCCACCGGAGGGTATCCCTGGTTTAAATAGTGCGCTGCCTTCAGGAGTCCTACAAGCTGAGGGGTCTCCGGCGGGAGTTACGTCCTCAACGTGGGCTTTCATGGCCTTATCGTGGGAACATTATCGCCTCAAAGTCCGGCAGCTTCTTGATTCCCCTGTCCGTTGGGGACTCTTAACGGCAGCACGAACGGATAATATCTGGTCTGGCCGAGCTTCTGAAACGCCAGCCCTGTTCGGGCGATGAGCATAGCTCGGTGAAAGAGGGGTCGGATAGGTCGGCGAATGCCTGTCTCTCCTAGGCAGGGAAACGGCTTGGGCCGGACCTTCCTTATGACCTGACCATCACTCAGGCCCTCCGAGCCTAGGGGCCGCCGGGGAGAGTTGGTTCCTCGAGTGTTTGTTCATTGGGCTTTTCTTTCCTGAGTGGGCCCTGTGGGCTGTCACTCAGGTGAGCTTGCCTCGTTGGACCCTGTTGGGTCTTGTTGGGCTGCTCTTTGGGTGGGCTACAGAAATCCCCCTCTCCACTTGTCCCCCTCCTACTCCCGAGCCATGGAGGCTCGGTCGAGTAGCTTTTGAGGCTTTGGACCGGCGTGGCTCAGGTGGGTGGAATTCTGTTGGCGTTATGGAGCCACGTGTAGTGGTCGCCTGGGCCCGTAATGATGATCCTGATGGATTTGAAACGAGGGGCCCCCCCTTTTCTCGGAGCACGGAACGACACGCCGCCTTCCTCCAGGGTTTTATAGGCGTTGGGCGCTGTTCGTCGTTCTAGGCTTCTCAGGGTTTTAGGCTTTCCTTAGTTTCTTTGCTTCTAGGGCTCCTTGATGCGCCGTGAGGGCACAGTGGAGACGCAAAGTCTTGCGGCGGCGTTTGAGGAGTTGGCGAGGATAACCGCGGAGGCGGTCCGGCAACTTCCTTCCCCCCCGGAGTCTTCGAGCTCGTGCGAGGGAGCATCTTCCAGCTCGATGGCGGATCTGCCTTTGGAAATCAGGCAGGTGAGGCGGGAGCCCGTCCCCAATTGCAGTGAGTTGGGGGAAGCCGAGGTGAGGAGGCTGGAGCATCATTTTCGCTTGCCTCTCAGGTACAGCTTTGCTGCTGCCGCCCCGTATGCGACGAGTCTGGACAGCCATACGGGGCACATTTGCACTTTTCTTCTGGCTTGGAAGAGTGGGTTCTGCCTTCCCTTCGAGCCTTTTGTACTTAAGCTTCTCGAGTTTTTCCGGTTGGCGCCTATTCAGTTGGTGGCCAACTCATATCTCCTTCTTTCCGCCTTTCAGATTCTCTGTCGTCAGCATGACATTTTTCCTTCCTTGGACCTCTTTCACTATTTTTTCGAGTTAAAAGCGCACCCGTCGGCGGGGAATGGCTTCTACTTTATCCAGGCGAGGAGGAACAGGAGTTGCATCTCACTCGCAGCGAAGGACTCCTCGCACAAGGGGTGGAAGACCCAATTCTTCTGGGTGAAGGCGGAGGCGACGGACGAGTTTTGGAGATGTCCGGTCTCGCCCAATTTTCATCCGAATCTTCCCCCTTGCCAGGAGGAGTTCCCTCCCCACGTGGAGCAGCAGGCCACTCGTCTGCTGGATAACCGCCAGTCGACCGAGGAGCTGGTGACGCCGGAGAACATCGAACGGTGCTTGCTTACGCGGTTGACGTCGACAGGTACCGCTCTCAAGGCTCTTCTCCTGGGGTGGTAGTTACTTTCTTTCTCCTGACCGGGTCTTCTTCCTTTGTTGCAGACGTGAGGCGGGAACCTCTGGAGGAAGCTGCTGAGGTCATCGATCTGGGAGAAGATGACTCGGCGGCCGACGAACCAGATGCTTCTGCGGGTCGCGCCCAAGCCCGAGATAAGGGCAAGGGGGTGGCCCCCGGGGGATCTTCACGACCAACTGGTACGAAGGGCAAGGATCCCATGGCGGGAAAGTTGCGGGAGGCCACGAAGGCCAGGAAACGGGCCAAGAAGACAGGTCTTCCTTCTACCGCCGGGGGTGACTCCGGCTCGGCGGCGCTCCCCTCTCGGGGGCAAGATGGGGCTGACCTCTCGGGGCCAGCTCCCCTACCTGCCATGCAAGAGGGGGCCGAGGAGACCGGGGGCCCTTCAGAGGGCGGCGATGGGTCGGCTCTCCCCTCCACGGGGGTAGAGGGGGCCGATGTTGAAGTAGTTGACGCCGAGACCGGGGGATCGGTCGGAGGCGGTGATGTCTCGGTCGGCGAGGTGCGGGCCGAGACAGGCAGGGTTGGGGGTTTGCCCGCGAGGGCGTTGCAGCCCCAAGTGCTTGAAGTTCCCGGTGCGGTCGGTCCCGCGGCGCCGGTCGAGGTTGGGGGTTCGCCCGGGGAGGCGTCGCAACCCCAACCGACCGTGGCGCGCGAGGCGGTCGGTTCCGTCGCTCGAGGAGAGCCTTCTGGCGGGGTGCCCCGGGCGGAGTGGTCCCCTCTGCCGGAGCCCTTAGAAAGGCTCGGTATTACGGGCGACCTGTATCGGGTCTACCGATCGATCGCTACAAGGACGAAGGGGGGAGAAAGGCGCAATACCCCCCCCCTCGGGATCCTTGATGTTCTGATGGAGGGCGGCCTGGTCATAGCTCGGTCGGCGGCTTTGATGTCGGAGGCTCACGCCCGGACGGAGGCGGAGCGGTCGAACCTTGCCTGGACCCTTGGGGGATGCGAGAGGAAACTGGCCCGACTCAAGAGGGAGCATGAGGGGCTCCGGCAGGAGTTTTCCGCGTTCCTGGAGGTGGCGCGGGCGAGCCGACTGGAAGCCGGGGTGCTGACCGAACAGCTCGCCAAGACCCGAGAGTCTCTTGAGAGGACAAGCCGATCCCTGGAGGAGGAGCGTCTGCGTAGCCTCGAGCTAGACAATCGCTGGGAGCTCGAACGCGCCGAGCTGCTAGATCGGGCGGAGGCATCGGAGCGCCTCCGCTCTGAGGCTGAGGTGGACCGGGCCCGGGTGGAGGAGCGTGTGGCTGAGGCGGAGCGGGCTCGGGTCGAGCTCATCGGAAGGGCGGGGCAGATCGAGGCGGAGGCGATCGAGCGTTATAGGAGCTTGGATGCTTACTCGGCCGACCTGGTGGAAGCCGCCCTACCCTACTACGAGGTAGCACTTCGTCGGGGCGCTCGAAAGGGGTTCAAGCAGGGCTATCGCCGGGTGGCAAACTACGCCGACGAGCAAAACTCCGCGATCGAGTTCCCCTTTGGCCAGTGTTATGACTCGGATGAGTCGGTTTCTAGCTCCTCATCGTCAGTCGGGGAAGATTCGGAGGGGTCGCCTCCATCGGGGTCACCGGCTCCGGACGTTTCAGGAGGGCTCACGACCGAGACAGTTCTCGCACAAGCGAGGTCAGTGTTTGAGCCGACCGTCACCGAAGGTGCCGGGGATGATGCGTCCCCTTCCGCCGTTCTCGAGCGTCCAAGTGGGCCCGAGGCCTGATGTATTTTGCCTTGTTTCGCCTCTTTCCCTTTTTGTCTCTCTTTCCTCTTTTAGGGAGTTCCCTCTTTATGAGATAATAAATGGCTTACTTGTTCGATCGCTGTCCTTGCTGTGATTTGGTTGGCGTGTCTGAAGTAGTTGGCAAGTGCCGATATGTCCTGCGCGATTTTCGCACGCTGTTTTGGTAGGCTTCTAACGGGGCGTCCTTCCGTTCCCTCATGCTTTGAATGTCAGGCCACTTCGTGAATCCCGCTAGGGCGGGAAACGAGGAGTTGGAGGTGACTGTTCAGGGGAGAAATCCTTTGGCGTGTTTCCGAGGGGGGGGGTCATTTAAGGCGTGTAGCCTCTTTTGGCCTATAAGAAGGACCGAAAGGCGCCCTTTCCTCTTTACTACTTGGGATTTTCTCTAACAGTCTTTCCTCACTCCTTCCTCTTCACTCTGCATTGTGCCCTTGCATTCGGAGCATGGAGGATCCTTCGGAGGGCGTCGCCACCGACGACGGGGAGCGGAGGGCTCTTGCCGTCCCAGCTTGTTGGACGGGTCGCACGGTCGCCGCGCGAGTTCGAGACGGGTCCGACGGTCGACGCGCGGATCTGGAGAGGGCTTCGACGTGTGAAGGCACGGTTCTTGCCCTTTCTCAGTTCCGGCGTGGCTTCCGGGCGGGCGCCGAGGCGGAGGACGGATGGGGGCATCAGGGAAGCCTGCCGCCACTCCCCTCTGTGTGAGGGGAGGAGGCGACTCCAGCTCCCTCCTAACCTCTCCCAGTAGCCTCTTTTTCCCTCTTTTGTTCTTCATTTCTTTCACTCTTCGGGGGCTGCTTGCTCTCTCCTTCCTTCCAAGGAGTTGGCAGATTGGAAGAGGGGAGGCCTTCACGGCGCTCCTTTTTCCTAGTTGTTGCCAACTTGGGAGGTAGCCTTCCTCGACGTTTAAAGGTGGCCTCCCTCCTGCAGTCCCTCTGTCACCTTTGTCATGGGCCACCCGAGCCAACTGGCTCGACCACCTTTTGTCCTAGCCAGTTTCCGCACGAGGCAGAGTCAGTGGCTGGACGCGAGGAGATCAAGACCGAGTCAGTCGAGCGATGACCCCTTGAAGCGATGTTAGACGGATTTTTACTTTTTGCTATGTGATGTACTGGCATTTGCCTATCTGATGTACCAATGGTTTGGAATGAAAAGAAAAGGGATTTATTCCGTCCATCTTGCTGTACAATTTCAAAAATAGAACTTGCATAGTGCGGCTACGTTCCATGTCCGAGGAATAGGTTCCCCTTCCATTGTCGCTAACCTGTACGCACCTTTTCCGAGCGTCTCGACCACTCGGTAGGGGCCTTCCCAGTTAGGGGATAGCTTGCCCGCCACCTCTAGTGGTCGAGAGGCTTCGGCCTTCCTAAGGACGAAGTCCCCCGGTTGCAAACGTCTGTCTCGGACCTTGGCATTGTAGTATCGAGTGAGGCGGCGCTGGTACTCCGTTGCTCGGACGTTCGCGATCTCTCGGAGTTCATCTGCCAGGTTGAGGTTCTCGAGCAACTTTTGCCCGTTTGCCTCGGGTGAGAAGCTGATCACTCGGAGAGACGGATTGGCGATCTCCAATGGAACGACGGCTTCGGTGCCATATACCAACTGAAAAGGGCTTTCACCGATTGCCGTCCTGGGGGTCGTTCGGTGCGACCATAGTACGCTAGGCAATTCCTCGAGCCAGCTACCCTTAGCCTTGCCGAGTCTAGTTTTTATGCCTTTCAAGATAGTCTTGTTGGCATTTTCAACCAACCCGTTGGCCTGAGGGTGGGCGACCGAAGTGAAGTGGTTGCGAATATTTAGGTCGGCGCATCTATCTCAGAAATACCGAGAGTCGAATTGCCGACCGTTATCGCTTACTATCACTCGGGGGATGCCAAAGCGACAAATGATCGATTTCCAAAAAAAGCCCCAAACGACTGTCTCGGTGATCCTTGCCGTAGCCTCGGCCTCGATCCACTTGGTGAAGTAGTCGATGGCGACGATGATGAACTTCTTCTGGGACTGGGCCATTAGGAATGGCCCAAGGATATCGATTCCCCACCGAGCGAAAGGGTAAGGCTCGGCTAGGGTGACAAGTTCCGTGGCCGGCCGATGGACCAAGTGGTCGAACCGCTGGCATCGGTCGCATTGTTGAACATAGGTCGAGCAGTCGCGCTGCAGGGTGGGCCACTAGTACCCCTGTCATAACAGGATTCTGGCCAGTGACCTTGCCCTTGAGTGCGCTCCGCACAGGCCTTCATGAATCTCTTGGATGGCTCGGCTTGCTTCGTCAGGATCGAGGCACTTCAGGAGGGGACCGGAGAACGATCTTCGGTAGAGAGTGTTGTCGAGGACGACGAAGCACCGAGCTTGATACTTCATTCAGCGGGCTTCCCGAGGGTTGGAGGGCTCTTGGGAGTCCTGTAGCCAGGACAGGTAGGGGGAGCGCCAGTCGCTTGGAGTGGTCGAGTCAACAGCGAGGAGCTCCGTGTCGATGCTCGGGCGCTCTAGCTCTTCTAGGAGGACCGATCGTGTACCTTCCGGGTCTTGGGAGGAGGCCAATCGAGAGAGGGCGTCCACCCGAGAGTTTTTCTCCCGAGCTATCCGGACTACCCCAAATTCCTCGAACTGTTGGGCCAGGCTCCGGACCAACTGAAGGTATTTGATCATGGGTGCCTCCCGAGCCTCATACTCACCGTTGACCTGACCTGCGACTAGTTGAGAGTCGGTGTGGATCCTGACTCGCTCGACCCCCAGCCGTCGGGCCATGCGTGCTCCCAAGATAAGGGCCTCGTACTCGGAAGCATTGTTGGATGCCTGAAAGTTGAATTTCAAGGCGTACTGTAGCTCTATCCCTTCGGGGGACCTCAGGAGTATCCCCGCACCGCTGCCTGCCGAATTGGACGATCCATCGACGAACAGTTCCCAGGTTGGCCCGATCGTGGTCGGAGGCCTGTCTTCGACCGGGATGGTGCTTTCGGCGATGAAGTCGGCGAGCACTTGGTCTTTGATTGCTGATCGTGGCCGGTACGAGATGTCGTAGGCCCCGAGCATAATGGCCCATTTGACGAGTCGCCCTGAGGCCTCGGGGTGGGCCAGAATCTTCTTCAACGGCTCGTCGGTTAGCACAGTGATGAGGTGCCCCTGGAAGTAGGGTCGGAGGCACCTTGCAGAGGTAACCAACGCTAGCACGAGTTTCTCGGTTGCGGGATACCTCCGTTCGGCCTCACTGAGCACCTTGCTGGTGTAGTAGACCGGTCTTTCGATGCCCGAGTCATTTCTGACTAGGACCGAGCTGACTGTGGATGGCGTCGCCGAGAGGTAGAGCAGCAAGACTTCGCCTGGGACGGGCTTGGAGAGCACCGGTGGTGATGCCAGGAACTTCTTTAGCTCGGCGAATGCTGTCTGGCACTCCTCATCCCATGCGAACGTAGCAGATGCTAGCTTGGGTCCCCTCATCAGTTTGAAGAAGGGCAAGCATCGTTCGGCCGCACGGGACAGGAAACGGCTGAGAGCGGCGACACGCCCTGTCAGACGCTGGACGTCTTTAACGCACGTGGGCGGGCGCATGTCCAGGATGGCCTAGACTTGTCGGAGTTGGCTTCGATACCGCGCTGAGTGACCAGGAAACCCAGGAACTTCCCGGATTTTACTCCAAAGGCGCACTTAGCGGGGTTGAGCTTCATGTTGTACTTCAGCAGGGTGCCGAAGGTTTCGGCAAGGTCGGTGAAGTGGTCTTGGGCCTTGGGGGTCTTGACGAGCATGTCGTCGATGTAAGCCTCGACGTTCCGACCTAGCTGTCCCTCGAACATGTGATTTACCAGTCGCTGATATGTGGCTCCGGCGTTCTTCAACCCGAAGGGCATCCGGGTGTAGAAGTACACGCCGCAGTCGGTGATGAAGGCGGTCTTCTCGACGTCTTCTGGACTCATCCTAATCTGGTGATAACCCGAATAGGCATCCAGGAAACTGAGTATCTCGTTGCCCGAGGTTGAATCAACCAATTGGTCGATGCTCGGTAGCGGGTAGCAGTCCTTGAGGGTAGCCTTATTCAGATCGGTGAAGTCCACGCACATTCGCCATTTGCCTGTGGTTTTTGGCACCAGGACGACATGGGCTAGCCACGTAGGGTACTGTAGACACGCTATTCCTGACGTCTCCTGAGAAAGTCTCATATCACTATACAACGCCCCGCGACGGCTTACGCGTTTTGAATCACTTGAGTGCTTCCTTTTCTTGAGTCTTCTTCCGACCTTTTCGGCATCCGAAATCGTCTCGTCACGGCATTCGGACGGCATCAACACCAGTTAGACGCATCAGGAGGTTCCGAAACCAAGAAGGGTGTCTGCCGGGCAGCCGCCAACACCTTGTCCGAGGATCCGGGTGGGTCTTTTTGGGGGCGTCCAGGCCCCTGGATGCCCCCATTCTTTTAATTTCTTTTTCAAAACCCAAAGCCAAATAAAAATAATATATTAATGGAGGCGTCCAGGCCCCTGGACGCCTCCATAAAAACAAAAATATAAAAAATTAAAATGCCAGCTTTGGCATAGAAAAATAAAATAAAAATAAAAATATATTTTATTGGAGGCGTCCAGGACCCTGGACGCCTCCATCAACTCCCTCACGGGCGCCGCCCACCGAACGACGGTTTGTCGTGTGTGAAAAAATCCAAATTGTGGAGACGTCCAGGCAGCTGGACGTGCCCATTTCAAAATCACGAGGCACCGCTCACAAAACCACGCGTTGTGCCAAACCGCGTGCGGCCGTCGGTGGGGTTCGGTGGACCTGTTTGAGGCGTTCGGGGCCCTGGACGCCTCCACAAAAATATTCAGAAAAAATAAATAAAAATAGACTAAAATATTAGTTCGGCCCTGATGGAGGTGTCCAGGGTCCTGGACGCCTCCACCCTCTGGAGCCCTATAAATAGAGGACCACCCCCTCAGTTCTGAGGGAGCTTCTAAGAGATCCGATAGGCTGCCGGAGCCCAGAGGCTACTGGAGTCATTTCTAACCCGTGGGGTCTTTTGTAGGTGGAAGTTCTGCCGGCTTCTCGGGTGCCCACGCTCGCGAGAGGAAGGTCGTCTTCATCCACCGCGCTTCCACGTCGTCCCCACGCTGCCGGAGCTCCGCCGGATTTCACCATCGGCTCCTCCAATAAGCCTTTTCTTCCCCTTTTTCTCCATAGTTCTTTACATTCATCATACTGCATCCTCTATCTCCCTACATAAGGGCGCCGTCTCTTGCATACTTCTTGCATTCATCATCGCATTTTCCTCCTACTCGAGTCCGAGAGGGGTTTAAAACCACACCAACCAGGTGTGTGTCAGGTCATGATCTCGTTACTTTTATTGCAAGGAATTGTTACTACACTACCATTTTCTAATTCCGTTCATTATTGTCTACTGTTTTGCAAGGGTAACCAAGGAAAGCCCTCTCCGTCGACTGGCCGAAGGGGGAGGAAGAAGCAACCCGCCATCTCCCGCTCTTGAGGTAGGCGCGATCACTTTCTTTATTTTGGGGTCTTTTGACCCCTGGTGATCACATCTTGTTCTCGAGGCCGCGGCGAGTCACTTCCCCAATGGCCGTTTAAATTCCCGTTCTTATATGTTATATTCTTATCTATTCATGTTCTCGAGGCCGCGGCGAGTCACTTCCCCAATGGCCGTTTAAATTCCCGTTCTTATATGTTATATCCTTATCTATTCATGTTCTCGAGGCTGCGGCGAGTCACTTCCCCAATGTAGACACGCCAAAATTGACGTTTTATTGATCAAATCTCATGTTATATATGACGCCCCAAGTGGACTTCAATATTCCTATAACATAAAGTTTTTTTCAATTTTTGTGAGTTTTTCTGCATTTTTCCTGCATTTTTGTGAATCACGACTTGACGAAGGGCGTTACTTTCTAAAGTAACGACCTGTCATGGGGCGTTTTCAAAGAAAGGACGACCGAAGTTGAGGGCGTCAATTCCTGGTATTATCCGTTAATTTCTGGAATTATCTATTTTCAAAATAAAAGGCATTTTGTGAGTAACGCCTTTCCTCAGGGCGTGTTTTGAAGAAACGCCGTTATCGCAGGCGTGTTATCTCAGTTTTTAAACAGAGGAAGTTTTTATTTCCAAAATTTAATCCAAGAAGAAACGGCCTTTCCTAGGTCGTGTTTCAAGAAACGTCTCTGTGCAGGTCGTCAATTCATAAATAGACGCCCTAGATCAAGGCGTGTTTTACTCCAGAGTCCTTCTTTTTTCCATCTTTCCCCCACAGTTCCCTACCGTCCTTAGGACTCTTACTCGATCTTGGTCCTACCCTGGATGCCTCATTATCCGTTCTTATCTTACCTTGTTTTGATCACATCCGATTGAACATTATATAAGAGGTTCCATATCGAGCATTAAAGAGGTTGAACGCCCTAAACCCAGAACATCGCGATTGCAAGCAGAGCCTTCTCCCTCTGTGCACTTTATCCTACTGCATCTTGGTGTCTTCTGCATCCGATCGGGCTTCATCCTGGTGTCCTCTGCATCCGTTCAACGTCTTCACAGTTTCCCTCCACTCTCGTCAGGGAGAGCAGGGCTATATTGTGCTTATTTTATTTGAGTTCAATCATTGTCATCATACCGTCAGTTTTCTTATTGCATTAAGCATTATCATATCCCTTCCCTAGTTCTCTGCTAGGGGTTTATAAAACAAAAGAGGTGCGCATGTTGATGTCTTTTCATCATTTTATGTTGGTTTTTTTTTGACTGATACTACTGCACTTTGGCTGATCCCCCTCTCTTTTGCTTGTTTTTCATTGTCTCTTTTTTACAAGGTAATCAATCAAGAAAACCCACTTCATCGGCCGGCCGATTGGAGTTGGAGGAGGAAATCCACATTCATCCCGCATCCCACTCTTCACCAGGTACACGCGATCTCATTTTCTTCTTATTGAGGTAAACCCTCTGGCGATCACAACTCCCCTTTAGCACCTCGTGCTATATTTTTTATCACATCTTATACATGTTGTTGTCATGTTATTTATTTTTCATTCCCAAAAGTGAGGATTTTTAATCCGATCTACAAATTGGCGATCACGGTGGGACTTCCACTGTTTTCTTTATTGATTACCATCTCCATTGGCACCCTCGTGTGCCCTTTCCCTTTGACACCCTCGTGTGTCCTTTCCCCTTAGGCACCCTCGCGTGCCCTTTCCCCTCGGTACCCTCGGTGCCCTTTCCCTTGTGCCCCTCGGGCACCCCCCATTGTGCACGCTGCACACTCCCGGATCAGTCAATTGCTGCTTAATAACGCCTTCAACAAGGGCGTCTTTTGATTTAACGCCCCTCACAGGGACGTGTTTTGATTAATTAACGCCCCCCTCCAGGGCGTGTGTTTATTGCACCTGCTGGCGTTTTGTTAGTATTTTTCTCGTCTGCCATTTAACGCCCCTCTCAGGGACGCGTTTCGTTGAGTAACGCCCACCTCCAGGGCGTCTTCTACCATAACTGCTGTCTGCTGCATGCTTATTATACTGTCTGTGGAATAACGCCCCTCTTCGAGGCGTTTCATTTCTTATCAACGCCTGTCATTAGGGCGTTTCTCTTTATCATAACTGCTGTCTGCTACATCCTTATCATATTGCCTGTGAATTAACGCCCCTCTCAGAGGCGTTTCATTTATTATCAGCACCTATCATCAGGGCGTTGTCTCTGAGTTTTGACGCCCTCCTTCGTAGGCGTCCTTTATTTAGAACGCCTCACCTCAAGGCGTGTTTTTCCTACCGTCTGTGAGCCCCTCACAGAATTTACGACAGCCACGCTGCCGTGTTTTAATTTGGTCACGACCTACCACAGGGCGTGTCTTTCCTCTTGCTGTGAACACGACCTTTCCAAGGGCGTGTCTTTACTGTTCTTTTTCACAGATTGGCTCTTATTCATTGCTGGGCATTTGTCTTGATATTACATTGCTGCTTGGATTGTCTTGATTTGTTGGCTTGGTTGAGAGACCTCCTCTCTCTATCCTAGGATCCACACACCCTTCTTGGAATCGGGACGACCCTCCATTGAGCATTCCGTCTCTTTGGACCGGAAATCCCTTTTCCAAGACCTCCGTAAGTCCCCGCACCCGTGGATTCCCTCACGGACGCCGGGCTGGTTGTACCCTCGAAGTACCTGGAGTTTAGAGAACCTATACGTTGTTAAAAGAGAGAAGAACTTAGTTGACCCGGAGGTTACACTCGGATCAAACTAGGTCTCATTTGGCAAAAGAGTGAACTTTCACAAATAATCCACCCTAAATTCAAACATCAAACATTAAAACCTTGCGTTTCTTGCCAACCTTGTTTGCATAAACATAGTTGGGTGATTTGATTGCCTTGTTTGGATTGAATATTTTGTGATAATTCCTTCATTAAACATCTTCTCTCTTAAGAATGAAACTCCGTTCAGGTAAAACCATCAACATGTCAGGCAACGGGTACTCTTATGATGATGAGAATGAGAACATATTTGGTCAATATGAGGACCCTCTCCAGGATTCTGTTTATTATGAGGGGAACTACCTTCCTCCTCACCCCCATTACTCACAAGTCCATGTGGTCGATACCACCATCCATGAGGCGGACCCTTCGTCTCAAGTTCCATCTTCCAACACTTCGGGGAACCCTTCCCCATCCATCAACGTCACAGATTTGATCCAAGCTCTCTCCCAGTTGGATGACTCCCAGCGGCAAGCCGTTCAGGCCGCTTTAAAGGGGAAATCCGTCCTTTCATCTTCCTCTAATCCCCCTCCGGCCGTGAGTGGCCATCAGATTGCTAATGACCAGGCGGTCTTGCATCCCCCCTCCTCTCGTCCACAAACGCCTACTGCGGCCATGCCGGCCCAGCAGGCGAGCTATTCAGCGGTTAGGCATCAATCCTTCCAACCTCCTCGGGTTCTACGAACGCCTATACCGCCTTCTTTTGCTCAGAATCAGGCCCCGGTCGAGCCCGATACCAACACTCTCTTGCTTCAGAAGCTAGCCAGCATGGAGGAGCAGCTCAAGAAGGTTACAGCAACTAAGAATGCTCCGAAATTTCTCTTCCTACGTTGCCGGTGTTTCATTTACCCCCTTCGGAGATGCCGCACTTTCGGCGATATAATGGGACCGGTAACCCATTCATTCATTTAAAGGATTTCCGATATGAGACTTCTTTCTGGCAAGACAATAAGGCCTCCCTGGCCTATTTATTCAGGAGATCTCTTGAGGGGCCAGCCCTCGAATGGTTTTATTCCCTGGAGCCAGCTGATGCCGGTGATTTTGATGTTATCCAAAGGAAATTCTTGCAAAAGTACAGAGACCGGGTGGGACCTTCCCTTTCTGTTACAGATCTGGTCGCTGAGAAAATGAAGCCCGAGGAAGACTTCATTGTATTTGCTGATAGGTGGCGGTCTATGGCCGAGAAATTGAAGGACACGTTGTCGGAACAAGAGCAAGTAAAAATGGTCATTTCTAATGCAACTCCTCAATTCCGGCATATTTTGGCCATGAATCGGCTGACAACTATGGAAGAGCTCTATGAAAGAGCCCGTTATATACAAACACAAATGAAGGATTCGCCCATCATGGGCATGTTTGAGCCGAAGCCTCGGCTGTTTAAAAAGAATACAAATGTCAACAGTGGGCCCACGACTGAGGGCACTGTCACAAACGAGCAGGTTGGCGTAGTTGGCCACCCCCACCACCAGTCAAACCCTCGACCTCCGCCACCTCCACAGCAAAACCCCCATTTTACCTCCGCTCCACAACGCCACTTCACACCCCAACCTTCTTTTGCTCCATCACCAAGCCAAGCGCCTCGCACCGACCCTCCAGCACCACCACAATACCATCAGGTCCCCCCACCCACCAACTATGGCCAACAACAACGGAGACCACCGCTTGGCCCCAAGAGGGCCCATTATCCACCACTCCCAGAGAGTCTCCCTGACATTTTTAATGCTT
Organism: Amorphophallus konjac; assembly: GCA_022559845.1. Classification (NCBI taxonomy): domain Eukaryota; kingdom Viridiplantae; phylum Streptophyta; class Magnoliopsida; order Alismatales; family Araceae; genus Amorphophallus; species Amorphophallus konjac. Next base: position 222,577,820 of record CM040118.1, read on the forward strand.
TGATGGCCGCCAACCTGCTCGTCCTACCAAAAGAAAGAACGGTGTGGCCCGACAATGTTGACACATCCCGTTACTGTGCATTTCACCGCGCCCCTGGTCACAACCTTGATCGTTGTTTCCATTTCAGAGATCATATTTATGATTTGAATGACCAGGGTGGCATTAATTGGGATGAAATGAGGCAAGTCATCGCCACCATGAAAGAGAGAAGGCCGCATCGGCAACAGCAAAATCAGCAACAACAGCAGCCAGCTCCACAGCAAGCTCAGCTACAGCAAGCTCCAGCACCCCAGCAGGATATGGGAATTGTCCGTAATCCATTGCCGGAGCACGCTCCTAATCAACACGTGAACCCTGTCACGTCTCTCTACGAGGTGGAGAGAGGGCAGGGATGGCACGAAGAAAACGCCTCTGTCGGGGCATTCCACCATGATCCAACCCAAAATCAAACTCCGCGTCTTTTGCGCGTTCCTCCTTCTCCTTCTAGTCTCCTATCGGGACGTTCTCTTTTACGCCCCGTCAACCCATCTACCACCACCAATTCCACGGCCTTGCCGGCTCGCTCTCTTCTTAACCGCTTACCACCACAGCAATCTACCATTCCACCTTCCACCACCAATCCCACATCCGCGCCCTCCAGACCACTCCTACTCCGCTCACCGCGAGCACCCGCTACTCCCTCTACCACTCCTACACCGGCAAGAGTTCCTCCACCATCAGTACAACCACCTTTTGTGCCACGATCTCTCCTTATTCCACCACCTGCCAATACTCCTCGCATTCGGATATCCCTCTCTTCTCCCACGCCTCCTGCGAGGGCACCTTCTTCAAATACTCCTCCCATGCCTCCCGCGGGGGCATCTTTATTAAACACCACTACTACGCCTCCTACGGGGGCGCCCCTTTCATTGAATTCCCCTTTGGTATCCCCTAGCAGGATCTCTGTTACCGACATTCCTTCGTCTTCTTCCAACCCTCCTCCCATTTCCGCCCCGACAGAGGCGCGTCAAGGCGTAGCGCCGCTCCGCAGTGGACGGATATTCCACCGTGTTTTCCCACAGAGAGAGCTAGAGCCCGTGCAGGGGCCACAAGAGCAAGAGCAGGAACGAGATTCAGTGCCGGGAACTCAGTATGATTTATTAAAGCACTTGGATCGCACTCCAGCCAGAATCTCCATTCTTGAATTAATCAAGAGGTCCACTACTCATCAGCTGGCCCTGAAGGAATACCTGCAGAAGGTCATGGTCAATGAGGACCTTCCAGTTGAACAGATAATTACAGTCTTAACCCCTGCCAGCAGTCAGCCGGCAATCACATTCCATGAACATGAGTTAGCACCTCTACCGGCGAGAAAATATGCCCTATGTATTACGGTTGATATCAACAAGGTGGCTGTTAAGCAGTGTTTGGTAGACACCGGTGCATCTATCAATGTGTTGCCTCCGAGCACTCTAAAATTATGCGGTATCCCTGAGAGCCAGATTCGGCCATCTACCATTACTGTCACAGCATATGACAATACAAAGAAACCCCCTCTGGGTATGATTACTCTCAAAGTCAGCTTGGGTCCAGCCACCATTACGGCAGATTTTCATATTCTGGATATGGACCCGACCTTTAATGGCATCCTGGGTCGCCCTTATATTCAGCAGCTTGATGCAGTGCCCTCTACAAACCATCAGTGCCTTAAGTTTCCGCACAAGGGCCGCATTATCAAGGTGACCAGCGTGCCGATCTTGCCAGAGGAGGACATTCATGTAGCTTCATCAGTTCCTTCTATATGGCCAGCCAACAAGCCGTTATTATCTGTGCTGGACATTCCCCACTCTCAGCCAATGCTATCTGAGACTGTCACCACCAGTTGCTATGACACCCCTGCCTTCCAAGGGGAAGAAGAAAAAGAAAAATATGATGAATACCCCCGGCTGGAACATTCTGATAAGAATGGGATATCAAGATGGCAAGGGCCTGGGCGCCAAACTCCAGGGCAAGATTAGGCCCATTAAGCCTCAAAAGGTGGTTGCACGAGGCGGCTTAGGCTACAAAGCACCGGGCAAGAATGAAGGAGAGCCGTGGGCTGTTATGACGTCCACCTTCAAGCCAGATCGCCAGCCGCTCACCTGGACTTTAAAGACACATTTTGTCACCGGTGGCGTTCAGAACAATGAACAGACTACCGTCATTACTTCATTGCTTGATTGTCAGGATGTGCACGCTAGACAGTTTGCTCGGCACATTGCCCCACTGGCCACTTACAAAGCCCTGGAGTCGTTAAGGCCAGATAAAAGAAGAAAAATGGGTGATCCGGAATGTGACTGGTACAGGTGGTTTGACATGAATGACATCACTTTCTCTTTAAGCCGCCTGTTCATGCCGACAGATCCGGAATGGCCTCCGCTGATTCAAGAACTGATTGAAATGCCTACCGCAATCACAGATAAAAGGCAGATGTTAAGTGACTACACAGATACGGGGGAGCCAGATGTCCCCTTTGAAGAAGGATTTTCCGTGGATAGGCTGTGGGCCGGCCTTTTCTCCCTCACTTCTGTGCATCCGTTGGTGTTGGCTTCTCTCTATTCCCGTTGGTTTGGTCACGTGCCGCGACCACCACCGATTACCATCAACTTGTCTCCCGATTCAATTCAGATTTCCCTCCCGATTGCTCCTTCGCTCCTCGAGCGATTTGCTGAAAACTCCATCTCGCCCCCGCGTGGGCCATCTTTGATTAAATCTTTCTCCAAACTTGCAATCTCCACTCCTCCTACTATTCTCCCTTCACATTGCTTTTTACTTGAGAAAGAAAATAAAAACAAAGGAAAAGCTAAAAACGAAAAAAAAACGCCAAATCTCCAACATTCCAATCCCCCATTTCTATTGAGGAGACCTCCTATTTTTCTCCCGAGTGCGTCCCAACCAGGGGCCGCTCTTCCAAGACTCCTTGGTAAATCTTTTCTCCCCCTCCGGTGAGGGGTCTTCCTCTGTATCACTTCCTGTATCCGCTTTTTCACCTCCTTCTTTCCTTTCTAATCAAGCTAGTTGCTCTTTCTCCTCTTCTTCCTCTCCTTCTAATAAAAAACATGGGGTAGATTCACACAAGAAGGCCAAGGGTAAGCAGATTCCTCGCAGATTTTTGTTGGAATTGGCCATCAGATGCCAAGCTTGTTTAGCCCTCCCCGAATTTGTGAAAGATCCGATTATCCTGCCAGAGTTAGAACATGAGGATTCTGTTGCTTCTTATGAGGGTTTGGGCGTTTTTGAAATCATGAATGATGAAGACCCTGTTGAAGAGGGGGATGAGAGTTATGAAGACTATGAGGACGAGGCTGATGCTTTTGCTAGTGGTATAAGAAGATTCGACGAACCATCAGCCTCTGTAGAAGAACCGACCAAAGAAATCAATCTGGGTACTGAGGAAGACCCTAGGATTGTCCTCATAAGTAAAAATTTGCCACCCTCCGAAGAGGAGGCGCTCATTTTAGTTCTTCAAGAGTACAAGGACACGTTCGCATGGAGTTATGAAGATATGCCTGGATTAGACCCTGCGCTCGTTGAACATCGCCTGACACTTAAGCCAGGGTCTGTCCCGGTAAAACAACGGTTGAGGCGTTTCCACCCTAGTATGGCTTTGAAAATGAAAGAAGAGGTCGATAAACTCCATAAGGCTAGATTCGTTAGAGTCGTCCTCTATCCCAATTGGGTGGCTAACATTGTCCCGGTTATGAAGAAAGATGGAAAAGTTTGAATTTGCATAGATTTTCGGGACCTCAACCGGGCGTGTCCTAAAGATGACTTCCCCCTCCCCCATATCGATGTATTGATTGATAACACGGCAGGATTTGAGACTCTTTCTTTTATGGATGGCTTTTCAGGTTATAATCAAATTCGCCTATCTGAAGAAGATCAAGAGAAAACATCATTCACTATACCATGGGGCACATATTGTTATGTGGTCATGCCCTTTGGACTTAAGAATGCTGGAGCCACCTACCAGAGGGCTATGATGGCAATTTTTCATGACATGATTCATATTTATATTGAGGTGTATGTGGATGACCTGGTTGTGAAATCAAGAACAAGGATTGAGCATCCTGGGGTTCTGGCTAAGGTTTTGCAGAGATCCCGAGAATTTCAATTGAAAATGAACCCCAAGAAGTGCGTATTTGGCGTTTCTTCAGGGAAGTTGCTTGGTTTCATTGTTAGCAAGAGGGGAATTGAAGTTGATCCCAACAAGGCGAGAGCCATTAGAGATATGCCTCCTCCCAAGAATTTGAAGGAAGTTCGAGGATTAATCGGGAGGTTACAATTCATTCACCGCTTCGTCTCCCAGCATTCACAGAGATGTAGGCCGTTCTACGAGCTTACTAAGCCGGGAGTCAAGTTTAATTGGGATGATAAATGTCAGGCCGCCTTTGACGGATTGAAGGATTATTTGGTCAATCCTCCTGTCCTGAGGCCGCCAATTCCAGGCAGGCCACTTATTCTCTATGTTTCAGTCCTGGATGACTCCGTAGGTGCTGTCTTAGCTCAAGTGGATGAGGAAGGTAAGGAGAGGGCAGCATACTACTTGTCTAAACTTCTTAACCCCTGTGAGCAGAGGTACTCAGCCATGGAGAAGACTTGTGCAGCTTTGGTTTGGGTAGTTCAGAAGTTAAAACACTATTTCCTAGCTCACGAGGTTCACCTCATTGCTCGCATGAATCCAATCAAATTCCTCCTTGAAAATTCTGTCCTCACTGATCGATTAGCACGCTGACAAAGCTTCCTTTCTCAATTTGACATCACTTACATTCAGCAAAAAGCTATCAAAGGTTATGCCATTGCCGAGCATCTTGCTCACCACCCTCTCTCCCGCTTTGATCCTGTCAATTCAGAGTTCCCAGATGAAGAATTAATGTCCATTAATCAACCCCCTGATCCTATGTGGACATTACATTTTGATGGAGCTCTTAATTCTCAAGGAAGAGGGATCGGCATGGTTCTTTTAACACCCGAAGGGGTCACCATTCCATTTGCTGCTCGGCTCACTTTTCCCGTCACCAATAACATAGCCGAGTATGAAGCTCTTTTGGCCGGTCTTAAAACCGCTCATCAATATGGTGTCACTCATTTGCGAATTGTCGGTGACAGTCAGCTTATTCTACGCCAAGTATTGGTCAAGTGTCGCACCATCAATCCTAAGCTCAAACCCTATCAGGAACTCGCTTCAGCTTACGCCAAACTCTTCACTAAATTGATTTTCGTTCATGTCCCGCGTAGCCAGAACATCTTGGCCGACGCACTTGCTTCTTTAGCTTCCGCTTTAGTTTTCCCTCCTGAGCGTGATTTTCATGTCCCCCTGATTCATCAGCGTGATACTCCAGCCATTAGGGATCGTGCTTTTCTTGATATTAGGGATCAGGTGCTTGAGAAGGTTAGACGGAAAGAAGCCCTTGAAGGCAAAGAGGTCATGCTATTGGATTGGCAAGAAGAGTTGGCTGATGAAGAAAAGCCTTGGTATTATGAGATTGCCAGATACTGTAATAATCAGTCTTATCCCGAGGAAGCCACAACAGAAGAAAAGAAAGCAATTAGGAGGGTGGCTCAACGTTATACTTTGGTTGGAGGTGTGCTCTACAGAAGAGGGCTCACCGGTGTTTTATTGAGATGCCTCGATGATGATGAATCTTGGAAAGTTGTGGAAGAGGCGCATTCTGGTGTGTGTGGTGGTCATGTGAACAGCCAGATGCTAGCTAAGAAGATTCTTAGGCTAGGGTTCTATTGGCCCACTCTAGAAGAGGATTGCTCTATCTACGTTCGTAGGTGTGTTAAGTGCCAACTGCACGCCGATAAGATTCATTCTCCTGCTTCTTCACTCCATCCTACGTCCTCCCCATGGCCTTTTTCCATGTGGGCTTTTGATATCATTGGACCTCTTGGCGATTCGAACCTCCTGACCAAGCAAAAATCATTCATTCTCACGGCAACGGAGTACTTCACCAAGTGGGAGGAAGCGGAAGCCTATGTGGAAATTAAAGCATCAACCGTCTGCAAATTTATCATGAAGAACATCATCACGAAGTTCGGGATCCCGAATACCATCGTCACCGACAATGGGCCTCAATTTATCTCTCAAGATCTCAAGGATCTCTGCAACAGGTATAACATTGCATTGCATCATTCTTCTCCCTATTATCCGCAGGGCAACGGCCAAGCAGAGGCCACTAATAAAACCTTGATCAAAATTGTTAAGAAGACGTGCGAGGCTAATAAATTTTCGGACTGGCCAGACAAGCTAGTTGAAGCTCTTTGGGCCTACCGCACTTCCATTCGAACCCCCACTGGGCAAACTCCTTTCGCCCTCACTTATGGAATGGAGGCCGTAGTCCCTTATGAGATTCTTATCCCCTCCCTGCGAGTACAATTGGATGAGGAACTTTCTATTGATGAACGTCGTGATTCACTCCTTGCCCAATTGGAACTCCTTGACGAGAAGCGTCTGGTCGCCGCTGAGCATGCGCGCGTTTATCAAAACAGGCTCTCACGTTTTTATCAAAAGAAGGTAATTGAGAGAAAATTTAAGGTCGGTGAAATGGTAATCAAAAGAATTTTTGTAAAGCCGGGTGGCCCTCGTTCAAAACTCCAACCAAACTGGGAAGGGCCGTTCATCATAAAAGATGTTTATCCTGGCAATGCTTATAAACTGGTTAATGCTGGAGGCGAAGAATTAACTCACCCATGGAACGGTTTGTATCTCAAGAAATATCACCCCTGAACAAAAATCCAAACAAAAATTGAAAACTTCACAAAAAGTCCAAAGAAAATAGAAATCTCCCAAATAATCCAAAAAAAATCGAATATTTTCAAAATCAAAACATGGTTCTCCTTTTGGGCTGACATGACATGCAAAGGTCCACGGTCCGAAAGGTCAAAATTCAGAATCCATTCATCAGTCTTGCTAATTTAAAATGGGAGTTGACCCCGCACACACTACACACTTTACTCTTGAGCTCAAGCAGTGCAAAATCTGATGGAAAGTCGAAACCGGACTAAAGGCGAAAGACGATATCCATTCTTTTCTTCTTCGGCCCACAAGGGAGGAAGGGAGGTCTCAAGGTAGACACACCAAGCCTATCCGCCGCCCTAGTAGGAGGAAGTCAGGGCCCAAAAGGGAACAAATGCCACAAAAAGCCCAAGTACATCTAGGTTGTTCATCAGTTCAATGCAAATCAATTTCAAAGTGAAAGTCAAAAGGTGAAAAGAAAAGCATGTCAAGAGGGCAAAGTCCCCGCAAGGAAAACCTTGGACGTATGCATGCAATATGAAAAGAGGCAAAAGGCAACAAAGCATCCCTACGCCAAAGACCGAACCCCAACAGGCATAGGGTAGGGTAGGTAGCTTTACCTCAGGCATCTTTGAATCTTTTGTGGGCTTCCTTATACCTTCTCTTTTATTTTTGGAAAAGTCATGAACCAGCAGAATGGTCGAGACAAACTGAAAAGGATGCACTGTACGAAATCTGGTGTATAAGTTCAACCATTTTCACGCCAATCCCCCTTTTAATTATTCAAGAAAGGTTAATGGATCTCAGATGATGACCGAGTAGGGCCCACCACCTTAACCTCTTTATCAGCTCAATTTGGGAGGAATAAAATTAACGCCTTTGTTCAAGGCGCTTTTATGTTAATTCACGCCTAGCTCTCAGTCGTTTCTTTAAGAAATAACGCCTCTTGGAAGGTCGTGCTTTCAACAAAATTCAAAAAAAATCTTTTCACAGTAACGCCGTCTCCGAGGGCGTCTTTTACGAGAGTAACGACCTAATCTAAGGCGTGTTTTTCAGAAAATCCCCCAAATATATATATATATATATATACTGAAAAGAACAAAAATAAATTCTTCATGTTGCATGAATTGCATTCTTGCCTGGACATCTTTTAATTATTGTTTGCATATGTGTGATTGCATGAGGCATCTCCCCAGATTTGGTTATTTTACTTTGCCTTATTTGATTAAAGGCTTGGCCCCTTGACCCATTACTAAGGTCAGAATATTGACACCCCTTGCTCACCGGGCAAGGGGCCAAGTCGAACAGATGAATTAACCTGTTTGTTCAAGTGAAAACCGCAGCTGCATATACAGGGCAAAGTAAAGCAAATACGAGGAACGTGGAAAGAAAAAAAATACACAAACGCAAGTCCACAACCATACAAGTGCTCAGGTAACAAAAGCTCAAATCTCATATATATATATATATCATCATGTCTATCATGTACAGGTGTGAAGGTGGAGAAGTACAAGTACAAAACTTTCAGCTCTCTCCTCCACCCTCCTCTACTCTCCTGCTCTCAACCTCCTCCTCACCGTCCCGAGCTGGCGCTGGTGGAGGAGGCATAGGCCCCCGTGAAGAAGCCGGAACCCGAACGTGTCCCCCTGCCTCGCTCCTCTCTCGAAGGGAAGAACCCGCCACGAAAGTGGAGCTGGTGAAGGAGTACCCTGCAGCCCGTGCTCGCTCACGGCCTCGCTGCAACCGCTCCTCGGACACTCGCAGCCGCTCCTGGGAAAGGATCAACTGGGTCCTCGAGTCCGCCAGCTCACGCTCCCGTGCCGCCAGCTGCTCCTGGAACCGGGCACGCTCCGCCTGGTGCTCCTCCCGTACACGAGCCCGCTCCTCGCGCTCCCGAGCACGCTCCCTCCTCTCCAGCTCCAGGGCAACTCGCAGCTCGGCTACGTCCTGAGGAAGCTCACTGCGTCGCTGCAGGGTCCGCTGAAGCTCTACGATCCGCTGATCGCGGATCGACAACTCGGTACGTATCGCCTTCAGCTGAGCAGCCTACAAACAGGTAAACAAATCATCAGTTCCACAGTTCAATAATTCATGAAATGAAATAACAACATGTGACTGAAGGTAGATCACGCACATGTGAGCTCGTCGCTCGGAAGCCCTCATCTACGGAGATAAGAGTGGCTCGAAGCTCTTCAGTCTGTAAAAATGAATTTTTATCAGTATACAATGTTATATCTAATCATTATTTGAATGAGGTTTTGAGTTCAGAATTTACCCGTGAGGCAAGGTCACGCTCCGCCGCCTCGGCTCGCGCTATCGCACCAGCCAGCTGCTCCGTCAGTGCAGTCACCTCTGCACTAGGCCCCCTCGAGCTGGAGGCCTCCCCCGGATCTCTCCTCACTGCTCCCTGCTGGGCGCGCTGCATTCATTAAGACCGTCAGTGGCTAATCATTAATTCAACAAAACAAAAAAAAAATTTCATTTGCATATAGGAATAATTTAAACACTCACCAGGGTCTCCAGATCTGCCCATGTGGCGGCTAGCTGGTCCTCCAGGCTGTGGAGGTGGGCCTGGGCATCCATCGCCGCTACGTCCCTCGCATCCTGCATCCATTGCATGTTAGTCACATGATAGTTACATAAGCATTTGCATTCAATTTAGAAGTCATTGCATTCATACATACCCCTAAGACCCTCATCTGAGGTCTGCCGGCGTGAACCTCCCAGTAGCGCCGGAGGTACTCGGAGCTGTCAGTCGCGTGGGAAACGACTGTGATCCCACCACGCTGCCAGTCGGCGTACTGCTCCTCGAATCGCACCCTCCAGTCGGTCGTCTTGGTGCGGCCGCGGGTCTTCTTGCCAATCCCTCGAGGCTCTCCGACCTCGATCCACTCCTGGGGCAGGCCCAGGGTCCTCATCACCAGCCGAAGCCGTAACAGCTCAATCTCGCTCAAGCAGTGTAGCCACAGCTCACGCCCGAAGCGAGGTCGCCCCGATACGACCCAAGGCTGGCCCTCATCTGTCATCCCCTCATATGGCCTCCACTGCACCTGCATTCATGAACACGCATCATTGTCATTTCATCATAATCAATTCAAATAAACACAACAAAAAGAAATGCATATCATTCATTCATACATACCAGCGAGGGAGGGAAGTCGCGGAACTCTCTCCGTAAAACCCACAACTCGTAGTCGAGTGGGGCACCAAAGATGACGGGCAACCAGCGTCGTGCCAGAGGGAAGGATCCCTCAGCTCCTGGCCGTGGGTCAACGCGCCCCATCGGCATGTATAGGTGGCTCCACACCTGCATCCATGCATTGCATTAGTACTATATTCACATGCATCATAATAAAGGAAAAGATATAAAAATGAGAAATTGCATACCTGAAGAAGAGGTGAGAAGCCACTGACGGTCGTCTCACGGCCTGTCCCCATGGACAGATCGGCCATCAAATGCGCCAGCAGGGCCGCTCCCCAAGCATATGTGCCAACTGTCCCCAGATCCTCAAGAATGCCCAGGAAGCGGCAGTTGATGATGTCAGCTTTCGTCCCCAGCAGCAATCTCCCAAGCAGCAGCAGCAGGAACCTCCTCAGGTCTCGGTCCGCTCTCTCATGGTCAGTCGGGTCTTGGCAGCATGCCGCTCTCACCCCGTCGGTCAGTCGCTGTGCAAACTCACCTAAGGTCTCCCCCGACCTATGCCTGGCATCTCCTAGACCCATCACCGTAGTCAGGTCCGTACGGAAGATGGTCCTACACTCGCTAGGCACCACATAGACCATCTCAAGCCCTAGTAGTCTCTGGGCCATCTCCGTATAGTCAGAATAGGTGAACCCACTCACGGCCTCACCATCTACCCGTAAACCTGTGATCCTGGCTACATCCTCTAAACTAGGAACCATATGCCCCCAGGGCATCAGAAAAGTCCGGCTAACCCTATCCCATCTCTCCCTCAAAACCTGGATCAAGGCTAGGTCAGGTCTAAAAGGCTCAATGGATAGAAAAGCCCCAAACCCCATGGCCTCTACCCTAACCCTCTGGAAGTCGGGGAGACCCTGGTATGCTGCCCAGACCATGACCCATGAGATACGGGTCCTCATCAGCCCCTGCATGCATTAAAAGAGGATTATTTTTCTTAATTGTTTGAATATCCATGTGGAATTACATTTGATTTGGGCTAATATTGAAATTTAACGTTTTGGAATTCACGGCCACCCTCAGGTCGTTTCTTTATAAATTCACGCCCCTATGGGGGGCGTTTTTCTGAATGTACCTTAATGTAACGTCCTGGATAAGGGCGTTTTTCATCTTTATCACGCCTCCGTGTTGGGCGTATTTTGGTGGCTCTAAAACAAATTTCTAATCGCGCCTCGGTGGTGGGCGTTTCTTGTTGGGTTCACGCCCTGTGGTAGGGCGTTTTCCTAAGGGTGGTTAATTTTAAACCGTTAATGAACAAAGCGACGCCCTCTGGTTTGGGCGTCTCTTGTTGAATTAACGCCCCACTGGAGGGCGTGGATTCCTTAATTTAACAGAAAATCAATAGCTAACGGCATGCGAAATAATTCATGAAAATATTTTTGGAAATTATTTAATGAGCATGGAATTAATGAAAAATCATAAGTTTTAAGAAACGGCATGCTACGGGGCGTGTTTCATGAAGATTAATTACTAGAAGGAATTAACGCCCTAGGTCAGGGCGTTTCGTTTGTGAGTAACGCCCCCGTGGGAGGCGTGTCTTTTCTGGATTGCAGGTTTCGTGCCCGAGGGCTATGGAAAATCAAGAAAAATATAAATAAAATAAAAAAAATGGGAATTGGGGAAGGGAACCTACCTTCTTGTGCTTCTGGGGTTGTGGCCGGGGTAGCGGCCGTCTGGGCCGCCGGAGTTGCCCCCGGGGAGCGATCGCCGCCGTGGGCGGTGGTCCTTCCTCTTCTCCATCTCCCTCTTCTTCATCTTCTTCTCCTTCTTCTCCACCTTCGTCTTCTCCTCCTCCTCCTATCGTTGCTTCGTCGGCCTCGTCGCCGCCGGCCACCACCGGCTCTTCTTCAAAAGCCACGACGGCGAGCTCCTCCACGGAGATTTCTTCCTCTTGGGAGTGGGAGGCGTCGAGGTCAACAACCTCTGGGGCGGCTACCCTCTGGCGTTTCTGTCCTCCACCGGCCATGGCTAGGGTTAGGGTAGGGGGAGATGGAGAGAGTGAGGGAAGAGAACGAGAGAGAGGCTTTGGGGAGGGCTTCGGTTAGGGTTTGCAGAGAAAAGGGCGAAATGAGAATGGAAGGAGGAAGGAGAAGGAGGCCTGATGGCTTTTGGGTTTCGAAACGAAGACACGCCCTTGAGAAAGGCGTTTATAATGGAATTCACGACCATTCTCTGGGCGTTTTATGAAAATTGACGACGATGATTAAGGCGTTAATTTATTTTGCATGGGGAACGATAACCGTCGTCAGACGCATTGAATGGGCGTTGATTGATGTGAGAGAAGTCATCATTGTTTTTTAAGTAACGCCTCTGGTAAAGGCGTGTTACTCTTGAAACGTGACTAAGGAAAAGGCGTTATTTATGATGAGTCAACGATTATATTCTTTTGGGTTTGAATCTATTCACGCCTTGTCTGAAGCCGTTATTTAAGTAACGCCCACTGCTGCAGGCGTCAATTGTTGACGATGGGCCACTGGAAGCGCCTTGAGGTAAGGCGTGTATTTTTGAATTCACGGCATTCTTGGAGGCGTTATTCACAACAGAAACACAGGGATTTGGATGATTTGGTTCATAATCACGGTGGCAATTGACTCAATCAGAAAGCAATCTTTATTATTATTTTGAAGAAGGAACTACAATGACTAATGAGCCACTTTGGGCCTTAATTTTCTCAATGAGGTTACATAATTCTTCCACGGTTCCTTGTCTTCATCCAAGTCTTCTACAGGTTGATGAAGCTTGCTTAGCCTCCATAGAGCTTGAATGGTGATAACCTCCTCTCCATCTTCATTGCTGCTTAGATCCTTGATTTGATTGGAGGTAGATGGGAGATGTCTTCCAGCACTTGCCTTGGAAGTCCAATCTGAGGAAGGCATCTGTGAGCATTGTACAAAACGAAGTCCGAAGCGCCAATAAGACGAAGGTCCGTCCCGATGGAGAAGCGTGCACGAAGCTCCTGCATTTTGAATACACCCGGGGCGCAAGTAAAAAGATTCTTTGGCATTACCTTTAAATGCTCCCTCCAATCCCCTCTCTTCTTGATTTGAGGAATCCGGTTGGTCACTCTATTGCTTATACCTAATGAGCTGGTTATATATGAGAGTGGGCTTTTTGAGAAAATTCTTGAGGGTTGTTGGGCTTCGTGGCATGAGTCGAATTTGAAGTGTAGATCAACCCAACTTGGGAGTGCTTGCATGCACCCGTAGATGGGCCTTCCCATGGCCGCTGATGTAAGCCCGTTATAGAGATATGCTAGGATCGCCGGTCCAACTCTTTCTTCTTCCCATAAGCTCACCACTGCACTCAATTGGGACTCCTCTAGAAAGTCCTCTGTGGATGGGAATAGGAGTGCTCCTGCCAAGCACACCACGAAGGCTTTGGTCACTCTTTCTATCTCCCCTTCCTCTTTAGCTTGATCCGCTCTCTTGTACACCCACGAGGCGAGCTTCAAGAGGTTAACTCCTTTAGTGACCTTGATTTGGTTCACTATATTTGGGCTAGGTATTAACAAGGTTAGCAACTCATGGGAGGAGATGGGCCTTGGCATGATGGCCATCTTTTCTTCTTCTCCGTGTTTTATCCTTTTCAAGCCTAGGATCATCTCTACTTCTTCCAGCAAGATGGTGGCCTCAAATGTGGAAAGTAAGAAAGTATGGGTGGAAGGATGCCATGTTTCAATCAATGCTCCTATGGCAGCCCAATCTATGTGGATTTGATCATAATGCTTGGCATGGGTTATCAACCCCAAGAGATGCCATCTAGCTACGTATACCCTCATATCTGAAGTAAATTTGGAGAGGATGAGGGGCAACCATTTGATTTGGACATATCTTCTAGCTCCTGGAAGGGTTGGGTAGTCCTGTGAGAAGAACAGAACACATGCAGTAATAAACATGAGCATATGACACGTGAGATGAGAGTTCGGCAGAGGGAGCAACACAAAGCAACTAACAGAAGAAAAGCTTACTTGATTCAAAGTAATTCGATTGCTTATGTGCCCTTGTATTTCGGTAATCCTGAGAGTAGAAATCTTAGGTTTCTTCATCACCCTGTCAATTGCTTGATTTTGCAGAAGAAGTTCGTGCAGAGGCCTGCGGTTGAAGAAGAACAGAAACAGAAAAAAGATGGAAAAGAAGCGATTTGGTCGCGCAGGGAGGTTCTGATGATTTGGTTAAAGAAAGCCTTCCGTTTTATAAGGATTTGAAGAGTCCTAAAGAATCCCGAAGATAGAAGTTTGATTAGGTTAAGGACTGTGTTCTTAATTTAGAAACGGAGATTCGTGCTGAATTAACGCCTTGTGTCAGGGCGTCTCTTTTTGATTTGACGACTTTACCAGTGGTCGTGTTTTATGTAACGCCCTTGATGAGGCCGTGTTTCTTCTAAGCTTCCTCTATTGGTTACGCCTTTGATCAGGGCGTGTTTTAAAGATTAACGACCTATAGTCAGGCGTCTTTTATGATGTTAACGCCCTATTCTTAGGCGTGTTTTATTGGCCTACGGTTTTTTACCCTCTCCATGCTTTGATGAACTTAAGTGCTATTATTTGATGAAATTGTTTATGATTAAGCACTTATGATCATGTCATGTTCTGAATTGATAAATGAAGTCTAATAAGTTTCAAAGTGCAGACGTTTGCAGGATTCGAGGCGTTTGGACCGCTCATGGGAGTAACATCTTGTCACCTTGTATCGTTTCTTGTAAGCATTGTTATTATATGATATCTACGATATTATAGTATATCAAGGACCTTGTGGTTCTGATGAACCTGTAATTTGAGTTCCCCTTCATCAAAAACGATGACGATTTCAGGAGAATCTTGATCACACGGATAGGCCGTTGAGTTGTTAAAGGCTTGGGACGATGGTTCCACTTTCTGAGTTGATGTGCGGACAAACGGACTTCGGCTTAGTGTTAGCTCAGAGATATGGATTCTTGACCAGACCTAAACAGCTTAGCAATATTATCCTTGATTATTTTCTATTTTAGTTTGTTTTAACCTTTTCTTTTAGCCCAGCATGCATCATGTAGGACTTTGAGTTTCATGCTGAAAATCTTCATATTATGGCAATAATGAAGTTCACTCGTTCTCGATGGAGTTGACATGAGATATTCCATTTCAAATCAAGTACGTCGTTCTATTTGAAGCCATTCAGGCTGATTCCTTGAAAGTGTTCCTTTTGTTGGATCTCTATCCCAATTCTCTTTACTTTTCTGTAAAATTTACCTTGGTTGCAGCACGTCCACGTTGGCTGGTAATCGCTCTCCAATGGTCTTTCCCTGTCGTGCCCACGCGCACACCCTTTGTTTACTTAGTTTAATCTCCTTTTATCCAACAAATCGATTTTTCCTTGGAACCACTCAGAGTTGTTTCACTCAGAATCTTGGAAAGATTTCAAATGCTTAGTGTCTGAGGCGTGTCCCATCACACCTTGGCGTCTCCTTATCAGTTCGTTCCACTTCATTCCTTTCGTTACACTTCATTCCATTTCCGTCTCACTCCCTTGCAAAGCAGACGCCAAGGCGGGGCAGCTGTAGACACGCCAAAATTGACGTTTTATTGATCAAATCTCATGTTATATATGACGCCCCAAGTGGACTTCAATATTCCTATAACATAAAGTTTTTCTATTTTTGTGAGTTTTTCTGCATTTTTCCTGCATTTTTTTGAATCACGACTTGACGAAGGGCGTTACTTTCTAAAGTAACGACCTGTCATGGGGCGTTTTCAAAGAAAGGACGACCGAAGTTGAGGGCGTCAATTCCTGGTATTATCCGTTAATTTCTGGAATTATCTATTTTCAAAATAAAAGGCATTTTGTGAGTAACGCCTTTCCTCAGGGCGTGTTTTGAAGAAACACCGTTATCGCAGGCGTGTTATCTCAGTTTTTAAACCGAGGAAGTTTTTATTTCCAAAATTTAATCCAGGAAGAAACGGCCTTTCCTAGGTCGTGTTTCAAGAAACGTCTCTGTGCAGGTCGTCAATTCATAAATAGACGCCCTGGATCAAGGCGTGTTTTACTCCAGAGTCCTTCCTTTTTCCATCTTTCCCCCACAGTTCCCTACCGTCCTTGGGACTCTTACTCGATCTTGGTCCTACCCTGGATGCCTCATTACCCGTTCTTATCTTACCTTGTTTGATCACATCCGATTGAACATTATATAAGAGGTTCCATATCGAGCATTAAAGAGGTTGAACGCCCTAAACCCAGAACATCGCGATTGCAAGTAGAGCCTTCTCCCTCTGTGCACTTTATCCTACTGCATCTTGGTGTCTTCTGCATCCGATCGGGCTTCATCCTGGTGTCCTCTGCATCCGTTCAACGTCTTCACAGTTTCCCTCCACTCTCGTCAGGGAGAGCAGGGCTATATTGTGCTTATTTTATTTGAGTTCAATCATTGTCATCATACCGTCAGTTTTCTTATTGCATTAAGCATTATCATATCCCTTCCCTAGTTCTCTGCTAGGGGTTTATAAAACAAAAGAGGTGCGCATGTTGATGTCTTTTCATCATTTTATGTTGTTTTTTTTTACTGATACTACTGCACTTTGGCTGATCCCCCTCTCTTTTGCTTGTTTTTCATTGTCTCTTTTTTTACAAGGTAATCAATCAAGAAAACCCACTTCATCGGCCGGCCGATTGGAGTTGGAGGAGGAAATCCACATTCATCCCGCATCCCACTCTTCACCAGGTACACGCGATCTCATTTTCTTCTTATTGAGGTAAACCCTCTGGCGATCACAACTCCCCTTTAGCACCTCGTGCTATATTTTTTATCACATCTTATACATGTTGTTGTCATGTTATTTATTTTTCATTCCCAAAAGTGAGGATTTTTAATCCGATCTACACCCAATGGCCGTTTAAATTCCCGCTCTTATATTCTCTTTATATTCTGTTATATTCTTATCTGCTCATATTCTCGAGGCCGCGGCGAGTCACTTCCCTAATGGCCGTTTCAATTCTTGCTATTTCATTTCTGCACTATTCCCGTCCCCCCGAGGTCGTGGCGAGTCACTTCCCGCTATGGCCGTTTAACCCCCATATCTTGCTATATTACATTTATCCAGCTCGCCCCGCCGGAGCAATCTCCCGTGGTGGCCCCTTCTCTCTTCTCTTATTTCTGTGTTGCAGCAAACAAAAGAGGAGCCCACGCGCTCCCCGTCCCCTTCGCTCCCCGAACCACGTGACGTCGCTCACAGATTGGCGATCACGGTGGGACCTCTACTGCTTCCTTTTGGCTACCTTTGGAAGTTCGGCACCGTCCGTGCCTCTCCACCTTAGCGCCCTCGCGCGCCCCCGTTGTGCTCACGGCAGCACTGTCAATTTGATTGGTTGGGTGTTTATTATATGTTTGTTATTTCTATTTTTTTCTTACTCTATATCTTTGTCAGCATTCCATTGCATACATCCATCCCTCTTTTATATCCTTTTTCATTTTTTCTAAGGATCACCCTTTCCCGGTGAAGGAAGGACTCTCCGTTTGCGAATTCCTCTCAACGGACTAGAATCTCCTCCATTGGGACCTCCGTAAGTCCCCGACATCGAAGAACCTCCTCTTCGTTCACTGGGCTGGTTGTACCATTGAAGTTCCCCGGAGTTAGTCATTCCATTCGTGATGAGACGAGAGACCCTAGCTGACACGGCGGTGAAACAAAAATAAACTAGGGTCCCTATTTTGTGTGAACTTCGGATCTCGCTAAAAGCACAAAAAAATCATCAAAATCAAAACACAAAAAAGGGCGTAAAGGCATCCACTTGTTTGATAATCTCTGCTACCTGCTTGCTAGTGTATATTTTTGCATTCTGGGAAAACTGTGAGCATGGCTCACCAGTCTTTTGAGGAGAACCACCCTAGTCGTGGTTTGTCAGCCGACCCACGAGTCTATGCTATGGACTCGGGTCCCTCTCATGAGCCCTCGCATGAGGTGCAGGTTATTGCCGGGGACACATCCCCACCACAGGATATCTCTTCCTTACTGGGCGTCCTCGCCAACACGGAGCTTACCTCTGAACAGCTCCGGGCCTTCCAGGCCATTCTGAAGGGAAAATCTATTTCCCACACGCCCCAGAATCAACTCCGGCCATCGCACCTCTCCAAGAGTCCGTGCAGGCCATTCCATCTCCTTCATTGGCGCAAGCCATCCAGCCTCCCTCGCTTCAAGGACAAGCGAGCCAACAACCACCCTTATTCCAGTTCCCGTCACAATCTCAAACTCCCGTTGTTCCCCACACACCGCTTCAGCCAGGGCCAACTATCGGCGGTTCGACAGCTCCCTCTCATTCCGGGTTCCCCCCTCAAGTCTCCGAGAGACAGTTTCTCCCCCAGTGGCAAGTGCCACCTTCACCTCCAGGGGAGCTCGCCCAATCGCTCCTCAATAGGTTCAATCGCATGGATGAGCAGTTTCAAAATCTGAGAAGGATGGCAGACGTGAAAGCCACCCCGGAGGTTGCTTTGCCAATCCTTCCCGTCATTCATCTTCCTCCCTCCGAAATGCCCACGTACCGCAGATACAATGGTACCGGCAACCCCTTCATTCACCTCAAGGATTTCATGTATGAATCCTCCTATTGGCAAAACGATCAGAGGTCCCTAGCATACCTCTTTCGGAGATCATTGGATGGTCCCGCGCTAGAGTGGTTCTATTCTTTGGAGCCCCGCGAGGCCGAGAATTTTGAAATAGTCCAGAGAAGGTTCTTGCAGAAATATAGGGATAGGGTCGGTCCCTCACTCTCCATTACCGACCTAGTGGCCGAAAAGATGAAGCCCGACGAAGATTTTGTCCGCTATGTTGATAGATGGAGGTCTCTGGCGGAAAGAATAAGGGATACCCTCTCCGAGCCCGAACAAGTGAAGATGATTGTGTCTAATGCAACCCCACAGTTTAGACATGTCCTGGCCATGAATAAACTTACTCCAATGGAGGAACTCTATGAAAGGGCTCGGTACATCCAAACCCAGTTAAAAGACTCCCCCATTATGAACATGTTTGAGTCACCGAAGCCCAAAGTGGTCAGAAAGACAGGCGCTGGTGTCCCGGGCGGAGCCACAGAAGGGGTCGTGACAAATGAGCAGGTGGGTGCGGTCAACGATGCCAACTATGCAGTCAACCCAAGGCCTCCACAAATGCCTCGACTTCCCCTCCAACCAGGTCCTTTCCCTCTTCGTCCTCCACCCCAAAATAATCCACCCCAGGATAATATAACTCCATTACGTCAACCCTAGTAACAACAACCACAACCTCAGCAACAACAACCACCACTTCAGTACAACCAAGTTCCACCCCCGGGGAACTATGGTCCCCAACAGCAACAAAGGAGGCCGGTCGGTCCCAAGAGAGCCTACTATCCACCATTGCCAGAAACCTTAGCAGACATTTTTAATGCCCTCATGGCATCAAACCAACTCGCCCTACCCAGAGAAAGGCCCGTGTGGCCCCCGAATGTTGATACCTCCAAATATTGCGTCTACCACAGGCAGCCAGGACACACAGTAGATTACTGCTTCCATTTCAAAGATTACATCCATGATATGAATGATGAACATCAAATAGATTGGGATGAAATGAGACAATACGTCGCCGCTCTCAAGGCTAGGAGACCTCCTCATAGGCCACAGCAGCAGTTACAATAATAGCAGTTACAACAGCAGCAACAGCAGCAACCACAACAACATCAGCAGCCTCAGCAGGCCCCACAACAACAGCCCAACATGGGCATAATCCAGAATCCATTACCGGAGCACCAACAGCCCAATCATCAGGTTAACCCCATCTCCTCCTTCCTGGAAGTCAGGAGAGAGCAGGTGTGGCACCAGGAAAGTACCTCCATTCTTTCTACCGCCAATCCTATCATCACGCAACACCCTTGCCTTGCCCGGGTAGCACCTCTCTCTCATCAACCCGCGTCAGTATCGCCTTCACCATTTCCACTACCATTACACCCTCTCATCCGTACCCCGATCCCCTATCAACCGACACTCTCCATTACGCCTTCACACCCTCTCACCTTCTCCCACTCCCCCACTTTACCATCCACCTCTACCACATTTACCCCTACGCCTTCTAAACCCCTTATCATCCGTCAACCGTACATAACCCCATCTTTATCCACCATATCACCACTAATGCCTTCAAAACCACTCATTACCCATCACCCACCTCAAAATCATTACCCGCTTCAAGCCCTACCCACTTCTACTTCGTCTCCACCTCCACCTTCCAGACCTTTTATCCTTCATAATCCGCGCGATATCCCCTCTACCTCCACCATGCCTCCACCTAACAAACCCCTCATCAGAATCCCTGCTCCCGTCATCACCCCTGCTTCATCAACCATTCCACCACCACTACCCCTCAAACCTCTGTTAAAACCCACTGCTACCCCCACAGAGGTACAAAAGCCGCAGGCAATGGTGCTCCGGAGTGGAAGGATTTTCCACAGTGTTTTCCCCCACAACAGTCAGAATCTTGAGCAATCTCAGCCAGACAAGGATGATGGAGAACAACCAGAAAGAGCTATCCCTGGAACACAGTATGATCTATTGAAACACTTGGACAAGACACCTGCTCGGATCTCCATCCTGGAGCTACTTCAAAGATCCACATCCCACCAGGCGGCCTTGATGGAATATCTTCAAAAAATCATGGTTAATGAAGACCTCCCCGTGGAGAAGATTTCGACCGTCCTGACCCCAACGGACACACAACCAGCCATCATGTTCCACAACTACGAGCTCGCTCCCAAGGAAGCTCGAAAATATGCACTATGCATTTCAATAAAAATTAATGGGGTATCCATAAACCCGTGTCTTGTGGACACGGGTGCGTCCATAAATGTGATCTCCATGGACACCCTTCAGTTGTGTGGGGTAAACGAGGAACAAATAAGACCTTCCTCGATCACGGTCACGGCTTATGACAATAGCAAAAGGCCACCGCAGGGGATGATTATTCTGAAGGCAGAACTAGGCCCCATGTCAATTCCCACGGAATTCTATGTCCTCGACATGGACCCCACATTCAAGGCTATATTGGGTCGCCCTTACATCGAAGCCATGGACGATGTGCCTTCCACCAACCATCAGTGCCTGAAGTTTCCTTACAATGGGAGGATTATTAAAGTGGTCAGTACACCGGTCCTTCACACAGTGGATGCTATCAACACCTCTCTGCCCTCCGTTTGGCCATCTCATCGGCCCATATTGTCATTGTTGGACGTGCGTGATCTATCTCACGTTCCACTAGCACCAAAGGAGATGGTCAGGACAACCGCAACATCATGTCTCCCTTTTCACTCCAAAGGTTGGGAGATTATGAGGAACATCGACTATCAACACGGTAAAGGTCTGGGCGCACAGTTACAGGGTATGCTCAAACCGCCAAAGGAAATTAGGCCGAACCGTAGGTTTGGCGAAGGCTTCAAAGGACCGTTCAAGGCGGATTGGAAGCCCCTCACATGGACTCTATCAAACCACTTCAACAGAGGGCCCATTGTTCAGATGGGAGATTACCCACGAGAAGCATATGGGGGATCCCATGCTGTATATTTGGCTGAAAAATGTCCGAGGATCACCAAAAGAGGCAAGATCAAAGATCCAGAATGCGAGTGGAACAAATGGTTCGACATACGGGACATTTCCGTTGCACTGGAAAGGATGTTCTCGTCTCCGTAGCTTGAAGGACCACCATTGATCTCTGGAATACCAGAGAATATTACCACTCTTGCCAATGTTCCAAACTATCCTCGTCCTCGCTAGAAGGACCCTGTCATCAACGGACCTTCATCCGTCCTCAACATTGCCATCGACGGCTCATTAGCCGCCATCTTCTCCATCCACTCGTCTCAGCCTTTGTTGATATCGTCTTCCTGGGCCAGACAATTATCTGATGATCTTCCCAGGTCCCCTTCTTTTCTTACATACCTGCGCGGGCTTTTCAACCCCCGCCAGGTCTTCAACCATGATCTACTCTATGAGCCTCACAATCCTCTAGCCATAACCACTTTTCTCTCTCCTCCATTCTCTTTTCACTGCTTTGTCATTAAAAATGAAAATGAAAAAAAATGTCAATTTTCAAACTCCCCAACAACACATCTTCGTTGAGGAAACCTCCTACATCTCCCACGGGTGCGTATCGCCCTGCGGACCACCCGTCCAAGGTCCGATGAGCGACCTTTTCTACCCCTCCTCTGAGGGGTCTTCTCCTGTACATTCAACACCATCCTCTTCGTCTTCCTCTTCTTCTGTAAATAATGTTAGTCAATCTAGGAATTATAGGTCAAGGGTAGTACCTAGGAAGAAATCCAAGGGTAGACAGATCCCTCGTCGATTCCTTCTGGATTTAGCCGCCAGGTGTCAGGCCCTTCTTGCCATCCCACAGTTGCTAGAAAATCCCATCCAGCTACCGGAAATAGAATGTGAGGGCGATTGTGCATTTGATGAAGGGTATGGAGTCTACGAGATCACGGATGAAGAATGTCCCACTGAAGATGAGGGTGAAGAATATGAGAATGCGGCGGGCGCATACGCTAGTGGAATGAGGAGATTCGACAAGCCGTCAACCGCCGTAGAAGAATACACCAAAGAAGTCAACTTGGGAACTGAGAAAGACCCTAGGATCATCCTCATAAGTGACAATCTACCACCCTCTGAAGAAAAGGCATTAATTGAAGTTCTCAAGGAATATAAGGACACATTTGCATGGAGCTACGAGGATATGCCGGGTCTAGATTCAACATTGGTCGAACACCGTTTAACCCTAAAACCAGGGTCCGTCTCGGTAAAACAAAGGTTAAGGCATTTCCACCCTCAGATGGTTTTGAAAATGAAAGGAGAGGTCGATAAGCTCCACAAAGCCAGGTTCATTAGAGTCGTCGTTTATCCTCAATGGGTGGCGAACATTGTCCTGGTCATGAAGAAAGATGGGAAAGTCAGGATTTGCATCGACTTCCGGGACCTTAACCGTGCGTGTCCAAAAGACGATTTCCCCTTACCTCACATTGATGTGTTGATTGATAACACGGCAGGCTACGAAACCCTCTCATTCATGGATGGATTTTCAGGATACAATCAAATTCGTTTGGCAGAAGAGGACCAGGAAAAGACGTCATTCACTACCCCTTGGGGAACATATTGTTACGTGGTCATGCCGTTCGGATTAAAGAATGATGGAGCTACTTACCAAAGAGCGATGATGGCCATATTTCATGACATGATGCACATATATCTGAAAGTGTATGTGGATGACTTATTGGTGAAATCAAGGACCAGGATGGAACATCCAAAAGTTTTGGCTAAGGTCTTGCAGAGGTCAAGGGAGTTCCAATTGAAAATGAACCCGAAGAAGTGTGTGTTTGGTGTGTCGTCGGGTAAATTACTGGGGTTCATTGTGAGTAAGAGAGGGATCGAGATAGATCCCGACAAAGCTAAGGCCATCAGGGATATGCCGCCTCCCAATAATTTGAGGGAAGTCCGAGGTTTAATCGGGAGGTTGCAGTTTATTCGTCAGTTTGTGTCCCAACATTCACAAAGGTGTAGACCTCTCTACGAGTTGACCAAGCCAGGAGTAGAATTCCACTGGAATTCTAAATGTCAGAAAGCTTTTGAAGGGTTGAAGGAATATCTGGCTAGTCCACCCGTTCTCATTCCACCCAAACCAGAAAAACCTCTGATCCTTTACGTCTCAGTCTTGGATGACTCCGTGAGAGCCGTCCTCGCACAAGCTGATGAAGAAGGCAAGGAACGGGCAACCTATTACTTGTCCAAACTTCTCAATCCCTGTGA
The DNA here is from genome assembly GCA_022559845.1 of Amorphophallus konjac. NCBI lineage: Eukaryota > Viridiplantae > Streptophyta > Magnoliopsida > Alismatales > Araceae > Amorphophallus > Amorphophallus konjac. The sequence continues at coordinate 222,601,561 of CM040118.1, forward strand.
GCAGAAGTACACCGTCATGGAGAAAACCTGTGCTGCCCTCGTTTGGGTAGTGCAGAAATTGAAGCACTACTTCTTGGCTCATGAAGTCCACTTGATTGCTCGAATGAATCCTATCAAATTCCTTCTGGAGAAATCCGTCCTTACGGATAGGCTAGCATGCTGGCAAAGTTTTCTCTCTCAGTTCGACATCACCTACATCCAGCAAAAGGTGATTAAAGGCTATGCCATAGCCGAGCATCTCGCTCACCATCCTCTTCCCAAGTTCGATCCCGTCCAATCAGAGTTTCCAGATGAGGAACTAATGTCTGTCAACCAATCAGATGAGCCAATGTGGACGCTATATTTTGATGGAGCTCTGAATTCTCAAGGGAGAGGAATCGGCGTCGCCCTCCTATCGCCTGAAGGCCTCACATTCCCATTGGCATACCAGCTCAAATTTCCAGTTACCAACAATATAGCCGAATATGAAGCTCTTCTAGCTGGCCTAGAACTCGCTCATTCTTTTCGTATCACTGAGTTGCGAGTCGTAGGTGATAGTCAACTCATCCTTCGCCAGGTGCTCACTAAGTATCGCACTCGCGATCCCAAACTCAAGCCATACCAAGAACTCACTGCTGCCTTTGCCAAACTGTTCACCAAACTGATCTTTGTTCATGTCCCTCGTCATCAGAATATTCTTGCTGATGCCCTCGCCTCGTTGGCATCATCCATAAGGTTCCCTCTAGGAAGATGGTTTGAGTCCATTTCCATCTACAAACTTCACGCCCCTGCAATCGATGATGCTTCCTACGTAAATATCAAAGACAGGATAGCAAGGAAGATCCTATAGGAAGATATCCTTGAGAAGAGGGAAATCATGTTGGCAGAGGCTGAAGAAGAACTGGCTGATGAAGAGAAACCATGGTTCTATGAAATCGTCAAATACTGCCAAAATCAGTCTTATCCTGAAGGGGTCTCCACAGAGGACAAGAAAGCCATAAGAAGGGTGGCTCAGAAATACACATTGGTTGGAGGTCTACTCTATAGGAGGAGCCTTACTGGTATTCTGTTAAGATGTCTTGGTGACGATGAGGTTTGGAAATGTGTAGAGGAGACGCACTCGGGTGTGTGCGGTGGCCACGTGAATAGTCAGATGCTCGCCAAAAAGATCATTCGGCAAGGTTTTTACTGGCCCACTATGGAAGAGGATTGTGCTGTCTATGTCCGTAGGTGTGTCAAGTGTCAACTTCACGCCGATAAAATCCATTCACCATCTTCCTCACTTCATCCAATATCCTCCCCGTGGCCTTTCTCCATGTGGGCATTCGACATCATTGGTCCCCTAGGTGATCCCAATTCCCTCACCAAGCAGAAATCTTTCATCCTTACTGCGACGAAATACTTCACCAAATGGGCCGAAGCCGAAGCCTACGCAGAAATCAAGGCGTCAATAGTCTGCAAGTTCATCATGAAGAACATCCTCGCCAGATTCGGCGTCCCAAGTACAATCGTCACCGATAATGGGCCACAGTTCATTTCTCAGGACCTATACGACCTCTGCAAAAGGTACGCAATTGCATTGCATCATTCATCGCCTTATTACCCACAAGGTAACGGCCAAGCGGAGGCCACCAATAAAACATTGCTCAAAATCATCAAAAAAACATGCGAGTCTAGTAAGTTTTCAGACTGGCCAGAAAAACTTATCGAAGCCCTATGGGCCTATCGCACTTCAATCCGTACCCCCACCGGGCAGACTCCATTTGCCCTTACTTATGGTATGGAAGCGGTAGTCCCGTACGAGACTCTGATTCCTTCTCTCAGGGTACAATTGGACGAGGAATTTTCCCTCGACGATCGTCGTAATTCACTCCTCACCCAGTTGGAACTCTTGGATGAGAAGCGGCTGGCCGCTGCCGAACACGCGCGTGTGTATCAAAATAGACTCGCTCGCTTTTACCAAAAGAAAGTCGTTGAGAGAAAATTCAAAGTCGGTGAGATGGTCGTAAAAAGAATTTTTTTCAAACCTGGAGGGCCGCGTTCTAAGCTCCAACCCAATTGTGAAGGACCATTTGTAATTCAAGCCGTGTACCCTGGCAACGCCTACAAGTTAATCAACGCCGAAGGGACCGAGTTATCCCACCCTTAGAATGGGCTTTATCTTAAGAAATACTATCCTTAGCACAAAACAAACAAAAAAATGATGAAAAGATAAAAAACATCAAAAATAACGAAATATTGAAAACCACTAAAAATATGGAAAATTCAAAATGCCAATGCCTGGTGGTCACCATGTAGTCAAGTCACTGCATCAAACCTTCATGATAGGATAGGGCCCATTAAGGCTTGGTAGGCACCGGGTCTTGGTTTGCCAGAACCGTGGAGAGCCCTGTCCGGCCACGTCGGCCTATGCTCGCTCGAAGGAAGCTAACATGTGCTCACTTATGTATTTTATTCAAAAAAGTCGGTAGCATCACCTACGGTGGGGCCCCACCCAGAAGATCTCCGGAAGCTGTAATCTTTATTCTTTTCTCTTCGACCAAATGAGACAGTCGGCGCCCTTAAAACGCTGAGCATGAGAAACCTAAACTCAAACCCCAAGGGGCAAGAGTAGGATCCATTTCCTCGAGCATCGATCAGAGCACGAGAAGAGGGCAGTGTCCCCGCAGGCATACGAAAGGGAGCCCACAAACGTCAAATGACTGTATCTCCCTCACAAAAAAGGAATACAAAATCAAAATCAAGAGCCTGGTCGTGACCGTGCCTGATGCGATAAATGGAACCCCTCAAAGCAAAAGTTTGAATCCACAAAAGGGGGGGGGGCTATGGAATGTAAATGCTCGAGATTTGGTCCGAAGTTGTCCGAAAGAAAAAGAGTTAATGGGCCCTTATTCGCTCATCGGGTTAACGGCTTTGCCGGTCCTCTCAGGAGGTTTATCCCCTACACTCTTCCTTCTCCCTCTAAAGATGAAGGTTCGATGGAGTTTCTGAAGGGTGAAAACTGCCCAGGGTCTGCGACCTTATTTTAATATACATGTTTGGTTGCCTAATTTGAAAAGCAAAAGCTATCGCTACGAAGGAGTCTCTGTATTTCTGGCTGGTCAAGACCCATATTTACCACCTTGATATCTTCTTGTTTAACCTCGGGCTTAGGCCAATGCAAGCGCGTCACCTATGGGTGCGACGGCGTCTGATTCCGGGTCAGCTTCGCGCGATTGGTCGTTAGGGTTCCAGGGTGTTCCATCATATACCATCTAGAGTTGTGAGGAAACAGACCCAAGTCGGGCAAATCTCTTACCTCAAACACCTTTTGGGTGAATCCCTGTGGTCGGAAGCGACTGGGAGCCTAAGCATGGCATGACGGTATTATCATAAGGGTAAGTCTTAGCCGGCGGGATCATCATTCGAGGGGTCTAGAGGCCCAAATCAACCTAGATGTGCACTTAGGATACCTGGGAGGTTAGTAAGAAACCCATGTTCTCACGTAGGTTAGGTGCCATTTGGGTGCTTGCCTGGTGTTAGCCACAAAAAATTGAAATGATAAAAGCAACAAAAAAAATGGAAAAGAGAAAATGTACATATTTGCAAACAAAAAAATCTTTTTTATGATAAAACAAAAAATGCCAAATATAAAAAAGAAAACAAATCAATTTTGCATGATTGCATTTGCGTGCAGCATCTCACTTTTAATACCGCTTGCATTCGTGTGCTTGCCTGTCGCATTTATCATCACCGCATCTTTCCCTTGCATTCGTTAAATAAAGACTTGGCCCCTTGACCAGTTATCAAGGACAGTCACAGTGACCATTTGCTTATTGAGCAAGGGGCCAAGTCAGAACAGAAATTCTGATTTGTTTGTTTCAGTGATGTGTGCAGGGATTCAGGCAACAGAAGTAAAGGTAAAAAATAAACAAACCAAACCTTGTATTTTATTCCAAAAACCAAAAAAATTACATCAAGTTCCGCCCTCTCTCTCTGCATTACTCGTCCCACTACTCTCCGGGCAAAACACTCTCAAAGGTGCTACCCAACTACGAAAAATGGTACTCCTACCGCTCTGTACTCCCCTTCCTATTCCCACACCCCGGCGTTGATCCACGGAAGCAGCAGAGAAGCTACCAACACGAAAGCCACGCTCTCGTGCTCTTCGATAGCACTCCTCACCATCTCTCAGCCACTGTTCAGCAAGACCAAGGCTGGTTCGGAGTTCGAACAACTGGGCCTCCATGGCCCTCTGTTCCTCCCTTTCAGTCAATCTGTTGGCTCTTTCTCTCTCTGCGTCTCTTTCTCTCTCTGCCCGTTCTCTCTCACGGTCTTCCCTCTCCAACTGGAGAGTGATCCTCAGTTCCATAGCATCCCTGGAAGAGTCATCATCAGGATGATGCCGCAGTTCCCTCTCCAATTATGCTATCCTAGCCTCCCTCTGCGCAGCCTGGGCAAGTGCTTCTTCCGTCTCCTTTTCCTGCCGAGTGTACCATCTCAGATACGCGATAAGGCGTAAACAAAGAGAACTCAACACTGAAACTTTTACCTATATACAGAGCATCCCTTCTGCCTCCGCAGCACGCTGCGTGGCGTGAGGAAGTTGCTCATGAAGCAAGTCAAGTTCTGAGGTGGGAATCCATAAGCTAGGAGAGGCACCACCTACTCCCATCACTGGGGAAGCCGCGCCAATCTGGGCATGCTACGACCGCGTGAATTAGCAAGCCAACATCTGGAATCTACGGTTCTAATTAGGAACGCACTGTACACCTACCAAGGTGCTCGTAGCTCCACGGGCATCGCCCAATTGTTGCTCCATCTCTGCCAAGCGAGTTCGTAAATTCGCTATCATGGCATCCCGGACATCCTGCAGCCATACGAGTCAACATTTTTCACCAGAAAACCAAAAAAAGGAGAAAGAAGAAAAGAGAAAAAGGGGAAACCTACCTCCACAAATCCCCTGGGTTAGAACCGCTCTGCGTACCTTGTCTTGTATAGACGCAGGTAATCCTCGCTATCCCGTGCCTGTGATTCTACAATCGTGCCACCCCGTTGCCAGTCTTCATACTGTTCAGGGAACCGCACGCGTCAGTCAATGCAGGTCGCCGGTCCTCGCGTCTTTCTCCCGACACGAGGTGGTGCAGCCGTATCCACCCACTCCTGAGCCAGTCCTAAAGTCCTCATAACCAATCGTAGCCGAAGCGGCTCGATTTCATTCAGGCAGTGCATCCATAATTCCCGTCCGAACCGGGCACGACTTGCTAGAACCCACGGCTGGTCGGCATCGACCATGTCTGATTAGGGTCTCCAGTTTACCATCGCTGCAGGGAACTCCTGTAGCTCCCGCCTTAGCACCATCAGTTGGTAGGTTAGGGGTGCCGCACTCATGATGGGTTCTCACCGCCTGGCTAGCGGCACCATCGCGGGTCACCAATGTCGAGCTCTCCCTATGGGGAGTTAATAATAGCTCCATAGCTGCTCGACGCAGGTCATCAGTACCTTGTAAAAATAAGAAAAAAAAATACGAAACAAGCAAAACCAAAGATACCTGGATGAATGGTGTGAAACCACTCACAGTCATCTCACAGTCCGCTTCTTGGAACAGACCTGCAAATAAGTGCGCCAGCATGGCAGCTCCCCAGGCGTAGTATCCTACTCTTTCAAGGTCTGACATCAGCTCCAGGAAGCGACATTGGATACCGTCCCCTTTCTAGCTCAGTACCAATCTCCCCAAAAGAAAGAGGAGAAATCTCCTCAAATCTATGTTGCATCTTTCCCAGTTGCCGAAATCTGTGCAGTACACGGCACGGCATCCTATCTCCATCCTTTCCACGAACTCTTCTGAGGATTCATCGTCCCGACGATGAGTGTCGGTGAGCCCTAATGCATCCATGAGGGACGCCCTAGCTACCGACCTATTTTTCCGATCATCTAGGCCCAAACCCAGTAACTTCTGGGCACCTTCTCGGTAGTCCGCGTAAGTGACTCCGGCCACTGCCTCGCCCTCCACCTTCAGGCTTGTGATCCGGACCACATCCTCCAAGCTGGGCACCATGTGCCCCCACGGCATCAGGAATGTCCGACTCACTGGGTCCTATCTCTCACACAAGGCTTGGATCAGGACCAGGTCGAGCTGGATCGGCTCGATCTGAAGAAAGGTGCCAAAACCCATCACGTCTAGCCTGGCCTTTTGAAAATCTGGGAGACCTCGGTATGCTGCCACTACCAACTCCCATGAGATCTGTGATTTCATCACACTCTACGCATGCAGGGAATGGAGAGGAGGTTTGGTCAGAATGAAAGGAAGAAAAAAGAATGGAAAAAAGGGCAGGAAAACTTGGCTTACGAGTTGTGATTGGGCCCTTTCGCTGAAGTGCCCTTCGAGGTCCGAAAGCCTCCTGGAACTACTACCACTGGATCTGCTTCTCTTCGAGGAGTGGGAAGCTTCGCCCTCCATCCAACTCTCAGAATTTTGAACTCCTCCTCTCCCGTGAGAACTTATGCTCCTCGAGTTAGCTCTCGATATACCTGGGAGGATAAAAGGGACAAGAATTTATAGAAATAGAAGGAGTGTGGGCCAAGATTACCTCCATCACCTTTTAATGATAGCCCTCGCAATGAGGCACCTGCCATGCGGTCCCGTGTGTCACTTCACCGCTCGCACAGGGTGATTGATTGGACAAAGAATATGACGACTAGCACCCTATGTTGTCTAGGGATACCCTATCATGTTTTGAAGGACGTCCGCAAAATTTGACGCAACATTCGGGAGAAGGAACTAGGGCCGTCATTATTGACTTCGACGGTAGATTCCCGTAGAAATGGTCACAACAAGACGCGATTCTCTACTTGGGGTGGAGTCTCGGTAGACCCATCACATGGGAACAGTGCAAAGGAGAGGAAGTGTAGGGAAGAAGGAATGCACAAGAGAACAAACAAGCAGCAGAAAATCAAATCACTCCATTCATAATTCTACATAAGCTGTCATAAACACTACAATCATAGAGAGGTGGCTGGTCCACTAGCTCACCAACTCTTACCATTATCTTCATGCTCGTCCCTCTAGGCGCCCCTCTCTTCTCCCCTGAGGTGAGGGTCCCTCAAAAGCCTCCGGGATCCCCGTACAGTAGCACCCGCCTCACCTCGTGGAGTCGGCTCCACAGCAATGACTCGCTGCTCCTCCCCTGGCGTGGCAAAGAAGCCACTAGCGGCAAAGCGACCAGACTGGCACAGTCGCTCCCCGAACTCTCGCGCTCTCTCGTAGCCCGTCTCCATCCCTCCTAGTCTCTGCACGACGGCCTGAAGGCCCAGCTGGAGCTCCCTCACTTGGGCCTCCAAGGCCCTCCTCTCGGTCTGATCCCGCTGTCGCTCGGACTTTCTCTCGGCTTTCTCTCTCTCTGCCTCTCTCCTCATCATCTGCAGAAGAACCCTTAACTCCAGGATGTCTGGAGAAGGTCTCTCCTCACCGCGATGTCGCAGCTCTGCTATAGTCGTCACCCAGGCATCACGCTCCTCTTCCGCCCGGGCAGCCCGAGCCACCGCACCAGCAAGTTGCTCCCGGAGGGAGGCAGTCTCAAGAAAAGGGGCCGAGGAACTGGAAGATGCGCCGCCAGCCACTCCCCCCATCGCTGTCTGCTGGGCACGCTGGAACGAACAAACAACAGTCGTCAGATAAGCTCCACATTTAAAAATAGAAAATGCAGCACTTGGCTTACCAAGAGTGACAGTTCCTGTTGAGTGGCGGCCAGCTGCCACCTGACCTCGGCTAATTGGGCACGCGACCCGTCGACGTCGCGCGTATCCCCGGCTTGGGGAAGCCCCGCATAACTCTCTCTCTGCCGCCGCAGGAAGTCGGCACTATCCTGCACCAGTACGCTCCCTTGCTGCCCAGGGAGACGTATGCACCAGTCTTCAAGCTTCGCCTTGCCGCGACTCTCCTTCCTGACGCGGCTCGGCTCGTCTGCACTCGCCCACTCATCGGCCAGGCCCAGGGTCCTCGCCATGTCCTGCACCAAGAAAGAAGGGCCTCGCATCATAACAAAGAACACGTCCCCTGTCTAGGACGCGTCCATCATTTGAGTGCAACACTCGCCGAACCCTTTCCCCCCTCGCGCGGCTCGCTTCAAAACTAAAAATGGATCAAAAGAGGAAGAGATCAGAGGACCTACCAGACCGTGTTCACCTCCCTCCGCGACATCGGGCCCCTCGGGTCCCTCGGGGGCCCGAAGCGGCCCTTCCTCCTCCATGGACGCCGTTCCGTGTTCTTGCGTGTCCCTCCTCGGGCGAGGAGTTCCTCGTCCCTCTCCACCTTCACCATGGTCGGGCCCACCGAACTCCATCGATCAAAAGAGGAGGAAGATGAAAAAGGGGCAAGCGAGTTTCGGCAGAAGGCGGGCTCATTTGGGGGTAAGGCACGGGAGAAGAAAGGCCACCCGACGCTTTAAATTTGAATTCAAGGATTAAGACGCGTCCTCGCGCCTGGACGCGCCCAAAAAGGGAGAAAGAAATATAATCCCCCCGTGCAAAGTAGTTCCCTTCTATCCAGGGCAAAAGTCTCGTGAAGCGTAAACAACGTGGTGCAAAAGAAAGTGCGGGAAAGAAAAGGGCACGTCACACGAAATCCATTTCATATAATAGTCAAAGTGCATCATACAGTGAGAAGGGTGACGTGTACAAGTAACTCTCTAACTCTCGCTACCACCCTCCTTGTCATCTCTCTCCTCCCTCCTCTGCCGGGGATCCCTAGGGGGCCTCTGCGAACCCTGAGAAGCCGTGCTCACCTCGCCCTGCGGCGGCACTCCAGCCTCGAAGGCGCGACGACGCTCCTCAGTCGAAGAAACCAGATAGCTGCCCATGGAAAAAGAACCAGACTGACGAAGTCGCACCCCGCGCTCCTTCGCCCTCTGGTACCGCTCCTCGCTCTCCCGAAGCCTCCCCTCTGCCGTGCCGAGACTCAATCGGAGCTCCAGCAGCTGGGCCTCCAGAGCCCTCCTCTCATCCCAGTCTCGCAGTCGCTCCACCCTCCTGTCCTCCCTCTCTCTCTCTCACCGCCTCCCTCCTCGACAGCTCGAGGGTGATCCGCAGATCCAGCACGTCACGAGGGAGCTCCTCAGCCTCCCGTCGACGCTCCTCCTCCAGCTCCACAATCCGGGCGTCACGCTCTGCCACCCGAGCGTCGCGCTCCTGCTCGGCACGAACAGCACGCGCCAGGGCCTCTCGGATCTCGGCCACCTATCAAAGTACGCGTGCATCGTAAGAGAGAGGTGAAGGATGAAAGAGTGACTAGAAGAGGGTCAGGGCCAAGTAGGCACTCACTCGAGCCTCGCGGTCACGCTCGGCCTCCTCAGCTCGAGCCACCGCATACGCCAGCTGCTCCTGGAGGGCAGAAACCTCCGGAGGAGGGCCCCGCGAACTGGAACCCGCTCCACCAGCCATCCCAACTGCCGCTGTCTGGTGGGCCCGCTGAAACATAGAGCAAACGACAGTTAGAGGCCAAGTATCAAAAATCTAGGTCCCAAAAAATGCATCGCATAAACTCACCAGGATCTCCAACTCCTGTCAGATGGCCACTAACTGCCGCCTAGCGTCTGCCAGCTGGGCCCGCAGGTCAGCAATCATGTTGTCACGAGCATCCTACATTGCACATAAGTTAGCGCCACATGCATATACATATAGAAGGGTGAGGCATTTTCATTTCACTTACCCCTGCCATACAACCAAGGAAGAGGCGGTCCCCGTACGTAGCCCGATACCGTCTCAGGTAATCAGTACTGTCCTGTACATGGGACACCACTGGGACCCCGCCCTGCTGCCAATCCTGGTACTGTGCCAGGAAGCGCGTACGCCAGTCCACGATCTTCGCCTTCCCCTTGGTCTTCTGTCCAATGCGGACCGGCTCATCTACATCGACCCACTCCTGGGCCAGCCCCAACGTCCTCATAACCAGTCTGAGCCGCAGCGGCTTGATCTCGTTCAGGCAATGGACCTACACGTCCCGCCCGAAAAGAGGAAGACCCGCTACAACCCAAGGCTGACCAGCGTCACCCATGCCCAGGTAGGGCCTCCACACCACCTACATCATCATACATGTATCATATTAGTTGCTATTCAGTCACATAAGAAAACATAAAAAAATCATACGCATCATACCATGGCCTCAGGATACTCACTCAGCTCCCGACGAAGCGACGCCAGCTGGTAGCCGTGGGGTGCTGCAACCACGACCGGCCTCCACCGCCGCGCCAGAGGCACGGCCCTCCTGTTCCCATGCCTAGCCCTCCCCATCGAGAAATAGTAATAGCTCCACACCTGCATCCATCATACATCATTAGTACAATAATTGCATATTTAACTGTGAGAATGCATAAATAAAATGTTTACCTGGAGAAAAGGTGCGAAGCCACTGACTGTCGTCTCCTTCTCCGAAGTCTGGGAGAGATCGGCAATCAGATGGGCAAGCAGAGCCGCTCCCCACGCGTAGTGTCCCACTCTGTCCAGATTCGCCAAGATCCCCAGGAAACGGCAGTGGATGCCATCCCCCTTCGTCCCCAGCAGAAGGCGACCCAAGAAGAAGAAAAGAAACCTCCGGAGGTCTAGGTCCACCAGCTCCCGCTCGCTCGGGTCCTGGGTGAAAGCTGCACGAGCGTCTCCCTCGAGTCGTGCCAGAAACTCCGCTCCAGTGTCGCTAACCTGCTGGCGCGGGTCGACGAATCCGAGCGCCTCCATGATCTCCACTCGGCCAACTACCCTGCTGTCCCTGTCAGTCACGCTCGTCTCTAACCACAGCAGGTCCAGGACACTCTCTCGGTAGTCGGGGTAGGTGACCCCGCTCACCGCCTCTCCGTCCACCCGTAGCCCGGTGATCCGAGCCACGTCCTCCAGTGACGGCACCATGTGCCCCCAGGGCATCAGAAACGCCCGGCTCGGCGCGTGCCACCGCTCCCTCAATGTCTGGATAAGAGGAAGGTCGAGCCGAAAGGGCTCGATCTTAAGGAAAGCTCCAAAGCCCATGGCGTCCACACGCGCCCTCTGAAAATCTGGCAGCCCACGGTATGCTGCCACCACTAGGGACCAGCTGATCCAGCCCTTCATCACGCCCTGCACACCACAAAACCAACAAAAGAACACATCAGCATCATGGATAGTAATAAACAATAACATTGTATATGCTACTTAGTTATTTTATTTTTATTTTTTAAAAAAGTATTTATGTTTTTTTGGAGGCGTCCAACTCCTTGGACGCCTCCTTTTTATTTTCTTCATTTTATTTTTAGAAAAAAACAAAAAATAGATAAAATATATATATATTATTTTGGAGGCGTCCTACGTCCTGGACGCCTCCTTATTTTTAAATCCTATTTTATTATTTTATGTAAATGAATAAATAAATAAAAAGAAAAAAGAAAATGTGGAGGTGTCCAGGCCCCTGGACACCTCCATCCCTCACTCACCAGTCCTCACCGCATGGCCTCTCGTCTGCCTATCCAGCCTATTAAACCAATAGATTGAAGTTCCGAAGAGCTTACTGGGTCGTGATCGTCCTCTCCCGCATCGCCAGCATCCATTGCAGCCTCCACGGCCAAAGGAGGAGCCTCCTCCTCCGCGGCAATCTCCTCCGCCGCAGCAGCCTCCTCGGCATCGTCCCTCAGCCTCCTCGGACGACGAGCTCGTCGTTTGCGCTTCTCTCCACCCTGGCTTGGGCCTCCTTGCTCCATTGGGACTAAGAATGGGTCGTCTGGATTGACTGGGTCGTTTGAATGAACAGTAAAGGAGCAAAGGGGGGAGGCCCCCCATATATATAGAATCCACTTTATTTGCGGCGTCCAGGCGCCTGGACGCCCCCACCTTTTTTTTATTTTTTTTATTTTTTTTTTTTCAAAATTCAAAAACTTAGGGGCGTCCAGGCGCCTGGACGCCCCCAAAACAAAAAACCAAAAAAAATAAAAAATAAAAAATTAGGGGCGTCTAGGACCCTAGACGCCCCCAAAATAAAAAAACTAAAAAAAATTATAAATAAAAAATTAGGGGCATCCAGGCCCCTAGACACTCCCATAATAAAAATTTCAAAAAAAATATAATAAAAGAAAAAAAAGATAAGAGTATGTATATAATCCAAACAAAAGAAAAACACAAAGAAAAAGAAAAACCACAAAAAACGATAATAATAATTAAGGCGACGGGGGTCTAAAACATCCATGCCAGATTTTATTCCATCAGAGAAGCAGAATAGGCTACATCAGGGGTTTAGGCGCCTTAGGCCTTAACTTCCCTAGTTCGGTCACATAAGCTCTCCACAGCTCGCATTCTTCCCCCACATGCGCTAAGGCCTTTCCCGCAACACTTGTCTTCAAGGGTGCTTTGACGGCCTTCGCTTCCTTCGCATCCGCTTCAGTACCCAACTCTCTCTTCTTCAAAGGAACGATGCCAGTCGGTAGTGGGAACGAATGGCGTGGAATGCCGACCTGGAGGCAGCATCGATGCGCGTTATAAAGGACAAACTCGGTCACGCCGATCAATTGAAGATCAACTTCGGGAGAAGGCCTCATGAGGAGATCAAGCGAAAGCAAACATGCCGGTGCGCAAGTGAAGAAGCTTTGTGTCACGATGCGGAAGTGGGACCGCCAGTCTTCACGTTTCTTCAGCCACGGAACACGGTTCGCTACAGTGCCACCAAAACCTAACACGTCGGCTATGTGATGAAGCGGGCTTTGTTGGAAGAGCTTCGAAGCGGTTGGCATTCCCTCACGGTGATCAAACTTGAAATGCAAATCTAGCCAGCAATTCAGGACAAGTGCGCAACCAAAAGGAGGCTTACCCAGGCTCAGGCAGTAAGGCCACTATATAGGTAGGCAAGGACAGCGGGTCCCACCCTCTTTCCACGCCAGATCCCGCAGATAGCACTCAGTTGGTCTTCCTCCACCATGTTGTCGGTATAAGGAAACAAGAGAGCACCCGCCAGACAAATGGTGAACCCTTTCATGATTCCCTCCAAATAGTCATCGTCTGGTAACCCTCTCAAGGCCTCCATGACCCATTCCGCGAGCTTTTGCAAATCAATTCCCTTTTGAGTACGAACCTTTCGGGCTGCGTCGGGCGGCATGAAGCTTCCAAGGACGCTTTCGGAAGTCCCCCGTGTCAGCATCCGCATTCACCTTCCCGCCACTCTTGAATTTCTTCAATCCGAGTAGAAGTTCCACCTCCTCGAGGAGGATGGTCGCCTCGAAGGTCGGGAAGATAAAAGTGTGGGTCTGGTGATGCCAGATCTCCACTAGTGCGCCCATAGCCGCCCAGTCCATACGAATCTTCTCATAGTGTTTGGCGTGAATAAGGAGCCCCTGCAGATGCCACTTCGAGAGTATGGCCCTCATGCCGATGGAGATGTTGGAAGTTAGCTTTGAAAGCCATGGCAGTTTGGAAAACTTCCTCGGGCCCGGGAAGAGTGGATATGGCTGGAAGAGAAAAGAAAGAAGAAGAAAGGAAGGAAGTAAGAAGAAGGTTCACGTGGAGAAATTTGAAAAGAATAAGCTTACCATATGCGACATGATCGTCCCACTCAAATGACCCTCGAGGTCGGAGAGTCGCCTGATCTCGCTGCTAGGCCTGCTCCTCTTCATAACGCGGGAAGACTCTCCTTCTATCCTGAAATCTCCAGATTCTCCTCTCTTTCCTCTCCTGAGCTTCCAAAACCCACCTTGATGCTTTTGAATGAACTAGCCTAAGGGGAGTTCTTATAGGAAGGGTAGGGCGCTACAGGACGGAACATGTCACATCAGCGGTCAGTGTCAAGATTTTGGCTAGATCTCCTTTCCATTGTGGTGCGATTCTGTTACGATTCTGTTACTTTCTGATGTTATTAATCCATGCTGGCCTGTGCAGGTTTTACTAACGGACGTCTTTGTCCTATCTCCTGTCCCACCTTTCAATGGTTGGTCCCACCATGTCATGCATCGTAGTATATGATACCTACGCTACTAGAACATGTCAAGGACCTTGCGGCCCGAACGAATATGGGATTTGAGTTCCCCTTCAACAAAAATAGTGATGATCCCGGAAGAATTTGGGTTGTACGGATAGGCCGTTAACTTTTGGTAGCATGGGGACGACGGTTCCATTCAGTGAGTTGGTGCGCGGATAAACGGGCCCCAGCCCAGTATCAACTCACCGGATTTGTATCCTGACCCGTTCTTAACAAGTTGACAATATTATCCTTGGCTATTTTCTATTTTAGTTTGTTTTAAATTTTTCTTTAAGCCCAAAATGCATTCATACAGGACTTTGATTTATTGCAGAAGATCATTCAAGTGATTCGATTGCGAAAGCCGTTGTGCTTCAGTTCTTACAAATATGAGATGTTCCACTCCGAATAAAATACTGAGTTTCCTTAAAACGGCCCTACGCTGCTCTTCCAAAGGAGACCCTTGTTTGGACAGACCCTCAGATATTCCTTTACTGTTTACCTTGTTTGACCCACCTTGGCCGCAGCACTTCCACATTAGCTGGTAATCGCTCACCAAAGGTGAAACCTGCAGGTTTATGACCCAGGTACTTCCACACCGAGAAGTTGGTCTCTTTTTATTTCGTGCCTGAGCGCACATCTCACCCTCCCTTATTTGATCTCCGTCCAAGCAAACCATCAAAATTTGAAAGACCTCCTTCAAGGTCACCTCATTGAAACTTCAGGAAAGATTCCAAATAGTAACGTCAAAAGCGTGTCTCATCACACCTTGGCATCAACTTATCAGTCCGCTCCCACTTCATTTCACTCCACTTCGATACCATTCCACTACGTGTCGCTCCCTTGCAAAGCAGACGCCAAGGCGGGGTAACTGTAGACACGCTATTCCTGACGTCTCCTGAGAAAGTCTCATATCACTATACAACGCCCCGCGACGGCTTACGCGTTTTGAATCACTTGAGTGCTTCCTTTTCTTGAGTCTTCTTCTGCCCTTTTCGGCATCCAGAATCGTCTCGTCACGGCATTCGGACGACATCAACACCAGTCAGACGCATCAGGAGGTTCCGGAACCAAGAAGGGTGTCTGCCGGGTAGCCGCCAACACCTTGTCCGAGGATCCGGGTGGGTCTTTTTGGGGGCGTCCAGGCCCCTAGACGCCCCCATTCTTTTAATTTCTTTTTCAAAGCCCAAAGCCAAATAAAAATAATATATTAATGGAGGCGTCCAGGCCCCTGGACGCCTCCATAAAAACAAAAATATAAAAAATTAAAATGCCAGCTTTGGCATAGAAAAACAAAATAAAAATAAAAATATATTTTATTGGAGGCGTCCAGGACCCTGGACGCCTCCATCAACTCCCTCACGGGCGCCGCCCACCGAACGGCGGTTTGTCGTGTGTGAAAAAATCCAAATTGTGGAGACGTCCAGGCAGCTGGACGCGCCCATTTCAAAATCACGAGGCGCCGCTCAAAAAACCACGCGTTGTGCCAAACCGCGTGCGGCCGTCGGTGGGGTTCGGTGGACCTGTTTGAGGCGTCCGGGGCCCTAGATGCCTCCACAAAAATATTCGAAAAAAATAAATAAAAATAGAATAAAATATTAGTTCGGCCCTGATGGAGGTGTCCAGGGTCCTGGACACCTCCACCCTCCGGAGCCCTATAAATAGAGGACCACCCCCTCAGTTCTGAGGGAGCTTCTAAGAGATCCGATAGGCTGTCGGAGCCCAGAGGCTACCGGAGTCATTTCTAACCCGTGGGGTCTTTTGTAGGTGGAGGTTCTGTCGGCTTCTCGGGTGCCCACGCTCGCGAGAGGAAGGTCGTCTTCATCCACCGCGCTTCCACGTCGTCCCCACACTGTCGGAGCTCCGCCGGATTTCACCATCGGCTCCTCCAATAAGCCTTTTCTTCCCCTTTTTCTCCATAGTTCTTTACATTCATCATACTGCATCCTCTATCTCTCTACATAAGGGCGCCGTCTCTTGCATACTTCTTGCATTCATCATCGCATTTTCCTCCTACTCGAGTCTGAGAGGGGTTTAAAACCACATCAACCAGGTGTGTGTCAGGTCACGATCTCGTTACTTTTATTGCAAGGAATTGTTACTACACTGCCATTTTCTAATTCCGTTCGTTATTGTCTACTGTTTTGCAAGGGTAACCAAGGAAAGCCCTCTCCGTCGACCGGCCGAAGGGGGAGGAAGAAGCAACCCGCCATCTCCCGCTCTTGAGGTAGGCGCGATCACTTTCTTTATTTTGGGGTCTTTTGACCCCTGGCGATCACATCTTGTTCTCGAGGCCGCGGCGAGTCACTTCCCCAATGGCCATTTAAATTCCCGTTCTTATATGTTATATTCTTATCTATTCATATTCTCGAGGCCGCGGCGAGTCACTTCCCCAATGGCCGTTTAAATTCCCGTTCTTATATGTTATATCCTTATCTATTCATGTTCTCGAGGCCGCGGCGAGTCACTTCCCCAATGGCCGTTTAAATTCCCGCTCTTATATTCTCTTTATATTCTGTTATATTCTTATCTGCTCATATTCTCGAGGCCGCGGCGAGTCACTTCCCCAATGGCCGTTTCAATTCTTGCTATTTAATTTCTGCACCATTCCCGTCCCCCCAAGGTCGCGGCGAGTCACTTCCCACTATGGCCGTTTAACCCCCATATCTTGCTATATTACATTTGTCCCCCTCGCCCTGCCGGAGCAATCTCCCGTGGTGGCCACTTCTCTCTTCTCTTATTTCTGTGTTGCAGCAAACAAAAGAGGAGCCCGTGCGCTCCGCGTCCTCTTCGCTCGCCGAACCGCGTGACGTCGCTCACAGGTACAGGACTGGTCTGAAGAGGCCAGTCTCTTGTCCCTTGGTGACCTGCGCCTTGATGATCGGCTGCTTCTCGGGCGCATGCTTCCTTCTCCGTTGCTGTACGGGCCTCACGGTGGGGTCGAGGCTGAGCTTGTGCCTCACGGTCTTCTCTGGTATGCCAGGGAGTTGATCATCGGACCAAGCAAAGACCTGAATGTACTCAGAAAGAAATCTCTTGTATTGCTGTTGTTCCTTAGGTGGTAGGTCGGCTCCGATCCTTACTCCGAGGGCTGGGTCATCATTTAGGAGTACCGTTAGCAATTCGCCACCGGGCTCGGTGGTTACGGTCTTCCCTTCGACTGCCTTGGGGCCCTTTTCCTTCCCTTCCGGCCTTGAGGCTTCCACCGAGATGTTGTAGCACCTTCTAGTTGTGGCCTGGTTACCTCGGACTTCCCCTAACCCATTTTTGGTGGGAAACTTCATTTTCTGGTGATAGGTAGATGGTACGGCCTTTATTCGACTGAGGATTTTCCGGCCGAAAATGGCGTTGTACGCTATCATACCCTTGATCAGTATGAAGTCCACCATGACCGTAACGGTTTTGGGTGGGGTGCCGATGGTGACCGGCAGGCTTAGGGCTCCCTCGGGGTAAGTGGCCAGGCCGTTAAACCCACAAAGGGGTGTTCGGATCGGGCGGAGCTTGGATGGGTCTTCCCCCATCTTGAGGAAACAGTCATAAGATAATACATCGGGGGCGCTCCCATTATCAACCAGAATTCTATCTACATTACAATGGTTTATTGTGGCCGAGATAACGAGGGCATCATCATGCGCGGTGTTCAGCCCTTCCAGGTCTTGGTCGGAGAAGACTATGACCTGGGGCTCCCTCGGCGGGCCGCTGGAGGGCTCTAAGACCTGGCTGGCCCGCTCGACATGGCGCTTCCTTCCTCGGCTGGTGTCGCCGCCCGACGCCGTTCCTCCAGAGATGACGTTGATGTGGACCCCTCGGGGGGCGCTGTCGATCTCCTCGGCGGCGTCTCGGTCTTCTTTGCGCCCGGCTGCGAACCGGGCCAGGTGCCCCTGACGGATGAGACGCTCGATCTCGTCCTGGAGCTGGTGAAAGTCGCCGGTGTGGTGCCCGTGGTCGCCGTGGAACAGGCAATGCCTGTCGCACTTGTGGTTCTTCGATCTCATTGGTTCGGGTCGGTGGAGGAGTCCCGAGTCTTTGATGTCTTCATAGATCTCGTAGACTGGCGCGGTCAACGGGGTGTACCGCTCATACTTCCGTTTGCGCTCCCCTTCCCGATCGCGCTTCTTGCCCGAGCCAGGATTTGGCTCTGAGGCCCGCTTCTTGTCCCCCTCCCGACCTGAGCCGGTTGTGTCTCGGCAAGCGCTGAGTACTTCTTCGCACTCGGCCTGGCGCAGGGCCAGAGTCACTAGCTCGGCGAGGGTCGAGGGAGGGTGGAGGACCAGTTCGCGGCGGAGATTCTCGTCCTGGGTGCCCCCCGTCAGAGCGGTCGTGGCCGAGGCCACATCTAGGCGGGGAATTCTGAGGGCTTCCGATTTAAATCGATGGACATAAGCCCGGAGCCTTTCCCCTTGTGCCTGTTTGAGGGCCTGGAGCCCCGCTACTGACCTTGGGGGGGCGCTTCCGGCGAAGCTCTCCTTGAAGACTCGCCCGAATTGCCTGAAGTCCCGGATGGACCCATGGGCGAGGGCCCGGAACCATGCCTGAGCGCCTTGGACCAGGGTGGCCGCAAAGGCTCGGCATTTGATAGGATCCGGCGTTCCATGCAGAGTTACCAGGGCGTCGAAGCTGTCATAGTGGTCGGCTGGGTCACCCTGGCCATTATAGAGCTTGAAGGTCGGAATGGAGGTTCTGGGAGACACCCCTGCCTTCAAGATGTATTCGGAGAAAGGGGATTTCTCCTCATCCTCCGGGAAAGAGGTTTTTTGCAGGGCGCGGAGGGCGAGCTCTTGCTCTGCAAAACGTCTCTTGAAATCCCTCAGTCGGAGGGAGAGTTCCGGCTGCGGTCGTGCCGTGGGACTGGGGGGTGCGTCATGACGATCCTCAGGAACGTCAGCGCTTGGGCGTGGAGGCCTCGCCCCCTATTTCCCTTTTCTGGGCGTGGAGGAAGCCTCTTGCTCCGAGGGTAGAGCTTGCGAGGGTCCTCCCACGTTGTTGCGGATGAGCTGTTGACCGCGGAGGGTGAAGCGGCCCCCAGCCGTATGCTGGAACGCACTTCGATGGGGGGGGCTCCCGGACGGGGTGCGGGACCTGGCATCCCTTGCCGCCTGGGCCCTCATGAGCTCCACGAGGACGTCAAGCTTCTTATTGAGGGCCTGGAAGACCTCGTCGCCACCGTTGGGGGGTGCCCCTGTCGCCGTCGGAGGGGGCGGCGGCTCGTTGGTGGGGACGCTGGCGTTGGAGGGAGGGTTCTGTGAGGCCCTAGGGGGACCATCTCCTGCCGCCACCATGGCCTTACCCTTCTTGACGGCGGATCTCCTCCCTAAGGTTCTTCTCACCATCTTGGCTCTTCCTGCGTTTCCCACAGACGGCGCCAGATGAAGAGGCGAAATCTCGCGCTGTGTCCTGAGCGGGCTGTGGATCACCATAAGCTGAACTGCAAGACAGGGAAACGTATCAGAGGGCACAGGGGGGTCTCCCTGGGGAAAAACCCTCCGATGGTTAAGTCAGTAGAGCTGTGGTAGAAGCAGTAATGGGGAGGAGAAAAACTAGTGCGCGAGATTCCTATCCACCAGAGGGTGAAGCGGATTGCTCAGGAGTTTGGGTGTATGAGTACCTTAATGGCCCTTCTCTTCCACCGGAGGGTATCCCTGGTTTAAATAGTGCGCCGCCTTCAGGAGTCCTGCAAGCTGAGGGGTCTCCGGCGGGAGTTACGTCCTCAACGTGGGCTTTCATGGCCTTATCGTGGGAACGTTATCGCCTCAAAGTCCGACGGCTTCTTGATTCCCCTGTCCGTTGGGGACTCTTAACGGCAGCACGAACGGATAATATCTGGTCTGGCCGAGCTTCTGAAACGCCAGCCCTGTCCGGGCGATGAGGATAGCTCGGCGAAAGAGGGGTCGGATAGGTCGGCGAATGCCTGTCTCTCCCGGGCGGGGAAACGGCTTGGGTCGGACCTTCCTTATGACCTGACCATCACTCGGGCCCTCCGAGCCTAGGGGCCGCCGGGGAGAGTTGGTTCCTCGAGTGTTTGTTCATTGGGCTTTTCTTTCCTGAGTGGGCCCTGTGGGCTGTCACTCAGGTGAGCTTGCCTCGTTGGACCCTATTGGGTCTTGTTGGGCTGCTCTTTGGGTGGGCTACAGAAATCCCCCTCTCCACATCCTATAGGCGGTTCTCCATAAACTGCTCATCATCCCAGCGCTGCAGTCAGGCGAGTGTCTCTCCCTCTTTCCAAAGCATGGCATGTTCATCACGTTCGGCGCTTTGGTGGCGATCACGGTTTGTTACACTTCCCTTCTTCCTCTGCCTTTACTTGTTCCTCATGTGGAAGTGGTAGGATAGACGTTCGGGAAGACATTTAGAAGAAACAGATTCGGGAGAAGAAAATATAACTACAGGGCCATGGTTGGCTTAAGCTTTAATTAATCCTGATTGTAATCTTACCTTTTGCAAGCCATAATCTTATGGCTTCCCATTCGATTATTGAAATTTCACTGGATCCTTGAAATTAAGTTACCTTGCTTGACCTTGGAATTCCTAGCCGATTCCAATGAATGTCTAGATATTATTTAGGATCTTGGATCCACCAAATCAATGCCAACGCATCATAAGGACCCAGTCTGGTCTGGGAAGAGCGCCCAAAATGTACTAGTGCCCCAGGGAGTTGTAATGACATGGTTGTTGATTTTATTTTGCTTATCTATCTCCTTTTCTTGGGGGGTTATAGTGATGATATGTAGCAAGATGACAAGTAAATAATCAAAGATCTGCACTCAACCTATGAACATGTGATCATGAACCTAGGCAACCAAAGCAAGCTGTAGCATGGGCATGCTATCTCAATCAAACTAAGCTAAAGAATAAAGGAAAAACACACGCCGGGGCGTGGAGCAAGGAGTAAATAGAAACACACCGCGAGGGGTGAAACAAGCAAGGAAATAAAAGATATGCAATGAAGGAGAAAGCTAATGCCCAATACCAAGGAAAGTCGTGATCGCCACCAAAGTAAAAACAAGCCGAAGACTTGAATATACCTTGGAAATAGGTGGATGAAGCACCCGCCCACGGGAGAGGAAACCAAAGAGAACCTGCAGGTCAGCTAGAAGTAACGGCCAGGACCCCGTGCGTCACTTGAAAGTGACGGTCGCTCGATAGACCGTTGGAAGAATATGACGCACCTGCACCAGACCGTCAAATAACCTGCAGTAGCAAAGTGTGGATCCTTTTAACTCCAACTCTTCCAGTCGGCTAGAAGACTTGGGCCTCGTACTGGTGAACCTGTAAACCTGCCAAAGAAGTGGAAGACAAGAACAAAACAACCCAAATTAGCCCTTTTGACAATATAGCATCAATTCTTCAATAAACAAAATATCATCAAAAGGAGAGGAAAATACCGGGCAGTTTTGGTTTTTTAACCCCTCTGGGCGTTTTAAAAGATTAGGAGGATGTTTAGATGATGAAAACCAGTGAAAAACGTGGAGAAAGGAGAGAAATAATGCTTATGTTGAAAGGGAGATTGAAGGGAAACTCAATATGCAATTATAAGCTTTAGAACCAAAGGAACAAATAGTCCCTTCACCAGGCAGCAAACGAACGTGAGAAGCACTTCTCCTTGATCAAACGTGGCTCTAGAATGTGGCAGCACTTCGACGCAAACTCCAGATCTTCCTCTTCTTGGCCATGAAGTTAAGGGTTCTATTTATAGACCCTCAAACGCTCAGGTCGAGCAGAGGATAATCCGACAAGAGAAAGGGATAACTCTTAGCAAATCCTTGAAGATAATATCACCAAGAGTCCAAAGAATCAAACAGAAGGTCCTGAGGATCAGATTTGGAAGAGATATCGTCAATCCAAGTTCTTATCTCGACCACGGAGTAGCAGAGAAAAGGCCTGAACTGCCAAGACTCTCTGAAGGAAGTAACGGCTAAGGCATAGGGCGTCACAATGAAACAACGGCTGCACGACAGACCGTTATTATCAACGTGTAAGCCAAAAAGATAAAGATTGAAATGAGACTTTAAGCCTTAGGACTCTTCAAAGAGTAAGGGCCCAGGACCCATCCGTTAGAAAGAAACAACGCTCCTGGGGCAGACCGTTATTATCAAATGGAGTTCAAAAGAAGAAACGAAGGTTTTGCTAAGCTTTAGTCAAATGAAATGCCACAAAAAGCCATATCCAATCAAGGAGTCAAGACCCAAGAAATAGGCTCCAAATCAATCTAGGGGGCTCAATGAAGAATGAACAACTCGGAGCATCATATATAATGAATAAAGAGATGACCCGACTTATTGGTCATAAAACGGGTGTCAACAGATGCCCCTCCTTAACGTCCTCTTTGCAGGGGAGCGAGCAGAGGTGAAGCGGAAGCGAAATGGAACATGGAGATGAAGCGGAAGTGGAGTGGAGTGGTTCAAAAAGAGGGCGTTAAGGTAAACGACACCCGTTCTTTACCAACAAGCGACAGGAATTTTCTGGAAAACTTCGAACTGATCACAAGGAAATAGCCAACCAAAGGACGCATGTCTGGAGGAACTAACAACTAAGGAAAGGAAACACGGCTAGCCGCCGGAGGTAACGGAAAGGAAAGAGAACTGACTAAACTCCAGACAGGAATCTTCAGCCAACCAAATTGAGCGACGAGATCAAAGGAAACCTTCTAATTCAGAATGGAATAACTCTCCTCATTCGAGATCAAGAACATAGCTATTCACCATCATCGAGATGCCTTGAACAGATGAAGCTTCATGAATGCTCAAAGAATGCGCATGATGCATGCTGGGCTAAAGGAAAAGAAATCATCAAAACGAATACAAAAGAAAGATAAAATAGCAAGATACTCGAGAATAATATTGCTAGACCGGAGAAATTAGGGTCAGGACACCATCTGCAACCACAGCGTGCAAGATAGAACCATCGTCCCCAAACTTTTCCAACCTAACGGCTTATCCAACGATTAAACATGTGAACTCAGATCATCATCATTTTTGTTTAAGGGGAACATCAGATCCCAGAACACATGAATGACCAACCGGTTCTCGAGATAATATGTCATAGATAACATATAGTAATGCATTATAGGATAAGGAAACGAAATACAATACCCGGCTTACCTACTTGACGAACGGCAGAGCGTGACTTTGTTCATAAATTCCTTCATGGAAAGAGGTTAGCCAAAAATAAATATGATCATGAATCAAGGCATAACCATTTGTACGTGCGAGAGACATCATCAATGAACATCTTGACAGAACATGGAACCATTTTGACATCAATTAGACCATTTAATTCATCAAGAAACTGCAAGTTTGTAACGGTCTCATGTACGTGCGTCACATCAAGTAACGGACCACCCATAGTCCGTCATAAACCAGGCGGTTCACATTCTTCAATAAAACAGGACCAACACATGTAACGGTCAAATCCAGACACGTCAGAATGATGTAACGGTCGGTCGATAGACCACCACATTTCCTGAGTGTTCAAAAAAATAAAACCGAACAGTCATGGCCCATTCGCTCAATCACCAAGCAATCAAACACCCAAAAAAAAACTCCGGCGATTCCAACCCCCACCACCACCATGGCCGGCGACGAGCCATCCCAGCCACCTCCACAGAAGAGGGAGAGAGGAAAGAGGAAGGCAATACGGCGGTTCCACCGCCGGCTAGAACGGGAAGCAATCCCGCCGGTGGAAGAAGATCAAACGGCGAGAAGAGATCCAAGGGAAGAAGATGAAGCTCCCACGGCCATGGAGAACCAAGGAGAAGCCCCATTGGGTGAAGAAGAGCCCAAAGAATCAGCCAAGAAGAGGAGAAGGGTCATGAACCATGAGGTAGGTCCTCTAACTTCAATTTTTAATTTTTTTGAATTTTTATGTGAATGCATGTGGGTTTTGAGGGTAGAAAATGGGTCCAAGAACCCATTAAGATTGATTATAGGCCATTTGGCCAAAGTGGGAGACCATAGGAATACAAAGAAAAAAATGCCAAAACGCAGACAATGTGACGGTCCTGCCAGCGACCGTCACACGCCTGACGCGCCACCCTGCGCGCGTCAGAGCCAAGCAACGCCCTACCCCAGGGCCGTTACATCTACCAGGGACCTAGACTATTTTTTAGGGTTTCTTCAATTTCATATTTTTTGTTTGATTTTCATTTTAAAATGCTTATGCAATGTTTTTATGATGCAATCAACTAACTTATGATCTAAATGACATGCAGGGAAAGCGAAGATCAAGGATCTCCTGGCTGCAGATCTGGGCAGTGTACCAGGCATTGCCCGACTTCCAGAGAGAACGGCTAGCTAGTATGGGATTCGTCGAGGTGCTCAGCATCGAGGTGATCCGGATGGACACACCATTGCTGTACACGCTGCACGAGAGGTGGGACCCGATTAGCAGGGCGTTCATCTTCCCGTGGGGCCATATGATCCCCACACTAGAAGATATAGCGAGGATTACCGGGTTGAGAGTCCACGGAGCCGCAGTGACAGGATGGACGTACGGTGACTACCGGGAGATGGTGCAGCAACTGCTCGGGTTGGATTTGATCAGGCCGGGACAATCCTCATCTCAGCTCTCGAGATCAGTACTGCAGGAGAGCTTGGGGCTGAGAGGAGCGGCGATCGCCGTGGGAGAGCTACCCGAGGAGCATCTGGGTAGAGTGATAGACCAGGTGCGCCCTCGCGTGGCGGCGGAGGAAGGACCAGAGGGAGACAGAGTGCTCAGACGCTTCCTGATGCTGCTATTCGGGAAGCTCCTCTTCGCGACTCGAGCGGACGTCATCAGTTGTAGACTGCTTCCGATGATAGAAAATTTGCACAGAGTTGGGAGATACGCCTGGGGAGCGGCGATGCTAGCGTTCCTATTCGAGTCCCTCAGCACGACGGACCGACAGACGATGCTGGGCGGCTTCTCACCCTTTCTACAGGTAAATGCAATTTAAATGCTTTCTATATTATGCAAAAGAATGCTATACAAATGATTATGCAATTTGACTGACTTGATTTCTAAAATGCAGATTTAGAGCTATATGTATCTCCCGGGCATCGGGAGAGGTACACTACTCCACCCCGGCCACATCCCGATTGCGAGGTGGTGGATGGTAGCGAGGGACACAGGGTCGATCATCAGATTGACCCGGACGATCCAGGACGACATGGACTCCTATCCACACACGTCGGTAAGTCGAGGTTTCTGCATGCTTCTAAATGCTTCTAAATGCTCCTGAATGCTTCTAAATGCTTCTGAATGCTTCTAAATGCTTCTGAATCTGATGAATGCTCTTGAATGCTTCTAAATGCTTCTGAATGCTTTTAAATGCTTCTAAATGCTTCTGAATGCTTTTAAATGCTCTTGGATCTGATGAATGGACTAATGCCTTCAGGTGAGATGGACTCCGTACCACGGTGAGGGTTACACGGGACAGCCGTGGGTGGAGGCGGCCTTATCATATCGGGGACGAGATATCTGGCTGCACTGCATCCACATCATCGAGCCTCTACACTACAGGTTGATCCTGCGGACTCGGGGACTACACCAGCCCGAGGTGACCTTTCCACGCCACGGTTATGACCACCCAGGTAAGTCGGCAAGGGGCATTAGTGGCAACGTGGATTGGTGCGCCCAGAAGGCGAAGTACGTCCATGACTGGAACAGGCGGGGCCGAGCGGTGAAGGAGCGAGATGAGAGCGACGAGGCATATCTGAAGGCCTTCGCTCGACTCTACGGCGACCGGGTGTACCGAGGTACCCGACGACCGGTATGCACATTCTAAACTCAAAAAACCCTTTCTATATGCAAAAATGCAACGAGCTAGATGTACTGACTTACATGCTTTCTAAATGCAGCTAGACCCTGAGGGACGGATAGCCGAGCTGGAGGGACTACTCCACTCCACCATCCAGCAGCAGGACGAGTACCGGACCGCCCTGGAGCTTCTGGTAAGATTCTAAAACCTAGACTTAAATGATTATGATTATGCAATGCAAAATGATGCTGACGCTGACTAACCACGACACCTAATCGTGATTTCTAAATGCAGCGGGCCGAGGGAGCCCAACGAGCGGGACCGGATGCCCCATCGTCTTCCTCGCAGCCTGCGGGAGGCAGGGCTGAGCAGGAGGCCGAGTTTGCTCGGGCGGTTGCCCGGGCCGAGGAGGCGGAGGCCACCCTCACGGAGCGGGTAAGATGCTAAAAAAATGCTTATGCTTTAGGATTATGCCAATTAAATGCTATATGATTATCTATGTGAAATGCAACCTACAGGTGAGAGAACTAGCCGCAGGAACAACCGAGACACAGCGACTCCGGGAGGAGCTGACTCGGTCATAGGCCGAGATCGAGCGGCTCCGAGTTGGGACGGTAGATTTGGACCGCTACCGGACCGAGGCATGCGAGGCTCGGCGCCAGGCTTACGATATGAAGATCGCGCTGTGGACCCTCGAGAGGACTGTCCGGATGATAGGTCGAGGACCTGAGCGGAGTGTTTCACAGAGCGGAGCACAGAGGAGCGTCGCTCGGAGCGGGACGGTGGCTGATTTCCTTGTGAGTTCCTCCGGCCAGCGGAGGAACGAGAGGGTGGAGAGAGGACAGCAGGAGGAGAGTGCCTCCATAGCACCGCCAGTAAGGAAGCCGGAGGGTGGAGATGAGGAGGGCGGCCCGGCGAACGAGCCGGCCGAATGATGTATTTCTTTTTTTATTTTTGTACATGACTATATATATAGAAAAATGAAATTCATTTTTGCTATTTTTGTTTTGTTTCATGAGTGTGAATGAATAAATGTGCAGGAATGAATGAGTGAACGAATGGTTTGGCAGGTTTGAATGTAAATGCAGAAATGAACGATCGATTCAGATGATTTGAGTGCAAGAGATGTGTGTGAATGTACGAATGCATGTACGCGGAAAAAGGAGTATGTATGAGAATGCGTGGATGCTGAATGAGTTGTAGAATGTGTGAAAGATCGCTAGGTCTAACACAAGGGTAGGAAGAAATTGTCTGAATTCAGCAGCATAGAAAGTAACGGTCCAGGGCAGACCGCCATAATCAAATAACGCACTGGCTGAGGGGCGTTATACACAACAGAGGCCAAAATTGTAATCTGAGTTGCAGGAAAGCGATGGCCTACCTCTGGTGCATTAGAGGGAAATAACGGCCAATGCTAGACCGTTGATCATGGCAGAACGATGAGTTGTCAGGGCAACTAGCAAGAAATGCGACGGCCCATGGGAGACGCGTCGGGGTGAAATAACGGCCATATCCAAGGCCATCGGGAAAATGTTGAGCCCAACAGCCAACATCTGAACGACCGAGAGTGTAACGGATCATGGTCCACGCGTTACAAGATAACGACGGCCAAAGACTAGACCGTTAAGCTTCACAGAATAGGGTCGGGCCAAATCGAACCCACAGGAAATGCGACGGCCTAAGGATGGCGCGTTAGAGACAAATGACGGCCCCACGATAGGCCGTTAGAGACTGAGTGGTGTTCCAAGACGGATTGAGCCGTGAGAGCCTAAACTCAAGATTTATCCACTTAATCTCCTACTAGAACCTATCTAGATTGAAGATAAAGCCTTCCAACTCAAGTCTTATCCTTCCTAAGCCAAAATCAAACTCTTAAAACTTGGAAACTCAACCAAAAATCGTAGCTTTGCTAAAAACCTCTGTTCTAGGGCTGAAGAACCTCTCCCAAGGGCAGAAATCAAGATGAAGAGAAGCTTCGAGGTGATGGCTATGGAGGAGAAGGTCTACACCGGACCTAAAGCTGCCAGAAAAGAACATGGAGAGCTCCAACGGTTGACGTCAATTCCAAAGCACTTAAGCTTCAATGTTCAAAGGGTGGTAAGTTCCTCAACAACACATCCAAGTTCAGAAAATTCTGCACTTTAATTCTCTTTATGACTTCTTCTTCTCCTTCTTTCTTCAAGCCTCTTCCTGGTCCAAGATGCTACTCTAATCTGAAGTGGGTGGCTCCCATGGTAAAAGCACTCCCTATAGAAGTCACATCCATCCTTAAAGCTTGGCACCTTCAATGACGCGGGACGGGGACCGACACGGACTAAGACTCACAAAAGACTCTAACTGAGGCCGGCTGTAGCACGCTCAAAGGTCGCCAAGTGGCTGACCACCGTGATATCCCACAGAATGAGGGACGTCTCTCAACAGAAACTCCGACCTCGGCCGTCCCAAGGAGGGAAGCGCACGTGTCTAGGCGTATAGTCGACCTCCAAAGACAAGGGGAGTCGAGTCCTAGCTCGGTGCTCGACTAGTGCTAGGGATGGATGCTCTCACTCACGATCCGCGGTGATGGCAATAAGTGGCTAGGCACCTACTCTCTCTCAAGCGGCATAATCGATCACATACTAAAAGAGCAAGCAAAAGGAGGGGAGTCGGAGCGCGTACCTCCACGCCTAGGCGTGGGGAAGGAACCCCGGCCGTGAACCAACAACCCCGATACACCAGAGGTCAATAAAATACAACCCAATAACGGCCCACTCCTCGCAGGGAGGTAAAAGGCTACAACCAATACGTTCGGGGCTGCCGGACACGGGTTGACGGGCCGCACTCGGTGACGGGTCGGCCACGAGGAGGTTCGGGTGCAACGCTGCAGAAACCGGTGTCGCGCGCGCCTGGGCGGAAGGGGGGTCTCACGGGCTGATACGACGCCCATTTGAGGCACCGTCAGAGAGGACGCGTCGCTGACTGTTGGAGGAACGCTCCGGCCAAAGGGGGCGCGCTGGATCCGCCGGTGGTGACCGTGGGCGCTGCTGAAAGTCAGATCAGGTTCTGTGGGCACAGAACTGCGCACGCCGACGGTAAAATCTGGAAATCGGCCTTCTGGTGCCCGAACAAGTCCGGGCCGGTTGGGGGTGAAAACTGACTGGCAGAGATCACCCTCGGCCAAATGGCGCGGGCAGACGACGCCGGTGCGAGCCGCAGGAGTCGCTGAAAGTTGGGGCTGGTTCGCTGGGCGGACTGGGCAGACACGCTGGCGCAACCCCACGAGATCGACCGCCACGGACGGTGACGATGTCGAAACGCGACGCCGTCGGCGGCGTTGGAAAGTTGACTCGGAGATCTACGAACCCTGAAGAAACCAGGGCAAAAGACGCAGCGTGGAGGCCTGGGCAAAATTCGCAATCAGGGCCTCCCCGCTGGGCGAGCAGAGAAAGTGGTGCTGGCGCAGGTCGGCGGAGAAAATCGGTACGGGCGGTGCCGATCTCCGATTGATGCAAAACGGGCGCCGACGCGAAGCTGATCCGCAGACGTATCTCCAGGAAAATAGGTCGTGGCAAAACTCATCCAAGAAGGGGGCGCGAGCTCTGCTACAAGTCGGGGCAGAAATCTGGAATCACGAACATGAACCGTCGAGGAAGAAGACGAGGATAAGAGGGAACCCCGGAGTCCACCGAGGGCTGAGGCGTCACACCTCGCCGTTCTCCCGTCGCAGGAGCAGAAAGAGAGAGAGAGAGGGGCGCAAAAAGCTTTTGCACAATACTCCACTTGTATTCAAATTCATGTGTAAACTGTAATCGGTACAAGGTGAGAACTACTTATAGGGGATGGGAAAACCCTAATCTAACTAGAAGGGGAGGGGTGCGCCCAGCTCCAAGGAGAGAAAGGCGGCCCATATTTCAGCAAGCTTAGAAAAAATAAGAAAGGAATCTAAGTGGGAGAAGGAAGGGATGGAGTTGGGGAAAGGAGGAGAGGGGAAAAGGGGAAGGGAGAGGGGAGCGCCCCCCACCTTCCCTAGTAGAACTAGGAAGGGGTGGGCGGCTGCCTCCTCCTCCTCTAGATAGGGAGGGGGCCGCCCCCTAAACCCTACTGGGCTTCTTTTAAGTGGGCTTCAAGCCCCAATAAGCCCCTGACCCAATAACAAGATCCATTACCCCACAAAGCAACCCAACTGGCCACTATATGGCCCAATAAGTGCCCAAACAAGAAGATGTCCACGCAGGGACCAAAAGACAAGGCCCACAAGGCCTGAGCAAGTCCAGACTGAGGCCCAACATGGCCTAAATATGATGAAAAGATAACTAGAAGGTGCCGCCGTCGCCGAGCCACAAGGAGGTAGCGGTGTGCCTGGTGCTCCGTCGAGGATAGCGCCGTGTGTCCTCACCAATTCTCCCCGGGTGGGAAGAACTCGACCCCGTCGAGTAAGGGTCACGGTCGCTGAGGTACCGCTCCAGCAGGTCCTGATCGATCCGCTCCAGCTCTCCACGTGTAATCCAGGTGTTGTCCGACTCGGGGCGCCCTCTCCAACGCACTAAGAAGCGTTGGTAGGCTCCGCTCCTGGTAGTAGTCACCTGCTCATCCAGTATGCAATCTATATGCTCGCGTTTTTGTAATGGGGCTGGAGGAGGTGGACTCTCAGTAGGTGTATCACTCACAACAGGAGGGTCAGGCCCAAATAACTCACTGGGTATCACCGCGGGATCCCGATAAGCTACCAGATCAGAGACATTGAACGTCGAACTGATCCCGTAGTCGTCTGGTAGCTCGATCTCATACGCGTTCGACCCAATACGCCTCAACACTCTGAATGGTCCTGCACCGCGGTCTTGGAGCTTCTTTACGGCTCCCGAAGGAAATCGTTCCGGTCTAACCCGGACCATGACGTACTCTCCCTCGCGGAACTCACGTGTGCGTCTGTGCGCGTCAGCTAACTCCTTGTAACGTGCGTTGCTGGCCTCTATATGACGACGAACATGGTCATGCAACTGTCTAATATGCTCCGCAAAAGACTCAGCTGACTCAGAGACTCGGGACTGAATGGGGGAGGGAATCAAATCAATCGGCTTCCTAGGTCTTCGACCAGTGACAATGTCAAATGGACTCAACCCTATAGACCTATTGACCGAATCATTATATGCAAACTCTGCTAATGGTAAGACAAGGTCCCAATCTCCAACTCTATCACGCACTAAACACCTCAGAAGATCCCCTAGACTTCTATTGACTACCTCCGTCTGACCGTCAGTCTGGGGGTGGTATGCGGTGGAGAACTTCAACTGGGTGCCCATCATCCGCCAAAGGGTTTTCCAAAAATAGCTCGTAAAACGCACATCCCTATCAGAAACAATGGTACGCGGCAACCCAAACCTGGACACACAGTGGGTGAAGAACAACCTGGCAACTCTAGAGGCATCCGATGTCTTGGAACAAGGAATAAACAAGGCCATCTTGGAGAAGCGGTCAACCACAACAAAAATAGAATCATGCCGCCGTGCAGTACGGGGCAAACCAAGCACAAAGTCCATGCTGATATCCTGCCAAGGACTATCAGGGACAGGCAGAGGGGTATAAAGGCCAGTGTTCTGTTTCCTCTGCTTCGCTAGGGCACAAATACGACACTGGGCAACTATGCGGGCCACATCCCTCTTCAAACTGGGCCAGCAGAAACGGTGCTCAACAGCCTCTATGGTCTTGTTTCGGCCGAAGTGGCCGGCAAGACCTCCTGCATGAAGCTCCCACGTAAGAAAATCACGAACTGAAGTCCGTGGGATGCACAACCTATCACCTCGAAATAAGTGACCATCCTGAAGGACATACTCGCTAAACTCACGGGACGGTCCTGACTGAAGGGCAGAATAGATGGGACCGAAGTCCGGGCAATCAATGTAGGCCTCCTTCAACTTCTCTAAACCAACCACCTGAACATTCATGGTGGATATCAACATCACCCGCCGACTAAGAGCATCGGCCACCTTGTTCTCAGCACCTGCCTTGTGCTTGAGAACGAATGTAAACTCCTGCAAATATTCCACCCATCTACTATGTCTGGCATTCAACTTCTTTTGGGTGTGGAGAAATCTCAATGCCTCGTGGTCAGAAAAGAGCACGAACTCCTGGTGGAGGAGATAGTGCCTCCAATAGCGCAAAGCCTGGACAACTGCGTAGAATTCCTTGTCATAAGTAGAGTAACGCAGTTTGGCATCATTGAGTTTCTCACTGAAAAAGGCTATAGGGTGGGACTCCTGGCTAAGCACTCCCCCTATGCCTACACCTGAGGCATCACATGTAACCTCAAACACCTTAGAAAAGTCAGGAAGTGTAAGAACGGGTGCCTGGGTCATGCGATCCTTGATAGTCTGGAAGGCTGTGGCAGCAGCCTTCGTCCAGGTAAACTCGCCCTTACGGATGCAATCCGTGATCGGGGCGGTGATAGAACTGAACCCCCTAATGAAACGGCGATAGAATGTCGCCAGACCATGAAAGCTCCTAACATCGTGGAGTGAGCGGGGCTCGGGCCACTCCACTATGGCACGGATCTTCTCCGGATCAGCGGAGACTCCGTCACGGGACACAATGAACCCTAAGAAAGAAACCTGGTCAGTCATGAAGCTACACTTCATAGGGTTGGCAAACAAGCTCTCCCGTCTCAGAACAACACACACCTGCCTAAGGTGGTCTAGGTGTAACTCCCTAGTGCGGCTATAAATCAAGATGTCGTCGAAGTAGACGACCACAAACACTCCAATCATAGGACGCAACACCTGCGTCATCACCCGCATGAAGGTGCTAGGGGCGTTAGTCAGCCCGAAGGGCATGACCAACCACTCGTAAAGACCATCCTTGGTCTTAAATGCAGTCTTCCACTCATCACCTGGTCTGATCCTCACCTGGTGATAGCCACTCCTAAGATCGATCTTCGAGAAAATCGTGGCTCCCGACATCATATCAAGCAAGTCATCCAGCCGGGGAATGGGAAACCTATACTTAACCGTGATTTTATTGATCGCACGGCTATCGATGCACATACGCCATGTGCCATCCTTCTTCGGTGCTAGCAGGGCGGGAACAGCACAGGGACTCTTGCTATCCCGAAGGGAACCCCTACTCATCAACTCATCAACCTGCCTCTGTAGCTCAGCGTGGTCCGCGGGACTCATCCTATAATGTGGAAGATTGGGCAAGGACGAGCCCGGGACAAGATCAATCTCGTGCTGAATGTCACGCAATGGTGGAAGGCCTTCGGGAAGGTCCTCCGGGAAAATAGCAGCAAACTCTCGCAACATCTCAGCTAACTGAGGGTCTGTCACTCCCTCGAGACTGGGGACCACCTCACCCGTCTCCCTGACAACCACAGCTAAGAGAGGGACACCACTAGCAACCTCTCTCTCCATCTCTCGGGGACTGATGATCATCAACCTCCTAGTCGGAGGGGCCTCTATGGTGAGGGTGGGAGAGGGGGTGGAAACTGACACCGGAGGTGGTGGTGGTGGTGGGCTGACCTTCCCCTGGTGAGGGGTGGTCGTGGCACTAGGGCCGGCTGGTCCCCTAACAGTAGGGTCCCTAGGTGGGGCTGGGTGGAGGGTGATCCTGTGGCCGTTGTGATCAAATGTGCAAGTGTTTGCACGGCCCTGTAGGGTGGCATCCATGTCAAACAACCACGGCCTCCCTAAAATAATGCTACCTACCTCCATAGGTAGAACATCGCACCAAATTTCATCCTGATAGGTCTGGAACTGAAGGGGCACCAGGCAACGGAGCCTAACAGGAATGGAGGTAGAATCGACCCACGAAACCCTATAGGGGGCAGGGTGGTCAACTGGGGTCAACCCAAGGCGGGTAACAGTGCCAGTAGATATGGCGTTGATGCAACTCCTGCTATCAATGACAATCTTGCAAGCTTTACCCCCAAGCCTGCAGAAGGTGTGAAAAATGGTGGTGCGACGCCAGTCGTCACTCACCTGGGGCTGGGCTAGAATGCACCTAACTACCCCTAACTGTGGGTCACCCTGAAAGTGGCTACCCTGGGCACCATCCTGCTCTCCTTCGAGCAGATCATCGAAGAACTCCTCAACCAAGTCCTGGTCTACCTCATAACTAACAGGAATAGGCTCAGTGGGGGACTCAGTGGAAGTGGGGTCTGCCATGACAAGGGCCTTCCTCTCTCGAGTGGGGCATCTATCAGCAAAGTGGCCAAATCCGCCACACCGGTAACAAGTATTACGTGCGCCCGCACTGGATGAGGCTCCAGCGGTCATAGGACTCTTGCCCTTGTCATCATGACGGGGCGCGGGGAGTAAAGGCTGAGAATGCGCAGGGTGCGCGGGAGGTGGAAGTGTAGGGCGTGTGGGGGGGTAGGGCGGCTGCTGGCGAGGTGGAGGAAACGGGTCCCTAGGAAGGGGTGGACGAGGCCTGGGACCAGTGGGGTCCTGGCGAAGAGGCTCCACGGGCCGAGCCGCCGGATATCGACCATACTGGGTGGAAGTGGAGCGAGGGTCAAGACCCCGCTGACTAGGCATCCCCTGACGAAAGGTGGGGCCAAACTCCAACTCAAATTGCTCTAACTCTAGGGCAACCTGGTAAGCCAGCTCTAAAGTGTCTACCTGGCGACGGTAGAGCTCATACTGATACTCGGGCCTCAAACCACGGCGAAAACGCGAAACAGGCATGCCCTTCTCCTCATCAACTCCACATCGCAAATAATACTCGTCAAACTCGGTGATGTACTCGGTCACGGACCGATCGCCCTGACTAAGGGTCTGCCATCGGTCGATGAGCCTCTGGCGGTAAGAAGGAGGGACATACTTCTCGCGGAGCTTACGCCGCATGTCAATCCAGGTTTCTATGGGTGGATCCTGCCTCTGCAACATCAGGCTCTCGACATTCCTCCAGTAGGTCTGGGCTCTCCCCACGAGCTTCATCTTGGCAAATCGGACTTGCCGAAGCTCAGACATCTCAACCCATTCGAAATACCTATCCATGCTATTCTCCCAGTCTATGTAGACTTTTGGGTCAAGGGACCCCTCGAAAGTGGGTGGATCGGCACGGACGGTCCTAAGGATCCTATCATCCTCATCCTGATGTGGTCGACGACCACGGTACTGACGCCCATTCCCCTCAAAATCATTCTCGGACCCATAGTCATCAAAGTCGGGGGCTCGGGGACGTCGCTCCTGAGCCCGAGGGGCTTGAGCGGCAGCAACTGGAGGGGCTCGATCGGCTCTAGGAGGGTCCTGGTGGGGCACTTCATCAACTCTCCCAATCCGTCCAACAAGGCCCTGGATGGTTAAGTCAGACACTCTGGCACGATCCTCAATGATCTTCAGACGGCCATCTAGATGCTCAGTCAACTCCTTGATGGACTGGTCGGACCTGTCCATACGGGTCATAAGTTGGGTAATCAGATCCTCTAGAGATGGGCGTCCCTGAGGTGGGTGTTGGTCACCCATGGCGTCCGGGCGATGGTAAGCCGAACCACCCCGAGTGGGCATGCAAAGGAGACTAAGGGAAGGGTAGGCTGACACCCTAAGACCTAGAGGGACACGAATGCAATGAGATGCAAGACTCAAACAAGACACGTCCAAAACCTAGACACGACCCTAAGACCCAACCTGTAAGGACAAGTTGGTAACCAGGCTCTGATACCAAATTTGACGCGGGACGGGGACCGACACGGACTAAGACTCACAAAAGACTCTAACTGAGGCCGGCAGTAGCACGCTCAAAGGTCGCCAAGTGGCTGACCACCGTGATATCCCACAGAATGAGGGACGTCTCTCAACAGAAACTCCGACCTCGGCCGTCCCAAGGAGGGAAGCGCACGTGTCTAGGCGTATAGTCGACCTCCAAAGACAAGGGGAGTCGAGTCCTAGCTCGGTGCTCGACTAGTGCTAGGGATGGATGCTCTCACTCACGATCCGCGGTGATGGCAATAAGTGGCTAGGCACCTACTCTCTCTCAAGCGGCATAATCGATCACATACTAAAAGAGCAAGCAAAAGGAGGGGAGTCGGAGCGCGTACCTCCACGCCTAGGCGTGGGGAAGGAACCCCGGCCGTGAACCAACAACCCCGATACACCAGAGGTCAATAAAATACAACCCAATAACGGCCCACTCCTCGCAGGGAGGTAAAAGGCTACAACCAATACGTTCGGGGCTGCCGGACACGGGTTGACGGGCCGCACTCGGTGACGGGTCGGCCACGAGGAGGTTCGGGTGCAACGCTGCAGAAACCGGTGTCGCGCGCGCCTGGGCGGAAGGGGGGTCTCACGGGCTGATACGACGCCCGTTTGAGGCACCATCAGAGAGGACGCGTCGCTGACTGTTGGAGGAACGCTCCGGCCAAAGGGGGCGCGCTGGATCCGCCGGTGGTGACCGTGGGCGCTGCTGAAAGTCAGATCAGGTTCTGTGGGCACAGAACTGCGCACGCCGACGATAAAATCTGGAAATCGGCCTTCTGGTGCCCGAACAAGTCCGGGCCGGTTGGGGGTGAAAACTGACTGGCAGAGATCACCCTCGGCCAAATGGCGCGGGCAGACGACGCTGGTGCGAGCCGCAGGAGTCGCTGAAAGTTGGGGCTGGTTCGCTGGGCGGACTGGGCAGACACGCTGGCGCAACCCCACGAGATCGACCGCCACGGACGGTGACGATGTCGAAACGCGACGCCGTCGGTGGCGTTGGAAAGTTAACTCGGAGATCTACGAACCCTGAAGAAACCAGGGCAAAAGACGCAGCGTGGAGGCCTGGGGAAAATTCGCAATCAGGGCCTCCCCGCTGGGCGAGCAGAGAAAGTGGTGCTGGCGCAGGTCGGCGGAGAAAATCGGTACGGGTGGTGCCGATCTCCGATTGATGCAAAACGGGCGCCGACGCGAAGCTGATCCGCAGACGTATCTCCAGGAAAATAGGTCGTGGCAAAACTCATCCAAGAAGGGGGCGCGAGCTCTGCTACAAGTCGGGGCAGAAATCTGGAATCACGAACACGAACCGTCGAGGAAGAAGACGAGGATAAGAGGGAACCCCGGAGTCCACCGAGGGCTGAGGCGTCACACCTCGCCGTTCTCCCGTCGCAGGAGCAGAAAGAGAGAGAGAGAGGGGCGCAAAAAGCTTTTGCACAATACTCCACTTGTATTCAAATTCATGTGTAAACTGTAATCGGTACAAGGTGAGAACTACTTATAGGGGATGGGAAAACCCTAATCTAACTAGAAGGGGAGGTGATGAGGGCATCCCTTGCCCCTCCACTCTTTTTCCAGACTCGGATTGTTCGACGGCAAGCACCATTATATTTGTCATGTATTTTTGAGACTAGTCATGTAATCTTCACATTTTCTTTGAGTCATTATCATGTAATTTTCCCTTTATTTTGAGTCATGTACCTAGGTAGTTGAGTCATTTTCCTAAAGTATTGAGTCATTATGTTGGTTAGATAGGTTATTGGGCCCAATCCATTGGGCTAGGCCCAGGGGCGCCCCTCCCTTGGACTGTGTGGTCTTTAGTTAGTTTGTCAGGGTCAGTTTGGTCTTAGGAAAATTATGGAGTCTATAAATACCCCACCCCTCTCTCATTTGTAACAACTTTTGATGAATATTGAAAAGCATTTGCCATCTCCCTCTCAATATCTCCCTCTCTCTCTCTCTCTCTTACTATCACTCTCTCTAAGTGGGTTGTACCCCCTCTCTCTCTCTCCTCCCCACCCCAATTTCGAAATTCACTCTCTCTCCTCCCCATTCACCCCTCATTAAGGCCCCTTCCCCTTCCCCATGCACTCATTCAACTCCCCCTCCAACCCCTAGGTGGAAACCCCTTCTCCTAGGCACCTTTCCACTTTCCAAAGCACCCCACCACCTTCCCAAGGCTGAATTAACCCCTCCCAAAGCCCAAATTCGAATTTCCCTCTCCCTAGGGCTGTGCCCCTCCATCTCCCCCACCCCCAAGCTCCCAAATTCGTCCCCCACCTCCCCTTGGTCAAACCAAGTTCACCCCCCCTCTCCCTTGCTCTCCCCTTGCACATCTCCTCATTCTATCTCTGTTTCAGGCAGCAGAACTACAACAAGTTGCAGACGCAGCCACGACCGTTACTTGAAGATTCAAGTAGCAAGGCCTACATCTCTGGAAAGGTCTTCCAGAGAGCTTTCCAGGCGAGGCTGGTTTTGTCAGCATCCGAGCTCCGAGCAGTCCGCAGCATCCATTCTCCCTCGACTGCGCAGGAGACCCCAGGCAAGGAACCAGAACGTGATTGGAAGCTCAACCACGGCAAACCCTTTGGGATTCAGATCAAGTGTTCTTCAGAAGAAATCTTCCCTCTCAAGTCCTCTTTAATCCTCAAGAAGCAGAGCTGCATTTGGATATCGGCATCAGAAGTTACGAATTTTCTACTCCAAGGCATCAGGTCAGTTTTCAGGAGCCAGAACCGACATCCCTCTGCTCATCTGTTCGTCCCGGTATACTCCAACATCGTCCGACATCGCCGTCAAGTCCGAAAGAAAGAAGACTTGACCACGGTTCCAACGGTTCAAGTCTCGCCTCAATCAGAGCTCGGTAGCAATCGTGGCACCCCCTGCATCCAGTCACATGGTTCTGCACCAGACAGAGGCAGAACCAACCATCCCGGTTCCAGACTCTGCCACAGCCAGCTCGTGAAGGCTCTGAGCGCCATTTTTGGAGGGGAGAAACTACTTCCCGCTAGCTGCCACCTCCAAGAAGAAGGGACTCAATCGACCTCTGAAACCCTCTGTTCCAATTTTCTTCGTCGAAGAGGGCAGACTGCCCCTGTGGTCCCAGGTTAGATCAGTCTTCATTTCTCCGGTCACTCCTCTCTCCACTGACATCGGATTGCATCCCCGTCAACTCCTGCTCGAAGCTGCTCCGACCAAGTTCGCGTCACCGCTAGTTTCATTCCAATCGGAGTCCGGGAGAGCCCACAGTGACTTCTGCAACCTACTGCTTCAGCCCGATACCAGCCAGAGACCAGACGGTGGTGTCCTGTTCCAGTCGCCGGTGCAGTCAGCCCCGAGACTCAAAGCTTCCCCAAAAAATTCAAGCTTCATCCCCTGTCAGCTGAGGAACTTTTGGCAGTGGTTTAGTCAAGTTTGGAGCCCCGTGGAGCCCGTGGCAGTGTCAACAGCGACACCCTATCCTGCAGACCTGCAGATTGGCAGAACCGGCGGACTCGGAAGATCGGCTTTTCCTTTGCATAAAACCCCACCCCGCTTGGCCGGCTGAAGGCCCCTCCCTGCGTGGAGGTAGTTTTGAATGTAATAAGAATAATCCCCACCCCAAGTTCATCCCTCCTGCGTGAGGTGTAGTGGTGTAATTCTTTCAATTTCAGGTTCAAGCTACATCGCCGCGGCGATCGGGTGTATACCCTCGCCTCCCGGCTCGCCCTCGTCTCCGGCCGGAGTCGGCGTCTTCACGCCGGCTAGGTGAGCCTCAGTCCCTCTCTTGCTTGGTTTAATCACTTGCTTAGCTTAGTATTATTGCTAGTACTGCGTCGGACGGAGAGTGAGAGCTCGGCCCAACTTGCTAGTTCCGTGAGTGACCACCGCGGGCGAGTTGAGAGTGAACCCACTAAACCCACACCCTTGGTGTGCTGGCCGCCCATGGTTTGGGCATCCTAGGCCCACTTGGGGTTCTCCACAAGCTAGCCAACCATTGGAGCTTCATGGTCCCGCCTCGGACCCTCTCCCACATCGCTTAGTTGCCAACGGGCACAAGTGTGCACCAAACGGGTGAGTTCGCTAGTG
The DNA here is from genome assembly GCA_022559845.1 of Amorphophallus konjac. Classification (NCBI taxonomy): domain Eukaryota; kingdom Viridiplantae; phylum Streptophyta; class Magnoliopsida; order Alismatales; family Araceae; genus Amorphophallus; species Amorphophallus konjac. The sequence continues at coordinate 222,640,940 of CM040118.1, forward strand.
TGAGTCCGCTGCTCAACTTGAATGCTTGAAAATAGGTCCAAGGTTCGGTGTCACATCAGGAGGGGTGCGCCCAGCTCCAAGGAGAGAAAGGCGGCCCATATTTCAGCAAGCTTAGAAAAAATAAGAAAGGAATCTAAGTGGGAGAAGGAAGGGATGGAGTTGGGGAAAGGAGGAGAGGGGAAAAGGGTAAGGGAGAGGGGAGCGCCCCCCACCTTCCCTAGTAGAACTAGGAAGGGGTGGGCGGCTGCCTCCTCCTCCTCTAGATAGGGAGGGGGCCGTCCCCTAAACCCTACTGGGCTTCTTTTAAGTGGGCTTCAAGCCCCAGTAAGCCCCTGACCCAATAACAAGATCCATTACCCCACAAAGCAACCCAACTGGCCACTATATGGCCCAATAAGTGCCCAAACAAGAAGATGTCCACGCAGGGACCAAAAGACAAGGCCCACAAGGCCTGAGCAAGTCCAGACTGAGGCCCAACATGGCCTAAATATGATGAAAAGATAACTAGAAGGTGCCGCCGTCGCCGAGCCACAAGGAGGTAGCGGTGTGCCGGGTGCTCCGTCGAGGATAGCGCCGTGTGTCCTCACCATTCAACCTCTCTTGGTTTTAGGCAAAAATTTCCAGAAATTATCCTTAGATTGGCCAAGTATTTCAGCTCTTGTAGAACTATGGCATCCACAAACTCATACTTTCATCTTCCCTTCCTTCGAAGCAACAGTCCTATTAGAAGAGGTAGAGACCTACCTAGCCCTTCCTAAGACTAAGGTGGGGGATGAGACCGGGTTTGCTATACAATAGAGCCTATTGACCCGTCCTTGATCTTGAGTGATTTCATCCATAATCCAAAGGACGTGAGGACCATGATCAGCCCACACCATATTCATATGATACCCTTGGCACAGTGGATAGTGTCTCATTGTAAAAACAAGTGGGAGAGACACGAAGCAATAGCCAAGGCGGTGGCGGTTTGCCTATGCGGAGTCTTCCTTTTCACTACGACCGACCACCTTCTAGACACCCAAAATCTCAGCATTATTAGTGGGTTGTGGCGGGGAATGTCCATCTCTCAAGCAATCCTTTCATACCTTTATGAAGTACTCAGCTCGGCTTGCGTAGGAGGACTTCTGTTCGGCTCCATGATACTCCTTGAGTGCTGGATGGGAGTAAGAGTCAAATTCCAATACAAGGAGGACCTAACTTCAACTAGCCGAATCTTAGGGAGCCACCCTCTCTTCTTCATTGGAGGGTATTTGGATACTCTCCACAGGTTGAATGTAAGACGGCGGATAAGAAAACGCGGGATGAATGGCGCCTCTTCTTCAACACTTTGCCAATAGATAAGTTCATCATGCAACCAAGAATCCTTCGAAGCACTCTTCTTAAAATACTGCGGCGTCAAGGCCTGGACCTCCAGCTAGTGGGGAACACCACCATGGTGATCTACAACCCGCACCGGTGCCATCTTCAGATCGTACTTCCAAGAACCCAAGCTCCTGCACTATCACACTACCCTCCCCTTCTACCTAGGAAGATGGGGACCGAGGAGGATGAAAGAGCGATCCGGAACGCACTGACCATGTGGGAGATCAGCAAGGTGCGTCCGTGGCAAGCAGAAGTAGAAGAGAACAACGAAGCACGTCATGATTACGTGAAAGAGCTGAGAAGAATCTACCCTCTTGCGGGTAAGAAACTGAATGTACCTTGATTTTCTTTTGTTCATGAGAGATATTGTTTGTAATTGACAATCCGAGTTTGGAATTTTTATGAATTCATGTTTCATTAAGCTTGCTTGAATGAGATGAGATTGCCTTAGTTGAATGAGCATGAGCTTTGTGGTTTGATTGGCTAGAATGATGTGAAGAGGCAGAGCCTCTGGAGTATGTAACGGATGGGCAGTGGGCCGCTACAAAGAAATGACGGCCTGGTGATAGGCCGTCAGAGTGGAAGCACGAAGAACCCTGTTCTCTGAGGGATGTAACGGTCAAGACTCAGGCCGTTAGAGTTAGTAACGGTCCTAACCTTGGCTGTTAGAATGATGGCTGCTGAAAGAAAGAAAGTTTATGCAAGAAGAGGAGTGACGGTAGGGATATGACCGTTAGATTACTGTAGCGGCCTGGTGATGACGCGTTACAGCCTTTGAATCTACATAATTGTGAGCTTCTCACTTTGATCTTGATCCTGTGTTCTGTGCACACTTTAAACATGAAACAAGTTAGATCCGTTCTTAGACTCACCCCTTGCCTTGAAGCAAGTTAGATAATGACCATTTCTCAATATTTGGTCAAGGGGTGGAGCCTTATTAAATAGGCGGGAAACATAATAAAAATAATGCAATGCATGCAATGCATATGATGGTGTTTTTCGGGGGTTTTGGAGATTATCTGATTTTTGTGAGACTTTGAAAATATTTGATTTGTTTGGGTTTTGAAAATATTTGATGTTTTTGGATTTTGGAAATATTTCAACTTTTTTTAGATTTTGCAAGTATTTGATGTTTTTGGATTTTGCAAATATTTGCTATTTTTGGATTTTGCAAATATTTGATGTTTTTGGATTTTGAAAACCAGTGCCTTTCCAGCAACGCGAACCCTTCCTTGTTCAGACTCGGGAGTCCCGAGGTTGGCGTGTAATATGGGTGACAACCCCTGGCCAAGGCTCAATTCACACGACAGTGTTTCTACCAGGGCCATACCCAGGGTACTAATCTTGGTCCTAAAAGAAAAACAGAATACGGGGGGTAAGCTTTAGGCCAGATATAGAAGTTTTTAAGACTTGATTTCCTTTCCGTACAACCCATTAGAGACTTGGTCTGTTGTGCCGTGGCTTTGAGTCTGTCATCGAACCATAATCCACCCTAGGCATGCATGCGACCGGGCTCATAACGTCCCGCGGGGAACTGTACTGCCACTCTTGTCATGCCTAGCTTTTCTTGCTTTGCCTTTCTGGAGCTTTGGAATTCATAATTCATACTATATTGACTTTGAGGTGATGCTTTTGATTTTGTCATAGAGATTGCCCCTTCGCTGTCTCTTTTGCTCTTTTTTTTTTTTTTGGCGTCAGGTCATAACGGACTGCCCCTATTTGAGACCTCCTCTCGTGAGGGTGTTTGGATCGATTATCGCCTCTATATTCACCTCTTGCCCCTGGTTTTAGCTGAAGGAAGAAACAGACAGGGACCTTGACTTTCCCCCAAAGCATGGCCAAGGAGAAACATTGTCTTTTCTCAACGTGGAAAACATGACCATGGACGTCGTGTAGTGTATGATTGCCTCACTCGGGACTCCTTTAGTGATAGGAGGAACATCTTGCTTCCGGGGTAGCACATGGTTAGACTCTAAGGAAAGAAACACTTAAGATACAACCCATTCCACGGGTGAGAGAGCTCCTCACCTTCCACATTTACTAAACGGTAAGCATTTCCTGGATAAGCTTCTTTTACGACAAACGGCCCTTCCCAGTTAGGTTGTAACTTAGACCTAGGACCTGCATTTTTGTTTCAAAACCATATCACCTTTTTGAAACTTACGTTCGATTACCTTCTTTTGAAAATAACGCGAAACCCTCTTTTGATAGACGGATACGTGATCGGACGCATTCATCCTCTTCTCATCTAAGAGTTCCAACTGAACCAGCAACGTCTCTCGACGTTCATCGAGATTAAGTTCCTTATCAAGCTGCACTCTAAGGGAAGGGATTAGGATCTCATATGGGAGCACCGCCTCCATACCGTAGGTAAGAGAATAGGGAGTTTGTCCCGTAGGGGTACGGACGGAGGTGCGGTAAGCCCACAGAGCTTCCACTAATCTTTCTGGCCAATCAGAGAACTTATGAGCTTCACATGTTTTCTTGATGATTTTAAGAAGGGTTTTATTAGTGGCCTCGACTTGGCCGTTGCCTTGAGGATAATATGGAGATGAATGATGCAATGCAATATTGAATTTCTTACAGAGGTCCTTAAGCTCTTGGGAGACGAACTGGGGTTCGTTGTCGGTGATGATGCTGCTTGGCACTCCGAACCGTGAGATGATATTCTTCATAATAAAGCGGCACACCGTTGTAGCTTTGATCTCTGCGTACGCCTCGGCTTCAGCCCACTTGGTGAAGTACTCAGTGGCGGTGAGGATAAAGGATTTCTGCTTGATCTGGGAATTAGGATCACCGAGTGGGCCGACAACGTCAAAGGCCCACATAGAGAATGGCCAAGGAGCGGTCATAGGATGGAGAGACGAAGCTGGAGAATGAATTTTATCAGCGTGGAGTTGGCACTTAAGACACCTCCGGACATAGGGGGAGCAATCTTCCTCTAGAGTGGGCCAATAGTAGCCCTGCCTTAGGATCTTCTTTGCTAGAGCGTGGCCATTGACATGACCCCCACACTCACTAGAATGGGCTGCTTCGGCCACCTTCCAAGCTTCAACATCATCTAAGCATCTCATGAGCATCCCATTAGTAGCGCGCCTGTACAGTTCTCCTGCGACAATAGTATACCTTGTGGCGGCTCTTCTGATTGACTTGTGTTGCTCAGCAGTTGCCCCTTCTGGGAACAATCCCTCCTTACAAAACAACTCGATTTCATGATACCAAGGTAACTCTTCTTTGTCCAGGATCTCTTCTAGCTCTGTTAAAGATACTTCCTTAAGATCTTCCTTCTCAGCCCTTGCCTCTACAGATTTCCTAAGATTGACGAACCAAGGGTCCTGAAGAGAGGGTGCGTCCAATCTCTGAACGACGATAGTCTCAGTGCTCCGACTGAGAGGGAAAGATAGGGAAGAAGCAAGGGATGCCAGAGCATCAGCTAGGATGTTCTGAGAACGGGGAGTATGGATATAGATCAGCTTACAGAATTGCCTGGCAAGGAGCGTGACCAGATCTTGATAAGGCTTGAGCTTAGGGTCACGAGTACGGTAAGTGGATAGAACTTTCCGTAGGACGAGCTGAGAATCTCCTATAATGTTTAAATAGCGCGCGCCTAGGAGGTAGGCGTGCTTCAACCCGGCCAGGAGAGCCTCATACTCAGTGATGTTGTTTGTAGCAGGAAACCGAAGTTGATAAGCGAAGGGAATGGTCACTCCCTCCGGAGTAAGCAAAACAGCACCGATCCCTCGGCCTTGAGAGTTGAGTGCACCGTCGAAGTGCAGAGACCAAAAGGGGTGATGAGAGATAACGGAAAGATGCTCATCAGGGAAATTGTCCTGAATGGAATTGGTGTGAGGAATGGGGAGATGGGCAAGATGCTCAGCAATGGCGTATCCTTTGACTGCCTTCTGAACAACAAAGGTGATATCGAACTGAGAGAGGAAGCTCTGCCAGCGAGCTAACCTACTAGAAAGGACAGGCTTTTCTAAGAGATAGCGGATCGGGTCCATTCTAGAGATCAACCTAACTGGGTGGGCAAGAAAGTAGTGTTTCAGCTTCTGAGCTACCCACACTAAGGCGGCACAAGTCTTCTCCATAGCGGTGTACTTGGATTCAGCTGGGTTAAGCAACCGAGAGAGATAGTATGCCGCCCGCTCTTTTCCTTCATCATCCACTTGTGCTAAGACCGCCCCTAGGGAGTCCTCAATGACCGAGATGTATAGGATTAGGAGTTTCCCAGGGACAGGAGGTTGGAGAACCGGGGAGGCATGAATCTTCTGACAATCTTCCCAGGGATTGGATAGATATTCCTTAAGGTCCTCATAGGCCTTCTGACAATCTTGATTCCATTCGAACTTGACCCTCGCCTTGAGCAATTCATAAAACGGACGGCACCTTTGAGAATGCTGGGATATGAATCTTCTGATGAATTGCAATCTACCAATCAATCCTCGAAGTTCCAAAAATGTTCTTCAGTGGAGGCATGTCCATGATGGCCTGTGCTTTGTTAGGATCAATCTGGATCCCCCGTTTGCTTACTATAAAGCCTAGCAGCTTCCCTGAGGAGACTCCGAATACACACTTCTTCAGATTCATCTTAAGCTTGTACTCCCTGGCTCTTTGCAGTACCTTAGCCAGGATAGAGGGGTGCTCTTCCTTAGTTCTTAACTTCACCAGGATATCATCCACGTAAGCTTCCATATAGATGTGCATCATGTCGTGGAAGATGGCCATCATCGCCCGTTGATAGGTGGCACCTGCGTTCTTCAGACCAAATGGCATAACCACATAACAGTACGTGCCCCAGGGCGTGGTGAAAGAAGTTTTCTCTTGATCTTCCGGAGCAAGACGGATTTGGTTGTAGCCTGAGTACCCATCCATAAATGACAGAGCTTCATACCCGGTAGTGTTGTCTACCCGGACGTCTATATGAGGCAGCGGGAAATCATCGTTAGGACATGCTTTATTAAGATCCCTGAAATCGATGCAAATACCCACTTTTCCATCCTTCTTGATAACAGGGACTATGTTTGCCACCCACTGAGGATATAGAACAACTCTGATGAATCTGGCCTTATATAACTTGTCGACTTCTTCCTTGATCCTCAAGGCCATGTGGGGGTGAAATCTTCTTGACCGTTGTTTGACAGGTGTTGCCCCTGGTTTAAGCACGAGTCGATGTTCCACTAAAGTGGGGTCAAGACCTGGCATGTCCTCGTAAGACCAGGCGAAGGAATCGCTATACTCCCTCAGAACTTTGATTAAATCTTCTTCTACTTGCGGAGGGAGATTAGCGGCAATAATGATGGGCCTTGGGTCTTCTTCAGTTCCCAAGTTGATTTCCTTCGTAGGTTCATCCACTGCCGTCGACGGTTCGTCGAATCTCTTAAGTCCTTGTGCATACAAATCGGCAGTGTCATCCACGTCGCTGTCCTCATTAACCGGATCTTTTTCACCCAGGATTTCATAGACGCCGAGTCCGTCATAACCCCATGCCCCTTCTATTTCTTCTTCATCCTCGATCGTAATTGCCGTAGCAACAAATTCCGGACATTTTAAAAGGGCATGACAGCGCTGAGCTAGGTCTTGCAAGAACCTATCAGGAACAGATTTGGGAGGACGCGCAAGCTGGCGTGGCTCAGAGGAGGAAGGGTTGGATGACCCAGAACAAGACCCTACTTCTTTAGTCCTAACTAATTCTACTTCCCTAGACTCGATAGACCCTAATCCTAACCTAGGAGAAAGGAGACCTAGTGGAAGGGAAGGAGCAAGGGACTCGTGCCCCTGGGATGAGGATGGAGACTGGGTAGCATAATCTTCCACTAAAATCTCCATTTTGAATTTGACATTTTTTTTTGGAGATCAGCAGAGACTATACAGCAAGATGGTGGAGGCGAAAGCTGCATAGGGAATAGCTCAGGGAAGATGCAGTCAAAGAAGGGATCGGAAGATGAGAACCACATCTCGTGGAGTTGGGCGTTGGGAGGAGGAGGAGTGAATAGAGTGGATAAATCAATGGGCGGGCAATGCCCGCAAGCGCAAGGAACAAATAGAATCTCGGGTGGATCAACGAAGGATGGATTTACCATGATAGGAGGAAGACGGGGTAAGAACTCCCATTGCTGGAGGAGAGATTGAAATCGGGAGGGAGACCAAGAAAAGACAATCGGCGAGCTCCCCTCCTCCCGTGGATCATCGTCTGGCCGCTTCTTCGGTCTCCATTGCATGAGCCGAACCTCTTGCTTCTTTTGGTAGTCTTCTTCATGAAACAACCCCTAAAGGGTTTGACCATAATCAAACATATCATGTTCTGGCCTTTTTTGTGCCGACGGAGGACTGGCAATCGGACATACTGTATTTCTCCCCAACGGAGCTGGCTGCAGAGCCAATGTGCCGGGCTGGAGAGGCCCTCGGACAAAGTGCTGGCGGTAGTCCCAGGTGAGTGGCCCAGAATCACCCATCACAGATAATGCGGTCTCCTTGTAGCCAAGACCTCTCCTGCCCATCTTTCTTCCCTTGGGTATGGGCTTGGTCATTCCTTATAATTGTGCACCGAGGCCTCTCCCCGGTTGGTAGCCCAGTTTCAGTATAATGTTCCAGCCTTTTGAGTCTCGGATCTGGGGCTTCATCTTGATGTTGACTGGAGTAGTGATGGTCCTAGGAGGCGTATAAGCCCAAGGGAAGTTTAAATCCAGCACTGATATGACGGGTCGACTGCTTGGCCAAAGTGTAGGAAGAATCTGTTCTGAAATGGCCTTAACCGATTGCACTGTAGATAGGCTTTTGACCTTAACGACCCTCCCTTGGAAAGGGAATTTGACGCACTGATGTGCGGTGGAGGGAACGACACTGAGCGTATCCAGCCATGGACGACCCAAGATAGCCTTGAACATAGGGTCGATGTCTAGTACATAGAATTCTACAGCCATTGTAAGGGGTCCGAGCTCTGCTTGGATGGTGACCACCCCGTGACATGCTCGCCTTGAATTGTCATATGCTGCTATAGTGGTCGGGGTAGGTCGTAACAACTCTTCGGATATGTTGCAAGCTCGTAGAGTGCTGAGTGGGCACACATTGATTGAAGCCCCTGTGTCAACCAGTGCTGCTTCAATGCTGACTTTGTTCAGAGTGATTGTAATGTAGAGCGGCATTTGCCAGGCTTTCGGAAGCACTAGCTCGGATTCTAAAAATGTGATTGCCGGCCCTTTGGAAATAGTTGCTAGGGCCGTTGGTAAGCTATCAACTTCCATATCTTCGCTGACCATTACCTTCTATAAGAAATCTCTCAGTGCATCCTGATGAAGGGTAGACCTTTTGATCAGCTCCAGCACAGATATTTTTGCGGGCACTCGATCCAGATGATGCAGCAAGTCATATTGAGTACCCGGCAGAGGTTCAGTTTCTGCCTGCTCGACTGTTGGCTGAGAGGACTGGGGGTTGGAATTGGTAGGGTAATTTCGATGGAACATCTTTCTGCTTCTTAAGGCGCAACTCGTAGCGGCTGCGGCATCGGTGAATAGTATGATGGGCCCTGCGGAGTGAATAAGCGGAGTAGGCAGTGTAGAGGAGATGAGTAGGTGGGATGTGAGGTTAGTGGGGGTAATGGGTGGTGGCGAGCGAATGATGGGGGAAGGATTGATGGAAGGTGGGATGGTGACGGTGGGTGGCACAGATGGAGGGAGTTTTGCTGGAGGAGTCAAGACAGGTGATAGGTTAGGCGATGGCGTGATGATGGTGGCAGAGGTAAATGGCGAGGGGTATGACGGAGTGGTGGGTGGTAGTAAATTTGTTGGAGCGGGCGTAAACGGGAGGACAAGTGGAGAGGGTATTGGGTGTGAAGGAAGGACGGAGGAGGGGGTAAGAGGATTGCGGTGGTTGTGGTGGAGGGCCATGACTTGCGGTGTGGCGCCATCGTCATCAAAAGACCACTCAGCACTAGGGGCCAGAGGTTGAACTACGTTTACTTGAGCCGGTGCAGGCGGCTGAGGTTGCTGTAGAGCAGGCGGATGATTTTGCATCGGATTTTGATGGATCCCCAGATCCTGAGCCTGTTGTAGTTGCTGTTGTGGTAGTGGCTGCGGTGCTTGTTGCTACTGCGCTTGCTGCCTCGGCTGCTGCCCTCTTTTCTCCTTGATTTCAACAATGGCCCGATGCATCGCGGCCCAATTGATTCTCTGTCCCTCATGGAGATCGTATACCAGATCCCGGAACTGATAACATCCTTCGATAGTGTGGCCTGGCTGCCTATGGAACATGCAATATTTCGTCTGATCAACGGCTGGGTTCTAGTTAGGCCGTTCCGGAAGAAGTTGAATTGCATTCACCGACATAAGAGCCGAGAGGATATCCGTGAGGGTCTCTGGCAGTGGAGTATATTGTGCCCTCTTGGGTGCCGGGCGCTTGTTGTTTGGATTGTTGTTATAGCCGTTGGGTGGAGGGACATTATGGAATTGCGGAGGTGGTGGTTGTTGCTGCGGAGTGATGAAGGCGTTTTGTGGAACGGCGAAGGCGGGCAGAGGGTTTTGTGGAGCGACTTGAAAGTTCTGTGAAGCGGGATTTTGTGGAGTGCGGGGGTTTTGGGGGAAGCGGAATGGTGCGGCTTGGAATGGAAAGGCAACGGCTTGTACCTGTTCGTTTGTCTGGACCCCCTCGGTAACCGGCCCTTGTGGTTTCTTGTGATATTTGGGCTTTTGGTTTTCAAATAGGGCGTGTATGGGAGAATCCTTGAACTGGGTTTGTATGAAGCGTGCCCGGCTGTAGAGTTGATGCAAGTTAGCTATATCATTCATGGCCAGGATGTTCCTGAAGGTCGGGGTAGCATTTGAAATGAGCAGCTTGACCTTCTCTTCCTCCGGAATGTGGCCAGACACTCTATCAGCCATCTGTCTCCACCTGTCTGCATAAGTGGCGAACTCCTCATCTGGCTTCATCTTCTCGGCTACTAGATCTGTAAATGAGTATTCCGGGCCGACCCTGTCTTGGAACCGCTGGATAAATTTGTCCTTTACTACCTTGAAACTTTCAGCTTCTTCTAGCGGCAAAGAGTAGACCCACTCCAGAGCAACACCATCCAAAGATCGGCGGAATAAGTACGCCATAAGGCGATCATCATATTGGAACTGTGCCGACTCATATAGAAAATCCCTCACATGAATGAAGGGATTGCCGTTCCCATCGTACTTGCGGTAGTTAGGGAGTTCTGATTGCAGAGGGAACCGAATGTTTTGAAAGCTCGGGACAGGAACATCTGCCAAAGATTGTGGGCCAACCCGTTTCTGGAGGAAATCGAGTTGTTGCTGCATGGCGGCCCATTTGTCAAGCAAGTTCTGCTCTCGGGAGGGAGCAGGGGTAGTGAAGGATGCTGATTGAATTTGAGGAGCAGATGGAACGATTGCGGCAGAAGGTGGAAGCCCATAAGCAGGAGTGCAGGGATAAACAGTAGAGATGGGGGGCCCATAAGAAGGATATTGGGCCTGAGATTGGCCCAGATTAGAATGGGCTTGAGCCACCCCTTGCCGAGGGTGCAAGAAGTCGGAAGGGCCCATGAGAACTTGCGAAGCTACCAGAGTAGATACGTGATGATCCATTTGAACAAAAGAGGGGATGGGCGACTTTCCCTTATCAAAGGATTGTTAGGTCGAATTGGAAGACTGGCCCATTTCCATGCCCGCGAAAGTGATGGTCCGTGGTTGGACCGGGGTGAGATCAATTGGAGTGGACTGAATGGGAAGCCCAACAATGGAAGGGTTGGATTGATTTTGGATGATGGTAGAAGGAGATGCATTGGATCCTTGCATGGCCTGATAAAGAGCTTGGAGTTGGGCCGGATCCAATTGGGCCATCATCTGAAGGACGGAGCCCGCGGAAGGAGTGGAGAAAGAACGGGTGGCTTGACCACCTTCCATGGAAGTGGAGGGTAGAAGAGGGGCAGTCCCCTCTCCAGAAGAAAATGGGGTAACCCTGGGAGGGTTTTCAAGAAGCCCTTGAGGAAGGGAGTCCTCTTGAGAACGGGGAGGATTAAAGGATGCCATGGTTGACTCGAAAAGAGGATTGGAATAAGACTTGAAGAAGGAATTGACTTGAGGAGATGAGTCGGACGGACGAAAACAACTCCACATGCAACGGACAACCTTGACAAAATGCAAACAAACAACACAAACAATCACACAATGAGTAACTAAACTCGAATGTTTTTAGAAAATCATGTAAGTGATAAAAGGTGAAAACACTCAAAGTCAACCAAGTTGTTTTAAGATGATGCAACACAACTCTTGTGATTTCTCCTTTGGAACTTTAGTGAATTGATTGAAATGTGCTCTCAACAATGGGTTCCTAGCAGGAGATGGGTATGGGGCTTGGCTTGACTCTAAGTGTAATCACTCCTTCACTTATGCAACCCTAGACACGGGGTGGGAAAGGTATAACCAGCCCGGCGTCCGTGTGGGAATCCACGGCTCACGGAGACTTATGGAGGTCCCTGGTGTGATTTTCTAGTCGGCCCCAAGGAATATGGAGACGAGAGGTCCGCACACCAAGGTAGGAAAATGCAATCTAGGATATGAAAAGATGAATGGTCCTATGTGCACCGGAGTGCATGCAAAGTCTAGCCTAAAATCTAGCAATCAATGATGCACACAATGATATGGAGATATGAAACAAAGCAAGGAGGAAGTCAAGTATCACCCAAGCAAAAGAGTTACAGCAGAAACTACGGAAATAAATGCACCTCGGATGCGTACCTGTCTGGAGTATAACGGTCTAGGAACCCTGCGTCAGAAGAAAGTAACGGTCGAATGCCAGACCGCCAGAAGTAATTTAACGCGGGGAGGTAGGATCGTCAAATGAGCCAGAGAGCCAAAATCAACCAGAAGTAAAAAACCGTGAAAGCTCTCAGCAGAACAGATGTGGCGGTCTAATGCCCCTGCGTCAGAGGACTGTAACGTAGGGACACAGGGCCGTCAGAGCACTCAGAGAATCGGGATTAACAGGAAATAAGAGGAAAACGGGAGGGGACAACACAAGAGATGATGGCAGGTTTAACAGGAATCAAAAGCACGATTGGCACAAGTTGTCCCACCGTGATCGCCAAAAAAGTATCTGTTGATTTTATTTTGCTTATCTATCTCCTTTTCTTGGGGGGTTATAGTGATGATATGTAGCAAGATGACAAGCAAATAATCAAAGATCTGCACTCAACCTATGAACATGTGATCATGAACCTAGGCAACCAAAGCAAGCTGTAGCATGGGCATGCTATCTCAATCAAACTAAGCTAAAGAATAAAGGAAAAACACACGCTGGGGCGTGGAGTAAGGAGTAAATAGAAACACACCGCGAGGGGTGAAACAAGCAAAGAAATAAAAGATATGCAATGAAGGAGAAAGCTAATGCCCAATACCAAGGAAAGACGCGATCGCCACCAAAGTAAAAACAAGCCGAAGACTTGAATATACCTTGGAAATAGGTGGATGAAGCACCCACCCACGGGAGAGGAAACCAAAGAGAACCTGCAGGTCAGCTAGAAGTAACGGCCAGGACCCCGTGCGTCACTTGAAAGTGACGGTCGCTCGATAGACCGCTGGAAGAATATGACGCACCTGCACCAGACCGTCAATAAACCTGCAGTAGCAAAGTGTGGATCCTTTTAACTCCAACTCTTCCAGCCGGCTAGAAGACTTGGGCCTCGTACTGGTGAACCTGTAAACCTGCCAAAGAAGTGGAAGACAAGAACAAAACAACCCAAATTAGCCCTTTAGACAATATAGCATCAATTCTTCAATAAACAAAATATCATCAAAAGGAGAGAAAAATACCGGGCAGTTTTGGTTTTTTAACCCCTCTGGGCGTTTTAAAAGATTAGGAGGATGTTTAGATGATGAAAACCAGTGAAAAACGTGGAGAAAGGAGAGAAATAATGCTTATGTTGAAAGGGAGATTGAAGGGAAACTCAATATGCAGTTATAAGCTTTAGAACCAAAGGAACAAATACTCCCTTCACCAGGCAGCAAACGAACGTGAGAAGCACTTCTCCTTGATCAAACGTGGATCTAGAATGCGGCAGCACTTCGACGCAAACTCCAGATCTTCCTCTTCTTGGCCATGAAGTTAAGGATTCTATTTATAGACCCTCAAACCCTCAGGTCGAGCAGAGGATAATCCGGCAAGAGAAAGGGATAACTCTTAGCAAATCATTGAAGATAATATCACCAAGAGTCCAAAGAATAAAACAGAAGGTCCTGAGGATCAGATTTGGAAGAGATATCGTCAATCCAAGTTCTTATCTAGACCACGGAGTAGCAGAGAAAAGGCCTGAACTGCCAGGACTCTCTGAAGGAAGTAACGGCTAAGGCATAGGGCGTCACAATGAAACAACGGCTGCACGACAGACCGTTATTATCAACGTGTAAGCCAAAAAGATAAAGATTGAAACGAGACTTTAAGCCTTAGGACTCTTCAAAGAGTAACGGCCCAGGACCCATCCGTTAGAAAGAAACAACGCTCCTGGAGCAGACCGTTATTATCAAATGGAGTTCAAAAGAAGAAACGAAGGTTTTGCTAAGCTTTAGTCAAATGAAATGCCACAAAAAGCCATATCCAATCAAGGAGTCAAGACCCAAGAAATAGGCTCCAAATCAATCAAGGGGGCTCAATGAAGAATGAACAACTCGGAGCATCATATATAATGAATAAAGAGATGACCCGACTTATTGGTCATAAAAGGGGTGTCAACAATGGTGAGGAATTACACCGAGTGCATGACTAGCGTGCTGTCTATGACATTCATTTTCTCTATACATTTCTACAAGTTCCTCATGGAATTTATCTCTACATGAGTTGCTTGGTTGCGTGCTTGATCGGCCAATTCCTGGACATGATATATCTCTGTTCTACTTATTTCTATTGCTCTCTTTCCAGCATTGTCTACGTTAGTTTTGTTTTATCGTTCATTTATTCGCATGACATTTAATTAATTTGGTTAATTACTTAAACTTCCACTGGTATTACCTACTGAGCGTTCGCTCACCCAGTTTTCCCTTCCATTTTCAGGTAGCTCCGGTGATGAAACACAAACAGACGGGGATGGGCAAGAGTGAAGACCCGGAGTGGACCCGTTAGATGTGAATTTGACGGATGTCTTAGTAGAGTTGTGGAGTGGTCTTGTAGTGGTTGATGAGTCGTTGTTTAGTGATGTCTTTAAGAGTTGTTGTTTAGAGTTGTAATCTTTTCTTTATCTCATTCTCTTCGATTCATGATGTAAGATGTTATGTGGTTGTTGGAAACATTTTATTCTCTTATTTATGAGTAAGTTGGTATTTTTGGAGTAATCGAGGAAATGAGAAGAATTATAGAATGGGTTTCACAACAATCGGATTTTCATCGAGATCTAATCAAATTTGAATTATAAATATAAATTTTATTATATTATAACTTATATCCTTATATATATATATATATATATATATATATATATATATATATATATATATATATATATATATATATATATATATAATTTTTTTAGAATAGGTCCGAGTCAAATAGCAATGATTCGAAGCACTTCTTTTTACATTACACGATTTCGGAACAATTCGACCAGGTTACCGTGAGTGGGACTCCGACCATAACATAATTGGCAGATCCAAGATGTAAACCCCATTTTCACGGTTTAGGCTGCTCCCATTTTGCTCGCTGCTACTACGGGAATCGCTTTTGCTTTCTTTTCCTCTAACGATAGGTCCTGGAGATTTCTTGGTTCAACAGAAGCTACGGATACGATTCTATATAAAAAAAGAACAAAAACAAATAAAATATAAATACAATATCAATTTATTTTATTGGAGAGGCGTTAAGCTCGAAAAATGAAATGGACAAATTCCTTTTCTTTGGAGGATGGATTGGTGTGGTTCCTCTGCGCCTAGGACACCAGAATATCGAACCATTAACTTTTTGGAGTAATCCTTTCTTTTTGCAATTATGTTCTTTTAATTTCGTTATCACTCTGTTTATCACGAATATATATATATAACTGCTGCGTTCTGATATTCCGCGTCGGGCCGTGACATGATGACAGGCAGGCCCAAAGGAGGCAAGGGTCGCCCGATCCTCCTCACCCAGTGATCCTCCTCACGGGAAGCACGCCTCTGAGCTCGGTCATCTCGGCCAAATCTCGCCATAGCTGCAAAACAGTTGCACAAAAGGGGTGAGTACACGGTGTTGGCAATATGTAAAAAGCTAGAACATAAATAAAATATGTATACATGAAGGGGATATGAAGCGCCAAATACGACTACAACATAGCAAAATGAGGAGCTCACGGGCCACCTGCCCTCGTCTCCGCCTCTGCCGCACACCCCGTGGGGGGCATTTGTTGTACCTAGACAGTTTCCCGGTTAAAATAACAAGAAACAATGGTTCGAAAATTTCCCCGAACACCTACATGTTGGAATGGATGGACACTAAGATCTAGAGGGGGGTGAATAGATCTACCCCTAAAAATCTATAGCAGTTAAAGACAATGCGGAATAACAACTAACCACTGTAAATCAATCAAGAGATGTACGTTTCAGAACAAATTAACATGCTAACAAGTATGCACAAAGGGCAATGCTCAATAACAGCTTGAAAATTTACTGTAAAATGTCAGATAGAATCCCCAAATTCTGTCAGAGATGAATATCAGCAATATCAAAAGATATCAGATGATTGCACTCAACAGTCAGCCAAACACCCAGGTATAGTACGATGGCGGAGGCTAACCTTACGCAAGAGGTGGAATTCCATGTAAGCGTAGCTTATCCTTTCAACCATGCCTTTTGATATACCTACTGGATGAAAAGCTTTAGCAAAAATCTCAGATAGCAACTTTGACAAGTGAAAGCATGTTTCTCTTAAACGCTCCTAAGCATTCATCTAAACACCGAGCATACATAAGCTGTAAGCACACTGAAGCACAAAAAAATCACACAAGAGAAGAGAAGTTTTAGGTGGTTCGATCTCTATCCAGAGATCTACGTCCACCCCTTACTCAATTGACTAAGGCTTACTACTATCACACAGCTTGAGTACACTGATCCACAGCTTCGGGGATATAATCCCTACAGGCCGCTGATCCACAGCTTTGGGGATTAGATCCCAGATCACTGAGCCTCACAGCTTGCTACCGCTGAGCCTTACAACTTCACTGTCCGAGGTTTCACCCTCACCCGCTGACGCACAGCTTAAGAAAATTTAGGAAATAAAATGGAAAGAACGAAACAAGAAACCAATCTATCTCTCTAAGAGCATATTGACTCTGAATTTGATCCAGGAGTCAATTACAAAGATGAGCTCTCTTCTCACTCAGACGATGAAACTAGCTTACGATGCTTTGCTTTCCACAACCTTTACTGCAGCTTCTTCTTTCTACTTCTTCTCTGCTTCTCACACCCGCTCTGCTTGTCTCTTCTGCTCAATCTCCCTTTTTTTCTATATTTTTCTCAGAGATCTGATTTCTCTATATATCTTCGTGAGAAGAGGGCGCGTGGGAAACACGTTTCCCGCCCAAAAATCAGTAGAAGATGCTCTGGTGAAGCTCCACATGTCAGGAGAGGCAGATGCCCTTTCCACATGTCAGATGATAGAAGCGCATGGCCCAAGTGTTAGAAAGATCTGATTGGAGAATCACCTTGGATCACGTGCCACTTATTGTTCTGGGATCACATGACTACTTAAGTTTCTGTTGTTCCCAGATACATTGTAATTAATCATGCAATTTAAACAATAGATATTTAGATAAATACATAGATTGCATGCTCAATGCTTAGACCGTGGACATGTTAGGACTTAGCTGTGTACTGACCTTACCTAGTGCACAGACCTTTATTACACATGTGCTTAGACCCCGAAGAATGCATATGCACTGACCTTGTAGCATCATATGAGAATGTGTGCAGACTTGTCCTTGTAAATGTGCACGGACTTTGATCGAATGAGCACTGAACTTGATATGCAGTATAAGAGATATGCACCAACCTTAGCATACACAGAATGAAGTGTGCATAAACCTTTCAAGCAATCAATGCAATATTGGACCGACTTGAGTTTATAAAAATGACTATGTGCACCGACCTGATATAGGCACAAGGCAGACATGTACAGACCTTCATATGCATAAGTCAGAAATGTGCACCAACCTATATATGTTATATGCAAAACATGCACTAACTAATGTGTGTTATGTGCCAAAATGTGAACGGACATATATGGGCTAAAAGCGAAACATGCACGGACCTCATTTGGCACAAGACAAAGGATGCACCGACTTGTGTGCAGACAGATAGAATGTGCACTGACCTTGTTCTGCCTAATGAAGGATGTATGCACCGACCTTGTTAAGCACAAGGCAAATGTGCACAGACTTGCTACGATGTATGCACCGACCTTGTTCAGCCTAATGAAGGATGTGCACTAACCTTGTTTAGCACAAGGCAAATATGCACAGACTTGCTACGATGTATGCACCGACCTTGTTCAGCCTAATGAAGGATGTGCACCGACCTTGTTTAGTACAAGGAAAATGTGCATAGACTTGCTACGATGTATGCACTGACCTTTTATGCACTTCTATAGAAATGTGCACCGACCTTAGTATGAAATGTGTGCACATGAAACTATGATATGCTAACAGTGTTGTTAAAATGAGAACGGTTTTAGAAAATTATTATCATTATCAAAATTCAAGAGTTTGACAAACAAAATGTATTGTTGCTAGTCATCAAAATAAAATGGGAAATTAAGTTCAGAGAATTAATTCAAAAGGGACATTGAAGAGACGTGATCTCGCGCTAGTCCTGAGCTGGGGAGATGATCACCGAACAGTGAACTGTAAGGAAGGGAAACGGATCAGGGGGCCCAGGGATGGTTCCCTAGGGTAAACCCTCCTATGCCTAAGTCAGTAGAGCAATGGTGGAAGCTATGAAGGGAGGAGGAAAAAGAGGCACGAGATCCCTCTACACCAAAGTGGTGAAGTGATTCTTGCTCAGGGAGTTTTAGGCGTGTGTTAGCCTTACCTTTCGCTGGAGGGAGTCCCATGTTTAAATAGTGCGCCGGCCTCATGAGTCCCGTAAGCTGAGGAGTTTCAGGTGGGAGTTACGTCCTCAATGTGGGCTCTTTACGTCCTCATCGTATGATCTTTATAGCCTTGAGGGGTCGTGGGTCCCTTATCCTTGTAAACTCCTGCTCATAAAAGGCTCTCAGCAGCAGCGTGGATAAGCAATCATCGGTCAACCTAAGCATGAAGAGTGCCAACCTTGTCCAGGCGATAGGCATAGCTCGGATGAGGATAGGTCGGAGTGGGCGCTGAGCGCTAGCCTTTATCCCGGCGAGAGGATAGATCGGGCGTGGGTCTTCCTCCGACCTGACCGACGCTCGGGCCTTCCGAGCCCAAGGGCCGCCGAGGAAGTGTTTGATCCTGAGTGATCTTATTGGGCTTTTTAGTCTAAGTGGGCCCTGCGGGGCTGTCACTTAGATGAGTTGGGCCTCGTTTGGTCCTGATGGACCTAGTTCGACTGCTCTTAGATGGGCTACAGAAATCCCCCTCTCCACTTGTCCCCCTCCTACTCCCGAGCTTTGGTAAGCTCGGAAGAGTAGCTGTTTAGGGTTTTGGACCAGCGTGGCTCAGGTGGGTGGAGATCTGGCGGTGTTAGGAAGCCACGTGTCATGGTCACCTGGGCCCGTAATAATGATGATCCTGACGGATTTGAATTGAAAGGGCCCCC
This sequence comes from Amorphophallus konjac, assembly GCA_022559845.1. NCBI lineage: Eukaryota > Viridiplantae > Streptophyta > Magnoliopsida > Alismatales > Araceae > Amorphophallus > Amorphophallus konjac. The sequence goes on from CM040118.1 coordinate 222,660,052, forward strand.
TTTTCTCGGAGGTCGGAACGACTCGCCGCCTTCCGCGTGGGAATATAGGCATTGTGCACTTGTCGTCGCTCCAGACTCCCTCTATTTTTAGGGTTTGGCTCCCATTCATGCTGGCTTTTGGGGCTCTTTGATGCATCGTGAGGACACGACTGAAGAGCAGAGGCTTGCAGCGGTGTTCGCGGAGTTGGTGGAGATAACTGCAGAGGAAGTCTGACAGCTTCCTCTTCCTCCAGAGTCTTCGGGGTCCCGGGAGCATCTTTCTTCAAGTTCCTCTCCGGATTCCATGGCAGATCAGCGTCCGGATGTCGAAGAGCGGGAGGGCGAGCCTGCGGCGAGGGCGACGGCTCCAAACTGCAGTGAACTGGGGGAGGCGGAGTTGAAACGGCTGGAGCACCAGTTTCGTCTACCCCATACATTTTTATTCACCGCGGCTGCCCCGCACGAGACGAGCCTGGACTCTCATACTGGCCACATCTGCACCTTTCTTCTGTCATGGAAGGGTGGGTTCCGCCTTCCCTTCGAGCCCTTTATTCTCAAGCTTCTCAATTTCTTTCAGTTGCCGCCCGTACAGTTGGTAGCCAACTCTTACCTTCTTCTTTCCACCTTTCGCATCCTCTGTCGTCAATGCGGGGTTCCTCCTTCCTTGGACCTCTTTCATTATTTTTTTGAGTTGAAGGCACATCCCTCGGCCGGGAAGGGCTTCTATTTCATCCAGGCGAGGCAGAATAGGAGATGTGTCTCCTTTGCCGTGAAGGATTCTTCGCATAAGGGGTAAAAAACTCAGTTCTTCTAGGTGGGGATTTTCTCGGTGGAGGAGACTTGGAGGTGTCCCGTAATCCCCAATTTCTATCCGAACATTCCTCCGAGGTAGGACAAGTTTCCTCCGGACGTGGAGAAGTATGCGGTCATCTTGTTGGAGCATCGCCAGTCTACGGAGGAACTGGTGACTCCGGAGAATATCGAGCGATGTCTTCTCCATCGGCTAAAGCCGGAAGGTATGGACATCATGAGCTAACCTTCTGGTTGGGAGATGAGGCCTTCGTTTCTTCTCTTGATTATATCCTCCTTTGCGCAGATGCCAGGCGGCCGACTTTGGAGGAGACCGTAGAGGTGATCGATCTCGGCGATGACTCGGCTGTCGATGAGTCGGCTGCTCCCACGGGTAGCTCCCGAGCCCGAGATAGGGGCAAGGGGATGGCTCGGGAGGGGTCTTCCAGGTCACGGGGGTCCAAGCGCAAGGATCCCGTGGAGGGTATGATCCGGGATGCCGTGAAGGCCAAGAAGTGGGCCAAGAAGGCCGGGGTTGCCCCCCAGTAGAAGGCGACCCTGCCTCGGCTCACCCCTCCGTCGAGCATGATGGGGCCGACCCTACTGGGCGGCTCTCCCACCCGCCGAGCAAGAGGGGGCCAAGGAGGTTGGGGCTGCTCCTGCGGTCGGCGATGATGCTGGCTCGGCTCCCCCCTCGGCCGAAGACGAGGGGGCCGAGGCCGCTTCTGTGATTGGCAGCGGTGCTGGCCCGGCTCTCCCCTCGGTAGGAGGCGAGGGGGCCGTGGATGAGACAGGCGATGCTAGGACCACGGCCGAGATTGGGGCGTTGATTGAGGCGGGCGACGCTCTAGGTGGCGGTGTAGGTGCCTGTAGACACGCCATTCTCGACATTAGCATGAGTAAGTCTCATATTACACCATGATGCCCCAAAGTTACCTTCACATTTTTAATTACTTTGGTGATTTCCCTTTTTTTTGATTTTTTTTTAAATTTTTTTTGTGAAAATCTTTGACGTGTCAAGATGGTTAGACGCCTTCTTCAGAAACGCCGTGCAGCGTGCACGTGGCGCAGATCCGGCTGTTTAGTTTGACGTTTTCAAAAAAATCCAATCATAGAGACGTCTTGTAGGCTAGACGCGCCCTTCGAGAGTCACGGTTACCCGCCGAAATCACGCGTCTTCTCCACTGTCGACGACTTTCGACGGCGATTCGGTGGGCGAAAGTTGGCGCGTCCATGGTCCGGGACGCCTCAAATAAATTAAAAAAATAAAAAAACAAAAAAGTATTGAGGCGCCCAAATGGTTGGACACCTCAAAGAAATAAAAAGAATAAAAATATTATAAAAATATTGAGGCGTCCAAATGGTTGTACGCCTCAAAGAAATAAAAAAAAATAAAATAAATAAATAATAAAAATATTAATGGAGGCGTCCAAGGTCCTGGACGCCTCAATGATGAGACGTCCAGGAGCTGAGACGCCTCAATCACCTCCCCCTCTATAAATAGAGGACCCCCTCCCTCGAAGGGAGGGGGCTTTAGATCCGATAGAGGAAGGAGAGACTCTGCCGGATCCCATTTCTAACCCGTGGGTCTTTTACAGGGGGAGGTTCTGCCGACTTCTCGGGTGCCCACGCTCGCGAGAGGAAGGCTAGCTCCATCCGTTCTGCTTCCACGTCGTCCCCACGCTGCCAAAGCTCCGCCGGATCCTGCCATCGGCACCTTGAATAAGCCATTCTCTCCCCTTCTCTTTTGACATTTCTATCGCATGCATCATCCCGTCATCCGTCATCTCCTTTCATAAGGGAGATCCATTTTTATGCACGTTTGCACGATCCCCCATTCATCATAGAATTTTCCTCCTACTCGTGTCCGAGAGTGGTTTAAAAATAACATCAACCAGGTGTGTGTCTTGCCACGATTTCATTATTCTTCATCAAGGGACTAATACTACACTGCCATCTTTTCTGATCCACCTGGTATTTGTCTGTTTCTTCTTTTGCAAGGGTAACCAAGGAAAGCCCTCTTCATCGACCGGCCGAAGGGAGAGGAAGAAGCAACCTGCCATCTCCCGCTTTTGAGGTAGGCGTGATCACTTTCTTTATTTTGGGGTCTCCGGCCCCTGGCGATCACATCATATTCTCAAGGCCGCGGAGAGTCATTTCCCGCAATGACCGTTTAAATTTCCGTCACTTATATTCTATGTTGCTCTTATATCTGCTATATTCTTGAGGCCGCGGAGAGTCATTTCCCGCAATGACCGTTTAAATTTCCGTCACTTATATTCTGTGTTGTTCTTATATCTGCTATATTCTCGAGGCCGTGGAGAGTCATTTCCCGCAATGACCGTTTAAATTTCCGTCACTTATATTCTGTGTTGTTCTTGTATCTGCTATATTCTCGAGTCCGCGGCGAGTCATTTCCCGCAATGGCCGTTTAAATTTTTGTCACTAATATTCTGTGTTATTCTTATATCTGTTATATTCTCGAGGGCGCGGTGAGTCATTTCTCACAATGGCCGTTTAAGTTTCTGTCACTTACATTCTGTGCTTCTTATATCTGTTATATTCTTGAGATTGCGGTGAGTCATTTCCCGCAATGACCGTTTAAATTTCTATCACTTAAATTCTGCACTTTTCCCATCCCCCGAGGTCGCGGAGAGTCATTTCCCGCTATGGCCGTTTAATCCTCATATCTTGTTACGCTACATCTATTCCGTACGCCCCGCCAGAGCAATCTCCCATGGTGGTCTCTCTCCTCTTCTCTCTTCTTTCTGTGTTGCAGCATAACGAGCCCCCGCGCTCCGCTTCGCCTCCTCCGGCATTCCGCGTGACGTCTCTCACAGATTGACGATCACGGTGGGACCTCTTTCGCTTTCCCTCGGTTACCCTTGCAATTTCGGTACCTCCGTGTGCTCCTCCACCTTTGCGCCCTCGCGCGCTCCAGTTGTGCTCACAGTAGCACTTTCAGTTCTTATCCCTCGTGCACCTCGTGCACTTCGCCCCTAGTCCCATGTGATTCATTGGATGTTGATTATATCTTTGGTTATCTCCGTTGTTTTCTTATGTTCTGTATATCTGTTCAACACTTCATTGCATGCATCCACCCCTTTTCTAGTTTTTTTTTCATTTTTTTCTAAGGATCACCCTCTCTCGGTGAAGGAAGGACTCTCCATTCGGGAATTCCTCTCGACGGACTAGAATCTCCTCCATCGGGACCTCCGTAAGTCCCCGACAGCGAAGGATTCCCTCTTCGTTCACTGGGCTGGTTGTACCATTGAAGTTCTCCGGAGTTAGTCGACCCATTCATGGTGAGACGAGAGACCCTAGTTGACACGACGGTGAAACAAAAACTAACTAGGGTCCCTATTTTTGTGTGAACTTCAGATCTGGTTAGAAACACACAAAAAATTATCAAAATCAAAACAAAAAAGAGGGCGTAAAGGCATCCACTTGTTTGATAATTTCTGCTATCTGCTTGTTGGTGTATATTTTTGCGTTCCGAAAAAACTTTGAGCATGGCTCACGAGTCTTTTGAAGAGAACCACCCTGGTCGTGGTCAGTCAGTCGAGCCGCGAGTCCATGCTATGGACTCGGGTCCTTCTTATGAGCCTTCACATGAGGTGTAGGTTACCACAAGGGACACATCCCCACCACAGGACATCTCCTCTTTGCTAGGTGTCCTCGCCAACACGGAGCTTACCTCTGAGCAGCTTCGGGCCTTCCAGGCCATTCTGAAAGGGAAATCCGTTTCTCCCGCCCCCTAGGAGTCAACTCTAGCCATCGCACCCCTCCAAGAGTCGGTGCAGGCCATCCCATCTCCTTCACTGGCGCAAGCCATCCAGTCTCCCTCGCTTCAAGGGCAGGCGAGCCAACAACCACCCTCATTCCAATTCCCTTCACAATCTCAAACTGTCACGCCCCAAGCCTTTATTACAGTGGAAGACTCGCTCGAGAAACGTGAACAGTCATCATGGTAAGCCTCTTGCAAGCAAGAACGACCAGAGCGCGAGACAATCACACACATAAATGTAATTACACAGAATTTAATCAAACTCCAACTTATTTCATAAATGATCAAAGTATTCCTTTACAATAATCACCTTTCATTCTACTAGACTCATGAAATAAGAAAATTACATTGACTCAATCTAAGCATTATAGACTTCCTAAGTCTTCACTCGTAGCTTTACAAGCCTTTCACTCACTTCCGGACCCGCCACTAGTATAGCCCGAATCCGAATATGAACTACTTCCATCTCCTAAAAAATGTTGGAAAATAGGTAATGAGCACACTTGCCCAGTAGGTATCTTCGCATCAACATGAAAGCACTATTAAAGTGATTAATATTTTTACTCTAAAGAAATAAGGCAAAATCATGCAATGCGATCAATCACTCGATTAAACCAAAGTAACAAGATAATCATATAAGGTAGAATGAACTAGCATGAATATGACAAGAACATGAGATTGGCCCTTCATGAATAAGAATGTAACGAGAATGTACTAGCAAGCCACATAATCAACACTCCAGCATATTTTGCTTATGAGCAAGTGCATCGTGAATTTCTGTGGAATATCGAGCAAGAAAGTCATGTATAAGAACTTGATCATGCTGCATCGCATTGTGATTTTTCACTTCACGAGCCGTGGATAATTCACTTATTTATAAAGAAAATACTCCCAGCGCAATGCGACGCCAGCAGCATCATACCCCACGGTTTATAAAATAGTATATTTCCGACAATCAGCCGAGGGGACTAGCATAGAGCCCTTGAACACAATCAGTGCTCGATCGCATCTTCAAGTATAAATCAAGCTCTTACCACGCATGATAATAAAGTATGGCCAAGAATATAATAAGGTCAATAACTCATGATAACAACAATCAATGAATGAACGCTTCAATTTGAATAGGAGGAATTCAAGAATGACATTAAACAAGGTTATGCTCATAAAATAAATTGACAGTATAAGGGTACATTCTTTTCTCTTTCCAATCCTTATAGTAAGTTTCTTGATTAATATTATAAGTTCTAGACTATCATTAGTTCATCTAGAACCTTTGGAATATCAACCCTTGGGTCAAACCTTGGGTTAAGTATTTAAGCAATGTGACGGTCGTTCCCTGGGCCGTTACATCATGTAACGCTCTAGTAGAGGGTCGTTACAATGATCAGAGTCCAGGGCAATCAAAATAGACTCAGAGAAATGTGACGGTCATGCAATGGGCCGTTACGTGATTCTAACGGTCCAATGTAAGGCCGTTACATTACTAGATCCAGAAAATAACAATAGTGTATTCTAGTTAATGGGCTTTAATGGTACAACCAACTCAGCGTCCTAGTGGGAATCCCAGGCTCGCGGAGAATTACGGAGACCTTGAAACAAGATTTCCTAGTCCATTGGAAGTAATATCTAATAGAGAGGTCCTCATGTCCAAGAATATGTTCCTATAGTGCAAAATGTGAACTAATGGTCAACATACCGGAGTATGTGCCATGTACTTATAGAAATGACTCCATTGATAGAGAAAGAATATATATATATATATATATATATATATATATATATATCGATGTGAAATCATGATAAAACTCTATTAATACATCATTCAAAATCATGTTTCTAATTACCAAAGTATAGAGTTTTGGGCTCATGAAATTAACATAACTTAAAGTAATAGTGAGATACCAAAACATGCAATACCTATCATGAATGATTAAATAATCTCAAAGTCATGTAATCAGGTTGACACTTAGGTAACTAGGCATAATAATATTTAAATCTGGCAGGTTTCTAATCTGTCTTGAGTTGACAGTACACAGGCACCTGACGGTCTAGCCAAGGCGCGTCACAGGGAGTGTGACGGTCTATCGAACAGCCGTTACAAAATGTAACGCTCCTGTATAGATGTGTCAGAGTCAACAGAGAAATCAATAGGTAATCAGAGACTGTGACGGTCCATCGTATGGCCGTTACTTGAGTGTGACGGTCCTACTATGGTGCATTACAATATCTGCTGACTGAAAATGATATGAAACTTAAGAGATCAACTCACATCATATCTAAATTAAATACCATGTCTATTCTAGGCATGATAACGAAGTATAGACTATCTATATGCATGGGTTCCAGTGAATAGACAAGATAACTTCTTTTATTTCAATTTAAGGCTAAGACATGTATGAAATGCATGGAACTATGAAAACATGAAATTGATGATCTATGATGCATGAAATTCAGTCAAATCAGAGGGCTTTTAGTCCTATCAAGATGTTTTTGCCGTTCATGAGATGACCTACCTCTTCTAAGAACTTTAACCTTCGAATTTGGTGCTAGGTGCTACTCTTGATCCTTGTACTTCCTGTGATAATTCAACAACTTCCTTGGGCTCTAACTCCATGACCTCTTGACCTAAAGATGTGAAATTTTGAGAGTAGTTAGTCTAAGTATTGTAAACAAATTCCTCTAAAGAACTTACCCGAGATTATGACTCCTTACCTTGATTCCACGCGAGCAAAAGTAAGGGTCGCACAGTTCAGAACTAGGTCCTATTTATAGGGTTCTAGCTAGGGTTTGAAGATTAGATCGATTCTAGAGTCCTTAATCTGCTAAAACCTGATCTCTAAGAGTCCTTAGTAATGTTATAACTCTTCCCAAGTTGATCCCTAGTCGACAAGATCATCAAGTTCCCATCTTTTTATAAGTTCTTCAACTTACGGAATTCACAGAGTGTAACGATCGTAGACCCATGCGTTACAAGCATGTGACGGTCGCGCGATAGACCGTTACATTCAACGTATATAGAGTTTCAAATAAATAAAACTCTTTTATTCATTTATCCATATAATTATCTTAGATAATTAGTCTTTATCCTTGAAATCCGTAAACAAGTTAAATAACCTTTTAGAACATGGGCCAAACTTAATGGGCTTGGTCCTTAAACCTTTTGGATAATAATTAGATAGGCTAGGTTAACTATTTTAACCTAATTGGGCCTTATAATGACTTATACATCTACTAATCCATTTATAAATTTATTTAGGCCTTTATAAATTATAGAAAATTATTTTATAATTCAAAAATTATTTATATAAGTTCTGGGGCACTACACCCTCCCCCACTTAGAAGAATTTGGTCCCCAAATTCAATACATGGATTGTGGAGAGTGTACTTACAGTTGAATAATTCTGGAAATCTTCTACGCATAAATTCCTCTGTTTCCCATGTTGCTTCATATGGCCATATTTTCTTCCATTGGATCATGACCATAGGAATAACTTTATTCCTTAATTGATGCACTTCCCGATCCAGAATCTTTATTGGCGTTTGCTCATATGTCATATCCTTCTGAATCTCCAGATTGTCATAAGTGATAATATGGTCAGGATCGTATACATACTTCTTCAGCATGGAGACGTGAATACGTCATGAACTCCTGCTAATTATGGAGGTAAAGCCAATCTATAAGCCACTTCACCGACCCTTTCAAGAATTTCAAAGGGGCCAATGAACCTTGGAGTTAGCTTTCCTTTAATGCCAAATCTTCGAATACCACGACCTGGAGAAACTTTCAAATATACATGATCTCCTACCTGAAACTCCAAGTCACGTCTTCGATTGTCGGCATAGGACTTTTGCCTATCTTGTGCCATTTTCATTCTCTCTTGAATGAGCTTGATTTTCTCCATAGAATCCCTGATAAGGTCGGGGCCTAAAAATTACTTTTCCCCTATTTCATTCCAACATATTGGTGATCGATAACTTTTACCATATAGAGCTTCAAAAGGTGCCATTTGCATGCTAGCATGATAACTGTTATTATATGCAAATTCTACCAAAGGCAAGTGATCATGTCAATTACCTCCAAAATCGATAGCACAGGCTCTGAGCATATCTTCTACCACCTGATTTGTTCTTTCCGTCTGACCATCAGTTTGTGGATGAAAGGCTATGCTGAAATTCAACGTAGTCCCTAGTGAATGTTGTTGGCTCTTCCAGAATTATGATGTGAATCGCGGATCTCTATCAGATACAATAGAGACAGGGACACCATGTAATTTGACAATTTCCTTTATGTACAATGCTGCTAGAATATCCACAGACCATCGACTCTTTATTGGTATGAAGTGTGCAGATTTAGTCAATCGATCTATGATTACCCATATCCCATCGTGTCCTCCTATGGTCTTAGGTAAACCCATAATGAAGTCCATCCCTATACTCTCCCATTTCCATTCGGGAATATCCAAGGTATGTAATTTACCTACGGGTCTAAAATGTTCAGTTTTAACTTGTTGGCAGGTTAGACAACAAGACATGAAATCAGTTATCTCTCTCTTCACATTAGGCCACCAGAAACTTCTTTTCAGATCTTGATACATCTTTGTACCTCCTGGATGAATGGAGTACTTGACTTATGTGCTTCATCTAGGATTAGTTTCTTCGTAGCCTCGTGATCTAGTATACATATTCGGCCCTTAAATAACAATCTTCCGTCATTAGAAATAGAAAAATCAGGCCTTTATTCAACATTGGCCTTAATTTCCAGTAATATAGGATCATCATCTTGTAACTTGACCAAGTCCTCTATTAATGTAGGTTGAGCTTGAATATTAGTTATGAAACAATCTTCTTCCTTTATGTCAATATCTAAGTTCAATTGAGCAAATTGAGGCACTAGGTTGGTTACACTAATCATAAGACTTGATAGCATATCCATTGGTCTTCTGCTGAGTGCATCTGCTACAGCATTAGCTTGCCAGGATGATACTGAATAGTAAAATCGAAGTCTTGAGATATTCTAACCACCTCCTCTGCCTCATGTTAAGCTCTTTTGAGAAAATAAGTATTTCAAGCTCTTGTGGTCTGAGTAGACCGTAAACTTTCTCCATAAAGATAATGACGTCAAATTTTCAAGGCGTAAATAACTGCTGCCAATTCTAAATCATGCACAGGATAGTTTTCCTCGTGCCGTTTCAGTTGTCTTGAAGAATAACATATTACCTTTCCATTTTGCACGAGAATGCATCCTAAGCCAATGCCAGACGCGTCCGTATACACTTCGAATCCACCACCCTCCATTGGTAGTGACAAAACAGGGGCTGTTGTAAGATGATTCTTAAGAGTTTGGAAATTCTTCTCACATTCCTCTGACCAGACAAAAGGATTTTCTTTTCTGGTGAGTCTAGTTAAAGGAACTGCTATCTTTGAGAAGTCCTTAATGAATCTTCTATAATAACCAGCTAGACCCAGAAAGCTCCTTACTTCAGACACAGTCGTAGGCCGACTCCAATTCTTGACAGCTTCTACCTTAGAAGGATCCACAGCAATACCTTCTTTTGAAATAATGTGGCCTAGGAATGAGACTTCCTCGAGCCAGAATTCACACTTATTGAGTTTGGCATAAAGCTTGTGTTCTCTAAGTGTTTGTAAAGCTATCCTTAGATGTTCTTCATGTTCTTCTTTTGTCTTGGAGTATATCAGGATATCATCGATGAAGGCGATAATGAATTGATCCAGGTATGGTTGGAAGACACTGTTCATAAGTTGCATAAATGCTGCTGGGGCATTAGTTAACCCAAATGGCATTACCACGAATTCATAGTGGCCATAACGACTTCGAAAAGCTGATTTATAAATGTCCTCTCTTTGATTCTAAGCTGATGATAACCTGATCTGAGGTCAATCTTAGAAAAATATTTTGCTCCCGAAAGCTGATCGAAGAGCTCATCAATACGCGGCAATAGATACTTGTTTTTAATTGTCAGCTAATTCAGTCGCCGGTAATCGATGCATAGCCTGAGAGAACCATCTTCTTCTTGACAAATAAAACGGTGCACCCCAAGGGGATGTGCTAGGTCTGATGAAACCCTTGTCTAGTAGTTCCTGCAACTTGCCTTTTCAGTTCCTTGAGTTCTGTGGGGGACATCCTGTAAGGGGGCTATAGAAACAGGTGCTGCTCCTGGAATGAGTTCGATTGTGAAGTTCACTTCCCTCTCGGGTGGTAAACTGGGTAGTTCGGATGGAAATACATCTGGGAACTCATTTACAATAGGGATGTCTGCTATAATAATATCCTTGGATTTTGAAATAATGACAGAAGCAAGGAAAGCTTCACATCCTCGCGAGATAAGTTTGCAAGCGTGAAGTGAGGATATAATAGTGGGGTGTTTCTTGTATTTGATGCCAAGAAAAGAGAATCTCGGATGACCAGGTTTTCGAAAGGATATTATCCTATTTCGGCAATTGATATAAGCATCGTGGTCTACAAGCCAATCTATCCCTAAAATGGCATCATAACCTTTCATGTCAAGGCACACGAGGTTTACGGGGAGATTGTGACCTTCTACTACCCCTTCGCTATCAGGATAATAGTTGGTAAGCTTAGTTCCAGATCCTAAGGGTGTGGAAATAGCAAGATCTGAAGGTAAGGGGACTAATGCGATTGACAACGTTTTTGCAAAGATAGTGAAATAAAAGAATGAGAGGCACCAGTATCAAATAGCACAAATGCAGGACGAGAACAAATTTGAATAGTACCTTCCATAAGCCCATCATCCCTGGGCGCTTCCTCTTCGTCTAGAACGGCATTGAGGCGAGCCTGCCTCCTGCGTCCTCCAGATGACTGGTCCTTCATAAGGGGGCAATCCGGCATGCGATGCTCCCTGCTCCCACAACGTAAACAAGCGCCGATGCGCTTCCAACACTCCTCAGCCGAATGGCCGAATTTCTCACAGAAAGTGCAAGCCGTGGCGACCTGCTCCTTCTCTCCTTGACTTCTTTTGCTTGTGGAACTCCACCGTTCCCACTCCTAGATCTTTTCTTACTATCACGGCTTTGGTAGGGTTCCGTGATACTAAATTTCTCCTTCTTATGATGCCGATCAGAACGTCGGCTTGACTCTTCTCCTTTCCCTTTTAATTTCTTGACCTTCTCTAATGTCCTTTCACATAAATATGCTCATTGAACCATATCCGCATAGGTACGAATGTTTTGGGTCCCGAGCTGCTGAATGAAGCCGAGTCGTAGCCCGTCCATAAACCGATTTGCCTTCAATAAATCGGTATTGATTAGATGTGATGCGTACGGTGCTAACCTTGAGAATTGTAGTTTATACTCTGCCACCGACATCATCCCTTGTCTGAGGGAGGCGAACTCCATGGCTTTCCTTTCCTTTACATGCTCGGAAAAATACTTGGTACGGAATAAAGTAAGAAAACCATCCCATGTATGCGGTGCATCGGCCGGAGGTGCCGGAACCGACTTCCACCATGTACGGGCATCTTTATTTAGTTGAAATGTTGCTAGACGCACCTTCTCCAGATCAGTGCATTGAATAACATCAAATATCATATTCATCTCATTGATCCAATTTTCTGCCTCATCGGGATTTGAAGATCCATAGAATCGCGGAGGATTTAGACTCCGGAAGTTGCGATGTAGGTCACCAGCCCTTGCCCCTGCACCACCTTGTGCTATAGTTTGCAATGCCTGAGTGCGGCAACTGTTTGTTGCATACCGTCCCAATCTACGCGATGAGCCATTTGTAAAATAGCGTACCTGAGAGAGAAAAATAACAACTTGTTATTTCTCATGAAAATCAACCTTAAAGTTAATTAATTATCTTATCCCGGGCTCTACCCAATCCTCACATGGGTATGGAATTTCTTCCTTAGTTCATAGGTAGGGGTCCTTAAACCTTGGACTTATCCTATGACATGATTCCTTTCCCTAAGTCCTGAGACTTAGGCTCTGATACCAACTTAACTGTCACGTCCCGAGCCTTTATTACAGCGGAAGACTCGCTCGAGAAATGTGAACAGCTGGCATGGTAAGCCTCTTGCAAGCAAGAATGACCAGAGCGCGAGACAATCACACACATAAATGCAATTGCGCAGAATTTAATCAAACTCCAACTTATTTCATAAATGATCAAAGTATTCCTTTACAATAATCACCTTTCATTCTACTAGACTCAAGAAATAAGAAAATTACATTGACTCAATCTAAGCATTATAGACTTCCTAAGTCTTTGCTCGTAGCTTTACAAGACTTTCACTCACTTCCGGACCCGCCACTAGTATAGCCCGAATCCGAATCTGAACTACTTCCATCTCCTGAAAAATGTTGGAAAATAGGTAATGAACACACTTGCCCAGTAGGTATCTTCGCATCAACATGAAAGCACTATTAAAGTTATTAATATTTTTGCTCTAAAGAAATAAGGTAAAATCATGCAATGCGATGATCACGCGATTAAACCATAGTAACGAGATAATCATGTAAGATAGAGTGAGCAAGAATGAACTTATCAAGAATATAACAAGAACATGAGATTGGCCCTTCATGAATAAGAATGTAACGAGAATGTAATAGCAAGCCACATAATCAACACTCCAGCATATTTTGCTTATGAGCAAGTGCTTCGTGAATTTCTGTGGAATATCGAGCAAGAAAGTCATGTACAAGAACTTGATCATGCTACATCGCGTTGTGAATTTTCACTTCACGAGCTGTGGATAATTCACTTATTTATAAAGAAAATACTCCCAGCATAATGCGACACCAGTAGCATCATACCCCATGGTTTATAAAATAGTATGTTTTCGACAATCAGTCGAGAGGACTAGCATAGAGCCCTTGACCACAATCAGTGCTCGATCGCATCTTCAAGTATAAATCAAGCACTTACCACGCATGATAATAAAGTATGACCAAGGATATAATAAGGTCAATAACTCATGATAACAACAATCAATGAATGAACGCTTCAATTTGAATAGGAGGAATTCAAGAATGACATTAAACAAGGTTATGCTCATAAAATAAATTGACAGCATAACGGTACATTCTTTTCTCTTTCCAATCCTTATATTAAGTTTCTTGATTAATATTATAAGTTCTAGACTATCATTAGTTCATATAGAGCCTTTGGAATATCAACCCTTGGGTCAAACCTTGGGTTAAGTATTTAAGCAATGTGACGGTCGTTCTCTGGGCCGTTACATCATGTAACGCACCAGTAGAGGGCCGTTACAATGATCAGAGTCCAGAGCAATCAAAATAGACTCAGAGAAATGTGACGGTCACGCAATGGGCCGTTACGTGATTCTGACGGTCCAATGTGAGGCCGTTACATTACTAGATCCATAAAACAACGATAGTGTATTCTAGTTAATGGGCTTTAATGGTACAACCAACTCGGCGTCCTAGTGTGAATCCCAGGCTCGCGGAGAATTACGGAGGCCTTGAAACAAGATTTCCTAGTCCATTGGAAGGAATATCCAATAGAGAGGTCCTCATGTCCAAGAATATGTTCCTATAGTGCAAAATGTGAACTAATGGTCAACATACCGGAGTATGTGCCATGTACTTATAGAAATGACTCCATTGATAGAGAAATAATATATATATATATATATATATATATATATATATATCGACGTTAAATCATGATAAAACTCTATTAATACATCATTCAAAATCATGTTTCTAATTACAAAACTATAGAGTTTTGGGCTCATGAAATTAACATATCTTAAAGTAATAGTGAGATACCAAAACATGCAATACCTATCATGAATGATTAAATAATCTCAAAGTCACGGAATCAGGTTAACACTTAGGTAACTAGGCATAATAATAATTAAATATGGCAGGTTTCTAATCTGTCTTGAGTTGACAGTACACAGGCACCTGACGGTCTAGCCAAGGCGCGTCACAAGGAGTGTGACGGTCTATCGAACAGCCGTTACAGAATGTAACGCTCCTGCATAGATGCGTTAGAGTCAACAGAGAAATCAATAGGCAATCAGGGACTGTGACGATCCATCGTATGGCCGTTACTTGAGTGTGACGATCCTACTATGGTGCATTACAGTATCTACTGACTAAAAATGATATGAAACCTAAGAGATCAACTCACATCATATCTGAATCAAATACCATGTCTATTCTAGGCATGATAACGAAGTATAGGCTATCTATATGCATGGGTTCCAGTGAATAGACAAGATAACTTCTTTTATTTCAATTTAAGGCTAAGAGATGTATGAAATACATGGAACTATGAAAACATGAAATTGATGATCTATGATGTATGAAATTCAGTCAAATCAGAGGGTTTTTAGTCCTATCAAGATGTTTTTGCCGTTCATGAGATGACCTACCTCTTGTCTAGGCTTTAAAACTTCTAATTATGGTATGAACACCGAGCCCTAGTTCCCTTCTTCCTGTGACTTTTCAGCAACTTCCTTGGGCTCTAACTCCACGACCTCTTGACCTAAAGATGTGAAATTTTGAGAGTAGTTAGTCTAAAGTATTGTAAACAAATTCCTCTAAAGAACTTACCCGAGATTATGACTCCTTACCTTGATTCCACGTAAGCAAAAGTAAGGGTCGCGTAGTTCGAAACTAGGTCCTATTTATAGGGTTCTAGCTAGGGTTTGAAGATTAGATCGATTCTAGAGTCCTTAATCTGCTAAAACCTGATCTCTAAGAGTCCTTAGTAATGTTATAACTCTTCCAAGTTGATCCCTAGTTGATAAGATCATCAAGGTCTCATCTTTTTATAAGTTCTTCAACTTGCGGAATTCATAGAGTGTAACGGTCGTAGACCCATGCGTTACAAGCATGTGATGGTCGCGCGATAGACCGTTACATTCAACGTATATAGAGTTTCAAATAAATAAAACTCTTTTTTTCATTTATCCATATAATTATCTTAGATAATTAGTCTTTATCCTTGAAATCTGTAAATAAGCTAAATAACCTTCTAGAACATGGGCCAAACTTAATGGGCTTGGTCCTTAAACCTTTTGGATAATAATTAGATAAGCTAGGTTAACTATTTTAACCTAATTGGGCCTTATAATGACTTATACTTCTACTAATCCATTTATAAATTTATTTAGGCCTTGGTAAATTCTAAAAAATTATTTTATAATTCAAAAATTATTTATATAAATTCTGGGGCACTACACAAGCCCCTGCTGTTCCCCACACACCGCTCCAGCCAGGGCCAACTGCCGGCTGCCCGGCAGTTCCCTCCCATTCGGGGTTTCCTCCTCAAGTCTCCGGGAGACATTTTCCTCCCTAGTGGCAGGTGCCACCTTCACCTCCCGAGGAGCTTGCCCAATCACTCCTCAACAAGTTCAATAGAATGGACGAACAATTTCAAAATTTAAAAAAATGGTGGATGTGAAATCCACCCCGGAGGTTGCTTTGCCAATCCTTCTGGTGATCCATCTTCCTCCCTCCGAAATGCCTACGTACCGTAGGTACAATGGCACTAACAACCCCTTTATTCACCTCAAGGACTTCATGTATGAATCCTCCTGTTGGCAAAATGACCAGAGATTCCTGCATACCTCTTTCGGAGATCGTTGGATGGTCCTACGCTAGAGTGGTTCTATTCTTTGGAGCCCGGCGAGGCCGAGAACTTTGATACGGTGCAAAGAAGGTTCTTGCAAAAGTATCGAGATAGGGTCGGTCCCTCTCTTTCCATTACCGACCTAGTGGTCGAGAAAATGAAGCCCGACGAAGATTTTGTCTGCTATGCCGACAGATGGAGGTCCCTGGCATAAAGGATAAGAGATACCCTCTCAGAGCCTAAACAAGTAAAGATGATTGTGTCCAATGCAACCCCACAGTTCAGGCACGTCCTGGCCATGAACAAGCTTACCACAATGGAAGAGCTCTATGAAAGGGCCCGGTATATCCAGACCCAGTTAAAAGACTCCCCCATTATGCACATATTTGAGCCGCCGAAGCCCAAGGTGGTCAGAAAGACATGCACTGGTGGAGCGACAGAAGGGGTTGTAACAAATGAGCAGGTGAGTGCAGTCAACAATGCCAACTATGCACTCAACCTAATGCCTCAACAAATACCCCGACTTCCCCTCCAACAAGATCCTTTCCCCTCTCGTCCTCCACCCTAAAATAATCCACCCCAGAACAATATGCCTCAACCCCTTCAACCCCAGCAACAACCCCGACCCCAGCAACAACAACCGCCACCTCAGTACCACCAAGTTCCACCCCCAGGGAATTATGGCCCCCCACAGCAACAAAGGAGGCCGATTGGTCCCAAGAGAGCCTATTACCCACCATTGTCAGAAACTTTGGTAGATATTTTCAGCGCCCTCATGGCCTTAAACACACTCATCCTACCCAGGGAAAGGCTCGCGTGGCCCCCGAATGTTGATACCTCTAGATACTGCGTCTATCACAGGCAGCCAGGACACACAGTAGAGAACTACTTTCAGTTTAAAGATTACATCTACGATATGAATGATGAAGGCGGAATTGACTGGGATGAAATGAGGTGATACATTGCCACTCTCAAAGCCAGGAGACCTCCTCCTAGGCCACAGTTCCAGAACAACAACAACTACAATAGCAGGCACAACAACAACCACAACAACAACAACAGCCTCAACAGGCACAACAACAATAGCCCAACATGGGCATAATCCAGAATCTATTACCGGAGCACCAACAGCCCAATCACCAGGTCAACCCCATCTTCTCCTTCCCGAAAGTTGGGAGAGAACAAGTGTGGCACCCAGAAAGTACCTCCGTTCTTGATGCCGCCAACCCTATCGTCATGCAACCCCCTCGCCTTGCCCGGGTAGCACCTCTCTCTCATCAACCCACATTACAACCTATAGTACCGCCTTCACCATTCCCACTACCATCACGTCCTCTCGTTCGCACCCCCCCATTAACTCACCAATGACCTATCAGCCAACACCCTCCACTATGCCCTCACACCCTCTCATCTTCTCTCACTCCTCCATTTTGTCATCCACCTCTACTGCATCTGCCCCTATACCTTCCAAACTTCTTATCATCCATCAACGATACGTGACCCCACCTGTCTCCACCATACCTCCACCAATGCCTTCAAAACCACTCATCACCCACCATCCATCTCAAAACCATTACCCTCCACTTCCACTTTGCCTCCACCTCTACCTTCCAAACCCCTTATCCTTCATAGCCCGTATGATATCCCATCTACCTCCACCATGCCTCCACCGAACAAACCCCTCATCAGAATCCCTGCTCCCATTGTTACTCCGGCTTCATCAACCATTCCTCCACCGCTACCCCTCAAACCTCTGTTAAAACCCGCAGCTACCCCCATAGAGGTACAAAAGCTGCAGGCAATGGTGCTCTGAAAGCGGAAGGATTTTCCACAAAGTTTTTCCTCAGAATAGTCAGGACCCCGATCAGGCTCAGTCAGAGAAGGACAATGGAGAACAGCCAGAAAAATCCATCCCTGGAACACAGTATGATTTGTTGAAACACTTGGACAAGATGCCTGCTCGGATCTCCATCCTTGAGCTGCTTCAGATATCCACATCCCATCAGGTAGCCTTAATGGAATATCTTGAAAATGTCATGGTGAATGAGGACCTCCCTGTAGAAAAGATCTCTGCCGTCCTGATGCCAACAGACACACAATCGGCTATTGTGTTCCATAACCACGAGCTTGCCCCCAAGGAAGCTCAAAAATATGCATTGTGTATTTCGATAAAAATCAACGGAGTGTCCATACACCCATGTTTGGTGGACACGGGTGCATCCATAAATGTGATCTCCATGATCACCCTTCAGTTATGTGGAGTTGGCGAGGAATAGATAAGACCTTCCTCGATCACAGTCACAACTTATGACAACAGCAAAAGGCCACCACATGCAATGATTATCCTGAAGGCAGAGTTAGGCCCTGCGTTAGTCCCTACAGAATTCCATGTCCTCGACATGTATCCCACATTCAAGGCTATACTGGGTCACCCATATATCGAAGTCATGGATGCTGTACCCTCCACCAACCACCAATGCCTAAAGTTCCCATACAATGGGAGGATTATTAAAGTGGTCAGCACGCCTGTCCTTCATACAGTGGATGCTGTTAACATTTCTTTACCATCTGTTTGGCCGTCTCATCGGCCCATATTATCACTATTGGATGTGTATGACCCGTCCCGCATTCCGCTAACACCAAAGAAGCCACCTTCAGTACCGATGTCACGTCTCCCTTCCCATTCTAAAGGATGGGAGATAATGAGGAATATCGATTATCAACAAGGCAAAGGCTTGGGTGCGCAATTACAAGGAAGGCTGAAGCCGCCAAAGGAAAAAAGGTTAGGCCACAAGTTTGGCCTAGGCTTTAAAAGACCGCTCGAGGTGGATGGGAAACCCCTCACATGGACTCTATCCTCTCACTTCAAGAAGGGGCCCATTGTTCAGATGGGAGATTACCCACAGGAAACACATGGAGGATCGCATGTTGTGTACTTGGCTGAAAAATGTTCAAGGGCCGATAAGAAAGGCAAGATCAAAGATCCGGAATGCAAATGGGGGAAATGGTTTGACATACAAGATGTTTCCATTGCACTAGAAAGAATGTTCTCACCACCACAGGTGGAAGGGCCGCCATTGATCTCTGAAATGCCAGGAAATATCACTATTGTTGCCAAAATTCCAAACCATCCTCGCCAAGAGGACTCTGTCACCGGCAGATCTTCATCCGTCATCAACATTGCCATCGACGGCTCATTAGCCATTGTCTTCTCCATTCACTTACCTCATCCCTCGTTGATGTCTTCCTCCTGGGCCAGACAGTTATCTAACGATCTTCCCAGGTCCTCTTCTCTACTTACTTACATACGCGGGTTTCTCAACCCGCGCCAGGTTTTCAATCATGATCTGCTCTACGAGCCTCCCAATCCTTTAGCCATAATCACCTTTCCCCCTCCTCTGATTTCTTTTCATTGTTTTATCTTCAAAAATGAAAACGAAAAAAAAATGTCAATTTTAAAACTCCTCAACAACACATCATTGTTGAGGAAACCTCCTACATCTCCCACGAGTGCGTCCCGCCCTGCGGGCCACCCATCCAAGGTCCTATGAGCGACCTTTTCTACCCCTCCTCTGAGGGGTCTTTCCCTGTACATTCTTCACCATCCCCTTTAGCCTTTTCTCGTTCTGTAAATAATGTGAGTCAAGCTAGGGATAATAAGTCAAGGGTAGTACCCAAAAGGAAATTCAAGGGTAGGCAGATCCCCCGTCGATTCCTTCTAGATTTAGCCACTAGGTGTCAAGCCCTTCTATCCATCCCTCAGTTGCTAGAAAATCCCATCCAGCTACCAGAGATAGAATGTGAGGACAACTGTGCGATTGATGAAGGATATGGGGTTTATGAGATCACCGATGAACAATACCCTACTGGAGACGAGGATGAAGAATATGAGGACGCGGCTGGCACATATGCTAGTGGGATGATGAGATTCGACGAGCCGTCAGCCGCCGTAGAAGAGTCCACCAAAGAAATCAATTTGGGAACCGAGGAAGACCCTAGGATCATCCTCATAAGTGATAATTTGCCATCATCTGAAGAAGAGGCATTAATTGAGGTTCTCAAAGAGTATAGGGACACGTTTGCATGGAGCTACGAGGATATGCCGGGTTTGGATTCCACCTTGGTTGAACATCGCTTAACTCTAAAACAAGGGTCCGTCTCGGCAAAATAAAGGTTAAGGCGTTTCCACCCTCAGATGGCTTTAAAAATGAAAGAAGATGTCGACAAGCTCCACAAAGCCAGGTTCATTAGAGTCGTCCTTTATCCTCAGTGGGTGGCGAATATTGTCCCGGTCATGAAGAAGGATGGAAAAGTCAGGATTTGCATCGACTTCCGAGACCTTAACCGTGCGTGTCCAAAGGATGATTTTCCCTTGCCTCACATTGATGTGTTAATCGATAACACGGCAGGTTATGAGACCCTCTCATTTATGGATGGATTTTTGAGATATAATCAAATTCGTCTGGCAGAAGAGGATCAGGAGAAGACGTCATTTACTACACCTTGGGGAACATATTGTTATGTGGTCATGCCGTTTGGGTTAAAGAATGCTGGAGCTACTTACCAAAGAGCTATAACGGCCATATTTCATGACATGATACATATATATCTGGAGGTGTATGTGGATGATTTATTGGTAAAATCAAGAACCATGGTGGAACATCCAAGGGTTTTGGCTAAGGTGTTGTAGAGATCACGGGAGTTCCAATTGAAAATGAACCCGAAGAAGTGTGTGTTTGGTGTGTCATCGGGTAAATTACTAGGTTTCATTGTGAGTAAAAGGGGGATCGAGATAGATCCCGACAAAGCTAAGGCCATCAGGGACATGCCGCCTCCCAAAAATTTGAGGGAAGTTCGAGGTTTAATTGGGAGGTTGCAATTCATCCGTCGATTTGTATCTCAGCATTCACAAAGGTGTAGACCTTTCTATGAGTTGACCAAGCCATGAGTAGAATTCTATTGGGATTCTAAGTGTCAAAAAGTTTTTGAAGGGTTAAAGGAATATCTGACTAGTCCACCCGTTCTCATTCCACCCAAACCAGAAAAACCTATGATCCTTTATATCTCAGTCTTGGATGACTCTGTTGGAGCCGTCCTCGCACAAGCCGATGAAGAAGGCAAGGAACGGGCCACTTATTACTTGTCCAAACTTCTCAATTCTTGTGAACAAAAGTACACATCCATGGAGAAAACCTGTGCTGCCCTTGTTTGGGTAGTATAGAAATTGAAGCACTAGTTCTTAGCTCATGAGGTCCATTTGATCACCCGCATGAACCCTATCAAATTCCTCCTGGAGAAATCCGTCCTTACCGATAGGCTAGCACGCTGGCAGAGTTTCCTATCTCAGTTTGACATCACCTACATTCAACAAAAGGTGATCAAAGGCTATGCTATAGCCGAGCATCTCGCTCATCATCCTCTCCCCAAGTTCGATCCTGTCCAATCAGAGTTTCCAGATGAGGAACTAATGTCTGTCACTCAATCCGATGAGCCAATGTGGACGTTATATTTTGATGGAGCTCTGAATTCCCAAGGGAAAGGCATTGGCATTATCCTTCTGACACCCAAAGGCATTACCATCCCAAAGGCATTTCATCTCGCATTCCCAGTCACCAACAACATTGTTGAATATGAGGCTCTTCTAGCTGGTCTGGAACTAGCCCATTCTTTCTATATCACTGAATTGTGAGTCATGGGTGATAGTCAACTTGTTCTCCGCCAAGTGCTTACCAAATATCGCACTCTTGATCCCAAGCTCAAGCCTTATCAGGAGCTGGTCTCCGCTTATGCCAAATTGTTCACCAAGCTAATCTTTGTCCATGTTCCTCGCGAACAGAACATTCTGGCCGATGCCCTCGCCTCCTTGGCGTCATCTTTTAGATTCCCTTTAGGTGTATGGTCTGAATCCATCACCATCTACAAGTGTCTCGTCCCTGCCGTTCAACACCCTTACCTCTTAAAAATCAAAGAAAGAGTCCTACGGAAGGTTCAGGAAAGGGAAATTCTTGAGAAAAGGGAAATCATGTTGGCAGAATTTGAAGAAGAACTAGCTGACGAGGAGAAACCTTGGTTCTATGAAATCATCAAATATTGCAAAGATCAGTCTTACCCTGAAGGAGCCACCACAGAGGATAAGAAAGCCATAAGAAGGGTGGCCCAGAAATACACATTGGTTGGAGGTCTACTCTATAGGAGAGGCCTTACTGGTGTTCTATTAAGGTTTCTTGATGACGATGAAGTCTGGAAATGTGTAGAGGAAGCACACTCAGGTGTATGCGGTGGCCATGTAAATAGCCAAATGCTCGCTAAGAAGATCATTCGGCAAGGCTTTTACTGGCCCACTATGGAAGAGGATTGTGCTGTCTATGTCCGTAGGTGTGTCAAGTGACAACTCCACGCCGATAAAATTCATTCACCATCTTCCTCACTTCATCCAATATCCTCCCCACTGCCTTTCTCCATGTAGGCATTCGACATCATTGGTCCCCTAGGTGATCTCAATTCCCTCACCAAGCAGAAATCTTTCATTCTCACTGCGACGGAGTACTTCACCAAATGGGCCGAAGCCGAAGCTTACGC
This sequence comes from Amorphophallus konjac, assembly GCA_022559845.1. NCBI lineage: Eukaryota > Viridiplantae > Streptophyta > Magnoliopsida > Alismatales > Araceae > Amorphophallus > Amorphophallus konjac. The sequence goes on from CM040118.1 coordinate 222,682,770, forward strand.
GGAAATAAAGGCGTCAACAGTATGCAAGTTCATCATGAAGAACATGCTCACTAGGTTCGGCATCCCCAGTACAATCGTCATTGACAATGGGCCATAGTTCATTTCTCAGGACCTTCAAGACCTCTGCAAAAGGTATACAATCGCATTGCATCATTCATCACCTTATTACCCACAAGGTAATGGCCAAGCAGAGGCCACCAACAAAACATTGATCAAAATCATAAAAAAAACCTGCGAGTCTAGTAAGTTTTCAGACTGGTCAAAAAAGCTTATTGAAGCTCTATGGGCCTATCGCACTTCAATCCGTACCCCCACCGGGCAGACTCCGTTTGCCCTTACTTATGGGATGGAAGTGGTAGTCCCGTACGAGACTCTGATTCCTTCTCTCATGGTACAATTGGATATGGAATTTTTCCTCGACGAACGTCGTAATTCACTCCTTGCCCAGTTGGAACTCTTAGACGAGAAGCGGCTAGCCGCTGTCGAGCATACACGTGTTTATCAAAATAGACTCACTCGTTTTTATCAAAAGAAGGTTATTGAGAGAAAATTTAAAGTTGGCGAGATGGTTGTAAAAAGAATTTTTGTCAAACCTGGAGGGCCGCGTTCTAAACTTCAACCCAATTGGGAAGGGCCATATGTGGTTCAAGCCGTGTCCCCTGGCAACGCCTATAAGCTAGTCAATGCCGAAGGGACCGAGTTATCCCACCCATGGAACGGGCTTTATCTTAAGAAATACTATCCTTAGATAAGTGTAACAACTAGCATGGTACGAGGACCATCGGAGCCGGAAATTCACTCTTCGGTCTTTATAGTCTAACTCAAGGTTAACCTGCACATACTCCCACACCTCGCTTTCGGGATCAAACAAAGCGGAACTCGAGGGATGCCCAACACAAAAAAAAAGGATTGCCTAGTGTTCATCATGCAGTCAAATCTTTGCATCTGTCACTCATGTAGGATAGGACCCATTAAGGCTTGGTAGGTCTCGGGTCTTGGCCCGCAAGAACCGTGGAGATTCCTGTCCGATCATGTCAGCTTACGCCCACTAAAAGGAGGCAACATGCGTACACGCAGCTGTTTTAGCCAAAAAAATTGGTCGTATTGCTTATTGTGGGGCCATACTCGAAGGTCTCCCAGGAAAGCCGTAATCTTTGTTCTCTCATTTCTCGGCCCAATGACACAGCCGGTGCCCTTAAAACGCTGAGCATAAGGGAACCAAAATACCATACCCTGAAGGCGAGAGTAGGATTCATCTCCTCGAACTTGAGTCAGAGCACGAGAAGAGGGCAGTGTCCCCGTAGGGATACAAGAGGGGTTCCTACATATCAAATCATCATGTCTCCCTAAAAAAAAAAAAGCCTGGTTGTGGCCGTGCCTGAGTTCAACAAGTGAAACCCCTCAAAACAAAAGCTAAATTCCACAAAGGGGCAGCGTAATTCTGTTCAAGGTTTGTTCCGAAGTCACCCAAAAGGGAGAGGTCGAGTAGGTCCCGGTTAGCTCGTCTGGTTAACGGTTTTGTCGGTCCTCTTGGAAGGTTTACCCCACTACTCTTCTTCCTCCCCTCAAAGATGAAAGCTCAATGGAAATCCTGAAAGGCGCGCCCCGCTAAGGCAAGCAACCTTGTTTTAGCAAAACACACATATAATTATCTACTTCGAAAGGTAAAAGCCATCACCGCAAAGGAGTCTCGGTGTTTCTGGCCGGTCAAGACCGCTATCTACCACCTCGGTGGATTCTCACTTTAACCTCGGGCTTAGGTCAATGCAAGCGCGTCACCAATAGGTGCGACGGCGTCTGATTCTGGGTCAGCGTCGCGCGGTTGACTGTTAGGGTTCCAGGGTGTTCCATCCTATATCATCTAGAGTTGTGAGGAAATAGACCTGGGTCGGGAAAATCTCTTACCTTGAACACTCTTTCGGTCTGTCCTTGCGGTCGGAAGCGACTGGGAGCCTAAGCATGGCATGACGGTTTTGTCATCAGGTTAAGTCTTAACCGGCAAGATTATCATTTGAGGAGTCTAGGGGCCCAAATCAATCTAGATGTGCACACAGGATACCTGGGAGGTTAGTAAGAAACCCTGTCGTCATAAAAGTCAAGTGCCACAAGAATGCTCGCTAGGCATTAGTTATACAAAAAAAAAAAAAATTTATGAAGTGGCCCTCGGAAGACGCCGTCATGTGAGTCCCAAAGTGGGAATCCTCTTGGAGCATGTTAACCCCATATTAGGATACTTAAGAATGATTCAAACACCCCTGGTCCAAGAACCATGCCAGTTGTAATAACAAGTTTCTTTCAAAGAAAAAAAAAGAAGCATAAACAAACAACACAAAAAATTGCATCCGTGTGATCTCATTTGTGTGCTACATTTCTACATTATGTTCCCATTTGTGTGCCCGTATGTTGCATTCATCATCTTTGCTCCTGCGTTAATCGATAAAGGCTTGGCCCCTTGACTCGTTATCAAGGTTAGTCTCAAAACAATCAACCACTCTTGAGCAAGGGACCAAGTCAGAATAGAAAAACTGACTTATTTCATTGAGCAATGTGTACATGATTGAAAAGCAGGAATGAAGGCAGGAGACAAGAAATCGAACATTCCTTCCTTTATTTCCTTCTAGCAGTTGTACATTAGGTTTCGTCCTCTCTCTCAGTGTTACCCCTTTCTCCACTCCCCAGGCGAGGAACTCTGGAGGGTGTTGCCAAACCATGCAAGACGGAGCCTCTACTGCTCTATACCCCCCTTCCCGTATCTGCTCCCCGTCGATCGACAGGGGTGGCAAAGAAGCTACTAACACGAAAGCCACGCTCTCGTGCTCTATGGTTGCGCTCTTCACCATCTCTCATCCATTGTTCAGTAAGACCGAGGCTGGTTCGGAGTTCAAACAGTTGGGCCTCCATGGCCCTCCGCTCCTCCCTCTTAGCCAATCTGTCGGCTCTCTCTCTTTCGATGTCTCTTTCCCTTTCTGTGCGTTCTCTCTCTCTATCCTCCCTTTCCAGCTGAAGGGTAATCCTCAGCTCCACGGCGTCCCGAGAGGAGCCATCGTTTGGACGATGCCGTAACTCTTCGTCCAGTTCCGCTATTCTAGCTTCCCCCTGCGCGGTGCGGGCAAGTGCATCTTGCACCTCTTTCGTCTGCCATGTCCGCCATTTTAGATATATGGAGGCACGAATAAGTGAAATTCAATGACAAGACTCTCACCTGTGTGGAGAGCATTCCTTCTGCCTCCGCAGCTCGCTGCGTAGTATGAGCAAGCTGCTCATGAAGTAAATCGAGTTCGGATGTGAGGATCCATAGACTGGAAGAGACACCATCCGCCCCCATTGCTGAGGAAGCCACATCAAGCAGGGCACGTTACAACACACATAAGGTGACACTGAGAACCTAGCACCAGAAATCTTGGTCTATGATCGTGTGTATGTAGGCTTACCGAAGAACTCAAGGCGGTGCGAGTATCATGTAACTGCCGCTCCGTGCCTATCAGGCGAGCTTGCAGGTTCGTTATCATAGTGTCGCGAACATCCTGTGGCCAGGGCATAGGTAACATACAATATATATATATATATATTTATAATAAAAAAATGTTGTTCACCTCCACGGTCCCTTCGGGATGGAGTCGGTCTGCATACATCGCCTTATAGAGGCGTAGATAATCCTCGCTGTCTTGAGCATGTGACTCCACAGGAGTGCCACCCCGTTGCCAGTCCTCATATTGCTCGGGGAACCACACTCTCCAATCAACGAAGGTCACCGGCCCACGCGTCTTCCTCCCGACACGTGGTGTGGTAGTCATGTCCACCCATTCTTGGGCCAGCCCTAGAGTCCTCATGGCCAATCGTAGGCGAAGTGGCTCGATTTCGTTCAAACAGTGCATCCAGAGGTCGCGTTCGAACCGGGCACGGCTAGTTATGACCCATGGCTGATCGGCGTCAGTCATGCCCGCATAAGGCCTCCAGACCACCTAGGTCAGGTCATACACATCTTCTTAATATAAAAATAAAAAAGAGGGAAGAAAAAGATGATGATGAAATAATAATCACCATTGCCGCGGGGAACTCTTGCAACTCGCACCTTAACACCATCAGCTGGTAGGATAGAGAGGTTGGGCTCGTGATGGGTTGCCACCGCCTTGCCAGCGGCACCACCATGGGGTGCCAATGACGAGCCTTTCCGATTAGGAGGTAATAATAGCTCCACAACTACACCGTCATGTGTCATTAACATATCGAAAAAAAACAAAAACAAAAAAAGAGAGAAGCAGGATACCTGGATGAACGGCGTAAAACTGCTCACTGTTATCTCTTGATCTGCTCTTTCAGACAGACCCGCAAATAGATGCGCCAACATGGCTACTCCCCAGGCGTATCATCCCACTTTCTCAAGGTCTACCAGGAATTCTAAGAAGCGACAATGAATGCTGTCTCCTTTCGAGCCCAACAATAGTTTCCCCAACAGGAAGAACAGGAATCTCCTCAAATCCATGTTGGCTCTCTCCCAATTGCTCGCATCTACGCAGTAGACAGCGCGGCATCCTCTTTCAGTCCTCTCCATGAACTCTTCAAAGGACTCATCATCATGAGAACGAATGTTAGTAAGCCCCAACGTCTCCATAATAGGTGTCTTGGCTACAGACCTGTTCTTAAGATCATCTAGGTCCACTCCTAGCAACCTCTGGGCAGCCTCTCGGTAGTCGGAGTATGTAATACCAGTCAGCGCCTTGCCATCCACTTTCAGGCCCGTAATTCAGACCACATTATCCAGACTGGGCACCATGTGCCCCCAAGGCATCAAGAAAGCACGGCTCATTGGATCCCACCTTTCGCGTAATGCTTGGACGAGGGCAAGGTCGAGCTTGATTGGCTCGATCCGAAGAAAGACTCCAAGCCCCATCACGTCTAGCCTGGCCTTCTGAAAATCCAGGAGACCCCGGTATGCAGCCACTACCAACTCCCATGGAATGTGTGATTTCATCACACCCTACGCATACACAAGGAGGGGTTTTGTTAGAAGGGAGGAAGAAAGAATGAGAGTAGGGGCAAGAAAGCCCATCTTACGGGTTGCGATTGGGTCCTTTCACTGAAGTGCCCTTCGAGGTCTGAGAGCCTCCTAGAACTGCTACCACTGGACCTACTTCTCTTCGAAGAGTGGGAAGATTCACCCTCCATTTTGAACCTTAGAACCCTTAGTTCTTTCGTTTCCGTGAAAACTTGTTGGCTACCGGTGCCCCTGGGGGGACGAACGAGGACAGTATTTATAGAAATGGGAGAAGGGCGAGTCAAGATTTCCTACATCATTGTTAACGATAACCCTCATGATGAGACACCTTCCTTGCGGTCCCACATGTGTCACTTCACCGCTCGCAAGGTAATTGATTGATGGTGCGATATGATGACTCACTCCTTACGCAGTCTAGGGATGCCCTGTCATGCTGTAGAGGTCGCCCAGGAAGATTGAAAGGTCATAAAGGAGAAGGGGCTAGAGCCGTCATTATTGACTTCGGCGACAGATTTCCGTGCGAAAGACAGTCGGAGCGAGATATGAGTCCCCATTTTCAGACGGGGTCTCGACAAGCACGTCACATGGGAACAGTGAAGAAGCGTAAGGAAGAAGGAACGCACAAGAGGACAAATAAGCGGTAGGAAATCAAATCACTACATTCATAAGTCTACATAAACTGTCATAAACATTACAATCATAGAGAGGAGGCGTATGCTAGCTTGCCAACTCTCGCCATCACCTTCACACTCATCCCTCTAGGCGTCCCTCTCCTCTCCCCTAAGGTGAGGGTCCCTCAGGGGCCTCCTGGAACGCCATGAAGTAGTACTCGCCTCACCCCATGATACCTGCTCCACAACGGTGGCTCGCTGCTGCTCCCCTGGCGTGGCAAAAAAGCCACCGACAGAAAGATGGCCGGACTGGCGGAGTCGCGCCCCGAACTCTCGTGCTCTCTCATAGCGCGTCTCCATAACTACTAGCCTCTGCCCCATCACTCGAAGGGCTAGCTAAAGCTCCCTCACCTGGGCCTCCAAAGCCTTCCTCTCATCCGATCCTGCTGTCACTCGGCCCTCCTTTCCTCCCTCTCCTTCTCCCTCTCCTCTCTCTCCCTCTCTGCCTCTCTCCTCGCCACCTAGAGTAGAACTCTTAACTCCAGGATGTCGGGGGACGGCCTCTCTTCATCGTGACGCCGCAACTCTGCTATGGCTGATGCCCAAGCATCACACTCCTCTTCAGCCCGGGTCATGCGGGCCACTACACTGGCAAGTTGCTCCCGGAGGGAGGCGATCTCCAGAAAAGGAGCCTGAGAGCTGGAAGATGATCCGCCGGCCATCCCTGCCATCGCTGCCTGCTGGGCACGTTGGAACAGATAAACAACAGCCATCGGTTAAGCCCTGGGATTTCAAAAATAATAATAATAAATAAATCAGGGCCCTTCTTTCACCTCTATCCGTCTCCCGAGCTGAAGGGACCCAGCATAGCTCTCCCTACACTGCTGCAAGTAGTCGGCACTCTCCTGCACAGGCGCACCACCTTGCTGCCCATCCTGAGTAGGGAAACATACGTGCCAGTCGTTAGGTTTTTCCTTGCCGCGTCTCTCTCCCCCGACGCGGTTCGGCTCATCCGCACTCGCCCACTCATCGACCAAGCCCGGGATCCTTGTCATATCCTGCGCATCAAAGGAAGGGCCACATCATTAAAAAAAATGCGTCACCTGTCGAAGACGCGTTCATCATTCAAGTGAAACACTCATCGAACCCTCTTCTCCATCTCTACTTGTTCGCTACGAAACCAAAAGAGGTGGAGATCGAAGACCTTACCGGGCCATGCTCGCCTCCCTCCATGCCTTCGGGCCCCTCGGGTCCCTCGAGTGCCAGAAGAGGCCCTTCATCTTCTGTGGCCGCCTCTCTCTGCTCTTGCACAACCCTTCTTGCGCGAGGAGTTCCTCGTCCCCCTCTCCCTTCACCACAGTTTGGCTCCCCGTACTCCATGGATCAAGGATAGAAGAAGGCGAAGCTAGGTGAGCAAATATCGATGGGAGGAGGGGTTGTTTGCAGGCAAGGTGAGAAAGAAGAAAGGCCGTCACGCGATTCTCGGTGATTTAAATTTGAATTCAAGTTTAGAACGCGTCTTCGCTCCTAGACGCCTCAGGGAGGGAGGGGAAGATAGCATACCCTCCGCATAAGGCATATTTCTCCACTTTCGGGGTAAGATGCTGTAAGGCGTGCCACGAGAAGATAAGTAAAGAAGAAGAAGCATGAGGGAAGAAACGTGCACAAAAGACATTCAAGTGACAGAAAAGAAACCATTCCATATAACAAACTGTCTGTCATATACATCATAAGTAAGGATGGGGGGTGTACAAATCACTCTCTAACTCTCACCACCACCCTCCTGGTCATCTCTCTGATCATCCCTCTCCTCTCTCCTCTGGCACGGATCCCTAGGGGGCCTCCGCAAACTCTGAGAGGTGGTGCTCCCCTCGCCCTGTGCTGCCTGGCCGGCCTCGAACACACGGCGCTGCTCCTAGGCTGAAGAAACGAGGAAGCTGCCTACAGAAAAAGAACCAGACTATCGAAAATGTGCCCCGCGCTCCATCGCTCTCTGGTATCGCTCCTCGCTCTCTCGCAGCCTCCCCTCTGCCATACCGAGACTCACTCGGAGCTCCGTCATCTGGGCCTCCAGAGCTCTCCTCTCTGCCCTCTCTCTCTCCGCCTCTCTCTTCGACACCTCATGGGCAATCCACAACTCTAGCACGTCGCGAGGAAGCTCCTCAACATCCCGTCGTCGCTCCTCCTCTAGTTTTGCTATCCGGGCATCACGCTCTGCCTCCCAAGCATCGCGTTCTGCCACCCGAGTCACCTGGTCGCGCTCGGCCTCCTCTGCACGGACCGCACGAGCCAGTGCATCCCGAATCTCCGCCACCTGTCAAAGCCCATATTGGAGTCAACAAAGGAAAGAGAATACGCGAAAAGGAACCCGTGTCAAGCAAACACTCACCCGAGCCGCCTGGTCATGCTCGGCCTCCTCAGCACGGGCCACCGCGCCCGCCAACTGCTCCTGGAGAGAAGAGACCTCCGGAGGAGGGGCTCGCGAGCTCGAGGCCGCCCCACCAGTCATCTCGGCCGTCGCCGCTTGATGGGCACGCTGAAACACAAAACAACAAACGACAGTAAGAGGCTAAGCACCAGGAATCCAGGTGACACAAAAAATGATTACGCATTGCATTAGCTCACCAGGATGTCCAACTCCTGAAGGGTGACTGCCAACTACTGCCTGGCAGCTACCAACTAGGCCCGCATGTCATTGATGATAGTGTCACGAGCATCCTGCATTCATAAACATATAGATTAATATCACATGCATGCATTTGCATAAAAAGAAATCCGCGTTTCATACTTACCCCTGCTGGCCTCCCTAGGTAGAGGCGATCCGCGTACGTGTCCCGGTACCGCCGCAAGTAGTCGGCGCTGTCCTGCACATGGGACTCCACCGGAACACCACCCTGTTGCCAGTCCTAGTACTGTGCAGGAAAGCGCGTACGCCAGTCCATGAGCTTCACCTTGCCCCAGGTCTTTCGCCCGACATGGCTCGGCTCGTCCACCTCCACCCACTCCTGGGCAAGCCCTAGGGTCCTCATGACTAGCCTGAGCCGTAGTGGCTCGATCTCATTCAGTCAGTGGACCCACAGGTCCTGCCCAAAACAAGGTCGGCCCGCTACAACCCAAGGCTGGCCAGCATCGGCCATGCCAAGGTAAGGCCTCCATACCACCTGCATCACCATATATGCATCATATATGTCCCCACTCTAGTAAACAAAGTGAATGCACAAAGGATCATATACATCATACCATGGCCTCAGGATACTCGGTCAGCTCACGTCGAAGGGACGTCAGCTGGTAGCTGCGCGGTGCCGCAGTCGTAACCGGTCTCCACTGCCGCACTCGGGGCATGGTTGTCCGGTTCCATTGCCTGGCTCTCCCCATCGGGAGGTAGTAATAACTCCATACCTGCATCCATCATATATCATTAGTACCAATAATTGCATGACTATAAATTAGGAATCATTGTAAAATACATAAATGAAATGTTCACCTGGAGAAAAGGCGTGAAGTCGCCGACTGTCGTCTCCTTCTCTACCCCCTGAGAAAGATCAGCGATCAAGTGGGCAAGTAGGGCTGCTCCCCACGCATAGTGCCCCATGTTGTGCATCCCTTGGTTTTGATGATGACAATAGGATATGTTTGATTAATCAAGTTCTATCTTGTTTCATAACAAATACAAGTGGTTTGATTGTTCCTTCAAAGTAATGGACTCATGATTATTTGATGATGACAAACAATGTTTTTGATTAACTCAATATAAATCTGATAGTTCAAGTCACTTCTGATAAGTTAAGTAATTTCAGGTCCACTGAAATCCAAGTGCAATCAACAAATCAGAAGAAGTGTCAAAGGCCGCTTGTCGACCAAGGAAGTGGTCATGGTCGACCAACGAACCCAGTCAGAAACACTTCAAGTCATCCGTCTTCTACATGTGCCTTGGCTGTCGACCATAGCCCTACTTCTGGTCGACCACAGAACAGACAGAGCATCAGACAGAACTGACGGCCATCTGGAATTTGCCCCTTGTCGACCAGCGACAAGGCTGTGGTCGGCCACGGGACGCGAGTGTCAGCCAGAATGAAACCGCCATTAGGACACTGCTCGCTGTCGACCAGGGACAGTGTCATGGTCGACCACGAGTGTTATAGCGTCCAGAACCGAACTCTAACCGAATTCTATTTTGGTTCCTTAAAACCTGCAGATGGTTGTTGCAGGTTGTTGGGTAGCTCAACTGATGAGATTCCGCACGGGAATCAAGGAGAGAATATTGCTTAGAAGCAGTCAAACTTATTGTAGTGATCGGATTTAACCTTCTCCCTGCTTTCTAGCAGATTGACGCTCGATCTGGAATTTGAGCGGGAAGAGCTTCAGGCTTGAAAAAGGATCTGCATAAAAAGCAGAAGGCAACTGATCACGGAGGAGAGCACACAGAGAGAGCATAGAACAGAAGCTAAGAAACACACCTACATCACAGGACGAAGTGGCTCTTCATCAACCAGAAATCTGCAGAAGACTAAAAGCATTCTCATTGCTGCAGAAGGAAGACTGGGCTTGAAGCTGTGCGACCTCCAGCAGCAAAGCAGCTGAAGGCATCCGATTGGAAGTTCTACAGGGAGTCTACTCTTGTTATTTATGTGATTAAGTCCCAGGCTGAATTCTTTACTTTGTTACAAAAGTCTATATTCAGTCCTGTTGCATCATCCCACCTTCTCATCATTTCTATTCATTCTTACACCAAGTGTCAAGCTGTGAGGCAGCGGATTCAAGCTGTGTGTCAGCTGGTACAAGCTGTGTGTCAGCAGGAACAAGCTGTGTGACAGCGGTGTATTATGTTTTGGATTGAGATCAGAGGTTCTCATAAGTGAAGCCTTGCTTGAGTTAAGCAAGGGGTGGATGTAAGTCTCGGGAAGAGACTGAACCACCTTAAAAATCCTATCTTGTGGTTTGCTTATGTGTGTGCGTGCATCTCTATGTGTTTGTTTTCTTCATTGATATCAACATCAGTTCTGTAATTCGTCAATCACCTGCAACTCATTTAGTCAATAGATATTAAATCGAAAAAGGGGGAAAGATCTATTCACCCCCCCTCTAGATCTATTCAGTCCGTACTCAACACGTGGTATCAGAGCCAGACTCTCCAAAAATGTGGTCTAACAACCAGGAGAGGCCTGCCGGACTGAACTCTAGAAGTCTAATGGCTGAGGGACACTCAGTAACTAGACCACCATATTTCGATGGAAATGATTTCTCATACTGGAAAAATCGTATGCAGGTGTTCTTGAGAGCACAAGATCATGAGATGTGGAGAGTAGTAAGCCGAGGACCCTACGAGCTGCCCGAAGATGAGGATACCTGGACCAGAGAACAGGTCAGAAAATCAACCATCAACTGGGGAGCCATGAACGTAATGCAATGCGCACTACACCCCACGGAGTTCTCACGAGTTTCACAATGTGCAACGGCCAAGGAAATGTGGGATCGACTAGTAGTAATCTATGAAGGTACTTCAGAGGTAAGGGAGTCAAAAGCAAATATGCTAGTTTCAGAATATGAAATGTTTAGAATGAAAACTGACGAAAATATTTCTGAAATGTATGCTAGACTAGTGCAATTAACGAATAGTTTAAAGAGTCTAGGGAAAACCTACAAGGAACAGGAATTAGTGAGGAAGATCCTATGATCCCTCACTCCTATGTGGCATACCAAGGCCACAGTAATTGAGGACTCAAAGAACCTCACCACTATGACTGTGGATGAACTAGTGGGATCCCTAATGGCCTATGAGGTCAATCTGAAAAGAAAGGAAGATGAGGGCAAGAAAAAGAACCAGCTCGCCCTAAAAACTAAAATAGGCACCTCTGAACTATCTGACACTGATAACTCATCTAGCACAGGTGAGGAAACTGGTGAGCTAGCCATGTTAACAAGAAAATTCAAAAGGTTTCTGCGGAAGGAAGGTAAGGGATTCAGGAATCCTAAGGGCATGGTAAGAAAGTCATCTCAGTTTAAGTTTGATAAAAATAAAACTTCATCTAACAAACTTGTCTGCTACAACTGCAGGAAACTAGGACACATAAAGGCTGAATGTCCAGAGACTCCTAAGAAATCAAGCTTCAAGTGGAAAGGCAAGCAACTAAAGGCAATGATAAGCACATGGAGTGAGGAGGAGGAAAGCAGTAAGGAGGAAACAACTTCCGAGGAAGAAGAAGGAAACATCTGTTTGATGGCCAAAGGAGATAGCGATGATCTTGAGGTAATCCCTCCGTTTCAAGATTTTTCTAGCTCAGATTGGGAAGAAGACTACTCAGACTTACTTGATGCATATGAAAGAATTAGAAAGGAAAATAAGAGTTTGAAGAAAAAGCTTAATCAGATCAATAATGACAGCAACCCATTTGCCAACAGAACTGAACTAGAATTAGAAATCACCACCTTGAAAAATAAGCTGAAACAATACGAGACAGATGAAGAAAATGTCAAATGGCTGTTAGAAGAAAATGAGTCACTGAAAACCACAATTGATGAGGTAAAATTAAAGACTCAAGAAAGTGAACAGCAAACTAAGGTAACTCAAGAAAGAAACAACTCACTCAAGGAGGAAAACTGTCAACTTTTGGAAGAAATAGAAAGAATCCAGAGTGAACTGAAAAACAAACAGGAAACCTTGGAAAAAATGACTAAAAGTCAAGAAAACTTAAATGCTGTCTTGGGAATAAAAGTAAACTTTCAAAAAGAAGGGTTAGGATACAATCCTACGGCTAAAAAGGAATTCCAAATAAAAACCGTAACTGGGATTGCTGACTCAAAAGGAAAAGGGCCCCTAATCAATCTATACCAAGACAAACAAGAGGATGTAGCTGAATGCTCCTCCAAAAGGAATAATGTCACCAAGGAAGAGAGAAACATTAAAGAGAAAACAGTCAATCAACATAAGCTTAAAAATAATAGACAAGAAACACAAATTCACAGAAATAACCAAATAAACCAAGTACTAAATCAAGTTAAAGGACATAAATCTGGAAAACAAGATGTCTGGAGACAGGCTGGTCGACAACCGACCCCTCCTCTGTCGACCAGAGGATCTGCCAGAACAGGCGCTGGCGTCTGGAGAAGCAGTGGTCGACCACAGACATACCAGATGTCGACCAGAGGAACTGCCAGAACAAGCGCTAGCTTCTGGAAAAGCAATGGTCGACCACAGACACACCAGATGTCGACCATGACCAGACACGCAAATAGAAACCACAGATTTTCTCAGGTGAAACAAAATGAAAATTGGAAATCAAAAAGGTGGATTCAGATTAAAGAAACATTAGAACAAAAGCCACCCAATCAGAACAAAGTCAGAGACGAAAAATTAAACTGCTCTAAGAAAATCTGGGTTCCCAAAGGATTGTTACAGCAATTTCACAATTTTACAAGTTATCTTGGACCCGGGTACCATTGGGGTCCAAAAATTTCTGTGTAATTCATGATGCAGGAATGTCTGGCAGCCATGCACAATAAGTGGTACTTAGATAGTGGTTGCTCAAGACACATGACGGGAGACAAGACCAAGTTCTCCCAACTAAGCTCAAAAGATGGAGGTTATGTGACCTTTGGAGGAAATAACAAAGGTAAGATCATCGGGACAGGTAAAATAGGTAAGAAGTCCTCAAACAGTATTGAAAATGTACTGCTGGTAGATGGACTGGAATATAACTTGCTGAGCATCAGTCAGCTTTGCGACAAAGGCCATAAAGTAATATTTGACTCCAAGATCTGCAAGATTATTGAACCAAATTCAGATACAGTCAAGTTTATGGGCCAGAGAGTAAACAATGTCTACATAATAGACTTGGATGATCCAGCCCACTCCAACCTGTGCCTAACCGCCAAGAAAGAGGACCTAACCTGGCTGTGGCACCGAAGGCTAGGGCATGTTAGCTATAGGGTGTTGCACAAACTGGTGAAGAATAAAATGGTTCTTGGTATGCCTGAAATTTCGTTTGCTCAAAATGTCAAAGTATGTGAATCATGTACCCAAGGTAAGCATATACTAGTTGTACAAATCTATGTGGATGATATTGTGTTTGGGTCTACCGAAGCTTCTTTATGTACTGAATTTGCAAACTTAATGACCAATGAGTTTGAAATGAGTTTAATGGGTGATTTACAGTTTTTTCTTGGATTGCAGATCGTACAATGTAGAGAAGGATACTTCATAAATCAATCCAAGTACATAAAGGAGATGTTGAAGAAGTTTGGCATGGAAAGCTGCAAACCAATCGAGTCACCCATGGGTACAAATGCAACATTGGAAGCTGATGTAAAAGGTAACATGGTAGATGCCAAGAAATACAGAGGTATGATCGGGTCCCTGCTATATTTAACTGCTTCAAGGCCAGATATTCAGTTTAGTGTATGCATGTGTGCTAGATATCAGTCTAGCCCTAGAGAATCACATTTAGGGGCTGTCAAGCGTATCCTTCGATACCTTGCCGGCACCCAAGAATTGGGTCTATGGTATCCTACATACTGCAAACTAGATTTGATTTCATATTCAGATGCTGATTATGCTGGTTGCAAAATTGATAGGAAGAGTACTAGTGGTTATTGTCAAATATTAGGTGGATGTTTAATATCATGGGCTTCTAAAAAGCAGCATTCTGTGGCACTCTCCACTGCTGAGGCTGAGTATGTCGCAGTAGGGAGCTGTGGTACACAGGTTATGTGGATAAAACATCAACTCCAAGACTACAATGTAGATCTTGGATGTGCACCTATTTTCTGTGACAACACTAGTGCTATTAATTTGTCTAAAAACCCCATTCAACACTCTAGGACAAAACACATTGAGATCCGTCATCACTTTCTAAGAGATGAGGTCTCCAAAGGAAATTTCATGCTTCATTTTGTAGAAACTGAAAAACAACTGGCAGACATTTTCACAAAACCCCTTAACAATGACAGATTTTCAACTCTAAGAAGGGAGTTAGGAATTTGTAGAATTTCTCCTGAAAATTCTTGAAATAATCATATTCATGTGTTCATTGTGTAGATTCTGTCATTTCTGTACTAAGTTATGTCAACTAGGTCTCTAGTACTGGTCAAGTTTTGAGTTTGGAGGTCTAGTGTCGGTTGCTACTTCAGCAAGCTCTGCAGAATCCTGGTTCTACTACGGATTATCTCTTGTGGTCGACCACAGGCGAGGCGCTGGCCGACCAAGGCATCAGGACAGGAAATAGTTGGTTCTGTGACTTCGCAGCTGTCGACCACAGGCGGTCCCATGGTCGACAATAGATTTGTCAGAAAGCAGACCACAGGTGACTACTCATCAGGCAGTTTCTGTGACAGCACAGAGGTCGACCAAAGGCAACTCTATGGTCGACAGAGGATCTGAACAAGGGAAAATGGATCTAAAAAATGCTGCTGGCTCTGCTAGGAAATCCTCTGAACTAAGTGAACTTTTGTGCTCCATTTCTTCACTCATTCATCCTTATCCATGCTTCCCATCCCTGGTGTCTCTATATCTCTTCATGGCCAACATTTTTTTTCTTCAGCAAGGACTCACAAATTGAGGGGGAGAAAAAGTGTAAACTCATTCCTTGATAAAACATTGAAAAACCGAACCATATCCTTCAATAAAATCACCAAGGTAATCATTAAGAGTAGAGGTTGAGTGTAGTAATGAGAATTTGAACTGTACTATTACAATAAATTTAAACCATAACTATGACTCTGTCACAAGATTTTGAGGACTTATGATTTTTAGTAATGAGACTGTTTCTCTACCTATGTCTGTGTTGAACAGTAAAATTAAACTCAAATATAACATGTATGTACATGGAATACGCCATAATTCTGCCTTCTTGGTAGAGCAATGGATTGAGTTATGAGAAACTACTGTTCTCCATCTCAAAGCAAAAAATTGGCTGAACAATAGATGGGAGACAAGTGTGTCATGAAGATCCAATCTAACTCTGCTGCTTTCAAAAATATTGATTGGGCATACTGAGTAACTGGGGATATTGGCGTCTGATAAACGTATATCCTCACGGATAAAAGGTGTGCCCCAGTTATTAGTGGAATGGTTAGGCATGCTAAGTAGCTGGGGTTTCTAGCGTGTAAAAAGCGTGTCTCCTCGTGTAGAAAAGCATGTGATAAACCTGACCACAGCTCTCAAATGATTCAAAAAGTTATCACAAAGGCAGAGAAAATGGTTGACCTAAAGCATAGCATGCAAACAAAAGTACAAAACACTGTTCAGCTAGCATAGTTAGTCAAATTATCTCTTGAAATATATTATAAGTTCAAGGAGCCATGTGAAAGAAATTGGATATGGGGAGTCAATTTATTGGTGCAATACTTTCAAATTCATTGAACCACAATACCCACTCTATTTGGTCACAAGGTGGTCTTTGCATAAGGGTGGAAAGGTTCCATAAGTGTTCTATTAAAGAAAGGGCGTACACTTTAATATCTTCCAAAAATTTGAGTTATGCTAATTAAATCCTGACCGCTCGTTTTCTGCATCGTGATGGTTCACTATCTTTTTTTTTAAGACCCAGCCCTACTGCCCTACCCTATAAATTGCCATGGCTGGGTCCCTAATTTTCTCTCATCCGCCGTCTTGTACCTCTTTCGCATTCTTCCTCTCCAGTTCTCTCTCGCCTCTCTCTCGCATCCCTCCACCATGTCTCCAAAGCACGCTCCGCGGTCTACCAAGAGAACAAGAGAGAAGGCCCCTGCCGATTCCTCGAAGCCGTCCAAGCATTCCAAGCCGAGGGCTGCACAGGGTCCGCCATCGGCCCCTCAAAAGTCGACCACGGCTGAGGCGGCTGACTCAGGCAGAAAGGTACCAGCTTCAGAAGAACCCATCGTCCATCCAGTTTCAGGAGTTCTCAAGCCACGGACCGTTCTGCCACCAAGGATTGTTGATTTCTCTGATGAGAAGCTGATGGAGATGTTCCCAGAACTACTGCCAATTTTTGAAGCCCAAGAGTGGACAGCGTTTGTCTCGGCACATACTTAGTATTCGCCTCAGCTTGTGCAAGAATTCTACCACAACTTGCAAATAGTGGATGGTCAGGTCTACACCGTAGTTCAAGGCATCGTCGTCCGCCTCGACGTCAAACTGCTCCACAAAGCGTTGACGATTCCCAGACATGGCGCCGTCTTCCATCCTGAGGATTTTGACTTCCGAGCTGCATACACCGTCGTCACTGGCCAGCCAGCTCCTAAGGTTCTCCCTAAGTATCTGAATGCCAACACCTTCCCTCCTCTTCATAGATTGCTTCATCACATTCTTACCACCATTATCCAACCAAGAGGAGGCACCAGAGATCAAGTAAGTCGCCTCCATCTATTTTTGCTCCATGGCCTCATCACTTGTCAACCCATTCGTCTCATAACGCTCATCCTAAACACCTTCCAAAACATCCTACATTATCCCCAGAATTCTCTTCCATTTGCTGCCCACATATCTGCCATTCTGGAAGCAGCAAAAATACCATTTCCTCACGCTCCGCGCATTGTAATTCCCAAATGGCACGTCTACAATTTTCACTTCGTGACCACATTTTTGGGGTTTAAGAAGGTAGGAGACCAAATTCAGCGCACTCTACCATCCAAGGGCAAATCCAAGGCTCCATTGCCACCCTCTTCTCCACCACATACACCTATATAGGTTAGCCCTACTGTCACACCTCCACCTGTGGTGCCTCAAGCTACCCCTACTCCCACCACTACTGCCCATCCTCCATCTTCCCTTTCTATAGTGCCCTGGCATCCAGGCACTGCTGCCACTCTTGCTCAATCCACTTCTGTTCCACCTTCCCAAGCTCCATCTCATTCTGTTCCACCTACCCAAGCCCCATCTCATTCTGTTCCACCTACCCAAGTTCCACCTACTTTCACTCCATTTACTTCTGCTCCACCACCATCTTTCACCTCCAACACTGAGTCTCACGGAGTGCTTCTCCAGATAGCATCTCAGTTGTCCTCTCTCACCACCCAATTCCAATCCTTTCAAGAGAATATGAATGCTGCCACCGGGCGCCTGGAGCAGAAAGTCCAAAGGCTGGAACAACAGATGGAGGCCAGGTTCATCAAGCAAAAGGAACATACTGACCATGCTAGTTCTCGGTTCAACAGACTAGTTGCCACCTTAGGTCAAGTGTCAGAAGAAATGGGAAACCGCATAGAGTTCACAACCAAGCAGAATGAACAGTATCACAATGCTACTATCTCCGAGATCCAGAAGCTCAGGCTCTCTTATGCCCACATTGTTGACAAGCTGGATCGCATGGAAGAGAACGTGAAGCCAGAGACTTCCTCATCCTCCTCAGAGGGATTGTTCAAATGATCTTCTTTTTGCTGTTGACAAAGGGGGAGATAGGACTTTATGTGTCATTGTGTGTCTAGTTGTGTGTCGAGATGTGTGTCTAGATGTCAAGTTTACCTTGTCTACGTGTCCTTAGTGTCTTTATCCTTTTTGAGTCACTCATGTAATTAGTGCTATAGTTTTTGAAAGACACATCAAACGAATTGTCTGAATGAAATCTGTGCTATGATAGTCTTGAATGCAATATCAAATGAATTTTATAATCTGTTGTTTGTCACAATGACTCATGGTTGTCATCATCAAAAAGGGGGAGAATGTTGTGCATCCCTTGGTTTTGATGATGACAATAGGATATGTTTGATTAATCAAGTTCTATCTTGTTTCATAACAAATACAAGTGGTTTGATTGTTCCTTCAAAGTAATGGACTCATGATTATTTGATGATGACAAACAATGTTTTTGATTAACTCAATATAAATCTGATAGTTCAAGTCACTTCTGATAAGTTAAGTAATTTCAGGTCCACTGAAATCCAAGTGGAATCAACAAATCAGAAGAAGTGTCAAAGGCCGCTTGTCGACCAAGGAAGTGGTCATGGTCGACCAACGAACCCAGTCAGAAACACTTCAAGTCATCCATCTTCTGCATGTGCCTTGGCTGTCGACCATAGCCCTACTTCTGGTCGACCACAGAACAGACAGAGCATCAGACAGAACTGACGGCCATCTGGAATTTGCCCCTTGTCGACCAGCGACAAGGCTGTGGTCGACCACGGGACGCGAGTGTCAGCCAGAATGAAACCGCCATTAGGACACTGCTCGCTGTCGACCAGGGACAGTGTCATGGTCGACCACGGGTGTTATAGCGTCCAGAACCGAACTCTAACCGAATTCTATTTTGGTTCCTTAAAACCTGTAGATGGTTGTTGCAGGTTGTTGGGTAGCTCAACTGATGAGATTCTGCACGGGAATCAAGGAGAGAATATTGCTTAGAAGCAGTCAAACTTATTGTAGTGATCGGATTTAACCTTCTCCCTGCTTTCTAGCAGATTGACGCTCGATCTGGAATTTGAGCGGGAAGAGCTTCAGGCTTGAAAAAGGATCTGCATAAAAAGCAGAAGGCAACTGATCGCGGAGGAGAGCACACAGAGAGAGCATAGAACAGAAGCTAAGAAACACACCTACATCACAGGACGAAGTGGCTCTTCATCAACCAGAAATCTGCAGAAGACTAAAAGCATTCTCATTGCTGCAGAAGGAAGACTGGGCTTGAAGCTGTGCGACCTCCAGCAGCAAAGCAGCTGAAGGCATCCGATTGGAAGTTCTACAGGGAGTCTACTCTTGTTATTTATGTGATTAAGTCCCAGGCTGAATTCTTTACTTTGTTACAAAAGTCTATATTCAGTCCTGTTGCATCATCCCACCTTCTCATCATTTCTATTCATTCTTACACCAAGTGTCAAGCTGTGAGGCAGCGGATTCAAGCTGTGTGTCAGCTGGTACAAGCTGTGTGTCAGCAGGAACAAGCTGTGTGACAGCGGTGTATTGTATTTTGGATTGAGATCAGAGGTTCTCATAAGTGAAGCCTTGCTTGAGTTAAGCAAGGGGTGGATGTAAGTCTCGGGAAGAGACTGAACCACCTTAAAAATCCTATCTTGTGGTTTGCTTATGTGTGTGCGTGCTTCTCTATGTGTTTGTTTTCTTCATTGATATCAACATCAGTTCTGTAATTCGTCAATCACCTGCAACTCATTTAGTCAATAGATATTAAATCGAAAAAGGGGGAAAGATCTATTCACCCCCCCTCTATATCTATTCAGTCCGTACTCAACACCCCACTCGGTCTAGGTCCGCCAGGATCCCGAGGAAACGACAGTGGATGTCGTCCCCCTTCGTCCCCAATAGAAGGAGGCCCAGTAAGAAGAAGAGGAACCTCCGAAGGTCCAGGTCTGCCAGCTCTCGGTCGCCCGGGTCCTGGCTAAAAGCCGCCCAAGCTGCCCCCTCCAGCCGTGCCAGAAATTCTACACCGCTCTCACTAACCCGCTGGCGCGGGTCCTCGAATCCGAGCACCTCCATGATATCCACCCGGTCGACTATCATGCTGTCTCTGTCAGCCGCGGTCGTCTCCAGCCATAACAGCTCCAGGGCGCTCTCTCTGTAGTCGGGATAGGTGACCCCACTGACAGCCTCCCCGTCCACCCGTAGTCCGGCGGCTCAATCATCCCATTTCCAAATCCGTCCTAACCCCATTTTCACCCCATTTTCCGCATAAAATCACAAGATAATGTAAAAAAAAAGAAAGTTCTAGGCGGCCTACCGGGTCATGCTCTTCCTCTCCCGCTCCACCGGGGCCCTCCACGGCCAAGGGAAGCGCCTCCTCTTCCACGGCGGCCTCCTCCGTGCGATCCCGAGATCTCCTCGGACGGCGGGCAAGTCATTTCCGTTTCTCTCCACCTTGTCTTGGGCCCCCGTGCTCCATTAGGGATCAAAGATAGGATATTCAGGGGCGAATGGGAAGAGAGAGAAGTCCTAGGAGAGAGGGGGGTTCGTTTCAATGAGAAAAGGCCGCATAGGCGGCCTTTTTAAGTGGAATTCAAAGGTTTGACGCGTCCAGACGCTTGGACGCGTCAATAAAAAAAAATGTTGGGGCGTCCGGGCGTCTGGACGCGCCCATAAAAAAAATTAAATTATATTTGACGCGTCCAGGCGCCTGGACGCGTCAAACAAAAAAAAACAAAAACAAAAAATATGTATATATATAATATATACATATGAATAAATAAGAGGATGAAAAAAAAGAAGAAAAAAAAAGAAAATAATAATAATAATAATAATAAAGGGGAACAATGGTTCAAATATATCTGACTTCGCTTTTATTCCATTAAAGTAGCAAAGTGAGTTATATCAGGGGCTTAGGCACTTTAGGCCTTAACTTCCCCAGTTCTGTTACATATGCCCTCCACAGCTCGCATTCTTCCTCTACGTGCACTAATGCTTTCCCCGAGGTGCTCGTCTTCCGCGACACTTTGACGGCCTTCACCTCCTTTGCATCGCCTTCCGCGCCCAACTCTCTCTTCCTTAGAGGAGCGATGCCAGATAACGGTGGGAACGAGTGGCGGGGAAGGTCGATTTGAATGCAGCACCGATGCGCGTTGTAAAGAACAAACTCAGTCGCGCCAATGAGTTGGAGTTCAGCTTCGGGGGAAGACCTCGTGAGGAGTTCGCGTGAGAGTAGACATGCCGGTGCACAAGTGAAGAAGCTTTGCGTCATAGTTCTGAAGTGAGACCTCCAGTCTTCACGCTTCCTCAGCCATGGAACGCGGTTCACTATATTACCACCAAAGCCTAACACATCGGCTATGTGGTAAAGGGGGCTTTGTTGAAAAATCTTCGAGGCAGTTGGCATCCCCTCACGGTGATCAAATTTGAAATGTAAATAAACCCAGCAATTCAGAAGAAGTGCGCAATCAAAAGGAGGCTTACCCATGTTGGAAGCCGTAAGGCCACTATAGAGGTAAGCAAGAACGGCAGGTCCCACCTTTTGCCATTCCAAATGCCGCAAATAGCACTCAACTGATCTTCCTCCACTATGTTATCGGTATGAGGGAATAAGAGAGCACCCGCCAAACAGAGTGTGAATCCCTTCATGATTTCATCCAAACGATCATCATCTGGCAATCCTCTCAGGGCATCCATGACCCATTCCGCGAGCTTCTGCAGGTTAATTCCCTTCTGAGTCTGGATGTTTCTAATGGCACCAGACGGCATGAAGCTTCCGAGGACGTCCTCGGAAGTCACCCACCTCGGCATCGGCATGATCTTTACCCTGCCATCCCTTTTGAATCTTTTCAACCCAAGCAAGAGTTCCACCTCCTCAAGAAGGATGGTCGCCTCGAAGGTGGGGAAAATGAAAGTGTGAGTCTGAGGATGCCAGATCTCCACCAACGCACCCATGGCCGCCCAGAGCATGCGAATCTTGTCGTAATGCTTGGCGTGAACCAAGAGCCCCTGAAGATGCCACCTCGTGAGTATGACCCTCATGCCGATGGAGATGTTGGAACTTAGCTTCGAAAGCCACAGCAGTTTGGAGAACTTCCTCGGGCCTGTGAAGAGTGGATACAGCTGGAAAAGAAGAAGAAGCACAAAGGAGGAAAGAGTTGAAAGAGAGGTCATACAGGAAATTTGAAATGAATCAACTCACCATACGTGACTGGATCATCCCACTCAGATGTCTTTCAAAGTCGGAGAGCCGCCTGAATTCGCTGCTAGGCCTGCTCCTCTTCATAGGGCGGGAAGACTCGCCTTCCATCTTGAAGAACCCAAGATCGTTCTCCTCTTAAGTTTCAAGGCTCTCATTGGTGCATTTGGTTGAACTAGGCAAGGGGGGGTACTTATAGGAAGGGAGGGGTGTATAAGCCAGAATGCGTCACATCGATGTCGAGTTGTCGTCGTTGACTTTAGCAAAAGGCATTTTGTCTTGATCTCTCTTCTGCTGTGGTGCACTTCTGCTGCTTTTAATATGATGTTGTTCAGTGCAGGTTTCACTGGTGGACACCACTGTCCCATCACGTGACGGCATTCGGTAACTAGTCCCACCATGTCATGCATTGTATTATCTATGATATTTACGCTATTAGAACGTGTCAAGGACCTTGCGACCTGAACGAATCTGGAATTTGAGTTCCCCTTCAATAAAAACAGTGATAATTTCAGAGGAATTTGAGTTGTGCGGATAGGCCGTTAAGTTGTGAAAGTAAGGGGACGATGGTTCCATTCGGTGAGTTGGTGCGTGGATAAACGGGCCCCGGCTCAGTATCAGCTCACCGGATCGGTATCCTGACCCATCCTTAACAACTTGACAATATTATCCTTGGCTATTTTCTATTTTAGTTTGTTTTAAGTTTTCCTTTAAACCCAGCATGCATTCATGTAGGACTTTGATTCCATTACGAAAGATCATTCAAGGTAATTCGATTGTGATGGCCGCTGTGCTTAAATTCTTATAATATGAGATATTCCATTCCGAATGAAATACTGAGTTTCCTTGAGACAGCCCTGGACTGTTCTTCTAAAAGAGACCCTTGTTTGGATTGATCCTCAAATATTCCTTTACTTTTACTCTATTTAACCCACCTTCACCACAGCACTTCTACATTGGCTGGTAACCGCTCCCCCAAGGTGAAACCTACAGGTTTACGACCCTGGTACTTCCACACAGAGAAGTTGGTCCCTTTTTCTACTCGTGCCTGAGCGCACATCTTCCCCTTTCTTGTTTGATATTCGTCCAAGCAATTGTTGAAATTCAGAAGACCTTCTTCAAAGTCGTCTCATTGCAAACTCTGAAATGTTCAAAGCGTGTCTCATCACACCTTGGCATCTACTTTTCAGTCCGCTCCCACTCCATTTCATTCCACTTCTATGCCACTCCACTACGTGCCGCTCCCTTGCAAAGTAGACGCCAAGACGGGGTAGCTGTAGACACGCCGTTCTCGACATTAGCATGAGTAAATCTCATATTACACTATGATGCCCCAAAGTTGCCTTCACATTTTTAATTACCTTGGTGATTTTTGATTTTTTTTATTTTATTTACATTTTTTTGAATTTTTTCCGTGAAAATCTTTCACGTGTAAAGATGGTTAGACGTCTTCTTCAGAAACCTCGTACATCGCGCACGCGGCGTCGATCCGGCCGTTTAGTTTGACGTTTTCGAATAAATCCAATCATAGAGACGTCTTGTAGGCTAGACGCGCCCTTCGAGAGTCACGGTTACCCGCCGAAACCACGCATCTTCTCCACTGTCGACGGCTTTCGGCGACGATTCGGTGGGCGAAAATGGGCGCGTCCATGGTCCCGGACGCCTCAAATAAATAAAAAAAATAAAAAAGTATTGAGGCGTCCAAATGGTTGGACGCCTCAAAAAAATAAAAAGAATAAAAAAAATATTATAAACATATTGAGGCATCCAAATGGTTGGACGCCTTAAAGAAATATAAAAAAATAAAAAAAATATTAATGGAGGCGTCCAAGGTCCTGGACACCTGAATGAGGAGGCGTCCAGGAGCCTGGACGCCTCAATCACCTCCCCCTCTATAAATAGAGGACCCCCTCCCTCGTAGGGAGGGGGCTTCAGATCCGACAGAGGAAGGAGAGACTCTGTCGGATCCCATTTCTAACCTGTGGGTCTTTTGCAGGGGGAGGTTCTGCCAACTTCTCGGGTGCCCGCGCTCGCGAGAGGAAGGCTAGCTCCATCCGTTCTACTTCCACGTCCTCCCCACGCTGCCAAAGCTCCGCCGGATCCCGCCATCGGCACCTTCAATAAGTCATTCTCTCCCCTTCTCTTTTGTCATTTCTATCGCATGCATCATCCCGTCATCCGTAATCTCCTTTCATAAGGGAGATCCATTTTTATGCATGTTTGCACGATCCCTCATTCATCATAGCATTTTTCTCCTACTCGTGTCCAAGAGGGGTTTAAAAATAACACCAACCAGGTGTGTGTCTTGCCACGATTTCATTATTCTTCATCAAGGGACTAATACTACACTTCCATCTTTTCTGATCCACCTGTTATTTGTCTGTTTCTTCTTTTGCAAGGGTTACCAAGGAAAGCCCTCTCCATCGGCCAGCCGAAGGGAGAGGAAGAAGCAACCTACCATCTCCCGCTTTTGAGGTAGGCACGATCACTTTCTTTATTTTGGGGTCTCCGGCCCCTGGCGATCACATCATATTCTCGAGACCGCGGAGAGTCATTTCCCGCAATGGCCGTTTAAATTTCAGTCACTTATATTCTGTGCTGTTCTTATATCTGCTATATTTTCGAGGGCGCGGAAAGTCATTTCCCGCAATGGCCGTTTAAATTTCCGTCACTTATATTCTGTGCTGTTCTTATATCTGCTATATTCTCGAGGCCGTGGAGAGTCATTTCCCGCAATGGCCGTTTAAATTTCCGTCACTTATATTTTGTGCTGTTCTTGTATCTGTAATATTTTCGAGGCCGCAGCGAGTCATTTCCCGCAATGGCCGTTTAAAATTATGTCACTAATATTCTGTGTTATTCTTATATCTCTTATATTCTCGAGGCCACGGCGAGTCATTTCCCGCAATGGCTGTTTAAGTTTCTGTCACTTACATTTTGTGCTTCTTATATCTGTTATATTCTCGAGGCCGCGGCGAGTCATTTCCTACAATGGCCGTTTAAATTTCTGTCACTAAAATTCTGCACTTTTCTCATCCCCCGAGGTCGCGGAGAGTCATTTCCCGCTATGGCCGTTTAATCCTCATATCTTGTTACGCTACATCTATTCCGCACGCCCCGCTGGAGTAATCTCCCGTTGTGGTCTCTCTCCTCTTCTCTCTTCTTTCTGTGTTGCAGCAAAATGAGCGCCCGCGCTCCGCTTCACCTCCTCCGGCATTCTGCGTGATGTCGCTCACAGTGCCGAGCCGGTCAAGGCTGGGGGGCGCAAGAAAAGGCGACGCAGCCCTAACCGACCGAGGCACGAGGGGCAAACGAAGTCGCGGGTCGATCTGGGCCAACCGGCGGGACGCCGATCGAAGAGGGGTCTCTATTCCGGCGGCCCTGGAGAGGCTCGGCATCTAGGGCCCTCTGTACCAGGTATGTCGCGGTATAGCCTCGAAGGTGAAGGGGGGAGACAGGCAGCACTCCCCGTCCGCGGCCCTCAAGATGGTTATGGAGGGCGGCTTGGTCCTGGCCCAGATGGGGTCCACTCTGGCAGAAGCTTATGCTCGGTCAGAGTCAGAGCAGGCGAACCTGGCCTGGACCCTTGGTGGGTCTGACAGGAAGATGGCTCGGCTCGCCGAGGAGCGTGATGGGCTTCGGCGGGAGCTTTCCTCAGTTAGGGAGCTAGCGCAGGCGAGCCAGGTGGAGGCCCGGGCATTGACCGAGCAACTAGCTAAGGCCCGCGAATCGCTCGAGAGGAAGAGCTGGCTTCTCGAAGAGGAGCGCATTACTCCCATCGAGCTAGATGGCCGGTGGGAGGCCAAGCGGAGGAAGCCGAGCGCCTTCGGCGGGAGGCCGAGGCTGATCGGGCTAAGGTGGAGAAGCAGGCGGCAGAGGCAGAGAAGCAGATGGCTGAGGCCGAGCGGAGGTTAGCCGAGGCGGAGCGGGAGAAGGCCAAGTTTGCTGGTAGGGTGGGATCGGCCAGGGCGGAGGCCCTCGAGCAGTACAAATACTCGGAGGCCTACCGGGTCGACCTTAAAGAGGCTACCCTCCCCTACCATGAGTCAACACTTCGCCGAGGCATCCGCAAGGGGTTCAAACAAGGCTACAACCGGGCCGTCTCTTATGCCAAGGAGCAGGTGTTCGAGACAATCGATTTCCCGTCCGGGCAATGCTATGACTCAGACTTGTCATCCTCTGGTTCCTCTGGTTCGGCGTCGGAGGAAGAAGATCAGGGGGGCTCTTCGTCTGAGGGGTCGCCAACTCCGGATGCCTCGGGAGGGCGCGCAACCGAGGTAGTTCCCACGCCTGTGGGGTAAGTGCCAGGGTCGGTCGTCACCGAGGATGCCAGGGGAAGACCGTCTGAGCCTTCCACTTCCGAGCTTCAGGGTGGGCTAGAGGCCTAACGTATCTGCTTTACTTTCTCTTCTTGTATGTCTTTCCTTTTTTGAAGGAAAACTTTCCTTGTTGTGTAAGAAAAAATGTAAGGCAGCAGCATTATGATGAAGACTTAACTTTTTTGTATTGCCATTTCCGTATTTTGTTCAGCGTATCTACAATAGTTGGAAAGTGTTGATACTTTCTGCGTGGATCTCGCATGATGGTTGGATGAGCGTCTGACAGGGTGTCTTTCGGTTCTCTCATGCTTTGAATGTTTGGCCGCTTCGTGTGTCCCGCTGGAACGGAAACGAGGAGTCTTGAGGTGACCGTTCGTAGGGAGAGGTCCCTTTGGCATGTTTTCGAGGGGAGAATCATTAAAGGCAAATAGCCTCCCTTCGCCTATAAAAGGTCTGAAGGGCGTCCCTTCCTCTCCATTGCATAGGGTTTTCCCTGACAGTCTTTCCTCATTCTTTCTTCACGTAGCATTGTGCCGTTGTATTTGAAGCATGGAAGATGCTCTGGAAGATGAGGCTACCGATGACGGAGGGCAGAGAGTCCTTGCTGCTTCAGGTTTAAAGGGGGTTCGACGGTCGGCGGGCGGGGTTAAAGAGGGTTCGACGGGCGGAGGCACGTCGTCTTCTTTTATCAACTCTGGCCGACGCTTACGGGGAGGGGCGGGATGACGGACGGATGGGGGAATCAGGCATCCCTGCTGCCCGTCCCTTCCCGCTCGCTCCATGGAGGGGATCTCTCTCAAGATTTCTCTCCACTTTCTACTTCTCCTCTCTTCTTCTGTACCCTCTTTCTCCCTCTTCTACCATTCTCATCATTTCTTTCACTCTTAGAGGGTGCATGCACTCTCTTCCTTCCAAAGAGTTGGCAGATTGGCAGCCTTCATTTGCATTCCCTCTTCCCCTTCCTCCATCTCTGTCACTTGGAAGGTAGCCTTCTCCTTCCTAATCCCTCTATCACCTTTGTTCCGAGCTACCCGAGCCAACGGGGTCGACTACCCTTTATCCGAGCCAATTTCTGCACGAGACAGAGTCAGTGGCTGGATGTAGGAAAGGTTAACCGAGTCAGCCGAGCGATGGGCTCATACGGCGGCGTCAGATGGATTTTTTGCTTTTTTGACATGTATTTTCTTGGCTTCGGCCTTTCTGATGTAAAAGTTAGTTGTTTGAATATAGGAAATGAAAACTTTTGTTTTATTTCATGTTGCTTACACAATGCTCGATATTCAGAAGTAGAACTTGCGTAGTGTAGTCGCGTTCCTGGTCCGAGGGATGGGTTCTCCTTCCATCGTAGATAGCCGGTATGCTCCTTTCCCGAGCGTCTCAACCACTCGGTAGGGGCCTTCCCAATTAGGGGATAGCTTGCCCGCCGCCTCAAGTGGTCGAGAGGTTTCGGCTTTCCTGAGGATGAAATCTCCTGGTTGGAAGTGTCTATCTCAGACTTTAGCGTTGTAGTATCGAGTGAGGCGACGTTGATATTCCATTGCTCGGATGCTGGAAATCTCTCGGAGTTCATCCGCTAGGTCAAGGTTTTCGAGCAGTTTCTGGTCGTTTGCCTCGGGCGAGAAACAGATGACTCGGAGGGAGGGATTGGCAATCTCCAATGGGATAACGGTCTCGGTGCCGTACACCAACTGAAAGGGACTTTCATTGGTTGCCGTTCTGGGAGTCGTTCTGTGTGACCAAAGTACGTTCGACAATTCCTCAAGCCAGCTGCCCTTGGCTTTGCCGAGTCTGGTCTTGATGCCTTTTAAGATAATCTTATTGGCATTCTCGACTAGCCCGTTAGCCTGAGGGTGGGCGACCGAGGTGAAGTGATTGAGAATGTTTAGGTCGGCGCATCTGTCTTGAAAATAACAAGAATCAAATTGCCAACCATTATCGCTCACTATCACCCAGGGGATGCTGTAGCGACAGATGATCAACTTCAAGACGAAACTCCAGATGACTATCTCGGTGATTCTTGCTGTGGCTTCGGCCTCGATCCATTTGGTGAAGCAGTCGATGGCGACGATGATGAACTTCTTCTGGGCCTGAGCTATAGGGAACGGCCCGAGGATGTCGATTCCCCAGCGAGAGAAAGGATATGACTCGACAAGGGTGACGAACTCCGTTGCCGGCTGATGGACCAAGTGGTCAAATCGTTGGCATCGGTCACAGTGCTGTACGTAGGTCGAACAGTTGCGCTGCAGAGTGGGCCACCAATAACCTTGCTGTAGCAAGATCCTGGCGAGCAACCTTCCTCCTAAGTGTGCTCCACACAAGCCTTCGTGAACTTCTTGAATCGCTCTGTTGGCTTCGTCAGTACTGAGGCACTTCAGGAGGGGACCGGAGAAGGATCTTCTATAGAGAGTGCTGTCCAGAATGATGAATCACCGAGCTTGGTACTTCAATCTTCAGGCTTCCCGGGGGTCGGGAGGCTCTTGTGAGTCTTGGAGCCACGACAGGTAAGGGGTACGCCAGTCACTTGGGGAGGCCGGGTCAACAGCCAGGAGCTCTGAATCGATGCTCGGTCGCTCTAGCTCTTCGAGAAGGACCGATCGAGTACCCTCGGGGTCAAGAGAGGAGGTCAATCGAGAGAGGGCATCCGTTCGTGAGTTTTCTTCCCGAGCTATTCGGACTACCTCAAAACTCTCAAACTGTTGTGCCACGGCTCTGACCAGTTGAAGATATTTGACCATCGATGCTTCTCGAGCTTCGTAATCACCGTTGACCTGGCTAGCTACTAGTTGGGAGTCAGTGTGAATTTTGACTTGCTCAGCCCCCAGCCGCCGGGCCATGCGGACTCCTGAGATAAGGGCTTCGTACACGGAGGCGTTGTTGGATGCCTGGAAGTTGAACTTCAAGGCGTATTGTAGCTCTGCTCCTTCGGGGGACTTTAGGAGGATTCCAGCACCGCTTCCAGCCAAGTTGGAGGATCCGTCGATAGATAGTTCCCAGGTTGGCCCGGGCGCGGACGGAGATTTTTCTTCGATCGGGATAGTGCTCTCGGTGATGAAGTCAGCGATGGCCTGTCCTTTGATAGCCGAGCGAGGCCGGTATGATATATCGTAGGTCCTGAGCATGATGGCCAACTTGACGAGGCGTCCCGAGGCTTCAGGGTGAGTGAGGATCCTCTTCAAAGGTTCACCGGTCAGCACGGTGATGAAGTGCCCTTGGAAATAGGGTCAGAGGCGCTTGGCTGGGGTAACCAACGCTAGCATGAATTTCTCGGTTGCGGGGTACCTTCTTTCAGCCTCGTTGAGCACCTTGCTGGTGTAGTAGACTGGTCTCTTGACTCCCGAGTCATTTCTGACCAGGACCGAGCTAACTGTAGATGGAGTTACCGAGAGATAGAGATGCAAGGCTTCACCTAGGACAGGCTTGGAAAGCACCGAAGGAGAAGCCAGGAACTCCTTAAGATCGACGAACGCTCTTTGGCATTCCTCGTCTCATGCAAACGTAGCAGATGCCATTTTGGGCCCCCTCAACAACTTGAAGAAGGGTAGGCATCGTTCGGTCGCATGGGATAGGAATCTGCTGAGCGCGGCAATGCGCCCAGTAAGGCGTTGAACGTCTTTGATGTAGGTGGGTGGGCACATGTCCAGGATGGCCTGGACCTTGTCGGGGTTGGCCTCGATCCCACGCCGGGTGACTAAGAAACCCAAGAATTTCCCGGATCTTACTTCGAAGGCTCACTTGGTGGGATTGAGCTTCATATTGTACCTCAGGAGGGTGTCGAAGGTCTCAGCTAGGTCAGCGAAGTGGTCCTCGGCCTTGGGGGTCTTGACGAGCATGTCGTCAATATAGGCCTCGACGTTCCGGCCGAGCTGTCCTTCGAACATATGATTGACCAGCCTCTGGTACGTTGCTCCAGCGTTCTTCAACCCGAAAGGCATCCGGGTGTAGTAGTACATGCCGAAGTCGGTGATAAAGGTGGTCTTCTCGATGTCTTCTGGATCCATTCTGATCTGGTGGTAACCTGAATAGGCATCCAGGAAACTGAGTATCTCATTGCCCGAGATTGAATCAACCAGTTGGTCGATGCTCGATAATGGATAGTAGTCCTTTGGTGTAGCCTTTTTCAAGTCGGTGAAGTCCACGCACATTCGCCACTTTCCTGAAGCTTTTGGCACCATGACGACGTTAGCCAGCCACGTCAGGTACAGGACCGGTCTAAAAAGATCAGTCTTTTGCCCCTTGGTGACTTGCTCCTTGATGATCGCCTGCTTCTCTGGCGCGTGCTTCCTTCTGCGTTGTTGTACGGGCCTCACTGTCGGGTCGAGGTTGAGCTTATTCATCACCGTCTCCTTCGGTATTCCGGGGAGTTGATCATCAGACCATGCAAAGACTCGGATGTACACGGAAAGAAACTCTTTGTACTGCTGCTGAACCTCAGACAGTAGGTCGGCTCCAATCTTTACTCCTAGGGTCGGGTCGTCGTTTAGGAAAACGGTTAGCAGCTCGCCTCCAGGCTCGGAGGTTGCGGGTTTTTCCTCGACTTCCGGGGGGCCCTTGTTCATCCCGTCCGGCCTTATGGTTCAACCGAGATATTATATCACCTTCTGGCCATCGCCTAGTTACCTCGGACTTCCCCCATCCCGTTTCTAGTGGGAAACTTCATCTTTTGGTGATAGGTAGAGGGCACCGCTTTCGTTCGGCTAAGGATTCCTCGGCTGAAGATTACTTTGTATGCTATCATACCCTTGATCACTATGAAGTCCACCATGACCGTAACAGTTTTGGGTGGGGTGCCGAGAGTGACCGGCAGGCTTAGGGCTCCCTCGGGATAAGTGGCCTGGCCATTGAACCCGCAAAGGGGGGTTCGGATCGGGCAGAGTTTAGACGGATTCTCCCCCATCTTAAGAAAACATTCGTAAGATAATACATCAGGGGTACTTCCATTGTCAACTAGAATCCTGTCTATGTTACAATGGTTTATTGTGGCCGATATGACTAGGACATCGTCATGCGGGGTGGTCAGCACTTCCAAGTCTTGGTCGGAGAAGACTATGACCTGGGGCTCACTTGGCAGGGCCTTGGGATGCTTGACAGCTCGGCTCGCCCGCTCAGCATGACGCTTTCTTCCTCGGCTATTGTCTCATCCTGATGCAGCTCCTCCAGCGATGACGTTGATGTGGATCCCGCGAGGGGCGTTGTCAATTTCCTCTAGGGCGCCTCGGTCTTCCTCACGCCCAGCCACGAACCGGGATAGGTGTCCTTGGCGGACGAGGTACTCGATCTCATCCTGGAGCTGGTGGCAATCACCAGTGTGATGCCTGTTGTCACTGTGGAATAGGCAATGCTTGTTGTGATTGCGGCTTTTTGATGTCATTGGCTTGGGCTGGAAGAGGAGGCTTGAGCCTTTGATGTCTTCATATATCTCGTACACCAGAGCGGTTAAGGGGGTGTACCGCTCGTATTTCTGAGACTGTTCTTTGTGCTCCTGTAGACACACTTTTGATTTACATCTTAGTTTATTCATTTATTGGGTTCGTTCATTGGTTTATTAAGTGCGTGGGCGTGCCAGTCATCGGGGTGACAATTTATGCGGGCTCCGAAGAACCCATGGTGCGCTCGATCTGACTTCGTTAGACGATTGTGTGGTTCGTGTCGGGACAGAATCCCGCCGTGCCATAAAGGCCACGACGTCATTTACATCCCCCATACGAGGGAACACCCTTGATTGATTGCCGAAATTAGGGACCCTGCGGCCGAAAGGACAAATACTAACTGCGTGAGAAAGAAGCAGGAACAAATCACATTAATATCTGCATCGGGGTACGGGCCACGGGCCGTGTTGGTTACTCATGGACCTTTTTCATGTTCAGACGAAGGTCCGTAATAGAGATGCGGTGGAAGCCGGGATGAATCCGTTCAAATGTTTGCCGAACGCGCGGCAATTTTAATGGCAGCTCGGAAGGGATCCGACCTGAGAGACGAGTCCGGCTCAATCGGAATGTCGGCCCAATGCGAGGTCAGGTCATGGCCATTTCGGGATAATTCCCAGGGCTCAGGCCCAGCCTACAAAGGCGGGATTATTGTTCCTTCAACATCGGGTCGCGGGAGAGACGGGGCTGCAATGTGGGTTTTACCATTTTTTTTTATCTGGGCTCTAAGTTATATGCATATATATGTTTTACTGCTTATTTCCCTTTTATGTATTTTTTTGGATGATTTATCCCCGTTGTCCGTTATTATAATTATTGGAGATTTCTCTTACCACTGTTATTATTATTCCACAATTTTTGTTTATTATTTTATATATATATATATATATATATATATTCAACTTCATTTGGTCATCGTAATTTTCTTGGATTCATTGCTATTATTATTATTATCATTATATGTTATATCACACACATGCTTCTGGGGAGAGAACGGGCCGCTCAAGAGGTCAAAAAGGGGACTAAAGGAGCGTGCCGGCGAGGGCAGCGGGTAGCGTGCCGGCGAAGGCGGCATGGAGCGTGTCGGAGAATCCCACAGATAGTGTACCGGCGGAAGAGGTGGGTGGTGCACTAATGAGGGTATCCCAAGGCGTGTCGGCGAAGGGGGAAAAGGAGTGTGCCGGGGAAGGCACCAAGGAAGGTGTGCCGGCGAAGGGAGAAAGTGAGCGTGCCGGGGAAGGCACCAAGGAAGGTGTGCCATCGAAGGCATGGCCAGGGGTGTACCGCTGAAGGGCCCACTCCTCCTCCACCTCCTTCAAGGATTTTCTTTTCTTCATCTCTTTGGTTTTTATGCAGTTTTATACAAGTCTTTCCTCCCTTTCCTCACAACCTGTTCTTTATAGATTGGGCATTTAATCTACCACACAATCATTCAATCCGATTCTTCTCATGTCGCCCGCAATGTCTTATTCCGGTCGGAGTGTTTTATCACCGATCGTTCCACTCGTTCGTTATTTTTCCTTTGCCCTTTAATATGTTGTTGTTCCATTTGTTTGTTGCATCCTTTTGTCTTTTGATGTGTATCACTATTTCTCATGAAAATTCGGCAGCATCTCTCCTTGACCCGAGCGTAAGGGAGATAAAGGGAACGCGCCCACATGGAGTGGCGGAACCCGACAACTGGAGGTGGGCGTCCGAGGGCGGCACCACCTTTAATGAATCCTCGGAAAACCCAAAAACAGCGATGGGCAAAGGGGAGGAACCCTGTATAGCCACTCAGGGGTGTGCCGGGGAAGGGAAGGCCAAAGGCGTGCCGGCGAAGGCCACTAAGGCTGTGCCGGGGAAGGGAGGCCGAAGGCGTATCGGCGAAGGCCTAATGGGGGTGCCACTCGGAGCTGGGTGGCTGCACTGGGGTACCCGTGGACCAGTGGAGGGATGGGCAGAGGGTGAAGGCTGAGGGTTAGCTAGGTGGGCGGGAGTTGAGGAAGGGAGGAAGGCCAAGGAGGCTATTGGTAGCTGGGTGTTCAAGAGAAGAAGAAGGGCCTCTCCCTTCAAGCAGACGGGTGAAGTTGGAGACCGTAGAGGGGGGCAATGAGCTCGTGAGGCCAGGTATCATATGGGGGACCAACATCGACATGGAGTCTCCAAAACACCGGAGAAGTGAAGAAAATGAACAACACACCATGCACACTGGCATAAACCAACGGAAACAGCAAGAAACCCAAGAAGGGTGATTTTTATTCACGAAAAGGAATGACCATAACCGGCCACATACATCGCAAAGCACATGGACAGGCGAGAGGAGAAGACCCTGAAAACGAAAGAGGAAGAAAGAAACGGGGGGAGTGCCAGGGCCGAACAGGGGTGACTACTCCATGCCCTTCCCCACTCCCTCCTCTACATCACAGCTCACACTCCCTCTCTCTCCCTCTCTTCCTTACTCTCTTTGTCCCGGTGGTCGTTAGAGGGGAACCCTACGGCGTAGCTCCCTTCTTCCTCTTTCTCTTCTCTCCTCTTCTTCCTCTGTGGCAGCGTTGTTGTTGCTCTCTGCAGCTGTCTCTCCCTCTCTCTCTCTGTCTCCTTCCTTCTCCTCCCCTTTTGTGCTTCGAAGAAGAGGGGATTTATACCTTACATGATGAGAGCGTTCGAACACGGTAGTCGGAGGCGGGAAGCGGCGTGTCATGATGGGTTTGACCTTCTTCATCCTCGGTGTCAGGGGCGGTAGCCTGCGTGGCCCAACCCCCGTCCGACTCCTCGGACAGTCCACTATGCGCCGAAGATATGTAGGGCATGGGCGTCACGTCGTTCAGCCGGACGTGCCGTTGAAAATCCTGAAGGCCATGCCGCTAGCAGGCCCAACAAGTGTGCTGCTGAGAGGGCCAAACAGGCGTGCCGCTAAAAGACACAGCAAGCGTGCCGCTGGAGAGCCCAAAGTGAGTGCCGTCGAAGGGCTGCCAAGGTGCACCACTGAAGGGCCAAAGGGGGTGTGGGCTGAAGGGTGTGCCGCTGAAGGGCCGTCAGGGCGTGCCGTCGAAGGGCTGCCAGGGTGTGCCGCTGAAGGGCGTGCCGCTGAAGGGCTACCAGGGCGTGCCGTTGAAGGGCTAAAGGGCGTGCCGCTGAAGGGCTGCCAGGGCGGTGCCGTTGAGAGGGGCCAGGGGCTTGCCGCTGAAGGACCTTGGAGGTGTGCGGCTGAAGGCCCAGGGGCGTGCCGCTAAGAGGGGCCAGGGGCGTGCCGCTGAAGGGCTAAATGGGCCATTTTGAGCCCGTTGTGAGCGCTGAGTTGTGGCCCATTTGATTCTCTTCGAGGCCCACGGATCGTGGGGCTCTTGGGGGTTGATTTTTTTTCACTGTCGTGACTCCGGAGATAGCTTCACGGTAGTGTATGTGTGTTCGGGGAGTCTGGATGGCCCTCTTGCACGTAGTCTCTTCAGTTGACGTTGTTGTTAATGCTGGACTAGTAGGGACATGCGGGCGTGCAATTTTGCATGTCCACAAATGCCCCCTACCCACGGGTAGCGCAGGCGAAGGATGAGCCGGGCGGTGCCCGTGGGTGTACTGGTCTCTTCTCTTCTTCCTCGGTGCCGACGAGGTGTCGGGAGCTGACATGGTTTGTTGTTCTCTTCCTCTTTTTGTCAGTGCCGACGGGGTGTCGGGGGCTGACGTGGCTTATTTGTCTCTTCCTCTCTTCGTCAGTGCCGACGGGGTGTCGGGGACTGACGTAGAATGTTGGTCTCTTTGCCTCTTATCAGTGCCGGCGGGGTGCCGGGAACTGAGGCAGTATGTTGGTCTCTTCGTCTCTTCATCAGTGCCGACGGGGTGCCGGGAACTGAGGCAGTATGTTGGTCTCTTTGTCTCCTAATCAGTGCCGACGGGGTGCCGAGAACTGAAGCAGTATGTTGGTCTCTTTGTCTCTTCATCAGTGCCGACGGGGTGCCGAGAACTGAAGCAGTATGTTGGTCTCTTTGTCTCTTCATCAGTGCCGACGGTGTGCCGGGAACTGAAGCAGTATGTCGATCTCTTTGTCTCTTCATCAGTGCCGACGGGGTGCCGGGAACTGAAGCAGTATGTCGATCTCTTTCTCTCTTCATCAGTGCCGACGGGGTGCCGGGAACTGAAGTAGTATGTCGGTCTCTTTGTCTCTTCATCAGTGCCGACGGGGTGCCGGGAACCGAAGCAGTATGTTGGTCTCTTTGTCTCTTCATCAATGCCGACGGGGTGCCGGGAACTGAAGCAGTATGTCGGTCTCTTTGTCTCTTCATCAGTGCCGACGGGGTGCCAGGAACTGAAGCAGTATGTTGGTCTTTTCTTTTCTTTTCTTTCTTTTTTTTTTTTAAAAAAACCACATTACCGGTACAAGCGCCCTTCCTGGTTTTCGCCGGCACCAGCCCCCTCTTGCTTTTGCCCACGCACCCTCTCGGGTTTTGATGCGGGACGAGACACGGACACGACAAGCTTGCGATCGTCCCTTAACGAGGGAAGCGTCGGACGTGCGCGGTTGAGAAACCGGCAAGAGCTAGGGTGGTCGGCTTGCACTTTTGTGCCCGGATCGGGTCACGGGACGGTCACGCTCTCTCTCGTAGCAGCGGTGAATGATAATATAGCGAGCTAACGGACCTAAAGCATGCTCTCTAGCAGCGGCATAAACAAGTATATATGAAAATAAGCAAATGCCGAGTGTAGGGAGCGAGAACGATACCTCCACGCGCTCGGCGTGGGGAAGACGGACCCGGCCGAAAACTCGTACTCCCGGGAAACTTAACACACAATAATTACAGCAATGGGAACATGCCCACTCCACGTAGGGAGGTAAAGGGCTATACAAATGGGCCCGGGAGGACCGAATTCGGGTTGACGGGCAGCTTCGTGTGTTGATTCGGCTACACGCGTGTTCACGACCGTGGGGCCCACGTGCTGTCCGGAGGGGCCGTGTGGGACCCGGTGGTACCGCTATAGTGGAGACACTTGGAGAAGCGCTCCCCGGGCTGGCGGCATGCTGGTTCGCCGGCCGGAGGCCGGGCGGCTCCGTTCGGCACCGGTCGGAAAAACCGATCGGAAATCTGCCGGTTCTGTATTTCAGCGCGCGCTCCGGCGAGAACAGACGCTGCGATCAGCACCGGTGTCAAAATGCGACGAGATCAGAGCCGTTGGAAAGCTGCTTCGAAGTACTACAATCTAGTGGCCTTCAGAAAAATTCACCAGATTTGTACTTTATGTTGGTAAATTTTATATGCTGCTGTTGTACAGTAACCGAAGACTCAGATCTGTAGAGAACTTTCCTGTTTATTGCCTTTGACCGTGAAGTAGATATCCGAATTTGAAGATGTGTTCTTCAGCAAGGTTGTAGGAAATCGAACAAGGAAATCAGGACTATTTTTGGATCTGGATTTGGAGGTGGTGGTGATTTGTTCTGATTTTGGAAGTGGAGGGTGATCGGATCTAGGATCTGACTGACAACATTGTAGCTGAGGAAGAACACGAATTTCTAAAAATAGATAGAAGGCTGATAAAAAATTAAGAAAATCTGTGGATGTAGGGGGGATGGACAGAACTCCCAGTAAAATTGGGAGGGTTTGTAAAAATCAAAAAGATGGTCGGAGGGGGAGAACTCAGAGGTTCTGTCACTGTAGATAGAAAGCTGGCAGATCTGGGATGACAGGTTGGACAAAAATGTAAAAATACTAAACGATGGAATTTTGGCGTGAACATTTAGGTGGATCTTGGGATGCAAGGGTTGAACACACCATAAAAAATTCAGATCAATCCAAGCTTGTGACTGAGACAGACAATTCGTGGAAGCTACTGTGGTCGGATGAAGATAGAACTGCAGAGGCGGCTCGATGGCGGCACGAACGGCGGCGGCGGCGGCACAGACGATCACCGGAGGTTGAGAGGAGATGATAGAAGGTAGAATCACTCTAGAACTTGAGGTTGGAGGAGAGGAACCAGAGGGAGAGGGGCTGGGGGCGCAATATGCTCCTTGCTTACACACAAAAATTCTGATTTTTCATTGAATTTCACATGAAAATACAAGCTTTTATATGGTTTACATCAAATGCAATGTGGACCCTTAGATCTAGGGAAGGGGATTGAAGGGCTGGGATTGCATGCTAATAACACACAAAAATATTAAACTAATCCTAGTGGAATGGGGCGCCCCCTTGACCATATGCAAGGTTGAATGGGTAGGTTGAATGGTAGGTGGCCTACCTTGGACAAAATGGGCCACTTGTCTACCCATGTGGCATATGACTAGTCCAACCTTCTAGATGTCCACCTAGGATGGTTGACTAGCCCCACAAGATGACATGGACCAATGGGAAAGGGCTGAGGGCCCCCTTGCTGATCCTACTGATAAATTACATAGAAATCCACACAATCTACGGGAGTGACGCATTGGCCGATAAAGCCGTACAATTGCGCGTATACTTTCCCGTGGACATAAAAATAAACTAAAGGATATAAATGCAATTTG
Source organism: Amorphophallus konjac (assembly GCA_022559845.1). Taxonomy (NCBI): domain Eukaryota; kingdom Viridiplantae; phylum Streptophyta; class Magnoliopsida; order Alismatales; family Araceae; genus Amorphophallus; species Amorphophallus konjac. The sequence goes on from CM040118.1 coordinate 222,721,108, forward strand.
AAAAGGTACTGGCTCGGTGTCGATTCCCATCAACTCTCCCCGGGTGGGAGGAACTCGACCCCGTCGAGTTGGGGTAGGGATGCTCGAATACTCCGGCGGATCCGTCACCGTGCCAAGTAATGCGGGTACGCTCCACTCCAAATGATCGTCACCTTCTCATTCCATATATACTCGATATGCACAAACTGCTATGGCCTGAAGGTGGACACTCCGGGTGGGGCACTCTCAAAAAGGAAGGGAAGTGGCTCAAAGACTCACTAGGAATCACCGCTGAGTCCCTATAGGTGACTGATCCGGGTATAGATGTAGAATCGACCCCATACTCATCAAGTGAGTCCACTCGCCTCTTACTCATAAGAGACCGACAACGAGCTTGCACAAGACTCATGCAGACTTACCATGCAATACACACAACAATCGACTCAAAGCACACCACACAAACAAACCACACAAGAAAACACACTGACTCATGCACGTCTCGAGACTAAGGTGGTAGCATCAAACCCACTAGGTGGCGGCATCCTGGGCGGCCGGAGAGTCGCCCAGCTCTCCCCCCAAGGCATAGTATTCATCGGCTAGTGCCTCATCGGCCACGTAATTGACATACTCAAGCTCGGGAGGTACGGATTCTCCAACACCTAGGGCTAGGGTGGTGCGAGTGGGACACTCGCTGGCAATGTGGCCAAACCCGTGACAGTGGAAACACTGCACTCTCGACCGACTACTCTCTCCTATAAAAGGGGCCTTACCCTTCTCATCCCGTTGGGTAGGGGGTGTAGGCAGCAAAGGGGAAGATGTAGGTGCCTTGGACAATAGTGGAGGGGGTGCCGGTGCCAGAGGATGGGCTATAGGATCCGGGGGACGGGCAACGGGTGCCGGTGGTTGGGGTGGGAATAGATCCCTGGGTGGAGGAGGATGAGGCCGTAGAGCGAAGTGCTCCTGACGGGTGGGCTCCTGTGATAGAGCCATGGGAGGCCGCTGATGTGGGCCTATGGAGTGACAGGGCTCGGTACTACGGAGAGGGGTGGGGCCCAGCCGATGGCTAGACTCGAACTCTCCCTCAAATTGCGCCATCTCGAGAGCAACCTGGTATGCCGCTTCCAACGTCTTGGCATTGCGGCGGAAAAGCTCATACTGGTAGTGTGGCCGCAAACCACGTCGAAAGCGGGACACGGGCATGGTACTCTCCTCCGTGACACCACATCGTAGAAAGTACTCATCAAACTCCGCGATGTATTCGGAGACGGACCGGTCTCCCTGGCTAAGACTTTGCCATCTATCGATGAGTCGCTGGCAGTATGTGGGAGGAAGGTACTTTTGCCGAAGTTTATTCTTCATCTCGGCCCATGTGTCGATCAGGGGTTCTAGCTGCTAAAGTAGCAGGCTCTCCACATTCTTCCAATAGGTTTGTGCCTGCCCCATGAGTTTCATGGTGGCAAATCGGACCCTTCGACGCTCCGACATATCATACCACTCAAAGTAACGGTCCATGCCGAACTCCCAATCTAGGTAGACTTTCGGATCCAAAGACCCGTAAAAAGCGGGAGGGTCCGCTCGCACGGTCTTAAGGACCCGATCATCATCCTCATCTCGTTGTGGCTGAAAACCACGACGGCGTTGACCGTATCCCTCATAGGCATTGTCGGAACCATAGTCCTCGAGACCAAGGTCACGGTGCGGTAGTTGGGGAACCCGAGGAAGGGCGGGTAGAGGAGCCTGTGGTGGCTGGTTTTGGGCCGCGGGAGCGGCCTGGACTTGGGCCATGGGAGCGGGTTGGACTTGGGCCACCGCGGGAGGAGGTGCGGGTGGGCCTTGGGCTGCCCCTGGAGAGTCCCCGTGTGACATCCTATCTAACCGCCCAACGAGGTCTTGGACCGACCTATCGGAGGTCTCCAAGCGTCCCTCCATGGCTCTAAGGCGACCATCCATATTATCGGAGAAAGTCTGAAAGTTAGCATCGGATTGGTCCAACCTAGTCATAATGGCCATCATCGCCTCTTGTAGGGAGTGGAAGTCTCCCGAGGTATCCCGTGGGTTGGCCATAGGTGGTGGTGGGGGTGAGTACTGAGTACCCCGACGAGTGGGCATGCAAACACACCGACTAGAAGACGCCGACTAAAGCAAAACACACTAATGTAAAATGATGCGCCTAGACATAACCAAAACACGGTACGCGGCGGAGGTAATCGACCCGAAGGTCACTCGCGCAAGTGTGCGGCCTTCCCGATAGGCGTAGCCTAACGTTCGGACAACACCTTTTGATATACCGAGTAAAGGGATGCAATGCAAAAGACACTTTTTTTTGTTTGTTTTAAAACAATGATGACCCTAAACACGACTTAGACATAAATGACTAATGAATGACACTTTTTTTTTTGGACACCCTAGACTCAAACTCGCTCTGATACAAAATTTATGCGGGACGAGACACGGACATGACAAGCTCGCGATCGTCCCTTAACGAGGGAAGCATCGGACGTGCGCGGTTGAGAAACCGGCAAGAGCTAGGGTGGTCGGCTCGCACTTTCGTGCCCGGATCGGGTCACGGGACGGTCACGCTCTCTCTCGTAGCAGCGGTGAATGATAATATAGCGAGCTAACGGACCTAAAACATGCTCTCTAGCAGCGGCATAAACAAGTATATATGAAAATAAGCAAATGCCGAGTGTAAGGAGCGAGAACGATACCTCCACGTGTTCGGCGTGGGGAAGACGGACCCGGCCGAAAACTCGTACTCCCGGGAAACTTAACACACAATAATTACAGCAATGGGAATATGCCCACTCTACGCAGGGAGGTAAAGGGCTATACAAATGGGCCCGGGAGGATCGAATTCGGGTTGACGGGTAGCTTCGTGTGTTGATTCGGCTACACGCGTGTTCACGACTGTGGGGCCCACGTGCTGTCCGGAGGGGCCGTGTGGGAACCGGTGGTACCGCTGTAGTGGAGACACTTGGAGAAGCGCTCCCCGGGCTGGCGGCACGCTGGTTTGCCGGCCGGAGGCCGGGCGGCTCCGTTCGGCAGCGGTCGGAAAAATCGATCAGAAATCTGCCGGTTCTGTATTTCAGCGCGCGCTCCGGCGAGAACGGACGCTGCGATCAGCACCGGTGTCGGAATGTGACGAGATCAGAGCCGTTGGAAAGCTGCTTCGAAGTACTACAATCTTGTGGCCTTCATAAAAATTCACCAGATTTGTACTTTGTGTTGGTGAATTTTATATGCTGCTGTTGTACAGTAACCGAAGACTTAGATCTGCAAAGAACTTTCCTGTTTATTGCCTTTGACCGTGAAGTAGATATCCGAATTTGAAGATGTATTCTTCAGCAAGGTTGTAGGAAATCGAACAAGGAAACCATGACTATTTTTGGATATAGCTTTGGAGGTGGTGGTGATTTGTTCTGATTTTGGAAGTGGAGGGTGGTCGGATCTGGGATCTGACTGAAAACACTGTAGCTTAGGAAGAACACGAATTTCTAAAAATAGATAGAAGGCTGATAAAAAATTAAGAAAATTTGTGGATGTAGGGGGTGATGGACAGAGCACCCAGTAAAATTGGGGAGGTTTGAAAAAATAAAAAAATGGTCGGAGGGGGAGAACTCAGAGGTTTTATCACTGTAGACAGAAACCTGGCAGATCTGGGATGACAGGTTGGCCGAAAATGTAAAAATACTAAACGATGGAATTTTGGCGTGAAACGTTAGGTGGATCTTGGGATGCAAGGGAAGAACACACCATAAAAAAGTTAGATCAATACAAGCTTGTGGCTGAGATAGAAAATTCGTGGAAGGTGCTGTGGTCGGATGAAGACAGAACTGCAGAGGCGGCTCGATGGCGGCACGAACGGCGGCGGCACAGACGATCACCGGAGGTTGAGAGGAGGGGATAGGAGGTAGAAACACTCTAGATCTGGGGTTGGGGAGGGAAGAACAGTAGGGGAGGAGAGAGGGGCGCACCAAGCTCCTTGCTTACACACAAAAATTCTGATTTTTCATTGAATTTCACATGAAAATACAAGCTTATATATGGTTTACATCAAATGCATTGTGGACCCTTAGATCTAGGGAAGAGGATTGAAGGGCTGGGATTGCATGCCACAAACACAAAAAAGAAGAATATAATATGCAAGGGGGGGGGGCTATTGACTAGGAGGGGAGGTTGAATGGAAGGTTGAATGGTAGGTGGCCTACCTTGGACAAAATGGGCCACTTGTCTACCCATGTGGCATATGACTAGTCCAACCTTCTAGATGTCCACCTAGGATGGTTGACCAGCCCCACAAGGTGACATGGACCAATGGGAAAGGGCTGAGGGCCCCCTTGCTGGTCCTACTGACAAATTACATAGAAATCCACACAATCTACAGGAGTGACGCATTGGCCGATAAAGCTGTACAATTGCACGTATACTTTTCCGTGGATATAAAAATAAACTAAAGGATATAAATGCAATATAAAAAGGTACTGGCTCGGTGTCGATTCTCATCAGGTTTTCATGTGGCGGGGCACCCGATTTTGCCTGCAGCGCCCTTTCGGGTTTTTGCCACAGCTGGGTTGCTGCCATTTTTACCCTTGTCCCCGTGGAGGGGCAAGTCCGGCGGGGCATCCCTATTTTAAGCCCCCTTTCTCTTTTTCTCTTTTTTTTTTTGACGAGCAGATAATATGTAATTGTTGGCTCGGGCCCGAAGCCTTGCACCCAAAGATAGGGTTCATTCGTTGGCAAGAAGACAATGCCAACACAACAGGAGATTTTCCACCTATTCAGACGTAAGTTCCGTAATGGCAATATTATATGGAGTGGGCGGCTAGGGCACGAAGCCTTGCGCCAGAAAGGGACTTATTCGTTGGCAAGGGGCTAATGCCAGCGCAAGGATAGAGATTCCGCCGATTCGGGCGTAAGGCCCGTAATGGCAATTTTGCGTGAGAGCAGGTGGCTAGGGCACGAGGCCTTGCGCCGAAGGAGAGCTTACTTGTCGGTGGGGAATTGATGCTGACGTAAAAGGGTAGAGTTGTCTTCACCCGTACTGCCGCCTGTCGACTCGAAAGAGCATGAGGATGAACCGTGCCAACGGAGACGTGCATTATTTGCATGGGTATATATATATATATATATATATATATGTTTATTATTATCATTTTTGTTTTATCTCTTTTCTCTTTCTCTCCCCCCCTTTTTTTTACGCTCTTTTTTTTTCTCTCCCCCCTTTTCTCTTCCCTTTTCTTTATATTTTTTTCTCTCATTTTTCCTTTCTTTCCTTTCTCTTTTTTCTCTTCTTTTCCTCTTTTCTTCAGTTTCGTATAAAAGGGGCGGGGGTGGCGTGGCGAGCCACCCCCCTTCTTTCAAATTCCCCCCCTCTCTCTCTTCGATGGACGAACGCCCCCCCTTTCTCTATCTCTTCCTCTTCTTCCCCGTCAGCGGACGCCATCGCCGTCGAGCGCCATCATCTTCTCCGTCGCCGGGGTGAGGAGGCCGCCGAGGAGGGCTCTCTCCTCCCTTCCCCTTCTCTCCTCTTCTCTTCCTTCTATTCTCCCCCTCTTCTCCTTTTCTTTCTCTTCGCCCCCCTTCGCCTCCCTCTCCGTTCGGGGAATGGTGAAAGCCTAGGCTCCTCTCCCCCCCTCTTTCCTTCACTTCTTCTTCTCCTTCTCCGTTCTCTCTTCTGCTCTCTCCCTCTTCCTTCTCCTCCTTCGTCTCCGGCGTCGTGGGCGGCCACCGGTGAGTGGGCGTGGGGGCGCGCCGGGGAGGGGGCGTCGGAGCGTGCCGGGGAAGGGCACCTTGCTATGCCGTGGGTAGACGGGCTGGGCGTGCCGGGGAGAGGCTCATCCGAGCGTGTCGGAGAGGCCCGCTGCGGGCGTACCGGGGGAGCGGCCTTCGGGGCGTCCCGGGGAAGGGCGCTCACGGGCTGTGCCGGGTAATGGTCCCAGGAGGTGTGCCGGGGAAGAAGCTCTCCGTGGGCGTACCGTGGAAGACGCCAAGGGGTGTGTCGGGGAAGGACCCTCCCGGGCGTGCTGGGGAAGCGCCACAGGGGCTGTGCCGGCGAAGGCTGCCTGGGGTGTGCCGGGGAAGGCACTGAGGGCGTACCGGGGAAGAGCCACAGAGGGCGTACCTGCGAAGGCAACTCTGGGGTGTGCCGGGGAAGGCACTGAGGGCGTACCGGGGAAGCCCCCCCACATGGTGTACCGGCGAGAGGGAGAGGCCTATGCCTGTGTAGCTGAAGACTTCTGGTGTTGCCTTTCGGGGCCCACCGTGACTTTGTTGGGGCCGTCACTCCTTGTGGACGCGCACCCGTGTTTTCCCTTACGCCTCTGGCCTAGGGGAAACTCTGTCAAAATTTCGTCAGAAATTATCGGTGTCTTATTTATTTCAGTTGTAATAGGGCCCCTTTATATTTTTCCTTTCTCTTTGCTCGTGTCTTGTTCTAATCTTTTTATTTGTTGTATTTTGCAGATAGATGGCTGCCCCAAGTGGTTCTTCTGTTCCTGCTGCAACTGCCGGTGCTGACCTTGTTCCCCCGCCTCCTATGCCAGCTGTCACATGGCTTAATGTGGAGGAACTAGACTGGGAGCACGCCGAAATAGCTGCACTGGACGAGTCTTCAGACTCTGAGACCGAGACGATGGATTATCATCGACTTTCCCGGGTCGAGAACCGCTTCACCTCTGACCGGGACGGCGAGTATCGGAGGGACTTCCCGAAGGATAAGCATCTCATCTGATTTCTGAAGTACTTCCGCTCCCGGGAGAGGAGGGAGCTACGGGCCGTGCGGGAGGTCGAGCAAGTGATCCTCCAGGCTCGTGACAGTTTGTTGAACAGTGTCCCGAGGAGCATCCCAATGTATTTGGTGGGGGAGGCCCGGGAATGGAAGCCTATCCTGGGGATCGAAGGGGTGCTGCCAGCCGAAGACAGGTTGGTGCGATCGCCTCAATTCACCCCGGTGAAGTGGGACATGTCTGCCGGACGGGTACAAGGCGAGCCGCCTTGCTTTGGTTTATTCTTGGCTCCCCTGAAGTGGGGCTATAGGGAGAAGCCGTTCACCCTGGATTGCCTGGCCGTCCGGTTCAAGCACGAGCTGGCGTTGGGCTGGTTCAGGGAGTTAAAGCTCTAGGATACTCACACATTCAGGGAAGGGGCAGTAGAATTTATGGAGTACGTGTTGTTCAACTATGCCCCATTGCTGGTCCGGGCTGGCATTTACCACAGCGTCTACGCCTCTCGATATGGCTACCCCATCTCCAAGGGTCTCTGCTGCGGCATGATAGAAGTATTCAGCGCGGAGACCAATACTTTCTATACGGCGGAAGGTGAGACTTCACTTGATTTGTGGAGCCTCAGTCAGCTCAGCGGCTTGCCCATTGACAGGGAGCCTTATGAAGAGGTATGCCTTCCCGACCTAATCAAGGATGAGACCAATGGGGACGGCTACTATACCCTTGGCTACTCATACCGGTATCTTATGAAGGCATACCGGGAACTATACCAGCTGGCACACGGCGGGAAACATCCCCCCCGTGGAGACCGGAAGAGGGTCCGCATGAGTCTGTGGCTGCAATATTTCTATGATGGGCTGAAGCAGTATGAGGAGTTTCCATGCGTCGGCACCACCGTTGCTCGCAAGAAGAGCGCCAAGCCCAATACTGATGTAAAGATCCCTTACAGAGGACGTCGGAGTGGCCCCAATCCGATGGGGGTCGACCCGCTGACACACTGCGCCGCGTACCTGACATATTGGCTGTGCTCATTTGCCATGCCACACGGGGACGAGACCATCATCCGACCGGACGCCATCTTCCCAGCATGCCAACTAGCGTGGGGGATCAAGCTGTCCTTGTGCCCAGCCACTCTTTGCTTGATATATAAGGCGCTGGGGGACATCAGCACTCATCAGTTCCCGAGGCAGGCCCGGTACGTGTGTCCACTACATTTCTTCAATGCGTGGGTTTGCTCGTTATTTCCAAAATTCGCCCTGCGTGCTCTTCAGGACTGGGGGCTGGTGCCGAGGATGTTGGAGTTCGCGACCGTAGAGCCAGGCTCCACTTTCCAGCGACTATATGATATTCGGGGCCGGCTGACGACGGTTCCACGCGACGCGGCCAGCACCATCCACATCTGGACATTGGCCGCACATTCTAGCCCTCTGGTGAATAATAAGAGGGATTACAGAGATGATCAGGTGGAGAAGTACGTCCACCCAATCAGCCAAGAGAACGTGGTCCGCCAGTTGCTGGAACCCGAACTCAGGGACTGGGCATTATCCATTCGCCCGAGCGTGCTGGCGTTCAGGAAGGGGGATAATTTGCTGCTGGAACCATACTACCCCTTCTGGTTTGGCAAAAATTTCGGATATGATCAGCATATCCCTGTTTATCATGCACAGTTCGGCCTGCCTTCACAAAGCCTCCGGGGGAGTTCGACCGCTGAGCATGCCAGAAGCTGGTGGGACTTCTTCCATCGGGCAGATTCTGCGGCTTTCAGGGTACCAGCCCCCGGCCGTATTCTCCGGGTGACCCCAGAGTACATAAAGTGGTGGAATGCCCGGACGGCCTTATATCGGTTGCACAAGACCGATTGATGGGACGGGGCGGAGAGGAAATTTTTGAGTAAGCAGTCGGTACCAGTGCTCGATATTGACCCGGAGCATCTCCTCCGGCTGAAGAACAGGCAGGAGAAGGAGGTGGCGGCATATCTGGCCGCTCGTCGGGAAGCTCGGGAAGTGAGGCCGACACCACAGGCGAAGCTGGCCCCAGTGGCCAAAGATGATTTTAAGAAGACCCTGAGGGATCTCTGTCGGATCGGGAGCGACCGCCAGGAGCTTATCAATTATCCACTCCCTATGGAGGAAGAGGGCACCCCCGCGAAGAGTTGGCATCCGGAGAGGGATCCGATCTACCCGTACTGCACATTCATGAGGCGGGAGGAAAGGATGCCCGAAAATTATAAGGACACCACATGGCTATATGTCCTTCTCCGAGTGAACGGGCTGAAGATCGAGGATCATACGGCCGCCATCCTGGGCAAGCGCCTGTAGGTCTCATATTATTACGCCGACAGGTGGGGCATGGACCACTTCAATCTTTTCTGCCACCTCTCGTCGAAGAGGCATGGACCTGGCCGCCCTTACTGATCGCTGTCAGAAGATCGAAGACGTGTGCTGGCTGGTCCGAGAGGCGGCGCATCGGGACAAGGAGCCGTCCCTGAGCTACTGGCCGATAACACTTTGGCTGTATACTGGCCCCCATGGTATTTGATCTTCCCTCTTCCTTTTATTCTCCTCCATCCTTGTTATGACCTTTGCAGGGTATCGGATGCTAATCATATATATATATTTCTGATAGACCACCCCGACAGCGTACAAATGGCGACATACCGAAACTTTCTTCGGCTCGTCCAGAAGCCCACCTATTTTGACGCCGCGTTGCCGGCCCCGACCACGACCCCCTCGCCCAAGGCAGCGAAGAGGCCCCGGGCTAAATCGCCTGTGAAGAAGGCTGTAGATGCTGCCAAAGCGGCCAAGCAGCGGGACGCGAAGCGGCAAAAAATAGAGGCCGCTAAGGCTTCAGCGGCCGCTCCTCTGGCGCCGTAAATTCCATCCTTTGAGGAGTTTGAGGTTGCCTGGACCTAGCCGAGCCAGCCCGCTGGTTAGAATCTCCAACCATTAGTGTGCTTTCAGGTCTGTCTCCATTTCGAGGGAAGGTCTTGACACATTAATGTCTCTTCTTCTTTTTGTCTCAGCTGCTGTGGAAGAGCCTGCACCCACGCCCATTCCTGACACGGTGGAGCCCGCTCCTGTGTCCATTCCCGATGTGGCAGGGCGAACATCGGCGTGCATTCTCGACGCGAGGGAGGCCGTGGTTGCAACGGGGGAAAGTTCAGCACCGACTTTGACTCCCCGACCACGAGTCAAGGAGAGATCCCGGGCTAAGTCTCCCGTTAAGAAAGCGTTGGCCGCAGCCAAAATGGCTGGGCGACCGGAGGCAAAGCGAAGGAGGGCAGAGGTCTCCCCGGCTTCGGCAGATGTCTCTCCGGTGGCTCCCATTTTGTCATTCGAGGAGTTTGAAGTCGCTCAGGCCGAACCGAGCCGCCCCGCCGGTGAGACTTGTTGACCGCTGACATTCCTTGGGATTTATTTATTTCCCGGGGGTAGGGCTTTCATGCACACATGACATGTGTACTTATTTTCAGCTGGTATGGAGGAGCCGGTACCTGCACCGATCCCGAGCGAGAGGGAGGCTGTGGCTCCTATGGCACCCTAGCCTGTCAAGGAGGCCCTTGAGCCGCCTCGTGCCATAGAAGCCGGAGGGGGTATTTATCTTTGCCAACCTAATTGACTTCTTTCATCCTTGGGGACCCACCGGCCCTCGATGACCCACCCTTTTCTTTTATGTGGCAGGCACTGATCCAGCAGTTATCGGGCCATTAGGACCCCGCCTACATCTCCCGGCGACGCACATGTACATAAGGAAGAGGCTGAAATGTGGCGTACTAGCCTCACCCAGCCCGCGGGAGGATGCGCCGATCATCGACCTCGAAGCAAAGGCCCCCTCGACAGCAAGGGCAGAACCCATGGCGGTCGAGTCTTCGTCGGGCGAAGAGGTAGATTATGATTACTCCTCCGACGAGGTGGCTTCTGGCGAGGGCGTATCCGAAGTATATGGGCCACCCAAGCCGATCTTTAAGGTCCCTCACTCGCTAGCTCTATGAGCCTAATGGAGGAGGCTGCTGTAAGTGTGAGCTTGTTCACACGGGACCTCCCTCGTGATCATCCAGTGACTTTCTTCATGTTACCCCTTGATTTTTCAAGAACCAACTGAGCAGGAGGCCGTGGAGGGGGCTACCGCGGCCGAATCGGTCGATCGCTCAACAGGAGCTGATGTGGGCCTTGGTAAGCTGGCCTCTTGTTCGAGGCTTTGTGACAGGAGCCAGCCGCGGTGTAGCAACCCTAATAAATGAATAATTGAAATGAATTAAAACATATATATTACAGAAGTAATATATATAAAAGGAATAGGGTTAATTGGACGAAATAAAACAAATTAAAAATAACGCCTCTTATTAGGGCGTTAATTCAAAAAGAAACACCTCTATCAAAGGCGTGACTAAAGAAAGGACGCCCACACGTGCGGTCGTCAACTCTCACGACCAAATAGGCAAGTAAAAGAAACGCCCATATATGGGGCGTGTTTCAAAAACAAGGAACGCCCTTATCCAAGACGTTTCTTAAGAAACGACCTGAACTAGGTCGTTAATTAAAGAATCGACGCCCTTACCTAAGGCGTTAATTAAAGAATACACGCCCTGACCAAAGGCGTTAATTCAGTTCGTGACTCGTTCGAACCCAGAGCTCATCCAGGGAAAGATTAACCTAATCTAGTAAGTGTCTATTAGAGTAAGGACTCTATTAGGGATATACTACCCTCACACAATCACTAACTCTAATAGGACTTCCAAAGTCTTATAAATAAACCTGTTCGGCCAACCCTAAATCTATTTGGACGAACTACTGCTGCTAGGTACGTGAAGAACAAACAGTTCTTCTTCCTTTCCTTGCTTTTGATAAACACGTGAGGAGGTTTTAACCATCCTTCATCGTCTTTGCTATAGGTGGCTGCTTCTAGTGTTTGAAGACAAAGGGTCTTCATCATCATCGTCTTCGTCACCATCGTTGCCGAAGAATAGGTAAAGTTCTTCTTTTTCCCTTGCCTTCAGGTTACGTAGGTAAAGAAGATTGATATCTTCTCTTCCTTTACAGGTAGCTGTGGCAATATCTTCCTGAAGAACGAAGGTTCTTCATCCACGAAGGTTTCAAACAATGTATCAGTATTATCAAACCATAAGGTAGGATTTTCTCAAGTTACTGTAGCCCAAATGAAATTAATGCAAGATATATATATATATATAAGCATGTCATGCATATGATTATTATAGTTTTCATGCGTTTTCTGAAATATTTTGAAAGAAACGCCCTTGATTAGGGCGCTAATTTAAAAGAAACGACCATGCTAGTGGTCGTCAATTTAATATTTGACGCCCTCTACGCAGGCGTTAATTTCATAAGAATCGCATGTGGTTAATAATTGATCCTGTTTAAAAAAATTACAATACATATGAAATATTGATTTTTAATATCTTGCATGACTCTGTGAATTCCTGTTAAAATTTTACTGCCATGACATGTCTCCTGTCTCTCGAAATATTATTTATTAAAATATCGTAAATCCCTTGAAATTCACGACTTGGACAAAGTCGTTTTCCATATTCTAACGCCCCAGTACAAGGCGTGAATCTGAAAAGTAACGCCCCTTCCTAGGGCGTGTATCTGTTAAAATCCTGAAATTCACATATTCTGTAAAATGGAATTTGAAAGTAACGCCCCTTCCAAGGGCGCGTTTTTGATAAATTTCTGAGAATAATTATATCCTGTCGAATATGTAAATGATGAGACGCCTGCCCCTGCAGTCGTCAACTTTTAAGAAACGCCCCCAGGAAAGGCGTGTTTTTGATAAATTAATGAAATAATGGAAATTCTGCAAATTGGCAATATATGTAAACGCCCTTCAGTTAGGCGTTAATTACTTGAGACACGACTTGACCTAAGTCGTTATTTTACTGTAAACTGATTTTTCCTCTGATTTGCTAACCGATGGTTTATATATTATACATATATATATATATATCGGCACTATTCTCCACTCCGTGAGTATAGTCCCACGTTTCATGTTGATTTATCGATCACACTCAACTCTCATTGACATACAAGCTCTCCATTGGACATTCCGTTCCTTTGGACTAGCAAGTTAGTCATAGAGACCTCCGTAAGACTCCTCGTAGCCTTGGATTCCCTCAAGGCCGACTGAGCTGGTTGTACCCTAAAAACCCATTACACAGTTTTTGCCATGTCAACCTAAAGAAAACATGGTATACCGGCCCTTATGATTATACAAAGAGTATATCATAAGAAATTCTTGATGGGATGATGATATCATGCCATATCGTGTCATTCTTGTAAACCCCAATTCTATGATAAGAATGAGGGTATCTTGCTTGATCTAATGTTCATGTGGACCTCAATTCTATATAAAGAATGTCCATATTGATTTGTCATGGTACCTAAGTTAAGGGAACCATATTCTACCTAGTTTTATCGAACTCGTGATTATACCGTTATTATCGCCATTCTATGTCCTTTGTCATATTTTGGACTCTATTCTATCAAAGTTGTCATACGTATCTACAAGCTTGATTATTGAAATTCTATATTGGCTATATAAACAAGAGTGGATGTCAAAACACATGATAAATGCCTACGCATATAGGGCCCGATCTGGTCCTGGGAGGAGCACCCGAAAGTACTTGTGCCCATGGGAGTTAAAATGATAAGGTATCTGGCATTATACCGAGTACTTGACTTGCTTGATTGGACATTCCACACACATCTTGTACTTGAATCGTACTTGACTTTACATGAAATGCGTGGCCCGAAAGAGGGTAATTTACTTGCTTGATACATGATAGCCAAAGTTCTTGACATGACTTGCTAAACGTGCTTGTTTGAATACCTTGAATATACTTGTCATCTTGTTGGAAGTTCATGATTAAGTTCATCTTATTTCTTTGATATTACATTCTCTCTATCTTGTCGTTTCATGCGAGCATGCATAGCTTTATTGCATCCATGAAAATGTAATTACTTAAACCACTTGCTAGTACTTGAGATATAATTTCCTACTGAGCGTTCGCTCATTCCGTTTGTCCCTTTGTACTTTTCAGGTAAGTCCGACGACGATGGAAGTCAATCGGATGGGAATTGTCAAGAGTGAAGAGATAGAGATTCTCCAAGTGTCATCTAGTCTTTTCTATAGTTTCTTGAGTCAAATATGTATTCTTTTCCTTTTTGTTAAACAGAGTATTGGATTTGTAATAGTCTATCCATTATGAAATAAAGGATTGGGTTATCTTGCTATTTTTGCGCATCTCTGTCTTTGTGTCGAATACACGACCACTCTGATTGACATGATTGATATAGACACGTCGCGCATCTCCGGGTATCTTCCGCGCTCGGGGCGTGACAGTCATTGTGGTATCAGAGCCTAAGGTATTCAATTCCTAGGAAATCCAAGTCCAAGGATAGGTTTCAAAACCTTTAACCAAGTGAGAGTGGGTAGAACCAAGGGTTAAATGATCAATGAGTCCTTTATAAGATCATAGTGATATAATACTAACATAGCTATTGTAATTGTAGGATAATGGCTGCCGAACGTGCTCAATGGCGCAACATGCAGCGTACCCTTCAAGGGATGACCCAAGTGCTACAACAGGTAGCACAAGGTGGTGCTCCACGAGCTGGAAGCTTACACCAAGCATTCAAGAATATGAATCCCCCAAAGTTCATGGGATCGACCGATCCAGACGATGCCGAGCATTGGGTTCGGGAGATTGAACGTATATTCCGTGTCATGCAATGCACGGATCAGGACAAAGTCTTATTAGCTACTTTCCAGTTAGAAAAGGATGCTAGATGCTGGTGGGAGTCGATTGAAGCTACTATTGACCCAACTCAAGTTACATGGGGTGAATTCGTTGAATATTTCAACGCCAAATATTTCTCTGATAGGGTCCAGGAAAGGAAGGCCGCCGAATTTGCCGCATTAAAGCAAAGATCTTTATCGGTGGCTGATTATGAAGCACAGTTCTCTAGACTGTCTAGATATGCTAAGCATTTAATTGGCACGGAAAAGATGAAAGCCCGTAGATTTCTTAATGGGCTTAGGCCCCACTACATTACTCAACTGGCGCCTATGGATATTCAAGTTTATACTGAAATAGTGCGCCGAGCTCAGTTGCTTGAAGATGCCACGGAACTATCTGATAGGATCCGTGGGAAAGACAAAAAGGAGCAAGTCACAAGTTCGGGTTCTTTTAAACCCAACTTTAAGAAGAGGCCCAATAATGGAGGTTCTTCCTCTCAAGATCAGAAGTACAAGAAATCCAAGCCTTTCTCTATCACCACTACCCCTTCAAACGTAGTATGCAAGCATTGTGACAAGGCTGGTCACAAAACAGAAGAATGCTGGAGGAAATTAGGAGCATGTCTCCGTTGTGGGAGTCGTGAACATCGGATTCCCGATTGTCCATTAATGAATGACCAAGACGGTGAGGGTAAACACCCAGTGACAAGGAACGCGCGTCTTCATGCAATCCAAGAGACCGAACCAGAAGAAGAAGGCGGATTGGTGGAAGGTACATTAAAAATTTGTTCCAAATATGCACATGTCTTATTTGATACGGGTGCATCGCATTCCATTATTTCCAAGAAGTTTGCTGACCCATTACCTCTAGAACCAGAATGGATGAAAATAGTGTTGTCTACTCCTCTCGGAAACGAGACGGATATCACGCATCATTACCAAAACTGTGAGGTGTTGGTTCGAGGAAAGAATTTTCCTATTGATCTTATCTGCTTAGATCTAAAAGAATATGATGTTATACTAGGAGCAGATTGGTTATCTAGGTACCAGGCAACGGTTGATTGCCGTAATAGCAAGATTGTTTTCAAAGAATTTCCAGAACTGACTTATACTAGTCCTAAGAGTCGAAGCAAATCCCCTCTTATTTCGGCTCTTCGAGCAAGCAAGCTCGTCAGGAAAGGATGTGTATCCTTCCTTGCTTTTGTCACTAATAAAGAAGCTAAGGAAACCAAGATAGAAGACGTTCAAGTAGTACGAGAATTCCCAGACGTATTTCCGGAAGAATTGCCGGGATTACCCCCGCAAAGAGATGTGGCCTTTACCATCGACTTAGTCCCTGGTGCTGGTCCGGTTTCAAAGGCACCATATAGAATGTCCCCTGCTGAACTCAAGGAGTTGAAGGAGCAGTTGATGGAACTAATCCGAAAAGGGTTTATTAGACCAAGTACTTCCCCGTGGGGAGCACCAGTCTTATTTGTAAAGAAGAAGGATGGATCCATGAGATTGTGTATTGACTATCGACAGTTGAATCATCTTACTATCAAGAACAAGTATCCACTGCCGAGAATCGATGAATTGTTTGATCAGATTTCAGGATCCAAATATTTCTCCAAGATTGATCTCCGGTCGGGATATCATCAATTAAGGATCAAGGATGATGACATTCACAAGACCGCATTCAGAAGCAGGTATGGCCATTACGAATTTGTTGTTATGCCTTTTGGACTAACAAATGCCCCTGCTGCCTTTATGCAGTTAATGAATAGCATATTCAGGCCTTACTTGGATCAATTCATAGTAGTCTTCATTGATGATATATTGATATATTCTAAGACTAAGGAAGAACATGAAGAGCATTTGAGGATTGCATTGCAAGTCTTGAGGACAAATCAATTATATGCTAAACTCAGCAAATGCGAGTTCTGGCTTGAAGAAGTGGCTTTTCTCGGACATGTCATATCCAAAGACGGTTTATCTGTGGATCCGTCAAAAGTTGAAGCTGTGAGAGACTGGGAGAGACCCACTAACGCAAGCGAGATCAGAAGTTTCTTAGGTCTTGCAGGCTATTAGCGGCGATTTATCAAAGATTTCTCTAAGATCGCCGTACCACTTACAAGATTAACTCGTAAGGAGATCCGATATGAATGGAGTGAGGAATGTGAAAGCAGTTTCCAAACTCTCAAGGATCATCTCACCACAGCTCCGGTCTTAGCCTTACCAATTGAAGGAGAGAAATTCGAGGTCTACACTGATGCTTCTGGCATTGGCCTCGGATGTGTTCTAATGCAACATGGGAAGGTCATAGCATACTCTTCTCGTCAACTGAAGAAGCATGAGGAGAATTACCCCGTCCATGACTTGGAATTGGCCGCGGTAGTATTTGCCCTAAAGATATGGAGACACTATCTCTATGGGGTACAGTTTACTGTATACTCCGATCACAAAAGTCTCAAATATCTATTTTCACAAAAGGAGCTGAACATGAGACAAAGACGTTGGCTAGAATATCTCAAGGACTTCGACTTCAGTATACAATACCATCCCGGAAAGGGTAATTATGTGGCTGATGCCCTTAGTCGAAAGCCGAGAGCAAAGATAGCAAATTGTATGATACAAGAATGGAGGTTACTTGAACAATTCTCCGAGCTCAATATAAGCTTGGACACGGAATCCAAATTTGTCACACTATCTCATGTAAGCATACAGTCAGATTTGTTATCTGAGATACAAACACTTCAGGATGATGATCCTATGTTAGTAGGAATCAAAGGCAGATTAGAAGGACAATCTGATTTTCAACTAACTTCTGATGGAAGATTATCGTTCAAAGATAGAACTTGTATACCCGATTGTCCGGAATTAAAGAAGAAGATCTTAGATGAAGCTCACCGATCAAGATACACTATTCATCCTGGATCAACTAAAATGTACCAAGATGTAAAGAGGAACTTTTGGTGGCCCAATATGAAAAGAGAAATAGCGGACTATGTATCACGCTGTCTCACATGCCAACAGGTCAAGGCGGAACATCAAAAGCCTGCGGGAAAACTACATCCTCTAGATATTCCTAAGTGGAAATGGGAGGATATTGGTATGGACTTCATCATGGGTTTGTCTAAATCTAAAGGAGGACATGATGGAATCTGGGTTATCATTGACCGATTGACTAAATCGGCACATTTCTTGCCAATCAAAAGCCGATGGTCGATTGATGTGCTAGCTGCACTATACATTAAAGAAATAGTCAGGATACATGGAATTCCTGTCTCAATCGTGTCTGATAGGGATCCCCGTTTTACTTCTCATTTTTGGAAGGGATTACAACATTCGTTGGGGACAAGGCTCAACTTTAGTACTGCTTTCCACCCACAAACGGATGGTCAGACCGAGCGAACTAATCAAGTTGTTGAAGATATGCTGAGAGCATGCATTATTGACTTTGGAGGAAGCTGGCATGACCACTTACCTTTGGTTGAATTTGCATATAATAATAGCTACCAAGCTAGTATCCAAATGGCACCTTTCGAAGCCTTATACGGAAGGAGTTGCCGATCTCCCATATGTTGGAACGAAGTTGGAGAAAAACAACTATTAGGTCCAGACATGGTAAGGGATACAACCGAGAAGATACAAGTAATCAGAGAAAGATTACAAGTTGCTCAGACAAGGCAAAAGGCTTATGCTGATACCAGGAGAAGAGATCTTGAATTCCAGGTTGGAGATCATGTATTTCTTAAAATATCCCCTGGACGTGGCATACGAAGATTTGGTGTTAAGGGCAAGCTTACGCCAAGATTCATCGGACCATTTGAGGTACTCGAAAGAGTTGGCGAGGTTGCTTATCGCATCGCGTTGCCTCCTCAGATGTCCGAGGTACACAATGTATTTCACATATCTATGTTGAAGAAGTATGTGCACGATCCGTCACATATTATTGAGCATGGAGATCTGGTGATCCAGAAAGATCTCACATATGAACAAAGGCCTTTAAAGATATTAGATCGAGAAATACGAGCTCTAAGGAATAAGGTTATTCCCATGATCAAGGTGCAATGGAATAAGAATCCTGAACGCGAAGCGACATGGGAGACCGAGGAATCTATGAAGAAACGATTTCCCGAGTTATTCTAAGAGGTATATGTCCTACACTCTCCGCGTGTATAATTATATATATACTGAATTTGGGGACCAAATTCTTTTTAAGTGGGGGAGGGTGTAGCAACCCTAATAAATGAATAATTGAAATGAATTAAAACATATATATTACAGAAGTAATATATATAAAAGGAATAGGGTTAATTGGACGAAATAAAACAAATTAAAAATAACGCCTCTTATTAGGGCGTTAATTCAAAAAGAAACGCCTCTATCAAAGGCGTGACTAAAGAAAGGACGCCCACACGTGCGGTCGTCAACTCTCACGACCAAATAGGCAAGTAAAAGAAACGCCCATATATGGGGCGTGTTTCAAAAACAAGGAACGCCCTTATCCAAGACGTTTCTTAAGAAACGACCTGAACTAGGTCGTTAATTAAAGAATCGACGCCCTTACCTAAGGCGTTAATTAAAGAATACACGCCCTGACCAAAGGCGTTAATTCAGTTCGTGACTCGTTCGAACCCAGAGCTCATCCAGGGAAAGATTAACCTAATCTAGTAAGTGTCTATTAGAGTAAGGACTCTATTAGGGATATACTACCCTCACACAATCACTAACTCTAATAGGACTTCCAAAGTCTTATAAATAAACCTGTTCGGCCAACCCTAAATCTATTTGGACGAACTACTGCTGCTAGGTACGTGAAGAACAAACAGTTCTTCTTCCTTTCCTTGCTTTTGATAAACACGTGAGGAGGTTTTAACCATCCTTCATCGTCTTTGCTATAGGTGGCTGCTTCTAGTGTTTGAAGATAAAGGGTCTTCATCATCATCGTCTTCGTCACCATCGTTGCCGAAGAATAGGTAAAGTTCTTCTTTTTCCCTTGCCTTCAGGTTACGTAGGTAAAGAAGATTGATATCTTCTCTTCCTTTACAGGTAGCTGTGGCAATATCTTCCTGAAGAACGAAGGTTCTTCATCCACGAAGGTTTCAAACAGTGTATCAGTATTATCAAACCATAAGGTAGGATTTTCTCAAGTTACTGTAGCCCAAATGAAATTAATGCAAGATATATATATATATAAGCATGTCATGCATATGATTATTATAGTTTTCATGCGTTTTCTGAAATATTTTGAAAGAAACGCCCTTGATTAGGGCGCTAATTTAAAAGAAACGACCATGCTAGTGGTCGTCAATTTAATATTTGACGCCCTCTACGCAGGCGTTAATTTCATAAGAATCGCGTGTGGTTAATAATTGATCCTGTTTAAAAAATTACAATACATATGAAATATTGATTTTTAATATCTTGCATGACTCTGTGAATTCCTGTTAAAATTTTACTGCCATGACATGTCTCCTGTCTCTCGAAATATTATTTATTAAAATATCGTAAATCCCTTGAAATTCACGACTTGGACAAAGTCGTTTTCCATATTCTAACGCCCCAGTACAAGGCGTGAATCTGAAAAGTAACGCCCCTTCCTAGGGCGTGTATCTGTTAAAATCCTGAAATTCACATATTCTGTAAAATGGAATTTGAAAGTAACGCCCCTTCCAAGGGCGCGTTTTTGATAAATTTCTGAGAATAATTATATCCTGTCGAATATGTAAATGATGAGACGCCTGCCCCTGCAGTCGTCAACTTTTAAGAAACGCCCCCAGGAAAGGCGTGTTTTTGATAAATTAATGAAATAATGGAAATTCTGCAAATTGGCAATATATGTAAACGCCCTTCAGTTAGGCGTTAATTACTTGAGACACGACTTGACCTAAGTCGTTATTTTACTGTAAACTGATTTTTCCTCTGATTTGCTAACCGATGGTTTATATATTATACATATATATATATATCAGCACTATTCTCCACTCCGTGAGTATAGTCCCACGTTTCATGTTGATTTATCGATCACACTCAACTCTCATTGACATACAAGCTCTCCATTGGACATTCCGTTCCTTTGGACTAGCAAGTTAGTCATAGAGACCTCCGTAAGACTCCTCGTAGCCTTGGATTCCCTCAAGGCCGACTGAGCTGGTTGTACCCTAAAAACCCATTACACAGTTTTTGCCAGGTCAACCTAAAGAAAACATGGTATACCGGCCCTTATGATTATACAAAGAGTATATCATAAGAAATTCTTGATGGGATGATGATATCATGCCATATCGTGTCATTCTTGTAAACCCCAATTCTATGATAAGAATGAGGGTATCTTGCTTGATCTAATGTTCATGTGGACCTCAATTCTATATAAAGAATGTCCATATTGATTTGTCATGGTACCTAAGTTAAGGGAACCATATTCTACCTAGTTTTATCGAACTCGTGATTATACCGTTATTATCGCCATTCTATGTCCTTTGTCATATTTTGGACTCTATTCTATCAAAGTTGTCATACGTATCTACAAGCTTGATTATTGAAATTCTATATTGGCTATATAAATAAGAGTGGATGTCAAAACACATGATAAATGCCTGCGCATATAGGGCCCGATCTGGTCCTGGGAGGAGCACCCGAAAGTACTTGTGCCCATGGGAGTTAAAATGATAAGGTATCTGGCATTATACCGAGTACTTGACTTGCTTGATTGGACATTCCACACACATCTTGTACTTGAATCGTACTTGACTTTACATGAAATGCGTGGCCCGAAAGAGGGTAATTTACTTGCTTGATACATGATAGCCAAAGTTCTTGACATGACTTGCTAAACGTGCTTGTTTGAATACCTTGAATATACTTGTCATCTTGTTGGAAGTTCATGATTAAGTTCATCTTATTTCTTTGATATTACATTCTCTCTATCTTGTCGTTTCATGCGAGCATGCATAGCTTTATTGCATCCATGAAAATGTAATTACTTAAACCACTTGCTAGTACTTGAGATATAATTTCCTACTGAGCGTTCGCTCATTCCGTTTGTCCCTTTGTACTTTTCAGGTAAGTCCGACGACGATGGAAGTCAATCGGATGGGAATTGTCAAGAGTGAAGAGATAGAGATTCTCCAAGTGTCATCTAGTCTTTTCTATAGTTTCTTGAGTCAAATATGTATTCTTTTCCTTTTTGTTAAACAGAGTATTGGATTTGTAATAGTCTATCCATTATGAAATAAAGGATTGGGTTATCTTGCTATTTTTGCGCATCTCTGTCTTTG
The DNA here is from genome assembly GCA_022559845.1 of Amorphophallus konjac. NCBI lineage: Eukaryota > Viridiplantae > Streptophyta > Magnoliopsida > Alismatales > Araceae > Amorphophallus > Amorphophallus konjac. Next base: position 222,742,826 of record CM040118.1, read on the forward strand.
TGTCGAATACACGACCACTCTGATTGACATGATTGATATAGACACGTCGCGCATCTCCGGGTATCTTCCGCGCTCGGGGCGTGACACGCGGAGACTTCGAGTGCTCTCGGAACGATGGACGAGCCCTTGGAGGAGGGGGAGATCGCGCCCGAAGGCAGCATCGTCCCGGTGGCCGAGGTAAGCACGTGGGCTTTATGATCCTTCCCCTCCTTTTGACTCCGCCTGATTCATTTTAGGCAGCGGATGGCTAACTCTGCTCCACATGGTTAGGTAATGCCGATGATAGGGGAGACGCCTGCCCGTGTCCGCAAGGCCGTCGCTAAACAGAGGTCGATCGTTGGTCCGATAGCAGTAGGGAGGCCGGCTTCGGTCTTGGCCCCGGGGGCAGGTATCCTTGCACAACTGGTGCAAGTAGAAGGCAAACCTCGGCTGATGATCCCCCTTCCGCCTTTCCCGAAGATCCCGGCTCAGGTGGAGAACCCGCTTCTGAAGAGGATATTTGCGGGACTCCGTGCGCATCTGGAGGGGTCCCAGGCGCAGGAGAGAGGTCGATCGACGATGGTTTCGGGCCCGACCTTGCTCAAAGCCCCTCCTTTGGTTGAGGCAGCGGCGCTTCCACCCCCGTCCGGCGAATTGGTGGTGGAGACGGATCAGGCGGAGGAAGAGGAGGTAGGGGATCGCCGAATAACGGCGGCGTCGAGTGACCCGGTGGCGATCTTGTCCACTCTCCTCGCGGCGGGTGGCCGGGAGTCTTCCGTCAAACTCCGAGGGCCAGGCGACTTAACTCTTGCTCTTCCATCCTCTTCGGCCGTGGTGGATGCTGATTTATGGGCAAAGTTGGACAGCTCTGTAGATTTTTGATGTGACACGACTCCTTGGACCTAGATTTGAAAACAACCGGACCCAACATCGATCTCTCACAAGCGGTTCACCCGTGTCACGCACACCCGGTTCTGTAGGTGGACCGGCGATGGTGGTGAGGGTCCGAGGTTTGACCTCGAGGTTCCAAGGATATGGCCAGCTAGGGATGGACCCCAATGGGCCAGGGATGCCTAATTTCAAGGGCGGCCGGCACGCCAAGGGCGTGGGATGTAATGACACTCTCACAACTCACCCACGGTGGCACTCGATTAGACGAAATGTTGGGACGAGCACTCTCTCACTACCGACGGCGTAACTAGAGATAATACTAAGCTAAGCAATAGTGAAACCAGCAGACGATGGGGGCTCAAAGCTCACCTGATCGGTGTGAAGACACCGATCCCGATCGGAGACGAGGGCGAGCGGGGAAGCGTGGGCTACCCGCACGCCGCACCGATGACGCTTCAGCCGAAGACCTGCTAGTACAAAACTACGCCCCATGCAGGAGGGTGGATCTCGGGGTGGGGGAATGGGCTTACACCAAACACTACCTCCACACAGGGAGGGGCGCTAAGCCGGCCAGGCGGGGAGGGGAGGTTAACTAAGCTAGCGCCGAACGATCTGCCCGTTCTGGAGTAACCGGACATGAAGTCGATGTAGATGACGCCACACACTCCACCAAACTCAGAATTCGACGAAACTAGCACTGAAACGTCGCTGATAGACCCAAGAATGCCTGTGAATTTTTGTGGGTGGTCCCGACGTCGTCACCGACTGGGGAGAGCTCTGGAACAGGATCCCGGTGCTCTGGTTTGGACTGGTCCCAGGGTGCAGCAGCAGGTGGAAGTAGTCACCACGCCTGCTCCGGATGTCAAAACGCAGCGGGACCAAGACGAGTATGACCGTGGACGAGTCTTCTTCGAGCAGCAGCCGGGGGGACACCAGAAGATGTCTGGGTAGAGAGGTGGAGCCCGTTGAGTGACGAGGGGTCTGGACAGGTCTTGAGTGGCCTGTTCAGCGCACCTGGGGGAGAAAATTCGGAACGGGCAGTCCCGGACTCCGAAAGAGGTCCCGCTTGCTGTGTTGGATAGAGGACTGGTGGATCTTTGACCCAGCCTATGAGCGCACCTTGGAATGGAAGGATGAGACCGTGGAAGGTTCTGCACTGCTGCTCTGGTCCTGGTTCAGGCCCTGGTTGCGCAGTTGGACGAGAATGAAGGGTGTCGGATGCCGGCGAGATCACCTCGGATGCAAATCTATCTTGACGACCTTTCCGTCGATATATGGTAACCCTCCAGACGATGCTGAATGACCTCGGGGCAGGTTCTGCAAGTCGGGCTCCAACTGCTGCCTCCGAACTGAGATGGATAGGGTGATGGAAGGTGATGGGAGACGGAGTAGATGGGGTGGGAAATGGGGTGGATGGGTGTGGGGGTGACACCTGACTATGTGGGGGTCTGTTAGGGGGTGATACAAGGTGTGGAAGGGGCAGAAAGGGGGCTGGGAGGTGGTCTAGCAAGTGGAGGAAGGGGGGGCTACGAATTTGGGTTGGGAAGGAGAGAGGGGGGAGAGAACTCTCCTTTGGTTTGAATGTGGGGTTAATGGAGGGGTTAATGGGGGCCTAGGGAATGGGAAGGGTTGCCTTGGGGAGGGGAAGGGGTGCTTGGGAGAAGGGATTCTCCCTTGGGAAAATGAAAGGTTGTATGGGGAAGGGGAAAGGTTGCTTGGGAGGAGGGAGAGGTGCCTAGGAGAAGGGGATTCCACCTAGGGGTTGGAGGGGAATTAAATGGGAGGTATGGGGAGGGGGAGGGGTCTTAATGAGAGGTGAATGGGGAGGAGAGAGAGTGAATTTCAAAATTGGGGGTGGGGAGGAGAGAGAATGGGGTTCGCCCCCTTTAGAGAGAGAGAGAGAGAAATAGAGAGAGAGCTAGAGAGAGGGAGAGAGGGGAAACTCACAAATTTTATGGAAACTCAACTCAATATCATTCATTCATTAGCTTCAAATGGTGGGATTGGGGTCCTATTTATAGGAATCCCACAATTTAACATAAGACCCTGAGTTTTAGACTAGTGACAATAAACTAAGGGAGAAGGGGGTGCCCATGGGCCTAGCCCACTTGATTGGGCCCAACTGACTCATTAACCACTCTAATGCCAATTAACCTAGGTAGATGACACCTTAACCTAGGGACTTGACTCAAATAAAAGGAAAATTACATAATAAAAAAATAAAAAATACATCATATGACTCAGAATAAAGTGGCGAACAAGATGTAGCACTGCTGGCGAGCATCAGGATCCTCGAACAAATGAGATCGCCGGTGATGTCCCCATCATACCCTCGGGGTGCGGAGAACTTGACTCCGTCGAGTATGGGTCCTCCGGGGAAGTGGTCCTCTAAAGCAGCTCGGGGTGAACCTCAACCTCCAAACTCAACCCTACATCCGCAACCAGGGGACGGTCCTTCATCCTCTCACGGTGGCTTGGGCACACCCTCTTGCTGGCGATGGTACCCTGCTTGCCCAGTATTGCCTCCGTGTGCACACGTCGGGCTCTCAGGCTGATATGTGGAGGCTCTCCGAGGGTATCACTCACAAAGGTGGGGGTAGGCTCAAGGTGCTCACTGGGTTCCACCGCGGTGCCCATATAGGGTGCCAGATCCACTGCGCCAAAAGTTGGGTGTATCCCAAACCCCATTAGCAAGTCCAACCCGTAAGCCGGGTTTCCAAAGTCACTCGGAACTTGGCAAGGTCCAAGTCCTCGTGCCCTCAAGTTGGAGGCGACTCTAGGGTAGAGCCACTCCAATGCCACCATCAATAGGTTGCCTACTTGGAATTCCAAGTGATGCTCGCGAGCCTTTTCTCGCTCTTTGTGAACCTCACCGCTCGTTGTGATTTGCTTGCGTGTATGCTCATGCCATGCATTATGATGCGGTGAGTGGTTGTGAAAGTGGGTAGTGTGAAAAGGTGGACCGGGGCAACCATAAATTGACCTATCATGTTTTGATGCCATGTGGACCTTGATGAACTTAGGTGGACCGGGGCAGCCACAAGTGGCCCTATCATGCATAGACTTCATAATAATAGTTGGAGGGCCGGGGCATCTGTAGGGGAATCTATTGCGTTTGGGTATAGCAAATGCCGGGGGTCCCGGACATTCGTGAATGCTCCTATTATGCTTAAGACCCATGATGAATGAAGGTGGACCATTACATCTGAATATGGACCACTTATGATTCCTACTTGGCATGTGGGTGATATGAATGAATGGACCCAACATAGTCTTCATGCCGAGTGGTGTTGTATGCCAAGACTTATGCACTTTTGTACCAAAGATGTCTCCTATGTGTGGGCTTTTGGACTTCCATTGGAATGGATCAAAGGGGTCTAGGAAGGTGGATATCATGAAGTGGGGCACTTCCTCGATCCCTAAGTGTATATTGCCTAAAGTCATGGCTCCCATGGTGTAACCTGAGTCTTGGGAGAGATGGGCTTGGTCAAACATAGCGGGTGAGGGTAGGAAAAGGTGGGTGATAAGTGATGTGGGTGGACCACATGGGTTCTCAGGTTCCCATTGGGAGGGGTCAAAAGGATCGACATAAGTGTACCCGGGGGAAAGGAGCTCTATGTTTATCTCAACATCCTCAAGGTCCTTACAATATGGTGGTGGATCCTCCTCCTCTAGTAGAATGATTGAGCCAAAGTTTTTGGTGGGCGGGTTTAGGAAGGGATCGTAGGGGTCATAGTAAGGGTCACCTAGGGAGAGTAACTCTAGGTCCTCATGGTCCTGACATAGTGGTGAGTCATCCTCAAGGTCCTCACAGTATGGTGGTGGATCCTCCTCCTCTAGTAGAATGATTGGGCCAAAATTTTTGGGAGATGGGTTGAGGATGTCCTCTATGGTGGGAGGTGGATCCGGATTGGCATCCATCTCCACTTGGGTATGTGTGTGGGCCACAACTTCCAAGGATAATGGGGTAGGAAAGTCTATGGTGGGTGGAGTGATAATGGTCGGTGCATGGCACTCTCGGGGTGGTGAACATGGGTGGACTTGGGTTGGGCTTGGTCGGGGAAGTTCTTGGGTTGGAGTTGGGGTCGGGGGTGGAAGATCGGTTGGTTGAAGAAGTTTGGATTGTGGTGCGTAGATCTTTCTAAGATCGGCCCTCATTTCATCCCAAGATTCAATGGGTGCTTCCCCTTTGGCTTCTCTCAAACCTACAATGTTCTCCCATTCTTTCCTAGCTTGGCGCCAGAGCAAACTCTTGGCATAGTTGACTTGGACAAGCCCTGACAGGGTAAACCTCCCAAAGTGTTGGTCTATGGACATTTCCCATTCTAGATATATGCTAGGGCGGGATCCATCAAACACAAAGGCTTCTAATGGGCCTAAGAGTGGCGAATATGCCAAGTATGAGGTAGTCATGATAGTGGACAAGGGTGATGCATGCAATGGCCCTAGGACAAGACTTGGTAGATATAAGTCTAGAACTTGCTCTGATACCAAACTGATGTGACACGACTCCTTGGACCTAGATTTGCAAGCAACCGGACCGAACAACGATCTCTCACAAGCGGTTCACCCGTGTCGCGCACACCCGGTTCCGTAGGTGGACCGGCGATGGTGGTGAGGGTCCGAGGTTTGACCTCGAGGTTCCAAGGATATAGCCAGCTAGGGATGGACCCCAATGGGCCAGGGATGCCCAATTTCAAGGGCAGCCGGCACGCCGAGGGCGTGGGATGTAATGACACTCTCACAACTCACCGGCGGTGGCACTCGATTAGATGAAATGTTGGGACGAGCACTCTCTCACTGCCGACGGCGTAACTAGAGATAATACTAAGCTAAGCAATAGTGAAACCAGCAGAGGATGGGGGCTGAAAGCTCACATGATTGGTGTGAAGACACCGATCCTGATCGGAGATGAGGGCGAGCGGGGAAGCGTGGGCTACCCGCACGCCGCACCGATGACGCTTTAGCCGAAGACCTGCTAGTACAAAACTACGCCCCACGCAGAAGGGTGGATCTCAGGGTGGGGGAATGGGCTTACACCAAACACTACCTCCATACAGGGAGGGGCGCTAAGCCGGCCAGGCGGGGAGGGGAGGTTAACTAAGCTAGCGCCGAACGATCTGCCCGTTCTGGAGTAACCGGACAGGAAGTCGATGTAGATGACGCCACGCACTCCACCAAACTCAGAATTCGACGAAACTGGCGCTGAAACGTCGCTGACGGACCCAAGAATGCTTGTGACTTCTTGTGGGTGGTCCTGACATCGTCACCGGCTGGGGAGAGCTCTGGAACAGGATCCCGGCGCTCTGGTTTGGACTGGTCCTAGGGTGTAGCAGCAGGTGGAAGTAGTCACCATGCCCGCTCCCGATGTCGAAACGCAGCGGGACCAAGACAAGTATGACCGTGGATGAGTCTTCTTCGAGCAGCAGCTAGGGGGGACACCAGACGATGTCTGGGTAGAGAGGTGGAGCCCGTTGAGTGACGAGGGGTCTGGACAGGTCTTGAGTGGCCTGTTCAGCGCACCTGGGGGAGAAAATTCGGAACGGGCAGTCCCGGACTTCGAATGAGGTCCCTCTTGCTGTGTTGGATAGAGGACTGGTGGATCTTCGACCCGGCCTAGGAGCGCACCTTGGAACAGAAGGATGAGACCGTGGAAGCTTCTACACTGCAGCTCTGATCCTTGTTCAGGTCCTGGTTGCGCAGTCGGACGAGAATGAACCCTCCGGACAGCAAGGATGTCGGATGCCGGAGAGACACCCTCGGATGCGAAGCTATCTTGACGACCTTTCCGTTGATATATGGTACGCCTCCAGACGATGCTGAATGACCTCGGGGCAGGTTCTGCAAGTCGGGCTTCAACTGCTGCCTGCGAACTGAGATGGATAGGGTGATGGAAGGTGATGGGAGACGGTGTAGATGGGGTGGGAAATGGGGTGGATGGGTGTGGGGATGACACCTGACTATGTGGGGGTCTGTTAGGGGGTGATACAAGGTGTGGAAGGGGCAGAAAGGGGGCTGGGAGGTGGTCTAGCAAGTGGATGAAGGGGGAGCTGCGAATTTGGGTTGGGAAGGAGAGAGGGGGGAGAGAACTCTCCTTTGGTTTGAATGTGGGGTTAATGGAGGGGTTAATGGGGGCCTAGGGAATGGGAAGGGTTGCCTTGGGGAGGGGAAGGAGTGCTTGGGAGAAGGGATTCTCCCTTGGGAAAATGAAAGGTTGTATGGGGAAGGGGAAAGGTTGCTTGGGAGGAGGGAGAGGTGCCTAGGAGAAGGGGATTCCACCTAGGGGTTGGAGGGGAATTAAATGGGAGGTATGGGGAAGGGGGAGGGGTCTTAATGAGAGGTGAATGGGGAGGAGAGAGAGTTAATTTCGAAATTGGGGGTGGGGAGGAGAGAAAATGGGGTTCGCTCCCTTTAGAGAGAGAGAGAGAGAGAGAAATAGAGAGAGAGCTAGAGAGAGGGAGAGAGGGGAAACTCACAAAGTTTATGGAAACTCAACTCAATATCATTCATTCATTAGCTTCAAATGGTGGGATTGGGGTCCTATTTATAGGAATCCCACAATTTAACATAAGACCCTGAGTTTTAGACTAGTGACAATAAACTAAGGGAGAAGGGGGTACCCATGGGCCTAGCCCACTTGATTGGGCCCAACTGACTCATTAACCACTCTAATGCCAATTAACCTAGGTAGATGACACCTTAACCTAGGGATTTGACTCAAATAAAAGGAAAATTACATAATAAGAAAATGAAAAATACATCATATGACTCAGAATAAAGTGGCGAACAATATGTAGCACTGCTGGCGAGCATCAGGATCCTCGAACAAATGAGATCGCCGGTGATGTCCCCATCAATTTTGCTCCTCCGACAATGCCTTCCGTCAGCCACACTTCGTCAGGTGCGCCGGTTCGACAGATGCTGGTGGCGCTACGGACGATGCTCTTCGCTGATCTTTCCTTGTCATATCGGGTGGTGCAGAGTATAGTGACGCAGCTGATCGGGGCACTGCAAGTGCTGGGATGTCCGCTGGGGAAGTGGTGGCGGCAAGTCTTGCTGCTACTGAAGTATGTTAGACGTCGTGAGTTCCTCGAGACGCAGGCTCCCGACGTGGACGCCGCTCTCGATGCCCAGGAGGAGGAATATTTGCAAGCCCTGAAGGCACGGTGGAGTAATAAGAGCAGCACGGGAAGGCTTTGGAGGAAGGCCAGGGCAATGTTCGCTCCCTCAGGAATCGGATCGCTAAGCTGGAGGGCTACCTTGCCACAGCCAGGTCTGACCTTGCCAGGGCTGAAGGAGTGGTCGAGAGGGAGAGCGAAGCACTTGCCGTCGCCCGGGCCGAGACAACGTCTGTGGAGACCGGGCTCGCTCGCCTCGAAGAACGGAGGGGCCGACTGCGTGACATGACAAACTTCCCTTGCGTCAGAATTCTCCCTCTTGAAGACATCTTCAGGGGCATCGACTGAGCGTGACACCCCTTAGCTTTCTCCCCCTTTTTTTTGAAATGTAACACAAGGGTATGCCCCGAAGCACATGTCATTTTAATCCTTTTTTGAATGGGACAGAACACTTACGATTTCCCGCGTGCTTCCAGTGTGCGTGGCATTCGCCCTAGGGGGATCTCTTTTCTCCTTTCTTTTCTTTTGTCTCTCCCCCTTCTTGTATGTATTATTTTCTTCTTCCTCTGCCCTCTTTTTCTCTTTTCCACCCTCTTTCTTTATTCTTGTTGGCACACACCGGTGGAGTGTAAGTCCTTGCGGTAGTCCGCTCTCGGGGAACCAGGCAGGGACCCATGTTGGGCACGAGAGAGTGTTCGCCCTCCCAGGGGAAGGCCGAGGGGACCACTCCACCATGCCAAATGGGTGGACCACCGGTCTCTCCCAGCGTCGGAACTGAGCACTGACCCCGGGCAGGGGGGCCTTGGTAGGGAAATCGGCCCCTCCCCTCGTGGCTCGGAGGGGCGGTGAACGGAGACTTGCTTAACCAATGATCCCGAATGGGAGGCCCAAATCAAAGGGAATACTCACTGCCCGAAGGGAACGGAGAGAAGAGTTTGTTTAGTCAATGACTTGGACGGGAGGTCCAAGCCAAAGGGGACCTCACCGCCCGGGGAGGACGGAGAGAAGAGTTTGTTTAGTCAATGGCCTGGATGGGAGGTCCAAGCTAAAGGGATATTTGTCGGTGTTAACAAAGCGACAGGGCCGGCGTGGTCCATTTGCCTCTTAATATCCCCGTTGACGCGGGGGGATGATTCAGGATGGGGGACTGCCCCTCCTTTCCTTGTTTTTTTTCTTCTCTTTTCTCTTTTTTTCTCTTTTCTCTTTTTTCTCTTCTCTTTTTTCTCTTTTTCTTCTCTTCTCCCTTTTTTTTTCTTCTTTTTTTTCCTGTTTTTTCTTTTCTTCTTCTCTTTTCCTCTTTTCTTTTCTTCTTCTCCTTTTCTTCTTTCTTTTTTTTCTTTTTTTCTTTCCTTTTTTTTGTTTGTTTGTTTTTTTTTGAAAACATGAATAGCGATCAAGTCATTCGGACATCAATCGTGCAAATTCGCCCGAGATGGGGCGAAGGATGATATTATTGATTAAACGGGGGCACTGGAGCATGGTATAATCTCAAGTGCCTTCCATTAAGAGGCGGGAATTGAACTTCCCCGCGGTGGTTGACAATTACATAGGCTCCGCCTTCGTAGACTTTTTGGACTACGTAGGGTCCGAGCCAGTTCTCATTCAGCTTGCCCTTAGGGTTGGCGGCCATGACGTCTTTTCTCTTGACCATGACAAGGTCGCCTTTCTTGAATTTGCATTCCTTGACGAGCTTGTCAAAGGCACGCGCCATTCGGGCCTGGTAGACCTGGATGTTCTGTTGGGCCTGAAGCCGCTTTCCTTCCAAACTGGAGAGCTCTTCGAGTCTTCGCTCGCCATTGGTTTGCCCTTCCTGGACAAGCCCGTGCTGGATGGCGACCCCGAGGGAAGGTACCGCCAATTCGACGGGGACAATTTCCTTCAAGCCGTATACTAGAGAGAAAGGCGAGTAGCCCGTTGGGGTCTTGTATACGGTCCGGTATGCCCACATCGCCTCATACATTTTCTCTTCCCAGTCCCTTTTGTTAGAACTCACAATCTTGGCCAGGAGAGTGCAGAGTGTTTTATTGAAGGCTTCAGCCAGCCCATTAGCCTGTGGATTGTAAGTAGTCGATGTCCTCCAGTCAATTTTGTACTTTTTCGCTAGCCGGTAGACCTTTTGGTTGCGGAAGTGGCTGCCGTTGTCTGAGACAATCCGGTCGGGGGTGCCAAACCGGAATATGATGTTACGGCAGATAAATCTGGCCACGATCTCTCCGGTAACCTCTCTTAGGGCGACGGCCTCTGCGCAACGGGAGAAATAGTCAGTTGCCGCCAAAATGTATTTGCAGCAGGCGGCTGACGCAGGTAAGGGACCCACGACGTCTGTTCCCCATTGGGCAAACGGCCAACTGGGCACCGTTGGATGCAGCTGCACGGGCGGCCTTCTGGGTATGGTGGCATGTTCCTGACATTTCTGACACGACTTAGCATATTTGCGGCAGTCATCGAACATTGCCGGCCAATAGTAGCCGAGCTTCTTTATTTCAACCTTCATCTTCGGTCCTGCCTGATGTGCGCCAGCTGTCCCGGCATGGACTTCTTTCATGACCCTCCGGGCTTCTTCAGTGGACAAGCATCGGAGGAGTAATTTTTGTTTGGCGTCGGCCACAATCCGGAATAATATTTCGTTTCAGAGCTCATAAGAGTTCTTGGTTCTCATTAGCTTGATCTTTTCTTCTCTTTGCTTGGGCAGTTGCTGGTATCTAAAACACTGCATCAGAGGCTCCCTCCAGTCAGGTAGGTCGATGGCTTCTGCTGTGGCGACTTACAGCTCCTCCTCTTCTGGTTCTTCTTCTATCACGCTGGGCACTTGGCGTTGATTCATTACTTGAATATTGAGAGATCCATCTGGCGGTACTGCCAAAGAGCTCGCTAGCTTTGCTAGGGCGTCGGCCTGTGCATTATCTCCTCTAGCGAGATGGCCTATTTCAAGGAGATAGAACCGCTCCATGAGCGCCTTTGCCTTAGTATAGTAAGGGAGCAGCTCGGGCTTTCGGATGTCAAACTGCCCCTGGACTTGCTTGACGACCAGCAGTGAGTTGCCGAATACTTGAAGCATTTTGATCTCCATTTGGAGGGCCACTTGGAGGCCGATGATCAGAGCTTCATACTCAGCTTCATTATTTGTGCAGGGCTTGCTGATACAGCAGGAAGTGTGCACTACCTTCCCCTCTGGGGATTTGAGGACGATGCCGGCTCCAGCCCGTGCCTTGGTGCATCCGGACAGGGTCACTTCTGTTCTCGAGGCCCCGTCAAAGTATAGCTGCCAAATGGCTTGTTGAATCTGGTCCACCTCCAGTGTTTCATCCTCGGGCAGCTCAGTGGCCAGCGGGGAGTCTTCGGGCACGGGAGCACTGCGAAGAAGTCCGCGACGGCTTGCCCCTTAACGGCCTTCTGCGGCATGTAGGTGATGTCGAACTCCATGAGCAGCATGGCCCATTTGCCAAGGCACCCCTTCGGGACTGGCTGGGAGAGAATGTGCTTGATGGGATCGGCTCCGGATATCAGATTCACCTCGTGAGATAGCATATAGTGCCTCAGCTTCTTGATTGCGAAGATCAAGGCAAGGCAAATCTTCTCAATCGGGGTGTATTTGGCCTCTGCTCCCACCAATCTTCGGCTGAGGTAGTAGAGAGCCTGCTCCTTCCCTTCATCATTATTCTGGGCAAGCATTGCCCCCAGTGAATATTCAGTAGCCGCTATATAAAGAACAAGTGGTCTACCTTTGACGGGTGCCCCCAGGACTGGCGGGGTCTTCAGGTATTCTTTTAGTTGGTCGAATGCATGCTGGCATTCGGGACCGCAGCTAAAGGGTGCATTCTTCATCAACAGCTTGTGAAAGGGTTGGCAGCGCCCCGACAGGTTAGAGATAAACCTGCGGATGTAGGCTAACTGACCTTGGAGGGACCTCAGCTCACCCAGGTTCTTCGGAGGAGGCAACTCCTGGATGGCTTTTATATTGAAGGGGTCAATCTCGATCCCTCTGTGCCTGACAATGAAGCCGAGGAACTTCCCGTTGGAAACGCCGAAGGCGCACTTCATGGGGTTCATCTTCAGCCCGTACTGCCAGAGCCTCTGGAAGATGACCCTAAGATCATTCAAGTGATCGCCCATTTCCTTGGTCTTGATGACCAAATCATCAATGTAGCATTCGACTTTGCTATATAGAAGCTTGTCGAATATCTTGGTCATCGCCCGCTGATACGTGGCGCCAGCATTCTTGAGGCCGAAGGGCATCCTCTTATAGTCGAATATCCCCTTGGGTGACCTGAAGGCTGTGTGAATCCGGTCGTCGTCAGCTATCCAGATCTGATTGTAGATGGATGATCCATCCATGAAAGACAGGGCCTCGTGGCCAGTGGTCGCATCAATCATTACTTCGATGATGGGCACCGGGCAGTCATCTTTCGGGCAGGCTTTGTTCAGGTCACGGAAATCCACGCAAATCTTGATCTGCCCGTTCTTCTTCTTCACCGGCACGATGTTAGCCAGCCAAGTAGTGTATTGGTTTTCTGCCACGAAGTTGACGTCTATGAGCTTGTCAACCTCCTTACAGATCTGGTTGATCAATTTCGGCCTCTACCGAGGAGACTGCTTTACTGGCTCCGTCTTGGGATCAATGGCTAGAGCGTGCTGAGTCACTTCGGGGCTGAGTCCCGGCATCTCTTTGTAGTTCCAGGCAAAGCAATCCCGGAATTCTTGCAGTAGCTTCACATATTGTTCCCTCTCCTGTAGGGGTATAAGAGCACTCAGGATTGTCGGCTTGGGGTCGCTTTCCGTGCCGAGGTTGATCTCAATCAGTTCGTCGATGGTGGCCTGGCCGCCATTTTCAATCTCCGGTGTGGCCGGCGACAAATCAACAAAGCCTTGATCTTCATGGTCCTCGGGCTCGAGGACGCCATCCTCCCCTTCTTGTTCCTCGCGGTTTGATGTGGAGGCTGCGTTCACCTCGCATCCCTCCGGGGCCATAGCCGGTGGGTCCACTGGGATCCCTGGCGTAGAAAGGCACAGGGTCGCCTCGGGGCCTTCTATGTACTCGTCATAGACAACCTCGGCGTGGGCTGAGGCAGCCGCATCTTCAGGGGCCTGGTACTAGACAGATATTGTATAGGCCCCTTTTCTGGGGCTGCCCGTCGCGTGGGGGCGCGGCGGGGATACCACATAGTCTCCCATTCTGAGCTCATCTCCGTCAATGAGGTCTTGAGCAATGTCTTTGAAGATGTAGCAGTCTTCAATGGCGCGACCCAGTATTTGGTGATAGGGACAAAACAACGGGTCCCCACTTCTTCAGATATCTTGCGGCCTCTTGGACCTTGGGAGGGAGACCTTGCCATAATGGCAGGCCCAATCAAAGATACCCCGAGTCTTCTCTCTTGGGAAGGAGTAGGGCTTCTGCAGCTTCTCTCGGAGTGTCAGGCCTCGCCTGGCTGGCCGCCTGGTTGAAGGGCTCGCCGTATTTCTTACTTCCCTCCTTGACCAGACGGAGCCGTCAGGACTGGCGTCTCGGGACCGAGACACGTTGCCACCCCACGGGTGGAGAGAGCTTTGGATCATGTTGGCCACTAGCGAGGTTAACTCAGCCAGTCGTGCCTTTAACATCTCGATCTCTCGCTGCTGCCTATGGTATTAGGCGTACATGACGGGGTCGTATCGAGGAGAGTCTAGAGCACGACCCATGCTACTGCTCCTTGCTTCGCCAACAGGCCGGGGCGAAGGTGCCCCGGTGGTGTGACCCTTCGAGGTCGACCCCTCAGAAAAGGAGGAAGTCTTCCCCATGCAGCTGTGGCGGGGAGGGTTCCAGAGGAACACTTCTTCATCTTGCGCCTCCTCAGTCAAAGGCGTGGAACATTCATCTCGACGGACTTCCCGCGAGTTTGCAGCTTCAGCGGGGTCCTCGTCGGACAGGGTCGAAACTGATATAACATCAGTTTCGTAATAATCTTCTAGTGAAAAGCCCAGTCCGGGGTGCTTGGTAATCTGCAGCAGTCACCGATCTAGGTTTGGTGGGTTTCACATCCTTTCGAACATTTCCTTCCGGCTGGAGGGTTGGTAAGGGGGAATCTTTTGCTTTCTGACCACTCCGACGGCCCGGTCGGTCATGTGAGGAAGTCCCGCGATGGGGACGTGTGGGTCGTGCTATCATCAGGGAATCGGCAATCATCGTCTTCCCTGACTGACTTTTCTCCGGTAACATAGAAGATAGTGGGTGGCCCCCCAGGGTTAGGCACCTCAAAAATTCTCAGCTGCTCAGCTGCTTGACAGTGAATTTCTATTATGGGCTTGATGATCCCCGGCGGGACTCTGACATCCTCTAGTAGGTCTTCGTGGCAAGGCGCCCCCGGTGTGATAGATGGCGAGAGGAGCTGCCTTGAATACCCCTCCTTCTTGTGTAATGCATGGTACATGTGGGGGAGCCATATAGCCTGGGGGTGGTGGAGGAAACCAGCCACCCGACTCGGCCTTCCTCTTTCCCTTGTCTCGGACGGCTTGGGGAGCTTGCTTCGCCTTCTCTAAGTATAGATTGGCATCTGACAAATGACACTCGAACACCTCGAACGGGTGGAGATCGGCGAAGATTCTGACTTCCCTCCCCTCGCAAGGGTACTTAATGCATTGGTGCAGGGTGGAAGGCACCACTCTGTTCTGGTGTAACCAGGGCTGTCCAAGCAACGCCTTATAGGAAGTGTTGGAGTTGATGACGTGGAACTGGACCTTGATGGTGAAATCATCAAAGGTCAAGTTGAATTCTGCGACCCCTATAGGCACCTCGCACTTCTGGTTAAAACCAGCAATCTTGACATTCTTGACCTCCACCAGGTGTACATCGAAGTAGTACTTTTGGTACACCCGGTAGGGGAGTATATTCATTGCCGCCCCCGGGTCAATCAGGACCATGTTGATAGGTTGTCCATTCAGCTGCCCTTTCATGTAGAGGGGTCTGTTATGACTGCAGGTGGGCAGGAGCATGTCATCTTCTATGAAAGCCACAACCACTTCAGGTGATATTTCTGCCAAACAGGCTTCAAGGTGTGCTGGTGTCTGGAGTGCGGCAATGATGGCTTGCCGCGTTTCTTCATCCAGAGACAGCATCTCCCATACGGTAAATCAGGCTGGGATCTTCTTGAGGTGTCTTACTATTCGATCGGCAGCCCGCACCTTGAGTAACTTCATCTCTTCGGGCTTGCCGCGCCTGCCCCCACCTTGGAGCTGGGGTGCTGGGTCAGAGGGTGCCTCCTTTGTGGGTTCTGACGCAGCCTATTGAGCCTGTGGGGCCTGCTAGGTTTCCTCCCTTTCTTTCATAAATTCGGCAAGGTTTGGGACGCCGTCAAATTCCTCCTCTAGCTGAGGGAGGGTTGCCGGTGGCGGAGCTTGGGGACTGCCTGCTTCTTTGGTCGAAGGAGACCCTTGGGAGCGTGCCTGCCTCTCTGCTCGGGCCAATAGGAATTCGGCGAACGAAGGGGTGCCCCCGTTTCTGGACTCTTCGGGATAAAGACCCGACGGAGGAGGGATCTTGGTGCCTCGAACCTTGGGCTCGGGGACCTGATATGGCTGCTCTCCCCTGAGCATGATGTTGAGATTATCCTGAGGAGGGCGCCCCCATTTCCTTCCCGACCTGGTGGCATGATGGGAAGTGGATGCTTCAGCCTGGTTCACCTCCGTCGGCTCATGGGGTGGCTCTTCCTCTTTTTCTTCCAGGGAGAGGGCGGTGTCGAACAATGCCGAGAGGGTGTTGCAGGCGTTGACGACCTCTTTTTTCTTCTTGTTCCTGGGTCTTCTCTTCTTCTTTTTCTTTCCTGCTGTAGCCGCTAGCCGCTCTTGAGGAAGTTCACCCCTCAGGGAAGGCTCTTTCTCTACCTCAGCTTCCCCCCCTTGAGCCAGCTCGAGTGACTCGAACTCCTCCCAGGGGACATATTCTTTCAGCTCCACTAGCTGGATTTCAGGCTGTTCATAATCTTCGAGCCCATCAATAATAGCCTAGAGTCTTTCAACCGCCGGGCTGGTCTCCTTGTGCGTCCGCATTGGGATGTGCTTCTTTTTATTGTAGGTGGGCCATCTCATGACTAGCCGGGGGGCCGTGTCATGCCAGACTGGGTTCACCGGGGGCGGTGCTGGACGGGGTGTCACACCCCTCACATGGACTTCTGGGGTGGGCCGAGGGACCCGTGCTATTCTATTCTTCCTAGGTACAGTCTGCCAGCCCTCTTGGTCTTGAATCGGGACCATAATAAAAGTTTCATAGGCGGCGCGGGTGCTGGCCTCTGCCCACTCTCCAGGCAACTCCTGGGATAATGAGACCATGTTGACGGTGGAGGTTATGCTGGGCAACTCATGCGGCTGCGGGGGGTCTACTTTATGCTCCCCCATATCCA
Organism: Amorphophallus konjac; assembly: GCA_022559845.1. Taxonomy (NCBI): domain Eukaryota; kingdom Viridiplantae; phylum Streptophyta; class Magnoliopsida; order Alismatales; family Araceae; genus Amorphophallus; species Amorphophallus konjac. Next base: position 222,759,183 of record CM040118.1, read on the forward strand.
GCTCCCCATTCTTGATTAAGGTCTCAATGACATTTTTGAAGACGTGGCAATCCTCAACAGTGTGCCCGAGCATCCGGTGGTATAGGCAGAAGCGCGGGTCATCTTTCTTCTTCAGGTCACCGGGCCTTTTCGGTTCTGGCAACGTGATTTTGTTGTAGCTAGTTGCCCACTGGAATAGGAGCCGGGACTTGTCTCGGGAGAAGGAATATAGCTTGTTTCTCATCTTCTCCCTCAGTGAGGAGCCTTCCCGCCGTTCTGTAGTTCTGGACAGGGGAGGGTTGGCAGCCCCTTTGGCTGTTTCCTTCTGTTTCTCAAAGGCCTGGAAATCTAGTGTATGCACCTCAGGGGGAGCTGGCTTCTTCTCGGCCTATCTGGCTCTCTGGCTTGATATGGCTGGAGTGGAGGAATATCGGGCCAGAAATGCTTCAATCTCGGCCACTATATTGTTCAGGTGGTCGAATGTCTTGACCTCAGTGCCGATCACTCTCTCCAGGATTTCCTTTTTTAAATTCTGTTTGCAGATCTGCACTGCGTCCTCCTGATGCGTGGGACACCTACACCTCATGCTGAGGTTTCTCCACCTTTTAATGTAGTCGAGAGCCAACTCATCATTCCTCTGTCTTGTGCAATAGAGCTCTGCCACAGTGACCTCCCGCTCAGCAACGTAGAACCTTTCTTTGAACTTCTTCTGCATGTCGGGCCAATCAGTAACAGACCCGGGCGGTAGGCTGGAGTACCACTCAAAGGCAAGCCCAATGAGTGTCGAGTCGAAAAACTTTAGGAGGTAGGCCTCATCGGTGGCCAGATCTCCCATAACGTTCACATAATAGGCAACGTGCTCCCTGGGAGACCCCTGCCCGTTAAACTTTTCAAATTTTGGTGGCTTGGTGACGCCAACCGGCAGCTTCTTCGAGGCATAATGGGCCGGGTAGGGCACCCAGTAGACGTCGAATGGTGTCTGATCCCCATCGCTCCTTTCCGCCAGCTTCATGTCTATCATCTGTTCAAGCATCAACCAGCTGACTACTGCCGGGTCGACCGGATTTGGATAGAAGTGGGCGGGCTGCGCACTCGGGGTAGTCAGCACAGTCGCCTGAGGGGCTTGGGGGACTCTTAGGAAGGCGGGGCCCGCAGCGGGGCCGGTGCTGTGTACTGTGCTTGTTGCAGGGGCATGCCCCCAGGGAAGCCGGGAATTGCCGGGGAGGTCACGGTTTGCAGAGTTGCTTCGGAAGACTGCCTGTTGCCCGCGGGTGCTTCGAGCGGAACCTCAGTCTGTCCGGACATCGAAGGTTACGCATTCCGCTCATTTAGTTGCTTTTTCAGCAACTCAATCTCTTGCTAAAACCGTTGCATAATGTACAACATTGCCGGGTCGGTTGTGGGGAGATTGGACATGCCCCCTGTCTCTTCGGCCGAGGCGTCCTCGGATGATGTGGAGGGTCCGCCGCTCGTGTCGCCGGTGGTCACTACATTGGTCGTGAGAGCCACGAGAGGTTCTTCGTGAGAGGTCTCTTTGGCGCCCGTCCGTGCTGCTCCGCCTGCCGCTCTTCCCCTTCTAGTGAGAGGCCCTGGTCTGGCGGCGAGCCTAGCCACTTCTTCAGGGTCGGTGGGTAGGGCCCCGTACCGACCCAAAACTCCTGCCATATTGCAGGTGAAGATTCTCCAGCTTCTATTTCTTTTTGTCACTCTCCGGGATGACGTTCCCGGGAATACCAACCTGTCAAAGACCGATCGTCGAGGCGGTGCTTCCTCCCGAAGAGGGGACTGGCGCAGCCCCTCGAACATGGTTGTCGATGACCTGAGGGCCGCAGGTAACTACCATCGTTGGCAGCATAATGTGGTTTTCCTGCATTCACCAAAGTAGCGCAATTAGTATTACAAGAAGGGGGTCGCAGGGCCCCTTATTTCGGCAAAGAGATGAAGGGTGGATCGTGTCCCACCGGGCGTGCCAGACTTGTGGATGCACTTTTGATTTACATCTTAGTTTATTCATTTATTGGGTTCGTTCATTGGTTTATTAAGTGCGTGGGCGTGCCAGTCATCGGGGTGACAATTTATGCGGGCTCCGAAGAACCCATGGTGCGCTCGATCTGACTTCGTCAGACGATTGTGTGGTTCGTGTCGGGACCGAATCCCGCCGTGCCATAAAGGCCACGACGTCATTTACATCCCCCATACGAGGGAACATCCTTGATTGATTGCCAAAATTAGGGACCCTGCGATCGAAAGGACTAATACTAACTGCGTGAGAAAGAAGCAGGAACAAATCACATTAATATCCGCATCGGGGTACGGGCCACGGGCCGTGTTGGTTACTCATGGACCTTTTTCATGTTCGGACGAAGGTCCGTAATAGAGACGCGGTGGAAGCCGGGATGAATCCGTTCAAATGTTTGCCGAACGCGCGGCAATTTTAGTGGCGGCTCGGAAGGGATCCGACCTGAGAGACGAGTCCAGCTCAATCGGAATGTCGGCCCAAACGAGGTCAGGTCATGGCCATTTTGGGATAATTCCCAGGGCTCAGGCCCGGCCTGCAAAGGTGGGATTATTGTTCCTTCAACATCTGGTCGCGGGAGAGACGGGGCTGCAATGTGGGTTTTACCATTTTTTTTATCTGGGCTCTAAGTTATATGCATATATATGTTTTATTGCTTATTTTCTTTTTATGTATTTTTTTGGATGATTTATCCCCGTTGTCCGTTATTATTATTATTGGAGATTTCTCTTACCACTGTTATTATTATTCCATAATTTTTGTTTATTATATATATATATATATATATATATATATATATATATTCAGCTTCATTTGGTCATCGTAATTTTCTTGGATTCATTGCTATTATTATTATTATCATTATATGTTATATCACACACATGCTTCTAGGGAGAGAACGGGCCGCTCAAGAGGCCAAAAAGGGGACTGAAGGAGCGTGCCGGCGAAGGCGGCGTGGAGCGTGTCGGAGAAGCCCACAGATAGTGTACCGGCGGAAGAGGTGGGTGGCGCACTAATGAGGGTATCCCAAGGTGTGTCGGCGAAGGGAGAAAAGGAGTGTGCCGGGGAAGGCACCAAGGAAGGTGTGCCGGCGAAGGCTTGGCCAGGTGTGCCGGCGAAGGGAGAATGTGAGCGTGCCGGGGAAGGCACCAAGGAAGGTGTGCCGTCGAAGGCCTAGCGAGGGGTGTACCGCTGAAGGGCCCACTCCTCCTCCACCGCCTTCAAGGCTTTTTTTTTCTTCTTCTCTTTGGTTTTTATGCAATTTTATACAAGTCTTTCCTCCCTTTCCTCACAACCTGTTCTTTATAGATTGGGCATTTAATCTACCACACAATCATTCAATCCTATTCTTCTCATGTCGCCCGCAATGTCTTATTCCGGTCGGAGTGTTTTATCACCGATCGTTCCACTCGTTCGTTATTTTTCCTTTGCCCTTTAATATGTTGGTGTTCCATTTGTTTGTTGCATCCTTTTGTCTTTTGATGTGTATCACTATTTCTCATGAAAATTCGGTAGCATCTTTCCTTGACCCGAGCGTAAGGGAGATAAAGGGAACGCGCCCACATGGAGTGGCGGAACCCGACAACTGGAGGTGGGCGCCCGAGGGCGGCAACACCTTTAATGAATCCTTGGAAAACCTAAAAATAGCGATGGGCAAAGGGGAGGAAGCCTGTATAGCCACTCAGGGGTGTGCCGGGGAAGGGAAGGCCGAAGGCGTGCCGACGAAGGCCACTAAGGCTGTGCCGGGGAAGGGAGGCCGAAGGCATACCGGCGAAGGCCTAATGGGGGTGCCGCTGGGAGCTGGGTGGCTGCACTGGGGTACCCGTGGACCAGTGGAGGGCTGGGCAGAGGGTGAAGGCTGAGGGTTAGCTAGGTGGGTGGGAGTTGAGGAAGGGAGGAAGCCCAAGGAGGCTATTGGTAGCTGGGTGTTCAATAGAAGAAGAAGGACCTCTCCCTTCAAGTAGACGGGTGAAGTTGGAGACCGTAGAGGGGGGAAATGAGCTCGTGAGGCCAGGGATCGTACGGGGGACCAACATCGACATGGAGTCTCCAAAACACCGGAGAAGTGGAGAAAATGAACAACACACCATGCACACTGGCATAAACCAACAGAAACAGCAAGAAACCCAAGAAGGGTGATTTTTATTCACGAAAAGTAATGACCACAACCGGCCACATACATCGCAAAGCACATGGACAGGCGAGAGGAGAAGACCCTGGAAACGAAAGAGGAAGAAAGAAATGGGGGGAGTGCTGGGGCCGAACAGGGGTGACTACTCCCTGCCCTTCCCCACTCCCTCCTCTACATCACAGCTCACACTCCCTCTCTCTCCCTCTCTTCCTTACTCTCTTTGTCCCGGTGGTCATCGGAGGGGAACCCTGCGGCGTAGCTCCCTTCTTCCTCTTTCTCTTCTCTCCTCTTCTTCCTCTGTGGCAGCGTTGTTGTTGCTCTCTGCAGATGTCTCTCCCTCTCCCTCTCTCTGTCTCCTTCCTTCTCCTCCCCTTTTATGCTCCGAAGAAGAGGGGTTTTATACCCTACACGGCGGGAGCGTTCGAACACGGTAGTCTGAGGCAGGAAGCGGCGTGTCATGATGGGTTTGACCTTCTTCATCCTCGGTGTCAGGGGCGGTAGCCTGCGTGGCCCAACCCCCGTCCGACACCTCGGACAGTCCACTGCGTGCCGAAGATATGTAGGGCATGGGCGTCACGTCGTTCTACCGGATGTGTCGTTGAAAAGCCTGAAGGTCGTGCCACTGGCAGGCCCAACAAGTGTGCCGCTGAGAGGGCCAAACAGGCGTGCCACTGAAAGACACAACGAGCGTGCCGCTGGAGAGCCCAAAGTGCGTGCCGTCGAAGGGCTGCCAGGGTGCACCGCTGAAGGGCCAAAGGGGGCGTGGGCTGAAGGGCGTGTCGCTGAAGGGCCGCCAGGGCGTGCTGTTGAAGGGCTGCCAGGGTGTGCCGCTGAAGGGCTGCCAGGGCTTGCCGTTGAAGGGCTAAAGGGCGTGCCCCTGAAGGGCTGCCAGGGCGGTGCCGTTGAGAGAGGCCAAGGGCGTGCCGCTGAAGGACCTTGGAGGTGTGCCGCTGAAGGCCCAAGGGCTTGCCGCTGGGGGGGGCCAGGGGTGTGCCGCTGAAGGACCTTGGAGGTGTGCCGCTGAAGGCCTAGGGGCGTGCCGCTGAGAGGGGCCGGGGGCGTGCCGCTGAAGGGCTAAATGGGCCATTTTGAGCCCGTTGTGAGTGCTGAGTCGTGGCCCATTTGATTCTCTTCGAGGCCCACGGATCGTGGGGCTCTTGGAGGTTGATTTTTCTTCGCTGTCGTGACTCCGGAGATAGCTTCACGGTAGTGTGTGCGTGTTCGGGGAGTCCGGATGGCCCTCTTGCACGTAGTCTCTTCAGTTGACGTTGTTGTTAATGATGGACTAGTAGGGACATGCGGGCATGTAATTTTGCATGTCCATAGCTCCCCGTCTCGGTTCCGCCTTTTTCCTGGACCCGAGCTTGGCTCAGGTGCCCGCTTCTTGTCCCCCTCCCGACCCGAGCCGGTTGCACCTCGGCATGCGGTGAGGACTTCTTCGCACTCAGCATGACTCAAGACCAGAGTCACTAGCTCGACAAGGGTCGAGGGAGGGTGGAGGACAAGCTCGCGGCAGAGGTTCTCATCCTGGGTGCCTCCGATTAGTGCGGTTATGGCCGAGGCTACATCCAGTCGGGGGATTCTCAGGGCTTCCGATTTGAATCGGTTAAAGTAAGCTCGGAGTCTCTCTCCTTGCGCCTGTTTGAGAGCCAATAGCCTCGCTACCGACCTTGGGGGGGCCGCTACCGGTGAAACTCTCCTTAAATACTCGCCTGAATTGCTTGAAATCCCAGATGGATCCGGGGGCAAGGGCCCGGAACCATGCTTGGGCACCTTGGACCAGGGTGGTCACAAAGACTTGGCACTTGATGGCGTCGGATGCTCCGTGGAGGGTCATCAAGGCGTCGAAGCTGTCAAAGTGGTCGGCCAGATCGCCTTGGCCGTCGTAGGACTTGAAGGTCGGGATGGAGGTTCTGGGAGATACCTCTGCCTTCAAGATGTAATCAGAGAGCGGGTATTTCTCCTCATCCTCCACCGGAGAGACATTCTGCAAGGCGCATAGGGCGCGCTCCTGTTCTGCGAAACGCCTCTCAAATTCTCGCAGTCGGAGGGATAACTCTGGCTGTCGCTGCGCTGTGGGGCTGGGGGGGCTTCTTTGGCGCTCCCCGGGGGCTTTGGTCTCTGGGTTTGGACGACGTGCCCCAAGTTTTCCCCTTTTCGACGTGGAGGAGGCCTCTTGCTCCGGGGGAGGGGCTTGTGAAGGTCCTCCTGACATGTTACAGATAATCCGTTGGCCGAGGAGGGTGAAGCGGCCTCTAGCAGTGTGCTGGGTCGTGTCCTCACAGGAAGGGCTCTCCGTAGAGGCGCATGACCTTCCTTCCATGGCCGCCTGGGTCCTCATGAGTTCCACGAGGATGTCCAGTTTTGCGTTAAGGGCTTGGAAAGCGTCAGCGCCCCCGTTGGGTGGTAGTTCCACCGCTGCGGGAGGAGGGAGTGGTCCGTCGGCTGGGGCGTTGGCGTTAGAGGAGGGTTTTGTGAGGCCTGAGAGGGGCATTCTCCCGCCACCACCATGGCCTTTCCCCTGTCACTGGTGGACCTCCTCCCTGAACTTCTTCTCACCATACTGGCTCTTTGGTCGTTTCCCACAGACGGCACCAGATGAAGAGGCGTGATCTCGCGCTGGTCCTGAGCTGGGGAGATGATCACTGAACAGTGAACTGCAAGGAAGGGAAACGGATCAGGGGGCCCAGGGATGGTTCCCTGGGGTAAACCCTTCGATGCCTATGTCAGTAGAGCAATGGTGGAACCTATGAAGGGAGGAGGAAAAAGAGGCACGAGATCCCTCTACACCAAAGTGGTGAAGTGGTTCCTGCTCAGGGAGTTTTAGGCGTGTATTGGCCTTACCTTTCGCTGGAGGGAGTCCCAGATTTAAATAGTGCATCGACCTCATGAGTCCCGTAAGCTGAGGAGTTTCAGGCGGGAGTTACTTCCACAGCGTGGGCTCTTTACGTCCTCATCGTGGGATCTTTATAGCCTTGAGGGGTCGTGGGTCCCTTATCCTTGAAAACTTCTGCTCATAAAGGGCTCTAAACGGCAGCGTGGATAAGCAATCGTCGGTCAACCTAAGCATTAAGAGTGCCAACCCTGTCCGGGCGATAGGCATAGCTCGGATGAGGATAGGTCGGAGTGGGCGCTGAGCGCTAGCCTTTATCCCGTCGAGAGGATAGATCGGGCATGGGTCTTCCTCCGACCTGACCGACGCTCGGGCCTTCCGAGCCTAAGGGTTGCCGAGGAAGGGTTTGATCCCGAGTGATCTTATTGGGCTTTTTAGTCTAAGTGGGCCCTGCGGGGATGTCACTTAGATGAGCTGGGCCTCGTTTGGTCCTGATAGACCTAGTTCGACTGCTCTTAGATGGGCTACTGAAATCCCCCTCTCCTGACATGACATGAGACACATTTTCCCACATGAGCTCCCACAACATTCTCCCCCTTTTTGATGATGGCAACACGTTTACATTTTGATGTCAACACTGATTTTATTAAGAATCAAGAAATATGCTCACAATAATATGCACATAGTATGTACACAGTAAAATTCAAAGAAATGCAACATTTCTTCCTAATGCAACAACTCTCTCCCCTTCAACATCAAACGACTAATGAACATCAAAATCTCTCCCACTTTGTCATTAGCAGAAAGGATAGTAGAACGATGTAAAGGAGAGTACTACAGTGAAGAGGAAATCTGATTTGACAAACTAAGTAGACTTTCAGTAATCAAGCAAATAAAGCGCAGATTCTTTTAAAATAAGAGTGCAGATAGTGCATTCCTAAACTTATGTGGTTTAAAGAGTATCAAAGTGAGAGACTAGCCACTCCACTCTATGAGAGATAGTTTGTATAAGCTCTTAATAGTAATGAACCAGACGTGCATGAGCCATGCAAGATTTTTCCTTACTTTATCTTATTTATCTAAAACATCAAAGGATCATCAGGAGTGACCAGAACTTGTATTGAGATTAAACAAACTCCACAGTTCTTAATCTTCAGAGGAGCAGTGATAGTTTCATACATTTCTTTTCTTTTGCAACTTTAGTACAGTCAAGTATAATCTCGCCTTTTTACATAAGAGTACACGTTTATAGGACGCCAGTACCCCTAGTTACTCAACAAGATTTACTAATCTATCTCAGGTCTAATGTCCACCTTTTTGCATAATGATACACGTTTATCAGACGCCAGTACCCCTAGTTACTCAGTGGAACTAACCTTTTAATTTTCTGAACAGAGATAACTTGAAGCACTTCATGACATGAGTTTTTCTTCATTTCATGAAGAAGTACCCAGTTTCTCAATGCATTCAATCATTGCTCAGCCTTTAGAATATATGATTCATCATTTTGACATAGCTACCCATTCAATTTTCAGAAGGGGTTGTTTAAGAACAATACACGTTTTCAGATCTTCTCAACCAATTTAACCTGAGTGTAGATAAACTAAGATTCTGAAAGACTCAATTAAACATGACATGCACCAAATTCTTAAGAACTATTACAAGCATTCCACATTCCTTCTTCATTTAGTTTGGTTTTTAGTCTCTAAAGCTCATTTAGTTTAAACCAGCAATTCATTCAAGGTTTATTACTGCTTCTTATAAGAAAAGAATTCTGATTTCAGAAGCGTAGATTAATAAACATGTCTATCAGTTTGTCATTTGTTCAGATTCAGAAAATGATTGCAAGGAATGTTCAGATATTGATATCAAGGATGAGAAAAGATCAAATAAATGGAGAACGGATAGAAAGTGAGCTCAAATGAATTATTCAGAAGCTAACCTATGGACTAGCTCAGATTCAAATTTTATTCAATGCTCCCCCTCACAAAGTGAATACATGAGATGATCATGAATGAAAACTATATATGCATTATCTGTCTGAATTCTCAAGACCAACAAGGATGACATGATGAACCAGAAGCTCCTCCTCAATGTATGCATGAGGTTTTCTAAGATGACTTCATGTCTTCATCTAGATGTATGCAATGTCGACCCATGGTACTAGGCGAAGGACTAGCCTCTACGGATAGTGTGGGTTTCCAGACAGACAATATATGTCATTTTCCAAACTTACCATTTAATATACCTATGGGTTAACAATGAAATGCAATAGACAGACATTCAGAAAATTTAGTAACAGTCATCACACATGCATCATTCAAGAATATAAAGTTTAGAAACAAATGTGATCAAGAGCTCATGCTAAGAATTTGCAAAGACCAAGTTCCCTTCTTAGAAATTTGAATCTTTCATTGCCAATAGGCTTGGTAAAAATATCTGCAATTTATCTTTCAGATTCAACAAACTCTAGAACAATTTCCTTTTTACTCACTTCATCTCTAAGAAAATGATGTTTGATTTCAATATGTTTAGTCCTAGAATGGTGAACAGGGTTTTTGGTTAAGGAAATAGCACTAGTGTTATCACAAAAAATTGTAATTCAACCAAGATTGATAAGATAGTCAATTAATTGGTGTTTAATCTAGAGGACTTGGGCAGCCCAGTTTCCTACAGCCACATACTCTGCCTCAGCAGCGGACAAGGCTACAGTATGTTGTTTCTTAGATGCCCAAGACACTAGACACCCACCAAGAAATTGACAATATCCACTAGTACATTTCCTATCAATCCTACACCTGGCATAGTCTGCATCTGTGTAAGCTATAAGGTCTAGCTCACACTTAGCAGGATACCATAAGCCTAAGTCTAGGGTACCAGATAGATACCTAAAAATCTGTTTCACAGTAATTAAATGTGATTCCTTAGGACATGCTTGAAATCTAGCACACAAACATACTAAAAATTGAATATCAGGTCAAGAAGCAGTAAGGCATAGCAAGGATTCAATCATACGTCTGTATACTTTGGGGTCTACCGTTTTACCTTCAGGGTCAAAATCAAGGCTGGTAGATGTTCCCATTGGTGCGGTTATTGCTTTGAGGACTCCATCTTGAATTTCTTCAGAAGATCCTTGATATATTTCTCTTGAGTTATAAATGTTCCTTCTTTGGTCTGACTGACCTGCAACCCAAGGAAAAAATTTAGCTCTCCCATTGAGCTCATCTCAAATTCACTAGTCATTAAAGCTGAGAATTCCTCACATATGGATAAATTGGTTGATCCAAACACTATATCATCTACATAAATTTGAACGATCAAAATTTCTTTTTCACATACCTTTGTGAATAATGTTTGGTCAACCTTACCTCTAGAGAATCCCTTTTCTGTGAGGAACTTGCTCAGTCTGTCATACCATACTCGGGGAGCTTCCTTTAATCCATAGAGTGCCTTATCAAGTTTATACACATGGTCAGGAAATTCAAGACACCCAAAACCAGGGGGTTGATTTACATATACATCCTCTTTTATTTCACCATTTAGAAAAGTAGATTTGACATCTATCTGCTGTAGAGTTATTCCTAGACTGCATGCAGTAGCCAAAAGAATCCTGATGGCTTCTAGCCTAGCTACAGGGGCAAAAGACTCTTCAAAGTCAATACCACACTCTTGGTTGTACCCCTGAGCAACCAGCCTAGCCTTATTTCTAACAATTTTACCTTGCTCATCAGTTTTATTCCGAAAGACCCATTTAGTGCCTATTATGTTGCCATGAGAGGGTTTAGGAAGTAAGTGCCAGACCTTGTTCCTAACAAATTGACTAAGTTCATCATGCATGGCATTAATCCAATGTTCATCCTGAAGGGCACTATCTATGTTCTTTGGTTCTATCTGAGATACTAAAGCAAAAGAGTTCAATTCATTTTCAATTCTTAAGTAAGCTCTAGTTCTCGGTAGTTCATTCAGATTACCAATGATATTTTCAAGAGGATGGTCTCTAAGAAATTTAACGTTGGTGACTTGATTACCTGGATTTTCACTTATCCCCCGCTGAGCTTTAGATCCTTCTGCTTTAGCTTCTTCAACAGATTCTTCATTATGATCATCTTTGGTCTTCAAGATTTCTCCATCAATTTTGTCCATGCATAAACCAATTCAGTTCTAATTGCAGACTCATCAAAGGCAACATGAGGAGATTTTTCAAAAAATTTAGAGTTGAGATTAAAAATTCTGTAGGATCTGGACTGATCATAATAATCTAGAAATATTCCAGGTTCACTTTTAGGTTCAAACTTATCAAGGTCTCGTTTAGAGTTAATGTGAATAAAACATTTGCAGCCAAAAACCTTCAAATGAGCTAGAGAAGGCTTCTTACCCTTAAGAATCTCATAGGGAGTCATTTGAGTTGTGGGTCTTACCATGGCTCTATTGATGATGTAACATGAAGTGGTAATAGCCTCAGCCCAAAACTTCCTTGATAGGTTACCTTCTGCTAGCCTAGTCCGAGCCATTTCAACTAAGGTTCGGTTTCTTCTCTCCACCACTCCATCCTACTCTGGAGTTCTTGGTGAGGAGAACCTGTGAGTGATGCCATTCTCCCTACAAAAATCATCAAATTGTGAGTTAACAAACTCACCACCATGATCAGACAAAATGTTCAAAATAGCATGCTCATTGGTCTATTTTATTTTATAAAATAACTCCTGAAATTCTTCAAAAGCTTCATTTTTGTGAGACAAGTAGAACACCCAAGTAAATCTAGAGAAGTCATCAACAAGCACAAAACCATATCTTTTTCCAGATAAGCTAACTGACCTAGTGGGTCTAAATAAGTCCATGTGAATTAGCTCATATGGTTTAGAAGACAAGTTTTCAGTTCTAGTTTTAAAAAATTTTCTGGTCTGTTTACATTGGGTGCATGCCTCATAGATTTTATTATCCTTTTTAAAAGAAATTTCAAGAAGCCCTTTTACCATACTGTGTGTATTCAGTTTATGAAGCACACTATAGCTGGTATGACCTAATCTTCGATGCCATAGGTAGGCTAGGTCATCCTTATTAACATTAAGACAGAGATTAGAGTGTGCTACATCATCTAAGTCTTCTATGCAGACGTTATTGACTCTCTTGCCAATAAATTTCACAGAATCAGAATTGGGTTCATAGATGGTGCATGCAAGAGAATCAAATACAACTTCATGGCCTCTGTCACAGAGTTGACTTATGCTAAGCAGATTATAAGCTAAACCTTCAACTAACAAAACTTCTTCAATTAAACAAGACGAGCACTTACCAACCTTTCCCGATCCAATAATCTTTCCCTTGGTATTACCTGCAAATGTAACATGACCAGCATCTTTCTTCACCAGCATGCAGAATTTTTCTGTATCTCTGGTCATGTGCCTAGAACAACCACTGTCTAGATACCACTTGTTATGATGGGCTGCCAGGCATACCTACAGGGGAACTAAGTAGAATGATTTGGAACCCAGAACTTCTTGGGTCCCATAAAAGCATTTATTTCATGCAAACAAGAAAGTAAATGTTTTGGTATCCATATTTGATTTGGCTTCTTCATGTCAGTTGTGGATTTCTTATCATTCAGTTTGGTCTATTTTTTCTTATCACCATTAATTTTGGAAGATTTATTTTGAGGTGTAACAGTTTTCTTCTTAAGCCCATTCTGAAAGTTTATTTCCAGTGGTCAGTCCAATGAGTATTGGAAGTAGTATGAGCATAGGGAACCCTAGACTATTTTGGCATGAATTTGACAAAGCCATAAGAGTTCTGGCTTCTGAAGATTTTGTGCCTGGGTTGCACATAAGAGTTCCAAGGATAGAGTCCATGCATCTGTGTAGAGTAGGAGTTTTGGAACTGCATTGACCTCGTGCAGAGGTTGCCTTGACCTCTCCCATCAGAGTAATGGTAATAGGATTTATAGAAAGGAGGATGGTTTGAAGTATTCTGATATTGACCACGACCTAAGATGCCTTTGCCTAGACCTTTCTTAAATAATTTGAACCCAGTAGGGCTACGGGTTGGATGAGGTTTGGAATTTCCTCTGACTTTCTGTTGAGGCTGGACAATTTTGGACTCGGATTTTCCTTGGACTCTAGCCTTAACAGTATGAATCCTTGCATGTCCCTTCATCCGAGGTGTAGGAGTGTGTGAGCAAGATTCCCTAGACACCTCTATCTTCCCTTTGCCCTTGTCTTTGGCATTAGGCTTGACTTTCTCAGCTGATATCAGATTTTCACCAGGAGTCATTTGAATCAAAGGTTGTGATGTTCCTTTTTCAGCCGCAAAAGAAATTGACCTAACATCAAACCTTTTCTGATTGGTTGGGTTAAAACCCAAACCTTCCTTTCTAAAGTTTATTTTTGTTCCTAAGAGGGCATTAGATTTTTTGTTCCTTGTGCCATGCCTTCAAGGGATTTTTGCTTATCCTTGTTTTCTTGTTCTAGATTTTCAATGACCTTTTTGAGTTCAGCATTTACACCATTGATTGCTTCATATTTTTCAGTTGCTATTCTAGTTTCTTCCTTAAATTCATGTATTCTCATTTTAAGTTCATCAATGGAGTTCAGCAACTTCTCATTTTCATTTTTCAAATTAGTTAGCATGTTGTTTCTACATTCAACTTCATTAAGGGAGTTTTTTAGCTCTAAATTTTTAGTTGTTAGACATGCAATCTTATCAGATAAAGAATTATCATTAACCAATGAATTCAGTTTCTTTTTCAAATGGTTGTTCTCCCTACGCATGTTTTCATATGTTTCAAGGATTTCAGCATACACATCTTCCCATTCATTATGTGTAAAGTTTTCAAATGGGGAGAATACCTTGACATCATCTTCCTTGCCTTCATCACTCTTTGCCATCAGACATATCTTCTCTTCTTTCTCACCTTCAGAGGAGCTACTCTGACTTTCTTCTTCTTCATCGCTCCAGGTGCTAATCATGGCTTTTCCCTTTTTGTTCTTCCACCTGGGCTTCTTATCCTTGAGCTCAAGATAATTTGCCTTGAGATGTCCTACTTTCCTGCAATTATAAAAAACTACGGCATCAGTTTTCTTAACATTATCAGATTTATGTTTGGACTGTCTTTTTCCAGAGAAGTATTTCCTTCTCAGCCCTTTCCCTTCTTTTCTCAGGAATTTCTTGAACTTCCTAGTGTTGGGTTCGGTGCGCCCCTCCTTGTCTTTGATAATGGTTTTGATGATTACAATATATTGTGTGTTTTGCGTATGAATAGAAGTGAAAATACTGTGTGTAAATATTGTGGAAAATGCTTATTGATCATTTTGGAGCTTACTATTGATATCTTGTTTTGTAGGATTGGATGTTTGGACTTGTGCGGTCTGAAGAGTCGACCTCACCCATTTAGGGAGTCGACCTATCCCTCATGGCACTGATTTGTATTTCATATGCTCAGACTTGAGCATTATATGCACCGACCACATTTGGCACTTGCACCGACCTTATCTTTGTTGTTTCATGAATGTGCACTGAGTTTCATAAAAGTGCACCGACCTTATTTATACGTGCACCGACCTTGTCTATAGGGTTTACATCATTTGCACCGACCTTGCATTTGTGCTTCACAAATGTTCACTGACCTTCACAATGTGCATCAATCTGTGTTGTAGATGCACTAACCTTAGTCTTCATGTGCTTAGACTTCAGCATTCATTGCTTACATATTGAACATGATAAAGTATGGATTTATGTTTACTTATAGTGCTTGTGAAAGAGTTAAGTTCAGACTGTTTTTGATTGTGCTAAAATCTTTGAACTGAACTCATGTATGCCTTGGACTGAATTTGCTATAAATGTGAGGTTTGATTGAATGAATTGGAAATAGCCCTTTCCGTGAATGGATCTAAATTTGAAAAGGGAGCTTGAGTTTATATGGTTGAAGGTGTTTGAATCATCAACTTATCAACTGCAGGATTGGAACAAGCAAGCTCGTTCTTTCATTTGCTTACACTCTCAATCAATATCGTTTTGTGTTAAATGGATTGTGTGATTTCAGCAAATCTTGCAATGTATGTTAAATTCATATATGCTGTTAATATGAGTTCAGATAGCTTTGGACTGAACTTGTATTCATGGGCGGTTGGTTGAGTTTGAGTTAAGAATGGATTACATGGAATCACTCATATGTATCATTGCAATTTAATATGGAAATATGCAGGTTGAACAAATGTCAATACAATTGAGCATTTAGTTGGACTGCTTTTAGACTGACTTGAGTATCTTGCTAATACAAGTGCAGGTTCTTCAAAGCCCATAAACCATTTGGTTCCATGGTAATATTTTACTTCTACATTTAATTTATAATTGCCTTGAATGGGTTTGAAATGGTTTTCATGTATAGGGTTTATAAGTGTTTTCATGCATATTCGTTCTTGGAAATCTGTGGTAGTTAGTGTGTTGTATATCTTGCTTCATTTCTCTCTAAATGTATCCAAGTTTGCATGGTGTTTTTAAGACCCCTCATGCATGTCATTCTATTGTTTTTGAATGGGGTTTAATGGTGTTTTACTGGTCCTTAATGTTTTTGGGGTTTCAATTGAGTTTTACAAAGTTTTCTGCTCTGTCAGTAAAAGTGTCGACTCACAAAGGCGACACCTATTATGAGTTGTTCTGTCTGCTGCGTTGTTTCACAAGACCAGAGAAAAAGTGTGGACTCTATGAGTCGACACTTATAGCCTGCAAAATGTGTCAACTCATATTATAATAGAGTCGACACTTTTGCTCTGGTTCCTATTTTTTCAAACGGGACAGAAGGGTTTGAGAAAAGTGTCGACTCTAAGAGTCGACACTTTGTCTGGTTCGTCCAGAATGAGTTTTTCGGATTGGTTTCGAAACCCATTAAACCTCACCTAATTCTTTCCAAACTTGACCCCTTTGCCCTTAGGGTTCTCCTACATATCCTAGAAGGGTTTTGGAAGGGTTTTGGCTTGGGGTTCTTGGTCTTTTCATCTCCCATATTTGCTGCTATATATATGATGCGAATTTGGGGTTTTATAGCATCTCCTTTGGCTAAATCGTTCTTTCTTGTGCAGGAGGAAAAGAGAGGAGATAAAGAAGACTTCAACGCCAGATTTGATCTACTGCCATTGAGATTTGGAGCTCGATGATGAAAGAGATAGCAAGCAGAATGAAGCGAGGAATATGAAGATGTCAATATCGCGAGCAACCGTCGACATCAACTTGGAGATTTGAGGAGTTTGCAAAAGGGAAACACTCTATATCTTTTATTCATCTCTTGGTGGTATTTTGAAGGGTTTTTCTGCTAGGCATTTTAGTATTTTAGCGGCTCTTTCTGCTAGGCATATGTTGGCCGCGATTTTCATTCAAGAGCAGAGTTTTTGTGCTTAATGCTTTCATTTGCTGTAAGAAAGAAGGAGAGGGGCGACACCATTACTTAGAGGAGGAAGAGGAAGGAGAGGAGGATGCCAGCAACAAGCATTCTTTTCCAATCTCAATCAACTGGGAGCAAGGTCACTGAACCATTCTCCCTTGGGGTTCTTCTACGAGTTTGAGTGGCTTCCACTCCACGGACAGATCGTTCGGTGCACCCCATCATTCCATTGGACGGCTTCCACTGTAGATTTGTGGGGGAATTATTCTTCTCTCATCTCTACTCTTTCATTTGAGCAATAGATTAATGTTTGGGCAATTATTGTATATCCTTTCGTTTATTAAACTGGGAATATATTGTGTGTGGGCGGAGTTGTATCTCCGCGTGTGTGGGTTTATTGTGGGGAAAGTTTCCTCGTGTTTGGTTGTGTGAGGACGGAGCTGCGACTCCATGTGGTTGTCGAGTTCGGGGTATGTTTCCCGACCGTGTGTGTGTGTGTGTGCTGCAGTGGCAGCCTTTTGAGGCAAGGCCTCATGCCATCGTGCGTGTATTGCTGCAGAAGCAGCGTATGTGTGGTTGGGGTTCGTCCCCGTGTTGCTACATTTTGTAGAGTGGAGTGAAGCCTCACCCGATTGGGTGAGGGGTGGACGTAGGGAGCCCGTCATGGTCCCGAACCACCAAAAAAATCTTTGTGTCTCGTGTGAATGCGTGTGATCGTCCATTTCATCTACCTCCCTTCATAGGTCATCTTGTAGATTTTTATTCACGACACCTCCACACATTGCTACCTCCGTTATCTGTGTTAAGCATAAATTTATTTGTGCTGAGCTTGATTTGTTTGATTAGTTGCATTGTTAATTCGAGTGAGATTAGAAAGTTTGAGAGAACTCTTTTAATCTCACATCTGTTTAGGATAATTAACGCTGTTAGTTTGAATTCCACTGTGTTTAGTTAAGAAAGTTTTTAAAATCCACCATCTCGGCAAGGGGACAATTCAACCCCCGTTTTTATCCGCCATCTCTCTGGGCCAACAATTGGTATCAGAGCCTCATCTCTGATTTTTTATTAGCGGACCTCACGGTCTAGGAGAAAAGATCGTTTCATGATGGCTTGCATGAATTTGATTCTCATCTTTGATGGTTTTGATTATGCTTTATGGCTTCAAAAATTTTGTGTTTGGATTACAAATGTTGATCCGAAGCTTATTAGATTAATCACTCATGGTCCTCATGTTTTACCCAAAAATGAGCTAAGATGGACCGATGAGCATAAAAGAATGAACTCTGATAATGTGTATGTTTTGAATGTTCTTAAAGCTGCAATATGCATTGACAAATTTCCATTTGTTACTGATTGCAGATCTGCTAAAGAAATTTGGGATGGGCTAAAGGAAGCCCAGAAAGAAAGCTACAATGATGATGAGTGTCTCGCGGCAAACAACAATGATGAACATCAAAGCGAGGAAAGTTCTAAGGTAAATTCTGACTCAGACGAAGAAGATGAACTTAGTTATGATGAGTAGATGAATACTTATGATGAGTTGTTTGATAGGTATAAAACATTAAAATCTAAAAATAGAAAATTGAAAAAGAAAATTGAGAACTCTTGTGTTGATAATTCTTCATGTGAAAAATGCACTGAACTTAAAAAATCTGTTGAATCTCACATGCATGATATTGATGTTCACAAAGAAACAATTGTTTATTTGAAGAATGAAAATTGTGCTCTAAAGAATGAGATTACTCAATTGGAGAAAATTGAATGTGAGCTAAGAAACAAAATTGAATTGAATACTATTGATCATGATTTGTGCAATAAATTGACTATCAAGGATGAACTTGCTAAGGAGAATGAAGCGTTGAAGCATTTAAACACAACAATGTCTGAAAAATTGCTTGTCCTTGAAAAGGGAAAATGCATCTTTGTTGACAAATCTGAAACGTTAAAGGAACTAAGAGAGGAAATAGAAAGTTTTAAGAACATGAATGACAAAACTACTGAATTGGAAGAGGAGTTGAGAAATCTGAGGAGTGACTTATCTAAGTCTGTCGACTCCATTGAAACCATGAATGCAATGACTAATGAAAAAGTGAGTTTTCAAAAGAATGAACTTGAACATACCTCCATGATTAGAAATTCATTTGAAAATTTTCAAAATGAAAAACTTGCTGAAGAGATTGAGAAATTGAAAGATCAAAACAGTTTATTGGTTGATAAACTCCATATGTTTGAAAAAGGAAAACATGTTGTTGATGATATTGAAAATTCTCATCTTCTAGAACAGGATGTCGCACGTTACAAAACTGTTAACTCTTTGTTGAATGAGAAAATTATGTCATGTGAATAAGAGATTGCTAGTTCTGAACTGCATATCTTGAATCTAGAAAATGAAATCAAGAGCTTAAATGAATCATTGTCCTTATGTGATAAAAGAAATCAAAAATAGAAAAATATTGTTGATTGTTCTTGTGTGCATGAAAAACTTCCATCTGTTAAATTTGCTCATGTTTCAAGAAAAAGAATGGATGTTTCATGCTATTACTGCGGGAAATTCGGTCATGACATGTATGATTGTTCCTTGATGAAATTTGATGATAATGAGGCATTGAAGTCAAAATTGAAAATTGTTGATGAATCTAAAAATCATGAAAACCCTATGAAAAAAAATTCAATGTTCATTGCTACTACTGTGGGCTACATGGTCATGTGTTTGAAGATTGTTTCATAAAGAAAAATGATGATGACTGGTTTGTCAAAAAGAATTTTTCATGTCATTACTGTGGCAGTTTTAGACATGTAATGAATAATTACTTTTCAATAAAAAATAATGAAAAATGATTTATGAAAAGAAAATCTTTCTATTGCGATTATTGTGGTGAGAATGGTCATCCTATGGATGATTGTTCCACATTGAAATATGATGATGATTGGTGTTCTAGGAGATATAAGAATACATCTCCTCATGCGAGAACTAACCCCTCGGGACCCAAGATGGCTTGGGTACCCAAATTTCCAAAATGAGAATTTATTCTGCAGAGGTGCCTTGAGGCCAAAGAAAGTCAATAAATAAAGGATTCTCAAGGTGAGAAACAAAAGTGGTTTGCTTCTGAAATTCTTTATGCTTAGGATTACTTTGAAAAATCTGAAAATGTAAAAATTATGTTTGGAAGAAAATGATTGCAATGTTGGTTCCTTGATTTTGGCATCTTTTGAAATGTTGAGATCTTTTGAGTCTGATAAGTAGTTGTCTGGAATACTTCTCTTTGCACATCTTGTGAATAACCTTAGTTTTTAAATGCTTTACACTGTGCATAAAGTTTTTTACACTTTTAATCACTTTTTGCAAATAATGGTTCATCTTTGCATACACAGTTTTCATACTTAGTTGCATGATACACGTTGTACATATCACACACATCTTTGCATACTTGTAAATAAAGAAGGTCTTTGATTATCTGTCCACTTACATGCATATAAATGCATATACTTCATACTCGTATGCTTGAATGCCATGGTTATTCGGTATATCAAATGGCGATAGTGGAAGGTTGGATTATGTCCAACTGGAAGCTTTCCTCACGCGTGATGGTGGTCTTCGGACCTACGTTCTCCGCCAAGTACCGATAATCATTTGCTTGAAAACATTAAAAGATCCCTGGTTGATTGCATGTATAAACTTTATACAACCACTTCTTGATATCCTTCTATGACTCTTCACCTTGTTAAATGAAATTGCATTGATTTAGACATGTTTGTTACATGGCATATATTAAGGGGGAGCTTTTGCTCATAACTGTGCATACACTTAGGGGGAGACATAACTATGATTAGACTAATTCATGTCTTACATTCAGTACAACCACCCACACACTTTGCACCTTTTTGAGATAAATGATCCAATTTAATAAGGATTTCAGTTTTCCTCTCAACACTTTAGAGGACTCTTGAATCTCTAAGTGGAAATCATATATCTCGTGAGAAAAAAGCTATTTGCCCCACCAAAAAGATGTATAAGTGGAACGTGGATCCGAGTAACCGGAGATCTCCCCTGAAACAAAGGAGGAAACTCGTGTCGAAAGGAGAAACAAATCCACATTAAAAATAAGCGTGATTTGTCACCGAGTAGCCGAGAAGTGTCCCTGAGATAAAGGATACAACTCGCACCGAAAAGTGACAGTCCGCAATTAAGATAAGTGACCAAACTGAGTAACCGAGAAGTGTCCCTGAGATAAAGGTATAACTCGTGTCAAAAAGGTAGTCACACCATTTAAAGTAATTAAAAAAATTTATTGGGGTTATACGTAGCTACCAATATTCGAGCATTGTGTATGAAAGTGTATAGATGATAAGTTCCTTTTAATGTTCTTTAGAAGATCTATTTATCCATATGATCTTGAAATTCATTGCTCTATCTTCACTTATATACCTTGGGCTTGATTGTATGAATGTACTTTATGAATCTGTCAACCTTCATAGTTTATGTAGTACCATCTTTATGTAAGCACGACCCTCTTAGCATTGCTCATGCACATCATGCCCCATAATCAATTGCACTCTTCTTAAACCTATCCCGAAGGGACTTGCTTGAGTTTATATCTTATTATGAATGCTTGAGTGCTTGATTGTCTGATCATGTTCATACATATCATACTGCATTTCACTTAGATGCATCTTTAGGTTATAAATGTAAATAACAGGTTAAATAATCCCATTGTCAGTCAGCTTTTTTCATGACAATAGGGGGAGAATAATGTGCTCCTTAGCGTAGCACTTGCATATAGTTTAGTTTCATTATACTCCTTGCGCATAGTTTGATCATACATACTGCACATATTTCAAAAACTGAGCATCTGGACATATTTCAAACATCTTGCATATTGCACATAAAATCTCATTCTCTTGCTTGGTTCTTGGTTTTCACACCTTCCTTTAATGGTAGGTGAATTGCTGGGTTCGTGCGCCACTGGTTGTTAATTCTATTTCATACTTGTTCCCCTTGTACCCTACTTTTTGATAATGTCAAAGGGGAAGAGTGAGTTTTGGTGGCCACAATATTTTGTCATCATCAAAAAGGGGGAGATTGTTGGGTTCGGTGCGCCCCTCCTTATTTTTGATAATGGTTTTGATGATTACAATATATTATGTGTTTTGCGTATAAATAGAAGTGAAAATACTGTGTGTAAATATTGTGAAAAATACTTATTGATCATTTTGGAGCTTACTATTGATATCTTGTTTTGTAGGATTAGATGTTTGGACTTGTGCAGTCTGAAGAGTCGACCTCACCCATTTAGGCAGTCGACCTATCCCTCATGGCACTGATCTGTATTTCATATGCTCAGACTTGAGCATTATATGCACCGACCACATTTGGCACTTGCACCGACCTTATCTTTGTTGTTTCATGAATGTGCACCGAGTTTCATAAAAGTGCACCGACCTTGCGTTTGTGCTTCACAAATGTGCACTGACATTCACAATGTGCATCAATCTGTGTTGTAGATGCACTGACCTTAGTCTTCATGTCCTTAGACTTCAGCATTCATTGCTTACAGATTGAACATGATAAAGTCTGGATTTGTGTTTACTCATAGTGCTTGTGAAAGAGTTAAGTTCAGATTGTTTTTGATTGTGCTAAAATCTTTGAACTGAACTCATGTATGCCTTGGACTGAATTTGCTATAAATGTGAGGTTTGATTGAATGAATTGGAAACAACCCTTTCCATGAATGGATCTAAATTTGAAAAGAGAGCTTGAGTTTATATGGTTGAAGGTGTTTGAATCATCAACTTATCAACAGCAAGATTGGAACAAGCAAGCTGGTTCTTTCATTTGCTTACACTCTCAATCAATATCATTTTGTGTTAAATGGATTGTGTGATTTCAGCAAATCTTGCAGTGTATGTTAAATTCATATATACTATTAATATGAGTTCAGATAGCTTTGGATTGAACTTGTATTAATGGGCGGTTGGTTGAGTTTGAGTTAAGAATGGATTGCATGGAATCACTCATATGTATCATTGCAATTTAATATGGGAACATGCAGGTTGAACAAATGTCAATACAATTGAGCATTTAGTTGGACTGCTTTTAGACTGACTTGAGTATCTTGCTAATACAAGTGCAGGTTCTTCAAAGCCCATAAATCATTTGGTTCCATGGTAATATTTTACTTCTGCATTTAATTTATAATTGCCTTGAATTGGTTTGAAATGGTTTTCACGTATAGGGTTTATAAGTGTTTTCATGCATATTCGTTCTTGGAAATCTGTGGTAGTTAGTGTGTTGTTTATCTTGCTTCATTTCTCTCTAAATGTATCCAAGTTTGCTTGGTGTTTTTAAGACCCCTCATGCATGTCATTCTATTGTTTTTGAATGGGGTTTAATGGTGTTTTATTGGTCCTTAATATTTTTGGGGTTTCAATTGAGTTTTAGAAAGTTTTCTGCTCTGTCAGTAAAAGTGTCGACTCACAGAGTCGACACTTATTATGAGTTGTTCTATCTGCTGCGTTGTTTCAGAAGACTAGACAAAAAGTGTTGACTCTATGAGTCGACACTTATAGCCTGCAAAAAGTGTCGACTCATAGAGTCGACACTTTTACTCTGGGTCCTATTTTTTCAAACGGGATAGAAGGGTTTGAGAAAAGTGTCGACTCTAAGAGTCGACACTTTGTCTGGTTCGTCCAGAATGAGTTTTCCGGATTGGTTTCGAAACCCATTAAACCTCACTCAATTCTTTCCAAACATGGCCCCTTTGCCCTTAGGATTCTCCTACATATCCTAGAAGGGTTTTAGAAGGGTTTTGGCTTGGGGTTCTTGGTCTTTTCATCTCCCATATATGCTGCTATATATATGATTTGAATTTGGGGTTTTATAGCATCTCCTTTGGCTAAATCGTTCTTTCTTGTGCAGGAGGAAAAGAGAGGAGATCAAGAGGACTTCAACACCAGATTTGATCTACTGCCATTGAGATTTGGAGCTCGGTGATGAAGGAGATAGCAAGCGGAATGAAGCGAGGAATCTGAAGATGTCAATATCACGAGCAACCGTCGTCATCGACTTGGAGATTTGAGGAGTTTGCAAAAGGGAAACACTCAATAGCTTTTATTCATCTCTTGGTGACATTTTGAAGGGTTTTTTTGCTAGGCATTTTAGTATTTTAGTGGCTCTTTCTGCTAGGTATATGTTGGCCACGATTTTCATTCGAGAGTAGAGTTTTTGTGCTTAACGCTTTCATTTGCTGTAGGAAAGAAGGAGAGGTGCGACACCATTACTTGGAGGAGGAAGAGGAAGGAGAGGAGGACACTAGCAACAAGCATTCTTTGTCGATCTTAATCAACTGGGAGCAAGGTCACTGAACCATTCTCCCTTGGGGTTCTTCTACGAGCTTGAGTGGCTTCCACTCCACGGACAGATCGTTCAGCGCACCCCGTCATTCCATTGGACGACTTCCACTACAGATTTGAGAGGGAATTAATCTTCTCTCATCTCTACTCTTTCATTTGAGCAATAGATTAATGTTTGGGTAATTATTGTATATCCTTTCGTTTATTAAACTGAGAATATATTGTGTGTGGGCGGAGTTCTATCTCTGCGTGTGTGGATTTATTGTGGGGAAAGTTTCCTCGTGATTGGTTGTGTGAGGACGGAGCTGCGACTCCGTGTGGTTGTCGAGTTCGGGGTACGTTCCCTGACCGTGTGTGTGTGTGTGTGCTGCAGTGGCAGCGTTTTGAGGCAAGGCCTCGTGCCGTCGTGCGTGTATTGCTGCGGAAGCAACGTGTCTGTGGTTGGGGTTCGTCCCCGTGTTGGTACGTTTTGTAGTGTGGAGTGAAGTCTCACCCGGTTGGGTGAGGGGTGGACGTAGGGAGCCCATCGTGGTCGTGAACCACCTAAAAATCTTTGTGTCTCGTGTGAATGCCTGTGTGATCGTCCATTTCATCTACCTTTCTTCCCATGTCATCTTGTGGATTTTTATTCACGACACCTCCACACATTGCTACCTCCGTTATCCGTGTTAAGCATAAATTTATTTGTATTGAGCTTGATTTGTTTGATTAATTGCATTGTTAATTCGAGTGAGATCGGAAAGTTTGAGAGAACTCTTTTAATCTCACATCTGTTTAGGATAATTAACGATGTTAGTTTTAATTCCACTGTATTTAGTTATGAAAATTTTTAAAATCCGTCATCTCGATAAGGGGACAATTTAACCCCCCTTCTTGTCTGTCATCTCTCTGGGCCAACACCTAGTAATCATTGTAAATTCATCCTGATCTTCCTCAGAACTAGTGCAGCTATTCTCACTAGATGACCCTATGCTAGAATTAGCTTTAAGAGCTAAGGGTTTTCTTCTCTGTTCAGACTCATCAACCTTTTTAAGGTTCAACTCATATGTCAAGAGAGAACCAATGAGCTCATCTATAGTGGTCGTAGCTAAGTTCCAAGACTCCTCCACTATAGTGGCCTTAGTGTGCCGGATGGGTGTCAGGGACCTTAGACCTTTCCTAACCAACTCATACTCACTATAGGTTTTTCCCAGACTTCTTAAGTTGTTGGTAATCACATTCAGACGCGCATACATCTCAGATATTGACTCTTCAGGCTTCACTTTGAAAGCCTCATACTCAGAGACTGACATGTTGGCTTTGGTTTCTCTAACCTGAGACGTCCCTTCAGAAATGACCTCTAGCTTGTCCCACATCTCCTTAGCAGTGTTGCAAGAAGAGACTCTAGAAAATTCGGTGGGATGAAGTGCACATTGTATAGCATTAATGGCACCCCAATGCAAGGTGGATTTACGGATATGCTCCTTAGTCCAGAACTCTTCGTCTGGAGGCAGATCAAAAGGACCCTTACTGACTACTTTCCAGATCTCGTAGTCCTTTGCACGCAAGAAGACCTGCATCCTATGCTTCGAGTAAGCATAATTATTACCATTGAAGAATGGTTGATTACTCATAGAATGACTCTCAGCGATCAATCCTTTAGCATCCATAACAAGTCTCTCCGGGATGTAAAGCCCTAAGGGAGAGTTAGGCTCTGATACCACGTGTTGGAAAGGATGGACACTAAGATCTAGAGGGGGGGTGAATAGATCTACCCCTAAATATCTACAACAGTTAAAGACAATGCGGAATAACAACTAACCACTGTAAATCAATCAAGAGATGTACGTTTCATAACAAATTAACATGCTAACAAGTATGCACGAAGGGCAATGCTCAATAACAACTTGAAAAATTACTGTAAAATGTCAGATAGAATCCCCAAATTCTGTAAGAGATGAATTTCAGCAATATTAAAAGAGATTAGATGATTGCACTCAACAGTTAGCCAAACACCTAGGTATAGTACGATGGCAGAGGCTAACCTCACGCAAGAGGTGGAATTCCAGGTAAGCGTAGCTTATCCTTTCAACCACGCCTTTTGATATAAACTCAGATTAGCAATAATCTCAGATAGCAACTTTAACAAGTGAAAGCACGTTTCTCTTAAACGCTCCTAAGCATTCATCTAAACACCGAGCAGACATAAGATGTAAGCACACTGAAGCACAAAACAATCACACAAGAGAAGAGAATTTTTAGGTGGTTCGATCTCCATCTAGAGATCTACGTCCACCCCTTACTCAATTGAGTAAGGCTTACTGCTGTCATACAGCTTGAGTATGCTGATCCACAGCTTTGGGGATATAATCCCTACATACTCTAATCCACAGCTTTGGGGATTAGATCCCAGACCGCTGAGCCTCACAGCTTGCTACCGCTGAGCCTTACAGCTTCGCTGTCTGAGGTTTCACCCTCGCCCGCTGACATAGCTTAAGAAAATTCAGGAAATAAAATGGAAAGAACGAAACGAGAAACCAATGTAGCTCTCTAGGAGCAGATTGACTCTGGATTTGATCCAGGAGTCAATTACAAAGATGAGCTCCCTTCTCACTCAGACGATCAAACCAGCTTACAATGCTTTGCTTTCCACAACCTTTACTGCAGCTTCTTCTTTCTACTTCATCTATGGTTCTCACACTCGCTCTGCTTGTCTCTTCTGCTTAATCACCCTTTTTTTGCTATATTTTTCTCAGAGATCTGATCCCTCTATATATCCTCACGAGAAGAGGGCACGTGGGAAACACGTTTCCCACCCAAAAATCAGTAGAAGATGCTCTGGTGAAGCTCCACGTGTCAGGAGAGGCAGATGCCCTTTCCACGTGTCAGATGATAGAAGCGCACGACCCGAGTGTCAGAAAGATCTGATTGGAGAATCACCTTGGATCACGTGCCACTTATTATCCTGGGATCAGGTGACTACTTAAGTTTCTGTTGTTCCTAGATACATAGTAATTAATCCTACAATTTAAACAATAGATATTTAGATACATACATAGATTGCATGCTTAATGCTCAGACCTTGAACATGTTAGGACTTAGTTGTGTACTAACCTTACCTAGTGCATAGACCTTTATTACACATGTGCTTAGACCCCGAAGAATGTATATGCACTGACCTTGTAGCATCATATGAGAATGTGCACAGACTTGCCCTTGCAAATGTGCACGGACTTTGATCGAATGAGCACTGAACTCGATATGCAGTATAAGAGATATGCACCAACCTTAGCATACATAGAATGAAGTGTGCACAAACCTTTCAAGCGATCAATGCAAATTTGCACTGACCTGAGTTTATGCAAATGACTATGTGCACCAACTTGATATACACACAAGGCAGACATGTACAGACCTTCATATGCATAAGTCAGAAATGTGCACCAACCTATATGTGTTATATGCAAAACATGCACTGACCGATGTGTGTTATGTGCCAAAATGTGCACGGACCTATATGGGCTAAATGTGAAACATGCACGGACCTCATTTTGCACAAGACCAAGGATGCACCGACTTGTGTGCAGACAGATAGAATGTGCACTGACCTTGTTCTACCTAATGAAGGATGTATGCACGGACCTTGTTAAGCACAAGGCAAATGTGCACAGACTTGCCATGATGTATGCACCGACCTTGTTCAGCCTAATGAAGGATGTGCACCGACCTTGTTTAGCACAAGGCAAATGTGCACAGACTTGGTATGATGTATGCATCGACCTTTTATGCACTTCTACAGAAACGTGCACCGACCTTAGTATGAAATGCGTGCACATGAAACTATGATATGCTAACAGTGTTGTCATACTGAGAACAATTTCAAAAAATTATTATCATTATCAAACTTCAAGAGTTTGACAAACAAAATGTATTGTTGCTAGTCATCAAAAAAAATGGGAAATTAAGTTCAGAGAATTAGTCAAAAGAGACATGGCATGAGACACATTATCCCACGTGAGCTCCCACAACACTTCAAAGCCTCATCTACCCAGCCGCTTCTACGACATGTCGGGCCCAACCAAGGGTCCTATCCAGCTAGCCGTGACTCACGATGACATCAAAAATTGATTGGGGCCACCCCCGATCACCCCGCTTACGGTTTTGTCCGCCTTCAACTGAGCCACCAGGGCCAACCCGGGGGTGCCCTGACCACGAGCCACGACACGTAGCACCCAGCAACGAGGCCGGGAATTATCCCCAACATGCCTCCCCTCAGCATTCTAAAGTCCAAGGAAGTCTTTGCCAAGTCAACCACAGGGTTCGAGAGCCCTTAACACGCCCATACGGCCCATGCTCGCGTATCGGGAATTTCCCCGAACACCTCGTGGGTGCATATTTCCCAGCCATTCTATAGTAAGTCGGGGGCCAACCCACGACTTAAACACACTAGCCATATCTTACGGCAACCCTCCAGCAAGTCGAGGCTACCCCGACCCTTAGACACGCGGCGATGAGCCGTTTACTTTCAGCACCAGGGCCAACTCAGGGCTACCCCGTCAACCCGCCATGCAACGTGGCACAACTCACTAAGGCTGGGCCCACACGCCCAAGATGCCTTCTCTCAGCTCCCACGAGCTATCACCCTTACCTTGGGGCCAAATCTAAGGCCCATCGGCCAGCTACCAGAGCCGTTTGACAACCCAAAGTGTGTCGGGGATTTTCCCGAACACCTTGTGAGCGGCTACAACCCACGAAGTTATTAACCCCCACGAGCCAATCCCAGCACCCTAGAACCTCGAATCCTTCAAAGAAGGACACCAAAGAATGACAGAAGGCCCCTGGGATCACCCCCCACATCAACGGCTCACCTTGGGGGGGAGTTCACCCCAGGCGCAGCCGCACCCTAGTGGGGATGAACTCCCCCGTGGCAGGACCCTACACCCAGTTCGGACAGTCTCCGTGCAAGTTTGTCTCTATCCCAGTCCCGTGCAAGATCGATCGGCGTACCAGCTTGAAGGTGTTCGCGAAGATGGAGTCTCGGGGCCACACGGGTCAACCTCCTCGTTCTATGCACGCACGCCACCAGCCAACCAGTCCGGTCCTTGTATCCTTGTCCTCTTGCGGTCACATGAAGTCAAAAGTGGGCCCAAAGAAGTAACAATAGGGGATTTTATAGGCTGCAGAAAAAATCCCCACTCAGCCCCGTGTAAACCCCCTGGGGGGGTTTACGCCCCCCCTGTTAGGGTACTAGGCCCGGATACAGAGGGGGGTGAATGTATCCTTCTATGAATAATGGCCAATTAAAAACTCAGATGCTAGATGCAAAACACAGGATGAAACGAATTCAATTAAACTTATGAGCAAACACAAGGAGCGCGTCTATCCAAGCATCTAGCGGAAGCAAGCACACAAAGCAAACCATTGCTCAATAGACTTTTTAGGTGGTTCGGTCCTCCAGACCTACATCCACCCCTCACTCCCAACCGGAGTGAGGCTTCACTAGCCAATGCTAGACAAGCAGACTCAGTCTGCAAAAAGTTGCGGCCACACAGCTTGACCCGGGGAACAGTCTCCCCTCTTCCTCCCAACCGGAGGGACCCCTGGACTTGCAACCCGCAAGCCCAGAACCGGAGACAAGTCTCCCTTCCTCTGACCAGAGGGAACCCACAAGTAGCTCCCAGCTACTTGCAACCGAAGATCAGATCTCCCTTCTCCTGATCCACAGGAGTAACCCGAGCTCACTACTGAGAATCGGAAGAACAAGGATAACCAAATAAGAAAGGGAAAAACAGAAACACGAAATGAAAATAACTTCAGCAAACAGAATGCTGAAAAATGAAATGCACAATGTGGCACTCAACGGAGCTGACTGGCCTGGATCTGATCCACGGTCCAGTAGACAGATCTTCATGTGAGCTTCTCTTCCTCTTCTCTTCTCTCTCACTTTCTTTTTCTCTTAACCCTCACGAGCTCTCTAACTCTCTCTTTCTCTTCTTTTCCTTCTGCTCTTCTTCTCTTTCTTTTCTTCTGGATCGAACTCTCTGCACTTCTCCTTTTTTTTGCTTTTTCCTTTCGATCACCCTTCATCTGTGGATGAGGGCTTGAATATATAGCAGCAACAGCAGGTGGATCAGGTGCAGAATGCGTGTGCCTCCCACACTTCATCCAGAACCTTCTTGCCACGTGCCTTTATAGCATTGGTTCCTTTAGCATTGGATCACGTGCAGCCTAGTCACTGGTGAATGTTCTTCCTCGGACCTGCAAGGAGATAAAAACCATTAACACTGAGGGCCACAAGAACTAAAACTGCATGAGGTATGTGATAGCAATACGAGATGCACTGTACTGAGAACGACACGAAATGCACAAGATTACTACAGTACGAAATAAAGAGAGAATGACACGAGGTCAGATTAAAACAGCACGAGGTAAAAAGAGACGACAGTAGATACATACTAATAAGACTAACACAACGAAGAGAATGACACGAAGTATCACTGTAACAAAACAAACACTACGAAGAGAACGACACGAGATACATAATAATAAAGCTAACACCACAAAGAAAACGACACGAAGTCAGAAGAGAACAGCACGAGGTGAGAAGGAAGTCTCACGGAGTGAAAAGGTAGACAAACACGTGATCAGAAGGAACCTGGACGAAGATAGAAAGAAACAACACGAGGACATAAATACAAAAACAACACGAAATAACAAACAGCAAAGAGAACGGCACGAGGTGAAACGACACTTTACTAAAAAGACTTGAATACACACGAAATCAACTTGGACTGAAACCAACTCGAAGATGAAAACAACACGAAAACAACATGGACTGAAACAAGGTATAGACTTGCCAAAGAACTGGACGATGTATAGACTTGGACAAGGCAAAGTCTGTACAGACTTGAGGGTTCACAACGTATATACTTTGGCAAGACAATGGCTGTACATACTTGAAGTGAAGACCAATGTATAGACTTCAAAGTTCAGCTGCCAATGAATAGACTTGGAACACTTGAAGGCCAATGTACAGACTTGGAAGCTTAAACCAATGTATGGACTTAGCTTCGAACATGCTACAGTGCATTGTATGGACTTTGAAGACTGATGCATGACGCTAAGCCAATGTGTAGACTTTGGCTTGAAATGAAGGTAAAGATGAGGCTGTATAGACTTGGCCAAACCAAGAGACTCGAAGACAAAGGGGTGACACAGATAGAACAACACGAAGTGGCACAGAAAGCAGCACGAGGTGCTGCAGTGTTCAGCACGCGCTGGAACAAAACACGACACGAAGACAACCAACAAACATTGTTGGAACAACACGATGTTGAAAAAAATAACATGAAGTGAAGTGAACACAACCAACACGAAGTATGAAAGGAACAGTACCGACATGCATGGTATTATCTCATAGCAGTTTTTCTTGTTAATCATGGAAAGTTCGAATGCATAACATTACTCATGATATCTGATTAAAAATAACAATATTTAACATAGTGATGCTCATCATCAAAACACTAGGGAGGTCACAAAAGTCCAACAATCTCCCCCTTTTTGATGATGGCAACACTATATTAAATAACAGAGATGAAGTGTATGAAGATAAGCTGTGAAAATAAGCAATGCAGGCACACAACACACTCGCCTCCTCTGACGACTCCCAAGAGCTCCCCCTGAACACAACATCTACTTACTCGCCTCCTCTGACGGCTCCCAAGAGCTCCCCCTGAGCACAACATCTACTTACCTCTGACTAGATAACTCAGGACACTTATCTTTCGCTCCCCCTCAGCAAAGCACAAAAGCACAAGCAAGACACTCTCCCCCTTTGACATCATCAAAAACTAGGGGCAGGTCTGAAGATATCACAAAAAGATAATTGCTGATAGTGGAGAGAAAACAATAGAGAGTATGGCTGATAAAGGAGAGTTATTGAGATGTTTAAGCAATTAAGAAAGCCATTAATTTTATGTGAGGATTTTGAGGATCAGTTAGTCAGACTGTGTGCAAAATGGTGAATGAAGATCCGCTCCATACACAGAACCAGATTCTAAGCAAGTAAGGTACAAGATACCAGTATGGTCAGAGTAAGTCTGTACTCAGAGTGTATAAAGCAAGGAAGTCAGGAAAATAAAGACCTGTGGTATTGAGAACAAACAAACCAAGACCTAAATGCTAAGTGAGCAGGATCTTGATACCAAGAGGGAGAAAATATTTCGAAGATGGTCAAGATCAAAGGTAAATCTGTCAAGTACACCTTTGACATTAGGGAGACACCTTGTTTAGAGGCAGGAATCCCCAGTTACTTGGTGGCAAGACCACATTACCCCTTCTGACAAGAGGACAGAGATAGTATTCTAACTGGTGTTGACATTAAGGTGACACCTTTACCAGAGGCCAGACACCCCAGTTACTAACCAGATATATACCATAGCTCTGTATGATCAAGACAGCTAATTAAGCCTGATTTACTGCCATCTCATGACATGGAATTCTTTCACTTCATTGATGAAAGTCCCAGTTTCTCAATGAACAGATAACAAGATTTGTAAAACTTCTTTCATGAATTTTTCATTAAACTGCACTTTAAGCCTTGTAAATTAGTCTTGATTCAGTTTGAGAACAATACACCAGCTCCAAAGTTTTTTCAGACAAAAACACTATATACCTCATTTCGGACTCAACTTAGACTAAGTAGGTATGCTGTACTGGCTAGATCAGAAGTCAGTTACAGTGTAGGAAGATAGTCTTGAATTCAGATTTTGATCTCAGTGGGACTAACAGCCGAAATTCCAACAAGAAATTAGATGAACAGTCTTAACGGATAAAACATTCAAAAATTTCTTTTATCCACCTACTCAAACTGATTCTCTTATAAGGTCAACAAAAGTCCGTTCAAAGTATGTTCAGATTTAGCCAAAAGAGCATGACACCAATTATTAATCTAGCTCCCCCTCAGACCTTGACTCCAACTCAGACTTAACCAAGACAAACCTCAAAACACCTCAAAGAAAACAAAGTGGTATCAATCAGTACGAGTGAATCAGCAAACACCCATAATGAGGTTATTTTCAGCAACAGATAATGAGAAAAGATAAACATAAGAGCACATGACAGATTATTTAGAGATCAATTATTCAATCATGAAATTCTGTAAATACCTAATTCTCTGCGCAATGTGCTAAATTTTTCAGTATCTAGTGGCTTAGTGAAAATATCTGCAATTTGTGAGTTAGTGCCAACATGGATCAATTCAAAGGTCTTCCTAGCTACTTCATCACGAATAAAATGATGCCTGATTTCGATGTGTTTAGTTCGAGAATGAAGTACAGGATTCTTTGCAATGTTTATTGCACTAGTATTGTCACAAAAGATGGAAGTGCAACCTAGCTCAACTGAGTAATCCAGAAGCTGGTGTTTTATCCATATAACCTGTGTGCCACAGCTCCCTGCTGCCACATACTCAGCTTCAGCAGTAGAAAGAGCCACAGAGTGTTGCTTCTTGGATCCCCAAGAGACTAGGCACCCTCCTAAAAATTCGCAGTGACCACTAGTACTTTTCTTGTCCAATTTACATCCTGCATAATCTGCATCTGTATATGCAATGAGATCTAAACTACATGATGCAGGATACCAAAGACCTAGATCATGGGTAGTAGATAAGTATCTAAAGATTCTTTTTACAGCTGCCAAATGCAATTCAGTAGGCCTAGACTGGTATCTGGCACACATCCCTACACTAAATTGAATGTCAGGCCTGGATGCTATTAAGTAGAGGAGTGAACCGATCATACCTCTATATAATTTGGCATCCACCTCTTTACCTTTTTCGTCTGAATCCAGTGAGGAGTTGGTGCCCATGGGTGTTGAGATAGTCTTGAGGTTGGTCATTCCAAACCTTTTCAGCATCTCCAGAGTATACTTGGTTTGATTTATGAAACAACCATCCTCCATCTGTTTGACCTGCAGCCCAAGAAAATACTTTAGTTCGCCAACTAAACTCATTTCAAATTCATGAGACATAGATTCAGAAAATTCTTTACACAATGTTGAATTGTTAGATCCGAAGATATCATCAACATATACCTGGACCACTATTAAATCCTTTCTGAGATTTTTGGTGAAGAGGGTTTGGTCAACCTTACCTCGAGTGTAGCCCTTGCTCAAGAGGAATTCAGAAAGTCTCTCATACCAGGTTCGGGGAGCCTGCTTCAATCCATAGAGGGCTTTATTCAACCTAAAAACCATGTTAGGCTGAACAGAGAAATTAAAACCTGGAGGTTGTTCAACATATACCTCTTCCTTCAATACCCCATTTAAGAATGTGCTTTTGACATCCATCTGCTGCAGCCGAATGTTCCTAGAGCATGCAAATGCAAGCAGAATTCGTATAGCTTCCATCCTAGCCACTGGGGCATAGAATTCATCAAAATCCACACCAAATTCTTGACTATAGCCTTGAGCTACAAGTCTTGCTTTGTTTCTAGAGATAGCTCCATTCTCATCAACTTTATTCTTGAAAATCTATTTAGTGCCAATGACATGAGTGTTATCAGGTCTGGGAACTAGTTCCCATACAATATTTTTCTCAAATTGATTTAATTCCTCACACATGGTGGATACCCAAGAATCATGTTTTAAGGCTTCTTCCACAGATTTGGGTTCCACCTGAGATACCAATGCAGCTAAGTCCTGTTCTTGGACAATTCTAAAATGAGACCTAGTCCTAGGAGGATCATACAAATTTCCTATGAAATTTTCACTAGGGTGGTCTTTGTGAAATATTATCTCACCTGAGGGTTCACCTACCTCAGCTGCTCCTTCTTGCTGTGAATTTTCTGGTTGAGCTGCTGGCTGCATTTCTTCTTCTTCAATTCTCTCCAAGAAATCTCCCTCATTAGATGGCTCCCTGTCATCATCCATCACTTTGTTAGAGAAATCATTTTCATCAAACACTACATGCGGTGTTTCTTCAACAGTTTGGTCAGCTTTATTGAAAACTCTGTAAGCCCTTGAAGTTTCTGAATATCCGATAAAAATTCCCGGAGAGCTCCTAGCTTCAAATTTGTCCAAACCATTCTTACCATTATTGTGGATAAAACATTTGGAACCAAAAACTTTAAAGTAAGAAATATTTGGCTGCTTACCCTTGAGAAGTTCATACGGAGTTTTCCTATGAGTAGGTCTTACCAAGGCTCGGTTTAGAATGTAGCATGCAGTATTCGCAGCTTCAGCCCAAAATCTCCTTGGAAGTCCACTCTCAATCAGCATAGTCCTGGCCATTTCAATTATTGACCTATTTCTTCTCTCAACAATTCCGTTCTGCTCCGGTGTCCTGGGAGAAGAGAATCTGTGAGTCACTCCCTCTTTTGAGCAAAATTCATAAAATGAAGAGTTCTCAAACTCTCCTCCGTTGTCAGACTGAATGGTAATGATATTATGTTCACCTTGCAGTTTGATTTTATTGAAAAGTTCTTCAAAGTGAACAAAAGCATCATTTTTATTTGCTAAACAAAACAACCAAGAAAATCTAGTGTAGTCATCCACTATGACTAATCCATATCTCTTACCTGACAAACTTTGTATGCGAGTAGGACCAAAGAGATCCATGTGTAAGTGCTGCAGCGGTTTAGATGAAAGACTCTCAGTTCTCAACTTAAAAACTGCACGAGTCTGTTTACCTAGTGCACAAGCATCACATAGCTTGGTCCCTAACTGAAATCTTATTCGGGACAAACCTCTAACTAGGTTATGCTTAGACAATTTATTCATTGTAGACAAACTAGCATGCCCTAGACGCCTATGCCAATCAAATGCAACCTGTTCAGAATTAGCTGACATACACAAGTGAGTTTCAGGATTATCATCCAGGTCTACGATGTATACATTGTTTACTATATGACCTTTGAACATGACGTTATCAGAATTCAGTTCAAAAATAGTACACGAATTGTGGTCAAAGAGTACCTTGTGTCCTTTGTCGCAGAGTTGACTTATACTTATCAAGTTGTGCTGAAGTCCTTCTACAAGATACACATCTTCAATGGAGTTAGTAGAGGGCTTACCAACTGTACCAATTCCAATTATTCTTCCTCTGTTATTTCCACCGAATTTGACCAGACCCCCAAACTTCATTTTCAGTTTGCTAAATTTGGACCGGTCTCCTGTCATGTGCCTGCTACAGCCGCTGTCAAGATACCACTTGTTATGCTCAGCTGCCAGGCTAACCTGCGAAAGTTCAGACAAAGTAATGTGGGACCCAATTCAAATTGGGTCCAAAGATAGTTTTCAATTTATCCAAATCACACTTAGGAACCCACATTTGTTTTACTGTTCTTTTCAGAGGTTTCATGTAAATTGATTCTTCCTTCTTGGCATTTCTCAGTGGGTGTTGAATGAGCCTATTCCTATTAAAATTATGCTGTTTCCGATCAGAGAAATTGTTGTTTGGCCTCTTAGAGGAAACACGTGTGTGCTGAGCATAATTCATGTAGCCATTTTTATTCAAATGAAAATTGTGCTGAAGATGATGCATGTTCGCATGCTTTCCTTGATAACTATCATGCTAAATTTTCTTAGCGAAACTGTTCACCTTTCTAGTGACATCAATAGGAATGGTCGTGTGAAAACCCTTGTTCCACACCTGTTGCACAGGAACAGTTCTAGTCTCAGGATTTCCTGACTTAGTCTGCTGACCAGTGGATTGAGTAGATTTGCTGGTCGAAACCTTCAATGTAGAGACAGATTTGGAACTAGATGGGGTTTCCAGTGTTTCTTTGCCCTTGGCGGGGCAGAACGTGACAGTTTTGAATTCAAAGGGTTTTTTACTTGTGGGATTATATCCTAATCCCTTCTTGTTGAAGTTTACCCTCGACCCCAGAAGGACATCCAGATTGTTTCTCCCCTCTGTAAATTTTTCTAGTATTTTTCCTTTGTCCTCAATCTCCTTCTGAAGTTCATTACATTGGTCCAGGAGTTCCTGATTAACTTTTCTAACCGCCTCATATTTTTCTGCAATCAGTCTAAACTCATTTTTACTCTCTTCAGTTTTACTCTTCAGCTCATTCATCCTAGCTAGATTTTCCTCTCTTTCCATTCTAAACTTCTCGATCTCACTTCTAGCCTGATCTAGCTCAATGGCCATCTCCTTGGTTTTCATGTTGTCCGTAACAGCAATAGAGTGTTCCTCAGAAACAGAGTGAAACTTTCGTTTAAGCATTCTGTGCTCCTTGGTTAGAAAATTATATTTAGCTAACAGGTCGCCATAAGCGTCCTCCCAATCATCCAAAGTAAAATTCTCAAATAAGTTCGTTACCTCTTCCTTATGGTTGGCCATGAGGCAAGTCTTCTCTTCATCTTCACTGGACGAGGTGGCTTCTGGATCCTCCTCCTCGTCACTCCATGTGCACAGCATGGCTTTCTTCTTCTTGTGCACCATCTTCTTATGGTATCCGGGAGCCTTAGCTTGCAGCTCTGGACATTCACTTTTCATGTGACCAGGTTTCTGACAATGGTAGCATGTAACCGTCTTAACAAACCGGTTCTTCTCAAGTTCTCGTTCAGGAGACTTCCTTGCAGCATTGAATCTCTTTCTCCTGTAGAATTTCCCTTTAGTCCTCAGGAACTTTCTGAATTGCCTGGTGAGCATGGCCTGCTCGCTCTTGTCCAGGTCTGAGAATCCGTCAGAGTCTTCGCTGCTACCACCACTGTTGCTGCTGCTGCTACTCTTTTTAGTATGTCGTGAGACCTTCAGAGCAACATTCTTTCCCTTTCTATCATGTCCATCATTCCCTTGTCTGAAGTTCATTTCGTGGGTCATGAGAGACCCAATCAGCTGGGTTACTGACATGGTGGATAAATCTCTTGATTCCTCTATGACGGTCACCTTAGTATCCCAGATGGGAGTTAGGGACCTAAGGATCTTCCTGACAATGTCTTCTTGCTGAATCTCCTTTCCAAATCCTCTCAAACTATTGATGATCACAGACAATCTAGCATACATTTCTGTGATCGACTCCTCTGGCTTCATCTTAAACAACTCATACTGAGTTGTAAGCATATTGATCTTGGTAGCTTTCACTTGAGATGTGCCCTCATAAATTAACTACAATTCATCCCACATTTTCTTTGCAGTCTTGCACGCTGAAATCCTCAAGTACTCTTCAGGGTGGACGACGCACTGTATGATGCTAAGAGCTGTCCAATTCAGTGCAGAGAGTTTTACATGTTCCTCTGTCCATATGTCTTCATTCGGTGGAAGTTGGTACGGACCATCTGTAATTACTCTCCAGAGCTTGTGGCTTTGGGCCCTGATAAAGACTTCCATCCTATTCTTCCAGAAAAAATAGTTATTACCATCGAAGAAAGGGGGACGGGTGATTGACTGCCCTTCAGCAATGTAGCTGCGAGGGCCAGCGGATCTGTTTCCCTGGCCGTTGGACCACATATTGGGAAATACCCTCTCTAATACCAAGTGTTAGGGTGCTAGGCTCAGATACAGAGGGGGGTGAATGTATCCTTCTATGAATAATGGCCAATTAAAAACTCAGATGCTAGACACAAACACAGGATGAAACGAATTCAATTAAACTTATGAGCAAACACAAGGAGCGCGCCTATCCAAGCATCTAGCGGAAGCAAGCACACAAAGCAAACCATTGCTCAATAGACTTTTTAGGTGGTTCGGTCCTCCAGACCTACATCCACCCCTCATTCCCAACCGGAGTGAGGCTTCACTAGCCAATGCTAGACAAGCAGACTCAGTCTGCAAACAGTTGCTGCCACACAGCTTGACCAGGGGAACAGCCTCCCCTCTTCCTCCCAACCGGAGGGACCCCTGGACTTGAAACCCGCAAGCCCAGAACCGGAGACAAGTCTCCCTTCCTCTGACCAGAGGGAACCCACAAGTAGCTCCCAGCTACTTGCAACCGGAGATCAGATCTCCCTTCTCCTGATCCACAGGAGGAACCCGAGCTCACTACTGAGAATCAGAAGAACAAGGATAACCAAATACGAAAGGGAAAAATAGAAACACGAAATGAAAATAACTTCAGCAAACAGAACGATGAAAAATGAAATGCACAATGTGGCTCTCAACGGAGCTGACTGGCCTGGATCTGATCCACGGTCCAGTAGACAGATCTTCAGGTGAGCTTCTCTTCCTCTTCTCTTCTCTCTCACTTTCTTTTTCTCTTAACCCTCACGAGTTCTCTAACTCTCTCTTTCTCTTCTTTTCCTTCTGCTCTTCTTCTCTTTCTTTTCTTCTAGATCGAACTCTCTGCACTTCTCCTTTTTTTTGCTTTTTCCTTTCGATCACCCTTCATCTGTGGACGAGGGCTTG
Source organism: Amorphophallus konjac (assembly GCA_022559845.1). Lineage (NCBI taxonomy): Eukaryota > Viridiplantae > Streptophyta > Magnoliopsida > Alismatales > Araceae > Amorphophallus > Amorphophallus konjac. The sequence goes on from CM040118.1 coordinate 222,798,188, forward strand.
AATATATAGCAGCAGCAGCAGGTGCATCAGGTGCAGAATGCGTGTGCCTCCCACACTTCATCCAGAACCTTCTTGCCACGTGCCTTTATAGCATTGGTTCCTTTAGCATTGGATCACGTGCAGCCCAGTCACTGGTGAATGTTCTTCCTCGGACCTGCAAGGAGATAAAAACCATTAACATTGAGGGCCACAAGAACTAAAACTGCATGAGATATGTGATAGCAATATGAGATGCACTGTATTGAGAACGACACGAGATGCACAAGATTACTACAGTACAAAATAAAGAGAGAATGACACGAGGTCAGATTAAAACAGCACGAGGTAAAAAGAGACGACACTAGATACATACTAATAAGACTAACACAACGAAGAGAATGACACGAAGTATCACTGTAACAAAACAAACACTACGAAGAGAACGACACGAGATACATAATAATAAAGCTAACACCACAAAGAAAACGACACGAAGTCAGAAGAGAACAGCACGAGGTGAGAAGGAAGTCTCACGGAGTGAAAAGGTAGACAAACACGCGATCAGAAGGAACCTGGGCGAAGATAGAAAGAAACAACACGAGGACATAAATACAAAAACAACACGACATAACAAACAACAAAGAGAACGGCACAAGGTGAAACGACACTTTACTAAAAAGAGTTGAATACACACGAAAACAACTTGGACTGAAACCAACTCGAAGATGAAAATGACACGAAAACAACATGGACTGAAACAAGGTATAGACTTGCCAAAGAACTGGACGATGTATAGACTTGGACAAGGCAAAGTCTGTACAGACTTGAGGGTTCACAACGTATATACTTTGGCAAGACAATGGCTGTACATACTTGAAGTGAAGACCAATGTATAGACTTCAAAGTTCAGCTGCCAATGAATAGACTTGGAACGCTTGAAGGCCAATGTACAGACTTGGAAGCTTAAACCAATGTATGGACTTAGCTTCGAACATGCTACAGTGCATTGTATAGACTTTGAAGACTGATGCATGACGCTAAGCCAATGTGTAGACTTTGGCTTGAAACGAAGGTAAAGATGAGGCTGTATAGACTTGGCCAAACCAAGAGACTCGAAGACAAAGGGGTGACACAGATAGAACGACACGAAGTGGCACAGAAAGCAGCACGAGGTGCTGTAGTGTTCAGCACGCGCTGGAACAAAACACGACACGAAGACAACCAACAAACATTGTTGGAACAACACGATGTTGAAAAAAATAACATGAAGTGAAGTGAACACAACCAACACGAAGTATGAAAGGAACAGTACCGACATGCAGGGTATTATCTCATTGCAGTTTTTCTTGTTAATCATGGAAAATTCGAATGCATAACATTACTCATGATATCTGATTAAAAATAACAATATTTAACATAGTGATTCTCATCATCAAAACACTAGGGAGGTCACAAAAGTCCAACACCCCCGGGTAGGTTCGCATAAACCCAGGGCCCACTAGAAAAAAACATTTTTTAAGAAAGAAAAAAAAAGGGTTTCAGCCGGGGGGGGTTACACGGACCTACTCGGCCCCCCCTAAGCAGGTCCACGTAAACCCCTGGACTGGGGGGGGGGGGTTTATGCAGACCTGCTTGGCCCCCCCTAAGCAGGTCCGCGTAAACCCCTGGACCACATCAAAAAAAAAATAGGGGAAAAGAGGGGATTTTCCCTGCGTAAACCCCCCCCCCCCAAGGGGGGGGTTACGCGGACCTACTCGGCCCCCATGAGCAGGATCGTAAACCCCCCAAAAGCGGGGGGTTTACTCAGACCTGCCCGGCATCCCCGGGCAGGTCCGCGTAAACCTCCCTCCCCCTCTCAGAAACAAAAAAAAAGTTTTTTAATTATTTTCAGGGGGTTTACGCGGACCTGCTCACCCCCTCCAACCAAGATCGCGTAAACCCCCCCCCTTTCCCTTCATCTTCCACTATAAAACCCCCTTAGAAGTGTTGATAATTAATCCCGCCCCGAACAAGATGAATAAAAGCATGAACATGCAATATAAGCAAAGGGGAAAGGGAAGAGGCGATGAAGAAAAGGAAACATACTGTGATCGTCACCAACGGCTAACAGCAAGCAAACACTATAGGAATTGAAAGGGCCTGCTACATACCTTGGAAAGAGGATGAGAAAGACACGGTCGAAGAAGGACCGGCACAATGTGATCGCGCTTGATATAGGGTGCGGGAACTTCCATGGATTACACATCCTCACCTTCCAGCCGGCTAGAGGGCGAGGGCCTCACGTTCAACTCTTGCCAATCCTGTGCACCAAAGCCAAAACAAAGAAGAAAAACCCATTAGACCTTGAAGTGCAGCATCCATTCCGAATGCAGAAATAGTCATGAAAACAAGAGGGAGAACACACCGAGGGAGGGTTTTTAACCCTTGGAAACAGGACAAAAATAAAGGTGTCTGTGTTGTGTATACATGAAGATGTAAAGAATGATTTAACACGCAGCAAAACTGCGGTGAAAATATGATGCAAAACGTGCAAATGTGCAGCAGATGTGCAGGAAACTGAGGAGAAACGAGAGAGATAGGACAACAAAAGGAGAAATAAAGGAAGGAGGATGAAGAAAGGGGGCTTCCCTGATGATTAGGGTCAAAGAAGGTGAGTCGGCAACGCGGCATGGCTCCGCCCTTCGTAGAAAATTGCCCTCCTTCGCACACATGAAGCAAGGGGGCTATTTATAGAACATAGAAAACCCTAGCTCAAAATTTAGAGATAAGCACTAGAAATAAGAGATTTAGCTTGATAAATCATGAGATAATAGTGGGATAATATCTCTAGGATGGATAATAATCGAGCTGTAAGGATATCCCTAGCGTTAATGGCTCAAACAAGGACTCCCGGGAGTCCTCGGCTGGAGAAAATGGAGCCCAGAATGATCAGGACTATGCAATCAAAATGCGGTTAGTCGCGCGATCATCACTTGCAAAATGCGGTCAACGGAAAACCGCAACTTGGTGGGATCATGATAGAGTCGACGCACTGGTGAACGGGGCCGATGCACCTGGGACAAGAAGGGAAGTCATGGTCAACTATTGACCGTCACCTCATGGTCACGGTCAACTGTTGACCATGACTATGAGGGGCCAGTAGACTTCGCCTGATCGATGCGGCAATCAAGGACAAATAAGCTCTAAGGGTTTCAAGGCTCAATGGGCTAGAAGAATGATCAAGAATAGGCTCGAAAATATGCTCAAGGAATGCTCCAAAACAATGGATAATTCGAGACATCACAAAGGTAGATAAGAGAAATAACTCAACTTGCAGGCTGAAAATGTGTGTCAACAGAAGCCCCTCCTTGATGTCCGCTTTGCAAGGGAACTGTTGACCCATACTAGATGGCGAACAAGAAGGGGGGGTAGAATTGTCCCCTTGCCGAGATGGGAAATTTTAAAAACTATCTAAACTAATCACAACGGAATTAAAATTAACTATGTTGATTAGCCTAAACAGATGTGAGATTAAAACATTCTCTCAAGCTTTCCTATCTCACTCGAATAAACTATGTAGTAGATGGTAGAAATAAATCCTAACACGGATAGCCGATGAAGCAATGTGCGATGATGCAGTGAATAAATACCTATAAGATGGCCTGTGAACGGAGATAGAAGAAATGAACAATCGCATAGGCATTCACAATGGACATAGCGATTTTTAGGTGCTTCGGGACCACGACGGGCTCCCTACGTCCACCCCTCACCGAACCCGGTGAGACTTGACTACACACTACGAACCGTAGCAGAACGGGGACGAACCCCAACACCACACACGCTGCGTCCGCAGCAATGCACACACGGGATCTAGCCCCAAAACGCTGCCACCACAGCACTTACACACACAAAGTCAGGGAACACACCCCGGACGAAAAAACCACACCGAGACGTAGCTCCGTCTACACTCACAAAACTAGGGGAAACTTTCCCCACAATAAATCCACACACTCGGAGACGCAGCTCCGCCCACACACGATAATATTCTGAGTTCGATGAAATTAAAGGATATACGATGACAGCCCAAAATACTAATCTATGCCCAAATAAGATAGTAGAAATGAGAGAAGAAGAAATCCCCCTCAAATCTTTAGTGAATTCCGTAGATAGCAAAGGTAGGTTGCATTTGGAGTTTGATCCTCGGAGCAGGAAGAGTCCAGCGTTGTGAAGACCGCCCAAAATAGGAACTTGGTGCTGAACATCAAGACCAGCTACAGATCAGAGTGGCAGCTCGTGGATGGGGTCTTCAGCGGCGTTCTCCTTCCTCCAGTGATGAAGCAACCCTCCAGCTCGTCCTTCTTCACCTTCAAGAAAGGATAGAATAATAAGCCCTTGAAGGAATATCTCCATCGTGGGAGATCGCAGGTTATATATACATACGAGAATCAGCGGCTAAAAGACCACGAAGCCCATGCTAAAAACCCTTCAAATAAACACCAAAAAGATGGGAGAAACCCTAATGGTATTAGGGTAAAAAGCCCATGCAAATCGGACCAAGAAATGGGCATTTTGCAATCAATCCGGAAAACACGATCCGGACGAACCAGACAAAGTGTTGACTCTTAGAGTCGACACTTTTGCCAAGGTGTTCTGCCGGAAGAGAAAACCCAGCACACAGGCGAAAGTGTCGACTCTTGGCCATGTGTTCAATCAACGCACAAAACAACATGTAGCCTGAAGAGTGTCGACTCAAGGAGTCGACACTTTTTCATCTGCATGCTGGAAACACCCAGGCCAACATGCTGACTAAAAAGTGTCGACTCCTTGAGTCGACACATTTCCTAACAGTAGTGAAAACCACTTTAAACTCAATTGAAACCCCATTTTTCTTCAACCAAAGCATTAAAAACAAAATACTATGCATTGTAACAAAGAATTAGCATGAATTAAGTTGCATTCGAATAGGAAACCAATGAGTGTGTTAAACATCTTGAACTTCAAACACTCTAAAAGATATAGCATTAGAAACACTATCAGACCACTCAAACCTCAACTATTAAACTAACCAATGAGACAATCATTTCGATGTATATGAAACTCATTCATAACAACCAGCTTGGCACTAATTAGACTAGTGATCAATAAGGAATCATGGGAAGCTAAAAGACTAAAAGACAACCTCAAAACTGACATGAAGAACAAGCATGAGGTCACATGCAAGCCCAATACATGAAGAAACACTTCAATCCATTCATGCCAACTATAAATCAAATTCAGAGGTACAGTCTTACCAAAGATCCATTGGTTTGTAAACAAGAGTGGAAGCTTACCATGGACCACAATGAATTGATAGCAAAATGAAACCTGCACATTCTGGAAATTCAGATTCATGTAGATCATAAATCAATGCATTTGAATTCTAGCAAGCAACTCAAGAGTTCCAGTTCAGTCCTAGAAATGTTAAGATCAATTCATTGATATTAAGAGACAAGTCTATGCATGTAAAGCCCAAGTCTAAGCATATGAAGACTAAGGTCTATGCATATGAACCCATGGTCGATGCATATGTAAAGGCAGGGTCGGTGCATGTTTGTAAAACACTAAAGACCAGGTCGGTGCTCAAATGAAAGGGTCGGTGCATGTTTGTAAAACACCAAAGACCAGGTCGGTGCATGTATTGACAAGGTCGGTGCACCTTTTATGAAATGGAAAGATAGGTCGGTGCACATCTGTAAAAGATGAGGTCGGTGCACTTTTTATCAAGCATAAGGATAGGTCGGTGCATGTTTTGACAAGGTTGGTGCATATAGTGAAACACAAAGACAAGGTCAGTGTGAAACATAAAGACAAGGTCAGTGCACTTTATATGAAATGGAAAGATGGGTCGGTGCATGTTTAAAGGATCCCAAAGAAGGTCGGTGCACATCAAGTAGAAGCTATGGATAGGGTCGATGCAAATGCCAAATACAGTCGGTGCAAAGTCAGGCAAGGTCGGTGCATGTAAGGCCAAGGTCTGTGCACATTCAGAAATATCAAGTGATTAATCCTTTCTAAGCATGAAACGCCCACTTTCAAATTGGTTCATCAAATCACTCATGAAATGCAAATTTAGTCCAGAATTTCAAGCATGAGAGCATATAGCTCAGACATTCAAAATGCATGAGCCATGAACCAAGGAGCTAAGAATTTCGGTCAACCAAGGTTCAGAAAACCCAGAATTGTATAACAATTGAAGCATTAAACCCTTAGTTAAATAGCACGATGTGTATACATGAAACCCAATTTAACAAGGGGCAATTAAGCAATATGTAACCCATTCAGCCCTTTATGTTGTCAACCATCCATATACAATTAACATAAAAGCTCATTCAAGATTTGCAGAACTAAGAGAAAATGTAACCATGAAAAAAACATGTTGTGGTCGACAACAAGTAACATTACTGCAACTGTAAATGATATCCACCAAGCAATTCTACCCTACAAAGCAGAATATCAACATGTGAGCTCATTTGCCACAACATTTATACATACGGATGTTACTCTATACACACTCAACGCACACAATATATTGTTATCATCAAAACTATTATCAAAGACAAAGAGGGAGCGCAATGAACCCAACAGGAACGAGTAAAAGCGACGCGGAGGTGAAATGGAACGGAGATGGAGCGAAAATGACAGCGACGTGAGAAGGAGATGAAGCAGAGATAAAGCGGAGAGATCCAAAAAGCCAGCATCAAGGCAAAAGACATCCGGCACAACCAACAAGTGACATGAATTCTCCCAAAAATGTCGAACTAACAACAAGGAATAGCTGACATGGATAAGACATGTCTGGAGAACTAAGGAAAGGAAAACATGATAAACCTCATTAGGGGACACAATCCAGAGCCAATGAGGGGATCAGAAAGGCAATAACTGAAAAGAAACTGAGATAAAATCCAGATAGGAATCATGCTGACCAACCAGATCAAGCGAATAGATCAGAGAAAACGTTCAAATTCAGAGTGGAATGAGGATCCCTTATCCAATAGAATAAGCACCATTAACCATTGCTAAGGAGGAACCTTGAAAGATCACAAGACATGAATGCTTAAAAATGACATGATGCATGCTGGGCTAAAATAAAGAAATCGTAAAAATGAATGCAAGGAAAGAGAAAAATATAAAGTACTCAAGGATAATATTGCTAGACTGAGTAAGATGGGGTCAAGAGTCTTCTTACAACCATGACGTACGAGACAGAGTCCATCGTCCCCCATCCAACTCAAATGAACGGCCTATCCAACAATTAACTGCATGCTCCTAGATCATCATCATTTTTAGTAAAGGGGAATATCAGCTGCCAGAACACACGGAGAACCAGCCGGTCCTTGAGAGGCTATAATAGCATAGAGTACTATATAATAATGCAACAAATAGTAGGGATAAAGAGCCATACCTGACTTACCTATCAAGCGAAACGGTATTTTTTGGATTTTTTTTAAGACAACCACAAACAAGATGAACTAAACATAAAGATGAACAAAACCAAAGCATAACACCACAAAGATGAACAAACATAACATGACATAACAACATCATAAGAACAAATAACAAGCGTGCGCGAGATTGGAAAACACGGTGGGACAACAAACACAGTGGGACAAGACATAGTGGGACAAAAAACACGTGTGGGATGATAGCACGGGGGACAAAAGACACATGGCGGGACAAAAGACACGTGGGATGACAACATGAGATGACCACAACACGTGTGGGACAAAGACAACACGTGGGATGACAGCATGTTCGAGGTGACAACATAACATGGCAGGAATAAAACACACACATGGTGGGGCGACAACACGGGGGGATAAGAAACACACGAACAAGATCGCAGAGACAACAAAGAATAGAAATGACAAATGCTTCGGCCAAAACCTATGATCAGATGAAGCAGAACCGCCAGGTTCATAATCGTAAGGCATAGCCCTCTCATGGAGATGATGATGAAACGAAGCGATCAAGAGGCTGAGAAGGACATGAGCTCCAGAGCAGATCAAAGAGATAAGACCGAAAAAAAAGACAAATCAGAAAGATGTGAACAGAAGGCAGAGCGAAAGATAGAGCAAGGAAAGCTTGAACACCTGCCACCTGCACACTAAACAAACACATTATATCTATCCTCAAAATAGCCAAGAAAATTGAAAAAAAATTAAAAGACACATTTTTTATTTTTGCAATTCTCTGGATTTTTTTAGATTTTGACAATATCTATTTTTTTAGATTTTTTGAAATATTTAATTTTTTATGTTGACAATTTTTTGTTTTTTTTGGATTTTTAAAAATATCTAATTTTTTAGATTTTTTTCCTAGGCTATCTACAGCATCCAAAGACGGGCTTAAACTACTGGTCAAGGGTCATCATCCCTCCCCCTCTCATTAAAGACTTCCCTTGAGCAGGGCATGCATTTAAGGGTGACTAGCCATAACCAACTGCCTCTGAAGAACGGTGTCTCTACTAAGGCCATACTCAGGATACAACCTAGCCTAAGAGAGAGAAATAGAAGAAAAATTGGAGATAAGCCTTATGTAGGATGGGAAATGTCAGGATGCGACTTCCTTCCTAGGCACTACTCTTCAAAGATACAGTCTGTTGCGCTGGGACTTTGTGTCTTTGATTTCGAGACCCATTATCATGCATGCATACGACTGGGCTCATGATGTCCTGCGAGAAACTGTACTGCCACTCTTGCCATGCCTTTGATTTCATAATTTTGACATTGATCTATCTTTCATAGCCCTTACTGGCTAGATTTTACATGAAAGCTCATTTTTAAGGGTCATTGAGACTGCCCCTATTTGAGACCTCTCTCGTATTAAGGAGCGCCTAGGTTGGTTATCTTATCCATCCATCTCTTCCCCCTGCACTCGACCGAGCAGAGAAAAGAAAAGGCCTTTGTGCATACCCAAAGGAAGGCCAAAGCAGCAACAATGTTGTTCCAGAGGAATAAACTATAGCTCATCGTGTAGTGTGTGAAAAATCCATGCTCAAGAGATCACCATCAACAATCGGGGAAAGAATTTAGACTCCCAGTGCAGAGGTATCACCAGCCTATGGTGCTGCAAAAGTGAACTGATTTGACTAAAGGTAAGACCCCTAAACCACTTAAACATGTTAAGGAACTAAAATTATAAGCATATGCGCAGGAATAACACAAGTAATAGGAATGAAATCATTTTCTTACAAAAAAAAAAGATACCTTACAAATCCATGGCGTGGAAACCAGCGTCCTGAAGCGATCTTGATCATCGAGCTTTGAGTAGCACGAGCTTTTTATTCCTTGCTTGACCGGATAAAAGGGAGAGTGTAATACCTTGGATTCTTATTAGGTCTTTCGGATCTTCTTCGGAGAGTTTCGGATCGCTTTTGTGGGTCCTGAGTTGAGTTTAACGATTCGTGTGGGTTTTTCTCTCGTACAAGTTACGGAACCCTGCGATGAGTTTATTTTTCAGTTCATCGACTCGAGGACGTTACAGCAGTGATGTACTCTTCCCGAGGATCGTTTCAACTATTTTGGCATATTTTTCTGAATTAGTTGATTTTCGGCACAAAAATCAGATTTTTCAGAAATTAGGAAAATTTCCTAATTTATTCTATTTATTCCTTTCACCCCCTCTCACCTCCCTCATTTCTCTCATCTCTTTCTCTCTCTCCTTCTCTCTCATCTCTAGACCGTTCGCTGCGGGGCGCACACCGTTGCGTAGCTGGCCGAGGCGGGGACGCGATGGAGTGATTGGGACACGGGATAGAGCGACGGTTTGAGCGTAGCGTGGCACGATCCCTCGGTGGATTCCGAGATCGGCGCGGTTCCTGTTTTGGCGTTTTCGGTGCGGTTTAGTCGCTTCGGTGCACGGTTTCCTCGGTGGAGGTAGGGAGACGGATCACGTACTTCTCCTCTACGTTTCCCTACAGTTTTGTGTTGTTCGGTGAGCATATGAGTGAGTTTCCTTCAAGTTCGGGAAAACCATGCTTTTGGGGTGTTCACAGGGTTCACCATAAAATGGTGATGGTTTTTAGATTAGTTGGTATCAATCAAACCACTGGAATGTTAGCATTCTAGATCCGCTGATTTCGTGTCGTTTGGTTGTCATTTGGGGCCGGTACGAGCCCGGGAACCCCGGTGACCCAATAGGATTAATTCGGTGGAATTGCCCGTTTCAAGCCATTTTTGCATCGTTTTGACCCCTTCCTGACTGTGAAAGGTCGATATTCTCATTATGGATGTTTCCCCCTTCGATCAGAATCGAACGGGGCTTGGAATCGGGCCCGGAGGTTAGGGTTCTATCAATTTTTCGCCGTGATCGGTGGACCGAACAGGATGGGCCGGTCGACCAGCAGGCGCCCACGGACCGTCATGGGTCCAGTCGCTAGTCCGGTCGACTGGACCACCTGGGCCGGTCGACCGACCCAGTCAGGTCAACCGACCCTAGGGCCCAGGTCGACCGGAATTCCCTATTTTTGTTCGTTTTGAGTCCTGGTCGGTCCGGTTGAGGCCTAATGATCGACCTATGGCCTCGCGAGTGTTCCGGACACCGTGTGGGTTCCGTGTCCGTGTTTCTGGGGTGCTGGGAGGTGCCGTGTTACTTTGTTTCTGGGATGAACCCCACACACACGGGGTAAAAACCCCAACACACACGCTGTGAATGCAGCAAACACGGGGATTTCTCCCCCCACACACACGGGGTATAAACCTCTAACCACACGTAGATATGCTCCGCAACCACCGACGCACACATGTCAACACAAACACTCAGAGAGCCCTCTCTCTGAACACCCACACAAAATATCAGTTCAGAAATTATAAGATGTTTGCAAATAGAAACAATGAATCCTAAACGAACTCTAAAGATAAAAACTAGAAAGATTCATCAAGTATAAAGCTCCCCCTTCTTCAACAAAATCTGGTTCTCCTTGGCTCCTTGATGGATGATCACGATTCCGGCATCATCTTGTTCCTTTCCTCAAGCCGCTCCAAAGATGCCTTGATGTAGATGATAACCTCCTTGCAAGAGCTCCTCTTCCTTTTCCCCCTTTTCTTCACCTACAAGATAGAACAAATAAGCATTAGGGTTCATCTCTTCTAAACTTGGAGTTCACATAAATATATAACAAGGAGTGAAAAAAGACCCATAACCCCCTCCCAAAGTGTGTTAAAAGCACCCTCATAAGTCTAGGAACCTTTGGGGGTATTTTGGTAAAGCTTTAAGGGGTTTAGAATAGGTTTAGAGGGTTTCCAAAATTCCTGTGCCGGAAGGGTCGACCCTCGTACAGACAGAGGGTAGACAACCCAAAATAAAATGCCAGGACATAGGGGTCGACCCTTGGGGTCGACCCATGCAGGGGGGTCAACCCCAGGGGTCGACCCCTGTGCACAGAGTGCACAGTTTGCCCAGAAATTGAGGTTCTGCCTCTAGGGGTAGACCCTATGGGTCGACCCATGCCAGAATAGGTTATAAACTAACTCAAACCTCTATGAATTCAAGGGAAAACAAATGATTAAATATTACCATAATCCCATTAGGATCAACCATGAATTTTCATCCTGAAAAACATGATAAAGCAAGAGGTCAAATGAGAATCATTGAACACTTAGAACTTGTTCACATCAAAATACATCATTAAACCCATTCAAACATGTATTTGGCTTCTTATATCAATCAACAAAAACCCATTCCACCAGATGACAAGATTTTGTTATGATGAAATTGAATCTCTCAATCAACCAAATATAAAAACATGGGAGCTCAACAATTCAATAGATTTCTTGAATCAACCAAATCTTCAACATCAAAATGCTTCATTACCCAAATGTTAACAATTATGCCAAATGCAAAGCATGTAGAAAAGCATGGGAACTCATTCGTTCAAATGGCATTCTTATTGATAAAAACTAACATTCATGAAGCCTTATTTCACGAGGAGCAATGTCATAAACATAGAATCTTCAAATCGCATGCATCACATACATTAGTAAATATCCAATCATACAAACATGTTTTCTCATGAATTCTCATTGAGTACAAGGCATATGCTTTCTTTCAAGCATGTATCACAAATTCATTCGCATTCAATACAAAGCATTCTCAATCAAGCTTTCACACACAAACATGAAGTTTTTGTTGCCACACACACATAAAGTTTTGTTGCCATCAAAATCACACACATAGCACACCAATCTCCCCCTTTTTGATTACAAGACATATGCTGTCACGTCCCGAGCGCGGAAGATACCCGGATGCGTGACGCGTCTATATAGATCGTGTCATTAGAGCGATAAAATTTTTGCCATATAATTTATGGAGTGCGCAAAAGACTAGTAAAATCTAATAATCCCAATAGTCCAAGTGATGCTTGTTTGATTAACCAAAGGAATTAAAGATAGTCCAAGACAAATTCCAAATTTAATAAGACAACACTAGGCTAAGTGCCTCAACATGGTTCGGACAAGTAAACTGACATACTGGAATACAAAGTAGGACTAAAATAAAATTCAAGGACGCGACTAGCTAATGATAGGTGACTGGCGTTCTAGTACTCTTCACTCGATTTCAACCCCATTCTTGTCGCTATCCGAATCATTTGAAAATGTTAGGAAGCAATTGGATGAGCGAATCACTCAGTAGGAATTGCATCTCAAATAGGAGCAATCTTTACGTGATTTACAAGTTGCATGTATTATCAATATGGCTATGCATGATGTACGTATAAGAAAAAAAAATCAGGTATACAGGTAAATTTAGGCATGATAAACTGTAAGAGATCAAGAATTGTATAAAGAGAGTATATCAAGATTTCAAGTTTTTGACTAGCAGTATTTCATGAGTTTATAGATGTAATTGCCACTTCGGGCAAGCAGGGATTCGCGTATAAGTATCAACTCAAGTGCAAGAAAGAACTCATGTACAAGTATATCTCAGGTACGAGCAAGTAAAAATTCAATTCAAGCAAGTAATCTCAATTACGTACCAGTAGAATTGACTATTATCAAGTAAGTAGTTTGCCCTTTCTCGGGACACAAGTCAAGTATTGCCCGTTCCGGGCAACGCAAGTCAAGTAAGTAAGGAGAGAGAGAGAGAGTAGGGGTGGAGTGTCTCAAGTCAAGCAAGTACTCCGGTGTAATGCTAAACACCATGGTCAATAAACTCCCATGGATACAAGTACCTTCGGGTGCTCCTCCAAAGACCAGACCGGGCCCTATATACACAGCATTTCATGTATTACCTTTGACATCCACTCTCATTTATAGCCAATGTAGAGTTTCAAGAATTGAGAAACGTAGTATTACAAGTGAGATTAACTAGTCATTTGGTTATTGAGGACTCTAGAGGTGGCCCCTACATGCTCAAAAGGTGGCTCCCGTCGTGTAGTACTTTGCGCCGTACGGCCTCAAGAGGTGGCTCCCACGACGTAGCACTTTGCCCTGCATGGCACTTAGCTCCAACACTCCCAAATGGTAGTTTAAGAGGTTCAAGGTTTGACCATGTAGGATATACACAAAGTAGATTTTTCATGGAATGGAAATTCAAGAACTCAATACGCATGAGTATGGATTAGGGTTGTGTTTGCACAAATCACGAGACAGATCAAGATCAGAAGCTGTAATCAATGAGTTGGCATCTGGGGGTTTGCCAAACTTTCAAATTTCAAATTTTTAGAATTATATATATATATATATATATATATATATATATATATATATATATATATATATATATCAAATTGGCACCCCCAAGATGTCTTCATTTAATTGAAAACGTCCTGGTCGTCACTATTTAAGTAATTGGCACCCTGGATTGGGGCGCCAATTATAGGGGCTATTTTTTTGAATATATATATGTATATAAGGAATTGGCGCCCCTATAAGCAGTCTTCAATTAATTGAAGACTTGCTGGCTGCCGTCATTTGAAGAATTGGCGCCTGGGGGTTGCCCAACCTTTCAAAATTTTGATTTTTCAGAAAATATATATACATATTGAAATTGACGCCCCCTCATGCAATCTTCAATTAATTGAAGACTTGAGGGCCGTCGCTATTTGATGAATTGGCGCCCTGGCTTGGGGCGCCAATTACAATGGGTGATTTTCACCCAGCAGGTATGGAGCCAGGGCGCCAATTACAATGGGTGATTTTCACCCAGCAGGTATGTTTTGTGACTCAAAGCATTGTTCATTTCGAAAAAGTTTCTCGAAATTCAAAAGTAAGGACATGAATATGTAGTATAATTCCTCGGGAGTCCAGAAACATGTTCAGATATAATTACTGAGTTTTGGTTTCACAGATATGAATTTTCTAATGTTATAACTAAAATTTCTCAAGAAATGGAATTGACGCCCCTGTGAGCAGTCTTCATTTAATTGAAGACTTCCAGGGTGTCTTCAATTTAAGTACAGGTTCAACTCGAATTGACAACACACCAATTGAGTTGTTTTCCAAGTGAGTTGTGCTTCACCTCAGAACTGTAAGTTCTGTGATATAAGTTACTATTCATTTCTCCAAAGTTTCTTCGAATCAGAATCCGAAGACATGGCCAGGTGGAGAAAAATATCAAGGTCACAGAAGTATATTCAGTCAAATTTTTCATAGTTCAGTTTATTAGTTATAGATTTTTGAATACGTTGATTTACTGATTTCTGAAAATTCCAGAAAACGGAATTGACGACATGGAACATGTCTTCACTTAATTAACGTCCCTTCGGGTAGTCTACAATTCTGTAATTGGGGCCCTGGTCAGGGGCGGCATTTACAGAGACTTGTGCACTATTCATCAGTATGAAAATGCTCCGAATCAGGAATTAATGGTACGAGTGTGTTGAGATAAATGTCAGGATTCCATAAAAATGTTCATGAAAAAAATTCGTGCTTTAGTTCGATAGTTATGGATTTTTGAATGTGTTGAATTATCGATTACTAGAAATTTCAGAAATTGAATTGATGACATTGGGGGTGTCTTCATTTAATTGACGACTTCGCGCGAAGTCTTCAATTTGGTAATTGGCGCCCTTATCAGGGGCGCCATTTACCAACAGTAAGGATTAAACACGTACGTATTTTGTGTAACAGAGGCTATATATTAAAGTTTAAAACATGGTCATTAAGACTGTAAAACTAGTGTGATAAAATACGTTCAAAAACTCATGAAATCATGCTAATAAACTAAGTTCAAACTCATAAGATCATGGTAACAGTATATATAGAATTAGGTGTAATAAGATATTAACATATGTATAACATGGTATTATTCTTGATCCTGGTAAAGCCAGGTAATGTATATATAGCATGGTTGACTAGTTAATCGAACTCTAAGCATGCACCATTTAACCTATTTAGCTACTAGTTAGGCAAGGATTTGAGAACACCTATCTTTTGACGTGTGATACAAGGTTCAGAAGAAGCTACAGCAGGATCGCAGTAGGACGTAGACTCGGGAAGAAGATGCTCCTTCAGCACTGACGCTGCAGTAGCCTATGTCAGTGCTACGGAGGGGATTAGATATAGGGATCATAAGACATTGGTTTAATGCCTTGTGGGTCTTGCTGAGTGGGCATTGTCATTGCCAGCTAAAATGGGTTGCTCATGTCTCAATCTTCTAGAAACATAGGGTTAAATGACGCCTTTGTAAGGGGTCGTTCATTTAATGTAGGTGGCACTATTCACGTAAATGACGCCTTGCATGAGGACGTCATTAGTTTAGGTGGCATTATTGTGGCATTATTCATGGGAATGACGCCCTTGCAAGAGGGCGTTATTTGTTAGACAATACTGCCACATTCACGTGTTAGCATTCAAGATGTACACACACATATTAATATTATAATGGGATGGGGTCCTATTGAAAATGGTGCCTCATGCCATGTCTTCAATTTTGTAAATGGCACCTATGTGAAGGGTCTTCAATTTGGTAAGTGGAAAAGTTAGAATCCACTTACGTACAACCCATGGCCCATGTGTTAAAGTTTATCTTATACATTTATATAATAACCCTCTCATGGTTTGTTTCTTTGTATAAGACATCCCATGTAAGATTCTTACCCACGTGCATAAAGTTGGATTGCACATTTGCATGCTAGTCCCCAAGAGGTTTGGCTCTTTACATAAAGCCTTCATGTTTCTTTATGGCATAAAGTGACATTGGCTTCTATATTTATATAGTAGTCCTTGTGAGGTTGGATTCTTTATGTAAGGCATTCATGCATGATTTCTTTTAGGAAGAAGTTTTAAAATTACTCAATGGTTTTTATCGGGGGTGCTACACCCTCCCCCACTTAAAAGAATTTGGTCCCCAAATTCAACTACATTATACGAGAATAGGAAAGGTACAGTGTACTTACAATTAGAATAACTCTGGAAATCTCCTCTTCATGGATTCTTCAATTTCCCATGTAGCTTCTTGTTCTAAGCATCGATTCCATTGGATTTTCACCATAGGGATCGTCTTGTTCCTTAGAACTCGAACTTCTCGGTCGAAGATCTTCATTGGCTTCTGCTCGTAGGTAAGGTCCTTCTGTACCACTAGATCATCGTGGTCAATGACACGGAAAGGATCGTGCACATATTTCTTCAGCATAGAAACATGAAACACATTGTGCAATTCTGACCGTTGCGGAGGTAGGGTGATGCGATAAGCCACCTCGCCTACTCTTTCTAGCACTTCGAATGGACCAATAAACCCTGGTTGAGTTTTCCCTTAACACCGAATCTTCTAATGCCTCGGCCAGGAGATACCTTGAGGAAAACATGATCTCCAACTTGAAATTCCATGTCTCGCCTTCGGTTATCGACATAAGATTTTTGCCTAGACTGTGCTATCATTAACCTTTCCCTAATGAGGTGTATCTTCTCGGTAGAATCTCGTACCATGTCTGGGCCTAGAATTTGTTTTTCACCAACTTCCTCCCAGCATATAGGAGATCGGCAACTTCTGCCATATAATGCCTCAAAAGGTGCCATTTGTATACTGGCTTGATAGCTGTTATTATATGCAAATTCGACTAGTGGTAAGTGATCATGCCAGCTTTCGCCGATGTCTATAATGCATGCGCTCAACATGTCTTCCACAACTTGATTAGTCCTCTAGGTCTGTCCATCTGTCTGGGGATGGAAAGCAGTGCTGTAGTTGAGTTTCATCCCCAGAGAGTGTTGTAGACTCTTCCAGAAATGAGAAGTGAAGCGCGGGTCTCGGTCAGATATGATCGAGACGAGAACTCCATGCAATCTAACAATCTCCTTAATATATAGGGACGCAAGTACGTCGACTGACCATCGGCTTTTGATGGGTAAGAAATGGGCCGATTTAGTTAGCCGATCGATAATCACCAAAATTCCATCATATCCGCCCCTTGACTTGGGCAAACCCATGATAAAGCACATGCCAATATCTTCCCACTTCCACTTGGGAATATCCAGCAGATGTAGCTTTCCGGCGGATTTTTGATGTTCTGCCTTCACTTGTTGGCATGTGAGGCAACGAGATACAAAATCTGCTACCTCCCTTTTCATGTTAGGCCACCAGAAAGTTCTTTTCAAATCTTGGTACATCTTAGTGGCTCCAAGGTGGATCGTGTACATCGATCGATGAGCTTCTTCAAGAATCTTCTTCTTCAACTCGAGACAGTCGGGCACACATGTCCGTTCATGGAATAGCAGTCTGCCATCAGGTGCCAGCTTGAAATCAAGTCTCTCGTCCAGCTTGCTTTTTATCTCCACTAGTGCGGGATCTTCTTCTTGAAGCTTCGTGATTTCAGGTAACAAATCTAGATGTAGACTCATATGAGATAGAATAATACACTTGTTCTTCTCATCTGTGCTGATATCAAGCTTAGAGAATTTCTCCAGTAGCTTCCATTCTTGTATCATGCAGTTGGCTAGAATTTCTCTTGGCTTTCGACTAAAGGCATCAGCTACGGAATTACCCTTACCAGGATGGTATTGTATAATGAAGTTGAAATCTCTGAGATATTCGAGCCAACGTCTTTGCCGCATGTTCAGCTCCTTTTGGGAGAATAAGTACTTGAGGCTTTTATGATCAGAGTATGCAGTGAATTACTCTCCGTAGAGATAGTGCCTCCAGATCTTCAAAGCAAATACTACCGCGGTAAGTTCTAAATCGTAAACCGGGTAGTTCTCTTCATGTTTCTTCAATTGTCGGGAAGAGTATGCAATTACTCTTCAATTCTGCATCAATACACATCTGAGGCCAATACCAGAAGCATCAGTATATACCTCGTATTTTTCTTCTTCAATTGGTAATGATAAGACTAGAGCAGTGGTCAAGAGATTCTTCAAAGTTAGGAAACTCTTTTCACAATCTTCCTTCCACTCATAAGGCACTTCCTTACGGGTTAACCTGGTCAGAGGAACGGCAATGTTGGAGAAGTCCTTGATAAAACGCCGGTAGTAACCAGCTAGACCCAAGAAGCTTTGAATTTCTGTTGCAATTGTGGGTCGTTCCCAGTTCTTCACGGCTTCGACCTTTGACGGGTCAACAGCAATCCCGTTCTTCGAAATGATATGGCCTAAGAAGGATACTTCCTCGAGCCAGAACTCACATTTGCTGAATTTGGCGTATAGCTTGTTTTCCCTCAATATCTACAGTGCCTTCTTGAGACGTTCTTCATGATCCTCTTCTATCTTGGAATAGATCAGAATATCATCAATAAAGACCACAATAAATTGGTCTAAGTAGGGCCTGAATATGCTGTTCATTAACTGCCACTACAAGAAAATAGACCTTTAGGGGCATTTCTAAACTGCCCCAAAAATAGGAGATAAATGTCCTAATAACTTTTAGGGGCATTTTGATTAGTATTTGGGACAATTTAAAATGTGCCCCTATTGCCACGGTCCCTAAAAGTTTTTGGGACACTTTTTGAAAAATGCCCATAATGTTATCATTGGAGGCACCACTAATTGCCCCTAAATATTTCAATAGGAGCATTTTTGTTGGCCAAATGCCTCTGATGAACATATTTTAGGGTCAATTCCTCCTTTAAATTGCTCCAAATAACATATTTTAAGAATAGTCATGTAAAAACCATCATGTACTAATCACTTAGAATAATGTGTTTAAAAGATATTTTCGTCCCCAAATTGTCCCAAACGACCAATGTAAGAGCTCCAATTTCTAAATATTGCACCAAAATAACCATCCTAAAATATAAAAATTATAGTCAACATTCTTAACATACAATTAGTACATGCATCATATTCTTCGTGATTCATTGACATACATAAACACCCACCATAATAAGAACATCATATATAAACTGTCCACCATTTGACATAAGCATAAATAGGACATGCTAGTCATTGATAACAATAATCTCTTAATAGAGCTATATTATAAAATCAAATCATGAAAATATCCCAATTACACAAGACATATAGCATCCATGACTTATAAATACAACTCCGACTGTAGAACCTCAATTTTTCACTCTGCAACTAAAATATAGAAACTCAACTCTTTAAAATAGATAAAATAATTTCCCCTTTGTGCTCTTTAAGTACAAACATTTTCTTGCTAGTGGATGAGTAGTAAGAGAAGCCAATTGATTGGATGGTTTGGCATGTACTCTTGGCCAGCTTCTCTCTCATCTCTTCTCTATCAGTTTTATTCTCCCTTCTACACCTTGAGCTTTACGGGCCTTGCAGGATTGATGATGTTACACACCCAAAAGAAGAAACACAATTGGCACAATGGTGCCGATGAATAATTCAAAACCAGCAATGTATATGCTAAGTTGACCAATGTCAAACTACATATCACAATACGAATTGTAATAGAAACTGCATAGATCTGCAAAAGTAAACACACCATCATCAATGAAGAACTTCAGTCTGCCAATTAAAATGTTAATAGTAGTTTCAAACCAGAACCAAAGCATATACTCTGTAATATTTCATTCTCTAGAAAATAGCACGGCTTGTCAGGACGACGCTGATTATAACACTAAGGCCAGGTTCTGTAAGAACAATGTCTGAAGCACTACGTGCTGCGCAAGTTGCATCCACAATTGCTATTCCAATGTATGACAGAACAATTACAAGAAAACAAGGTAATCAAGAAAAATGTTTGAAATATAAAATATACATTGCCACTATATTACTCGGTAAAACAGACATGATCAATTTGATTGTGCAACACAAGGATGTTCTTAAAATAGATATACATAATTGAAGCTTTCAAGCTCAAGCTCAAGTGATGCTAGATTCTACAAAAGGATAATGGTGTCTGGACTTCTTACATGAAACAAAATATCTTTCTTCTGAAGGGTTTGGTTTTTCTGACTCTGCTCCCAGCATCTTACAAATGTGGCACTCATTTTATAATAGGTGATCCAATGAGCTCTTGATGGTATCCACCGAAGCTGTAATAGGTGATCCAAACTTCCCAGAAAACAAAAGTTGCATTACCTTTTTTACTGCTAACAATTTTAAGACATGATCAGTCATGCAAGATTAATGCATACTATGAAAACAGAACGGAAAATCATTAAGTTTACTGCACAAATAGGCTACAAGTGATCAATAAAGCACAGAAACCAATAATATTTATTCCTTTAAAGAAGACGAAGCATAGCAACCTTATTATGAACAAATCATAGAAAAGCAACTCCTTGTTAACATCTGATTACCAATTGGAATTTTAAGGAACATTTGTCTCTATTGGAAACACAAAAAATAGGATATTGTCATTAAAAAAAGTGACAAGAAAAAGCCACTGATGAAAAGCAAAGAAAATAGGCAACTAAGGGTCAGTTACCTGTGCCTTTGTTGATGATTTTTGTGCAACCTTCTTCGAGCCCTTGAAAGTTTCCTATTGTCTATTCAGATCATCAATAATGCTATCAAGTGACCACAGGACAAAAGTACCAAGTGCTTCAGTAGGTTGTCCAATCCAATCCACAGAGGTTTTATAAACAGATTCAGAGATGTGACATATAGGTACCTGTTTCAAAGCAAAATGTCATTTCTTAGATTTATGAATACATTAACAAAAATCGAGCCAACCAATAAAATGCAATTGTCAAACAGTATTGGAAAAGTCGCATTAAATTGTTAATGTTATTAAAGGATTGGTCAGACATTCTCCAATATACAGAGAAAGAAATCATTGGCCTATCAAGTTATCCACCAAGCTACAGAAAAAAATAAGAATAATGATTCAACAAAACATGGAAGTAAATCCACGATCTATTTTATATCATGATATATGTGGGGTAACTCCCCATCTAGCAGAGAAAGGAACACGGGTAGTAGCAGGGCCACAGGGGAGCACCTAGTGAGTGTTGTCACTGCCCTCCTGCTGTTGTAGATGGTAGGATGTGTTGATGCAGCATGCTGATTGCATCAAGGAAATCTTGACAACCACTACATCAATAACACCCATCTTTTCTTCTTCATTTTGTGTTCTTACTCCTAAGCAGCTACCATGACAAGAGAAATGTCTAGAAATCCATATTTCAGCGGAGCAGCCAACAATTCAGTATGACCCAAACAAATTGCATAAGACCATAGAAAACCCATAAACAGATGAACCAGATAACTGGAAATCAAAATAGCATGCCTACTTTAAGTTAATGTCATTCATGTAAATTTCTGATCAAAAGAACAGATCATCACAATCAACAACCTCGTTGGAAGGAACATGCAGACTTTCCATTCTGGCTAGCACATAACACGATTGTTCTTACATCGACAATCTTGGCAACTGGGTACTCCTTGAACATCTTCGTCCAGGGGAACTGGGAAGCGCTGACGGAAGCAAATGATCTCGCAAAGTAGTCGGCAAACCTCATCAGCTGGATATACGGTTGTGATTTTTTTTTTGGGCACCAAATATTGAAAATGGATAAATTGGGAATCCAAGGTGATGACACAGTAAATGGGCACCAAATATTGAATGGATAAATTGGAGCACATTTTCCTCTTTTCACTATTGCACAAAGGTATAACTCATTCAAATCAAAATGGACATACAAGAGAATGAACAGAGCTAGCAAGTACAGGAAACAATATGCTTCTCATTAACAAAAAAAGCCACATCCCTCAGTATGCTTGTGGCCAGTTAAGTGCTGAGTTAATGTTCATGATTCCATCAATTATGTTGAACACACATTTCCTGGACCTTAAAAGATCAGGCTTCTACAAAGTCTAGATTCTCATGTGTCCTTTCGGTAGGGCCAGAGAAAAAGCAAAACTGGGCCCAGCTCTACTTTGTCTTAGTATTCTGTGCTCTTACGTCTCTCTTGGAAACAAGTTCAGCCATGTATTGTACAACAGCCTGTGCACCCATTTCAGCAATATGTCTTGGTGGCACCTCCAAAGGATTCTCTTCTGCACGAAGCACGTGAAGTTGTGACAACAATGCAAAAGAATCAGGAAGAACCCTTATCTGATTATTGCTGATATTCAGTTCTTCTAACATCTCAAGATTCCCGATGGATCGTGGCAGTGACTGTAGATCTGCAAAGTTATTTCCTATGTTCATCTTGACTATTGTGGCAGCGAGGCATAAGCTTTCGGGCACTGCCTCCAACTCATTAAAGCTGAGATCAATTTCCTTTAATTTTGAAAGGGAAGCCTTTGTGGTTGGGAGGGATTTAATATTGTTGTAACGAGCAGAAAGAATCACCAAAGATCCAAGTCTACCCACAGCTTCTCGAAGGCACTTGAAGCGATTGTAATCAGCTCGGAACTCAACAAGAGATGTACAATGGTTGATTGTATGGGGCAATTCTTCTAGATCATTTGTTTCAACAATCAATTTCTTCAAATTCACTAGATTCCCAAGCGTATCTAGAAGTGAAGATAACTGATTTGAACTCAAATCAATTTCCGCAAGGCACACTAGCTTGCCAACTATTGAAGGCAATGTCATCAGTTGATTTCCTCTCACATCGAGATACATGAGGCTAAACAAGTCCCCAATGGACTCTAGAAGTTCAGCAATCCGATTTGATTGAAGCTCCAATTTTGTTAAGGAAGAAAGTGCACCCATTGTTCTTGGAAGTGCAGTTATATTGTTGTATGAGAGATTCAACGTAACAAAACTGGATAGCTTTCCAATTGAATCAGGTAACCACTCTACTTGTTTCATCAGCTTATTCTGAAGATTAAGACCCAGGGATCTCTTCTTTGAAGACACCTCAATCAAACTAGCCAGTTTTATCAAACTCAATTTCTCACTGTCTTCTCCAGTAGTGACAAAGGTTTTCATCGCCGAATTTATCGACAAGCCATGTGATGCACTTTAATCAAGAGTGATTCCATCAGAATACATTGTTGATTTGACTTTCTTCACGTAACTATCATCTCTGGTGAACAGCTCGGTGCTCTGCCGGACCTCTCTCTCAGTGTGGAATGCATGGGTTCTGTTCATCGACGAGTTGGAGACCATCTTTGAATTGGTAGCAGTAGCCGTGGGGGAGCTCGTGGACACGGAGGTGGAACTTGCACCATTTGAACCGGACGGCAGGCATCTCCAGGCCCTCTGGACCAATTCATCGAAAAGAACATGGGTGATCTCAAGATCGAGCAACCTCAGCGCCTCCTTCTTCTGGTCCCTGCCCTGGAATAACATGAGGTTCTTCTCCATCTCCTTGAGCACAAAGAAGAGCTCCTGGGGGACATCAAAGCCCCTCTTTTGCTTCTCGATGGCATCCAGATGGGGTCGTCCTTCCTCGTCGACGTTACGCACCAATGCCAATGCAGCTTCCACCTCTTCTACACTCGGCCTCGACGGAAGAGACCGGTGGATTTTCATTATCTCTCCAACTATCTCATCAATGGACTGGAAGGAATGGCCCATCCTTGCAATTGCCTTGAAGAGACCTTCACTGAAGAGAACACAGAGGAAAGATCTCTTCTGGTTAGATGCAGAGAAGAGAAATGATGATCTTTAGGAGGAAGACAAACCCATCTGGGGAGAGAAAGCTGTCCAGCTCAATTGTCACGGGATCCTCAGCACTCTAAACCTACTAGTACTCTTCAGTAATTCTTCTATCTCGTGGAGGCCTCACCTCCCACCCAGGTCCCTGAGATGAAGCCGGTAATTAATGAGGCACCGTACATCACAAGGTAAGTTCCAGAGGACCACGAATTCCACCAATTCCTTAGGTAATTGCCTCAGATTCAGGGACGTCCTCCACCCATTCCCGCCATTAAACGGAGGATGAGCACCAGCGCGAAAAGTCCCTACAGGGCATCAAGATGACCAAGCAAACCTGGTCTCTCCACCAACGGAGCGAGACCCAGATGCGAAAACTCTCCCATGCTCAAAAGAAGGGAGAAAGCTGCGATCTTTCCTCCCCCACCACTGCCGGGATTCCTCGATTCCTATCGCAATACCTGCGGCAAAGTTGGTACTGGGCAAGGCTGACTGCTTCCCACCGCTGGGGTGCACCAGGACCACCCGCTCTCCTTTCCGCCGCTGCCTCCGCAATCCACCGGTGGGGCACCCACCCGGTGCCGTCGGACAATTTCTTGTGGGGGTGGGGGGAAGGATATCCGGTTGTGATTCATACGATTCTTGTTTTGAGAAAATGAAAAAGTAAGACAAAAAAAAGGAAAAGCTCCGAGGGAGGATAACACCAAAGATCGCAACATGCAAGCACAATTCTAAAGGCTCACCCCAACTTCAACCAGGAATGAGGTGAGATCATCGGCATCGATCTTCGAGGCCGCCTCCATCACGGTCACTTTGGGCTTCTTTGGCTTCTTCTGCTTCACCTTCTTCGTCTCTCCAGCACAGGAGGTGGAGGAGAAGGGAGAACGGGTGCGCGGTGGAAAGGGGGCTAGGGAGAGGTGAGAGGAGGTGGAATGGGCGAAGATGATCGCGAAGAAGACTCCACGTTCTGCGGGAAGGAATTGGGGAGCGGGTGGTTACGTTAGCGTGGGGAAAATGGACGCAAGCGAAAATATTTTGGGGCGGTTTGAATGAATTCTCATTTTTATTTTATAATTATTTGAGGCAATTGTAAAAATGCCCCTCTACATAATTTTACATATCTAACAAACGTAATATATTTTAAGGGCAATATTAAATATAAAATGCCTCTAATTATGATTATATTGAAGCAGTTTTAATAAATGTCTCTAAATAAATTGTCCTTATATCTCTATTTTTTTGTAGTGTGCATAAAAGCTGCGGGGGCATTTGTTAGTCCGAAAGGCATAACAGTAAATTCGTAATGCCCATACCAACTTCGGAATGCAGTTTTTTGAATGTCTTCTTCTTTGATCTTCTGTTGGTGGTAACCAGAACGAAGATCAATCTTGGAGAAATATGAAGCTCCAGATAACTGATCGAACAGCTCGTCAATCCTCGGCAGGGGATATTTGTTCTTGATTGTAAGGTGATTTAGCTGCCGATAGTCAATGCATAGTCTCATCGATCCGTCCTTCTTTTTGATGAACAGCACGGGTGCTCCCCAAGGGGATGTACTCGGCCTGATGAAACCCTTTTTCAATAACTCCATTACTTGCTCTTTTAGTTCTTTCAGCTCAGCCGGGGATATTCTGTATGGTGCCCTGGAAACAGGACCAGCACCAGGGACAAGGTCGATTGTGAACGACACTTCCCTTTTCGGGGGTAAGCCGGGTAAATCTTCTAGAAAAATGTCGGGAAAATCCCGAATTACATGGATGTCTTCAAGTTTAACCTTCTCAAATTCCGTGGCAGTCACGAATGCTATGAAAGCCATGCATCCCTTATCCATAAGCCTTCTAGCTCGGAGTGCCGATATAAGAAGTGATTTACTCCGAGGGCTATTGTAAACTAGCTCTGGGAAATCCATGAAAGTTACCTTGCCATGTCGGCAATCTACAGTTGCTTGGTATGTGGATAACCAGTCAGCACCTAGTATGACATCATAACCCTTCATATCCAGGCATATCAGGTCAGCAGGTAAATTGCTTTCCTTAATCATCACTTCACAATTTGGATAGTGATAAGTGATATCAGACTCATTCCCAAGAGGTGTAGATATGACCAAATCTAACAGTTCATGTTTCTTAGAAAATGAAGCAGCAAAGTTCTTGGAAACGAATGAATGATTTGCTCCAATATCAAATAAAACTTGAGCAGTTTTTGAACAAATAGTGAGAGTACCTTCCATAATTCCGCCTTCAGTGGGTTCCGTCTCTCGGAGGGCTTGCAGACGGTCTGGTTTCTTTATCGGACGCTTCTCATCTTTGGTGTCTTGCTCCTTCATCAATGGGTAGTCTGGAATTTGATGCTCGTGGCTCCCACATCGAAGAAAAGCTCCTAACTTCCTCCAACAATCCTCGGTCTTATGACCAGCTTTATCACAATACTTGCAAATCTCCTTTGAGGGTGTGGTGGTGGAGAATGGCCTGCCATTCTTCTGGAATTTCTTTGCCTTGGAGGGCTCCCCTCCCATGAAGAACCTTTTCTTGTTGAATGATTGTTTGAATTTTCCCAGGCTTGTGACGGGTTCCTTCTTGTCTCTTCCTCGGATTCTCTCGGATAATTCGGTGCCATCTTCTAGCAATTGGGCACGCCGAACTATCTCCAAATAGGCTTGGATGTCCTTCGGTGCAAGCTGTGTAATATAATGGGGCCGAAGCACGTTGAGGAACCTTCTCACCTTCATCTTTTCTGTTCATACCAAGTGGGGTGCATACCTAGATAATCTAGAAAACTGGGCCTCATACTCGGTCACTTTCAAGCCCCGTTGTTTTAGAATGGTGAATTATGCGGCCTTCTTCTCCTGGATATGGTTGGAGAAGTACTTGTTGAAATGCTCCGTGAATTCATCCCATGTGACATGATATTCTGGCAGTGTTGCTTCTATGGATTCCCACTAGCGTCGAGCATCCCGCTCCAGTTGAAATACAGCCAGTAAAACCTTCTCCTCGTCCGCACATTTCATTACACGGAAGATTCATTCCATCTCCTTTAGCCAATTCTCGGCATCCTCGGGGTCGGATGAAGCTGTGAACCTCGGTGGGTTCATGTTACGGAAACTCCTGTGGAGATCACCCGCTCCACGGTTTGCTCCGCCTTGGGCCACTTGCTGTAGTGCCTATGTAAGGCCTTGCACAGTGCGCTGCATCTCGCGCCATTATGCTCTTTCCGCAGCCATGATCCTACAAAAGAGTTTAAGTATGATAAAGATCGGGTTTACTTGTAAGGTCAAAAGTCATTATAGAACTTAACCCATGACTCTATCCATCTCACTAGGTAAGGTGTATCTATCCTTGGACTCGGGTTTTACCTAGATCTCAATTTCTAACCTTTATTTCTTCTAGTTCCCTAGGTTTGAAAACCTAGGCTCTGATACCACAAAGACTGTCACGTCCCGAGCGCGGAAGATACCCGGATGCGTGACGCGTCTATATAGATCGTGTCATTAGAGCGATAAAGTTTTTGCCATACAATTTATGGAGTGCGCAAAAGACTAGTAAAATCTAATAATCCCAATAGTCCAAGTGATGTTTATTTGATTAACCAAAGGAATTAAAGATAGTCTATGACAAATTCCAAATTTAACAAGATAACACTAGGCTAAGTGCCTCAACATGGTTCGAACAAGTAAACTGACATACTGGAATACAAAGTAGGACTCAAATAAACTTCAAGGACGCGACTAGCTAATGATAGGTGACTGGCGTTCTAGCACTCTTCACTCGGTTTCAACCCCATTCTTGTCGCTATCCGAATCACCTGAAAATGTTAGGAAGCAACTGGATGAGCGAATCGCTCAGTAGGAATTACATCTCATATACGAGCAATCTTTACATGATTTACAAGTTGCATGTATTATCAGTATGGCTATGCATGATGTACGTATAAGAAAAAAAAATCAGGTATACAGGTAAATTTAGGCATGATAAACAGTAAGAGATCAAGAACTGTATAAAGAGAGTATATCAAGATTTCAAGTATTTGACAAGCAGCATTTCATGAGTTTACAGATGTAAATGCCACTTCGGGCAAGTAGGGATTCGTGTATAAGTATGAACTCAAGTGCAAGAAGGAACTAATGTACAAGTATATCTCAGGTACGAGCAAGTAAAAATTCAATTCAAGCAAGTAATGTCAATTACGTACCAGAAGAATTGACTATTATCAAGCAAGTATTTTGCCCTTTCTCAGGCCACAAGTCAAGTATTGACCGTTCCGGGCCACGCAAGTCAAGTAAGTAAGGAGAGAGAGAGAGGGTCGGGGTGGAGTGTCTCAAGTCAAGCAAGTACTCTAGTGCAATGCTAAACACCGTGGTCAATAAACTCTCATGGGCACAAGTACCTGTTGTGTCCCTGTGATTTTGATGATAGCAAACACTATAAGTCATCATTTGTTTGAATCTGCTATAAATCTGTTTGAGTTGCATTTGTTTGTTTCATTGAACATCTTATCTGAATGACATAACCAACGAACAGGCTGAGGCTGTGTGGTATGTGTATTGGTGCATTTCATAGTTGTTGATGCATTTCATAATTGCATTTTATCTGAATTGTTTGATGTTAGTCTGCTCAATGGGTGATGCTGCTATACCCTTTCAGCATTGTCTGGACAGTAGTGGGTCGACCCCCCTTTCCTGATGGGTCGACCCCCCAGATCTGCAAGTCTATACAACGCCACATGGTTCATGCATCATATCTCAATGTCTATTCACTGCCAGCATACTCGTTCAAAGTCCCTGCATTGTCAAGTCTTCACATCGGTTTCAAAGTCTATACATCGCCTTCAAGCCTTCCAAGTCTGTACAGCCCAAGTCTATTCATCCGATTACCTTTGCCTTGATCAAGTTTGTACATCGAGCAGTGTTTCTGTGTCTCAAGCCATTCTCCAAGTCTGTACATCGCTTCAAGCACTCCTGTGCAAAGTCTATACATAGTCTCTTTTACCTACGTTGCTCGAAACAAAGTCTATACACTGCTGGATGATCAAGTCTGCATATTGGCGCCTTTCCCTACGTTCTGGCCAAGTCTACACATCACTTGCCTGACTTCTGTTTCAAAGTCTATACATTCATTTTTAAGGCAAAGTCTATACATTGGCTCAGGGTCTTCAAGTCTGTACAGAGTTCAAAGCCTATACATTGTTCACTCAGCTTCTTCAAGTCTATACATTGGTCGGTGGCGAGTCTGTATAGAGCACTGTTTCAGGCACTCAAGTCTATACAGAGTCTTCATCTTCTGAAGTCTGTACATTCATTTGGGAAGTCTATACATTCATTCATCTGAAGCTTCATCAAGTCTGTACAACGCTGCTTTGTCAAAGCCTGTACATCGCAGCTGTGTTGAAGTCTATACAGCCAGTCTCTTGCCAAAGTCTATACATCGTGAATCTTCAAGTCTGTACAGACTTTGCTTGTTCAAGTCTATACACGGTTCAGTTGTTTTGGCATGTCTACTCATCATGAAGTCTATACATCCGATTGCCTTTGCATTGCTCAAGTCTGTATAGCACTTTCCATTTTCAAGTATACACATTGTGCTTTGTAGCTCACCAAGTCTATACATTGCTCACAGCACACACGTTCAGCTTGAAGTCTGTACAGCCTTGGCAAATGCTCCTAAGTCTATACATCACAATGTATGTACATCACTGAGTCAAGCCTCCCAAGTCTGTACAACCACTGTCTCACCTGGACTTGAAGTCTATACAATGGTCGGTCTCTGTAAGCGTCTCAAGCTGCAAGTCTGTACAAAGTCTGGCAGCCTACAATGCATCATCTCTTCAAGTATGTACAGCATTGGTGTATGCATCTTAAAGTCTAAACATTGTGGGGCTTCGAATCTTCAAGTCCATACATCCATGCATCATGGGTCGACCCCTTTCTTTGATGGGTCGACCCCCCATACTACCAAGTCTATACATCAGCCTTTGCATTGCAAGTCTATACAGCGTGCATTGTTCAAAACAAGTCTGCACAGTCATTGTCTGTTGGCATCATGAAGTCTATGCATTGCTTGTGCATCATAGTCTGTACAGTGTCTCAAGTTGGCTAAGTCTATACACTCTCTCACATTGTACACACTTGCTTCATTGCTGTTTCTAAGTCTATACATCGGTTGGGTCGTTAAGTCCATACAATGCATATGTTCATCAAAGTCCATACATTGCATTGTCTTCAACCAAGTCTATACATTCTGTTCCTTTGATCAGCAAGTCTATACACACTTCAGCATATGTGCATCCCCTTCAAAGACGAAGTGTATACATCCTTCCAAGCATTCAAGTCTACACACTCGTTGTTAAGCCTTTGCATCGAAGTCTATACAGCATGTGTCTTGTATGAAGTCTATACAGCCTGTGGCTTGTAGATCAACTGAACGTTCTTCAGCAGAGTATATACTCTTCAGAAGTTAAAGTCTGAACATCCTTCTGTGAAGACTGTACACACTTCAGCACATGTGCATATCCTTCACACGAAGTCTGTACACTCAGTTAACCTTCAAGTCTATACACTCGATTGTTAAGCCTTCAACCCTATATACTTGATTGTTAACCTCGAGTCTATGCACTCGATTGTTAAGGGTTCAAGCCTATACACTCTATCCTTCACACGAAGTCTGTACACTCAGTTAACCTTCAAGTCTATACACTCAAGCTGCATCATGCCTTTACACACTTTGTTAATAGCCTGAACCAAGTATATACATCCAACTGATATCTTCTTATGTCTGTGTGACAGGTACTGTTCGTAAAGCCTATGAAGTGCACGTGATCCGAGGTTGGCACCTCGCACGTGAACTGAGGATAACGCCCTAATTACTGTAGCTATAAAGACACAGCCGCCTCCATCTGGAGAAGAGGGATAAGAGATCAGATAAGAAAGAGGAAGAGAGTGATCGAGATAGAAGATAGAGCTGCAGAAAGGCAGTGAGCAGAAGAAGAAGAAAGAAGAGACAGAGAGAGAGCCTGCGAAAGAGAAGAAAAAGAAGAGTGAGAAGAAGAGAGAGCTAGAGCAAAGGAAGCCTCAACTGAAAATCAGTTCCTGCTGGACGGTGGATCAAATCCAGGCCAGCCAGCTCCTGCGAGAGCTTTTGTGCATTTTATTCTTCCAGCTTTCTGTTGCTACGTTTTTGTTTTTCCTTTTAACCATTCACCAATTGTTCTTCCGATTCTCTAGTGTGAGGTCGGGTTCCCTCCGGTTGGGAGGAAGAGAGGTCCGAGACCTCTAGTTTGCAGGTGACTTGGTGTCACCTGTGCTTCCCTCTGGGTTTCAGAGGAAGAGAGACTTAGGTCTCTAGGTTCCCCTCCGGTTTGGAGGAAGGGAGGATTGGTCCTCCGGTTCTGGTCTTGTAGGTTGCAAGACTAGGTGTTCCCTCCTGGTCTGGAGGAAGAGAGACTTGCGTCTCTGGTTTCCAAGTGGATGGGAGTCACTTGGGGTGTCCCTCTGGTTGGGAGGAAGAGGGGACGTTGCTCCCCTGGTCAAGCTGTGTGGCAGTAATTTGTTGCAGACTGAGTCTGCAGTTTCTAGCCTAGCTAGTGGAAGCCTCACTCCGGTTTGGAGTGAGGGGTGGACGTAGGTCTTTGGACCGAACCACCTAAAAAATCTCTGTGTTCACTTGTGGTTTGTTTTTCCTTATATGTCATTTTCTCTGCTGCGCTCTTTAGATGTTTGCTTAGGAGCGTGTGAGGGCTAATAGATTTGTGTTGTCTTGCTGAGTTCCTTCTAAGTATTTTCAGCACATTTCATCAACTGCTTTTAATTCCGCATACTTGAGCATTAGAGTTTTATTTGGGCAAAATTTGAAGAGGGATACATTCACCCCCCCCATCAGTATCCGGGCCTTGCACCCTATCAATTGGTATCAGAGCATAGGTCTCTAACTGAACAGATCCAACGATCTGCAGAGGATCCTGTTGTCTTTGGTGCATTTCTGAATATGCTCTCTGCTGCATTTATCTGCTTGCCGATTTAATCAATGGGTTCTCCACCGGTTTTCAATGGCTCTAATTTTAACTCATGGGTTAGCAGTCTACATAACTATGTGAATTTGATGGATCCGGATCTGTGGAAGTTAATTTCACATGGTCCTCGTAGACTGCCACAGGAAGAGTCCAAATGGACTAAAAGTGACAGATCAAGAAATGGAGAGAATCAGAATGTTTTAAAATTAATGAAAGAAGCTACTGACAAGACTCTACATTCTTGTTTTTATGACTACAGGTCCGCTAAGGACATTCTGGATCAGTTGAAACTAGCTCAGAGGATGAATGAGGACAGCTGCCTGATGGCTGATAAGAGCGACCATAGCACTGATCAAGATGAATTTGAAGATGCTGAAGAGGTAATCAATCCTTTCGATAGTTACACTTTAGATGACTGGGAAGATGCCTATGCTAATCTGTTACACTCCCATGAAAAATCGTGGAAGAAGAATAAAAGTCTAATAAAGAAGTTAACAAGTCTAGGGGATCCTATTTCTGGAACTGAAAATCTTGAAAATCCTGAAATTCTGAAAACTAAAAATGAGATACTCAAAAGGTAAGTGTCGAAACTAGATGGAATCCAATCAGAACTTGATCATGTTAAATCTGAAAACACTAAACTCAAAAAATAATGTCAGGAATCTGAACAAAAACTAATCAGTCTTGAGAATGAAAACAAATTGATCAATGAAGAGTTCAGGGCTGTTAGTGTTGCGAACTTAAAGTTTCAGGAAAACTTTGAAAATTGTAAATCAGAATATACAAGTTTCCTAACTGATGTTTTGTTTGATGACGATAAACTTGAGCAGGAGAACACTAGTCTAAAGGAGGAAATTGAGAAACTAAAACAGTTGAACTCCACCATGTCAGAGAGATTGCTGACATTTGAAAAAGGAAAATATGTTGATGAAAATCAAAATGAGCTCAAACTGAAATCAGAAATTGATACCCTTAAAACTTTGAATGATGTGATGCATCAACAAATTCTGGTCTGTGAAGAAGATATAGTCAACTATGAACATCAGGTCTCTTCTTTTCAATCTGAAATAAATGATCTGAACAATTCTTTGTCAAAATTCGTAAGTGGGCAGAAAAACCTAGATAAGCTACTAGGTGTAAAAATCAACACTAGGAAGGAAGGGCTGGGCTACAATAATGCTTACAAGAAAGAATTTCAGAGCAAGTTGATGACATCTTTTGTAAAAGCTTCAAATGTAGCTACCACTTCAAAAGATAAATAGCCCATTGTTCAGAAAACCGAAAAACAGAACAAAAATCAGAAAAAGATTGGAAAACAGAAAATAAATAAAAAGGGTTCACTAGGGCATGTTGATCATAGTTCTCACACACATTCACATGCATCTAAAAAGATAATGTCATGCCATTAATGTCATAAATTTGGTCATCTGATGCATGAATGTAAATTGATGGAGAAGGATGATATGACTGCTAGGAAATTTCATGATAGAAATCCTTCAATTCAGAAAAGGAAAATTGAATGTTTCCACTGTGGTAAATTAGGACACACAATTGCACAATGCTGGTTTGCAAGTGATAAGGAAAAATCACATTCATATCATGCTAAATTTTATGCAAATAGTCATGTTGTTAACAAGAACAAATTTGATTCAATAAACCAGCATATGACATGCTTCAATTGTGGAAAATTGGGTCATAAGAGATCCGAATGCTGGCTGAGGGCTGGTGGAAGAAATTCTAACTCATGTCTTCACTGTGGCAAGATGGGCCACACTGCAGCCCAATGCTGGCATGCTCAGGGAAGGAAGTTTGACAATAAATCTGGTAAATTCCCAGTCAATAGAAACATTTCTGGTAGAAATGGATTTGTGTTTGAAAGGAAAACACTTACATGTTTTGAATGTGGGAAGCCAGGCCATAGAGTTGCTGACTGTTGGCTGGCTTATTTTGGTAAACAGAATTTTAATTCTGTTAACAGAAATTTTCATGCATATGCACATAGAATTCATGCTAATAAGAATGTGCATAAATCAAATCTGAAATCTGCTCCATCTTGCTATTATTGTGGTACATTAGGTCATTCAATGAATAATTGCTATTTGATGAGATCTGATGACCTACATGCTAAAAGGTTGTTTAGAACACCTGCCAAAGGTGTCACTATTAACCATGCAGGGCCCAAGACTGTTTGGGTACCTACCCATGTAAAATAGTGTGCTAACTTGCAGGTGTGCCTTGGAAGCTGAAGAATAAAAGAAAGGGGGGGGAATAAAACAAGGCACCCAAGTTGATAAAACCCCATTCAGGTAAATTCCTCACATCTGTTCAAATGAAATTTATGGTTGAGTTGATAAGTCATAGTTTCATACATACATACTTTTTATTTGGTTTGACTCTTGCATTGAGCTTTGTGGGCTTTCTTGTTTGTACTTTGAGCTGAGTGCATATATGAGTATTGCAT
The DNA here is from genome assembly GCA_022559845.1 of Amorphophallus konjac. Classification (NCBI taxonomy): domain Eukaryota; kingdom Viridiplantae; phylum Streptophyta; class Magnoliopsida; order Alismatales; family Araceae; genus Amorphophallus; species Amorphophallus konjac. Next base: position 222,832,542 of record CM040118.1, read on the forward strand.
AATCATGCACTTGACATACAATCATTGAAAATCTGATGCATATAGGACTGTTGGTATTGCATTGTCATGCATGACCACTTTGGTATATCAAATGGTAAGCTACTAATGGGCAGAGGAAATCTGTCTAGAGGTTCTTACTTTGTGTGAGATGGTCTTTTAGACCAAGTTCTCTGCCAAGTACCAAGGGTCAAATTTGCATATCAGAGAATGTCTGCATCTTCATGTGAATATTTTACTTCATGCTCGTGCATACATGTAGTTAATTGCATTGCATTTCATTACATTGAAAATGCCAAAAATATAGATTGAATGCATACATTTAGGGGGAGCATTATTCATACTCTTGAAATCACACAACTATTTTTAGATTTACTGCATAGCATGTTAAATCTGTTCTTGCATAGTCATTCATCATCTGCTTTGTCTTCATGACATATAGGATGTTTCAGTGTTTTTACATAGGGGGAGTCATTGCATAGCATGCTTAATCCGTTCAGTAGTGTCTTTGTCTGAACTCTTCTTGTCCATCTATTTGACCCATCTAGTCATATTTGTAATGTCAGTGTTTTCATCATCAAAGTGGTATCAAATGATATTTCTTGGCTGCTTCTGAAGTTGTTCATAGTCTGAATTTATACCTTATAGGTATCAGTCTGCCTCTCCTAAATCTGCTAAAGGAGAGCTTCACCTCCATTCAGTCAACTTTGAACTTCTATGCTCAAGAGCAGCTCCTTTGCTACAATGTTTCAGAATCCATGCTGTCTGTTGAATATTCTCACTTGAATTACTAAGCTGAGATATGAAGTAAATTTTCAGCCTGTATACTACTTCATAAAAGTTAAAACATCTTTAATGAGGAACCTTCCATTATACATGCTTAAGAATATTTGTTAACTGGAATTGGTTTAAGTCTTATGTACTCTTGTTTGGTCACAAGGAACTTGAAAATATCTGTTTCAACCTCTTAATAAACTTTAACTGTCTGCTTCATGTAAATTCATGTAAGACTCTTTGAAATCTGAAAAGTTGATATCCATGTCTACGTTGACTGAGATATATAGTATATGTGGTTGTTCCTAAACATCTAATTTGTTCTGAATTCATTTTGAGTAAAAGTATGGACAGAGCAATGACTTTGGTTACTGAGAAACCTGTCCAAAGGATTGTGTCATGAAGTACCATGGTTAACTCTGCTTAAAGAGATGATTGGAAATAATTGTGAAAATATGGCAGAGCAATGGCATAGTTGTATTGAGTAACTGGAGATTCTTACCTCCGATCAAGGTGTATCCTCATGCCAAAGATACCTTTAATGCTATCTATGTTCTCTAAAATGGAAGAAGCAATACGGTTGTCACACTGAGTAACTGGGGATTCTGGCCTCTGATTAAGGTGTCTCCCCACGTCAAAAGGTGCTGATAAACCAAAATTATTCATTAAATTTTTTTTGAATATGTGTAAATCAATTTCTGAAAGAACAATTAAAATTCAGGTGCATTCACTTATGTTTCTCTTAAAGCTGTCATGGAAAGTAAACTAAGTAAGATGGAAGTTGGTTGAACTAGAATCTTATATGAGCTTGTAGTTTTTTTTTATTAAGAGTTGGTTCAGATATGAGTACAATTTCTCTTTGAAAAATTTCGGTTTACATCATTCTTAAACCACATCTGACAATCAAGGTTTCATAAGCTTATATAATGGAGGAATCTAGAACTTAAAATTATGCTCTATGAAGTTGGTATCTTGCTGAAAAGTTCAATATCTCAATTATCACTGATTGTTGAATCTGCTCATCCTATGGCTCTTTATCACTGTGTTTTGATTCAGACTGGTTGTCATATAAGAGAGGCACTTCTCTCAGTTTAACATGTGTACTTGCAGTCTTTGGATAACAAGAGTTCATCCTTGCAGTGTGCTAATGAAAATCTATCCTCCTCACTTATTCACTGTGTTTACAGTCTGTGGTAATTCTTGGATACCCATGTGTTTTGCTGATAGATGCTCTTCACCTCTTTCACTCCATCTAATCAGGGGGAGTTTCCATGTCATGCTGAGTGTTTTTCATAAAGAGGGAGATCTAGTTAGCAGTTTTGAGTGTCCCTGTGCTTTTATTGATATTCTCCCGACATCTCATTTGGTTTCATCCATCAAATCATTTCTGATAAGGGGAGCTTAGTCAAAGGGGGAGTTCTTAATTCACTCATATTATTTAGTCTTATTCTTCCTTCTTCAATGCATGTCTTTTTGCTGAAGTCAAAGGGGGAGAAATATTTGATCAAGTCAATACGACTCATAGTGTTGCCATCATCAAAAAGGGGGAGATTGTTGTGTCCCTGTGATTTTGATGATAGCAAACACTATAAGTCATCATCTGTTTGAATCTGCTATAAATCTGTTTGAGTTGCATTTGTTTATTTGATTGAACATCTTATCTGAATGACATAACCAACGAACAGGCTGAGGCTGTGTGGTATGTGCATTGGTGCATTTCATAATTGTTGACGCATTTCATAATTATATTTTATCTGAATTGTTTGATGTTAGTCTGCTCAATGGGTGATGCTGCTATACCCTTTCAGCATTGTCTAGACAGTAGTGGGTCGACCCCCCAGATTTGCAAGTCTATACAACGCCACATTGTTCATGCATCATATCTCAATGTCTATTCACTGCCAGCATACTCGTTCAAAGTCCCTGCATTGTCAAGTCTTCACATCGGTTTCAAAGTCTGTACATCACCTTCAAGCCTTCCAAGTCTGTATAGCCCAAGTCTATTCATCCGATTACCTTTGCCTTGATCAAGTTTGTACAGCGAGCAGCGTTTCTGTGTCTCAAGCCATTCTCCAAGTCTGTACATCGCTTCAGGCACTCCTGTGCAAAGTCTATACATTATCTTATTTACCTACGTTGCTCGAAACAAAGTCTATACACTGCTGGATGATCAAGTCTGCACATTGGCGCCTTTCCCTACGTTCTGGCCAAGTCTACACATCGCTTGCCTGACTTCTGCTTCAAAGTCTATACATTCATTTTTAAGGCAAAGTCTATACATTGGCTCAGGGTCTTCAAGTCTGTACAGAGTTCAAAGCCTATACATTGTTCACTCAGCTTCTTCAAGTCTATACATTGGTCGGTGGCGAGTCTGTACAGAGCACTGTTTCAGGCACTCAAGTCTATACAGAGTCTTCATCTTCTGAAGTCTATACATTCGTTTGGGAAGTCTATACATTCATTCATCTGAAGCTTCATCAAGTCTGTACAACGCTGCTTTGTCGAAGCCTATACATCGCAGCTGTGTTGAAGTCTGTACAGCTAGTCTCTTGCCAAAGTCTATACATCGTGAATCTTCAAGTCTGTACAGACTTTGCTTGTTCAAGTCTGTACACGGTTCAGTTGTTTTGGCATGTCTACTCATCATGAAGTCTATACATCCAATTGCCTTTGCATTGCTCAAGTCTGTACAGCACTTTCCCTTTTCAAGTCTACACATTGTGCTTTGTAGCTCACCAAGTCTATACATTGCTCACAGCACACACGTTCAGCCTGAAGTCTGTACAGCCTTGGCAAATGCTCCTAAGTCTATACATCACAATGTCTGTACATCACTGAGTCAAGCCTCCCAAGTCTGTACAACCACTGTCTCACCTAGACTTGAAGTCTATACAGTGGTCGGTCTCTGTAAGCGTCTCAAGCTGCAAGTCTATACAGAGTCTGGCAGCCTACAGTGCATCATCTCTTCAAGTATGTACAGCCTTGGCGTATGCATCTTAAAGTCTAAACATTGTTGGACTTCGAATCTTCAAGTCCATGCATCCATGCATCATGGGTCGACCCCTTTCTTTCATGGGTCGACCCCCAGACTACAAGGTCTATACATCAGCCTTTGCATTGCAAGTCTATACAGCGTGCATTGTTCAAAACAAGTCTGCACAGTCATTGTCTGTTGGCATCACGAAGTCTATGCATTGCTTGTGCATCAAAGTCTGTACAGTGTCTCAAGTTGGCTAAGTCTATACACTCTCTCACATTGTACACACTTGCTTCATCGCTGTTTCTAAGTCTATACATCGGTTGGGTCGTTAAGTCCATACAATGCATATGTTCATCAAAGTCCATACATTGCATTGTCTTCAACCAAGTCTACACATTCTGTTCCTTTGATCAGCAAGTCTATACACACTTCAGCATATGTGCATCCCCTTCAAAGACGAAGTGTATACATCCATCCAAGCATTCAAGTCTACATACTCGTTGTTAAGCCTTTGCATCGAAGTCTATACAGCATGTGTCTTGTATGAAGTCTATACAGCCTGTGGCTTGTACATCAACTGAACGTTCTTCAGCAGAGTATATACTCTTCAGAAGTTAAAGTCTGAACATCCTTCTGTGAAGACTGTACACACTTCAGCACATGTGCATATCCTTCACACGAAGTCTGTACACTCAGTTAACCTTCAAGTATATACACTCGATTGTTAGGCCTTCAACCCTATACACTCGATTGTTAACCTCAAGTCTATACACTCGAATGTTAAGTATTCAAGTCTATACACTCTATCCTTCACACGAAGTCTGTACACTCAGTTAACCTTCAAGTCTATACACTCAAGCTGCATCATGCATGTACACACTTTGTTAACAGCCTGAACCAAGTATATACATCCAACTGATATCTTCTTATGTCTGTGTGACAGGTACTGTTCGTAAAGCCTATGAAGTGTACGTGATCCGAGGTTGGCACCTGACACGTGAATCGAGGATAACGCCCTAATTGTTGTAGCTATAAATACACAGCCGCCTCCATCTAGAGAAGACAGATAAGAGATCAGATAAGAAAGAGGAAGAGGGTGATCGAGATAGAAGATAGAGCTGCAGAAAGGCAGTGAGCAGAAGAAGAAGAAAGAAGAAGAAGAAAGAAGAAGAAGAAAGAAGAAAGAAGAGACAGAGAGAGAGCCTGCGAAAGAGAAGAAAAAGAAGAGTGAGAAGAAGAGAGAGCTAGAGCAAAGGAAGCCTCAACTGAAAATCAGTTCCAGCTGGACCGTGGATCAAATCCAGGCCAGCCAGCTCCTGCGAGAGCTTTTGTGCATTTTATTCTTCCAGCTTTCTGTTGCTGCGTTTTTGTTTTTCCTTTTCACTATTCACCAGTTGTTCTTCTGATTCTCTAGTGTGAGGTCGGGTTCCCTCCGGTTGAGAGGAAGAGAGGTCCGAGACCTTTAGTTTGCAGGTGACTTGGTGTCACCTGTGCTTCCCTCTGGGTTTCAGAGGAAGAGAGACTTAGGTCCCTAGGTTCCCCTCCGGTTTGGAGGAAGGGAGGATTGGTCCTCTGGTTCTGGTCTTGTGGGTTGCAAGACTAGGTGTTCCCTCCTAGTCTGGAGGAAGAGAGACTTGCGTCTCTAGTTTCCAAGTGGCTGGGAGTCACTTGGGGTGTCCCTCCGGTTGGGAGGAAGAGGGGAGGTTGTTCCCTTGGTCAAGCTGTGTGGCAGCAATTTATTGCAGACTGAGTCTACAGTTTCTAGCCTAGCTAGTGGAAGCCTCACTCCGGTTTGGAGTGAGGGGTGGACGTAGGTCTTTGGACCGAACCACCTAAAAAATCTCAGTGTTCACTTGTGGTTTGTTTTTCCTTATATGTCATTTTCTCTGCTGCGCACTTTAGATGTTTGCTTAGGAGCGTATGGGGGCTAATAGATTTGTGTTGTCTTGCTGAGTTCCTTCTAAGTATTTTCAGCACATTTCATCAACTACTTTTAATTCCGCATACTTGAGCATTAGAGTTTTATTTGGGCGAAATTTGAAGAGGGATACATTCACCCCCCCCTCTGTATCCGGGCCTTGCACCCTATCAATTGGTATCAGAGCATAGGTCTCTGACTGAACAGATCCAACGATCTGCAGAGGATCCTGTTGTCTTTGGTGCATTTCTGAATTTACTCTCTGCTGCATTTATCTGCTTGCCGATTTAATCAATGGGTTCTCCACCGGTTTTCAATGGCTCTAATTTTAACTCATGGGTTAGCAGTCTACATAACTATGTGAATTTGATGGATCCGGATCTGTGGAAGTTAATTTCACATGGTCCTCGTAGACTGCCACAGGAAGAGTCCAAATGGACTAAAAGTGACAGATCAAGAAATGGAGAGAATCAGAATGTTTTGAAATTAATGAAAGAAGCTACTGACAAGACTCTACATTCTTGTTTTTATGACTGCAGGTCCGCTAAGGACATTCTGGATCAGTTGAAACTAGCTCAGAGGATGAATGAGGACAGCTGCCTGATGGCTGATAAGAGCGACCATAGCACTGATCAAGATGAATTTGAAGATGCTGAAGAGGTAATCAATCCTTTCGATAGTTACACTTTAGATGACTGGGAAGATGCCTATGCTAATCTGTTACACTCCCATGAAAAATCGTGGAAGAAGAATAAAAGTCTAATAAAGAAGTTAACAAGTCTAGGGGATCCTATTTCTGGAACTGAAAATCTTGAAAATCCTGAAATTCTGAAAACTAAAAATGAGATACTCAAAAGGTAAGTGTCGAAACTAGATGGAATCCAATCAGAACTTGATCATGTTAAATCTGAAAATACTAAACTCAGAAAACAATGTCAGGAATCTGAACAAAAACTAATCAGTCTTGAGAATGAAAACAAATTGATCAATGAAGAGTTCAAGGCTGTTAGTGTTGCGAACTTAAAGTTTCAGGAAAACTTTGAAAACTGTAAATCAAATTGTAACTTTAATGTAATAGAGGCTATATATGTAAATCCATTTACCAGACAACAGGGATTAAAGATGTACGTATCTTGTGTAATAGAGGCTCTATATTAAGGTTTAAAACATGGTCATTAAGATTGTAAAACTAGTGTGATAAAATACGTTCAAAAACTCATGAAATCATGCTAATAAACTAAGTTCAAACTCATATGATCATGGTAACAGTATATATAGAATCATGTGTAACAAGCTATTAATATATGTATAACATGGTATTATTCTTGATCATGGTAAAGCCAGGTAATATAGATATAGCATGGTTGACTAGTTAATCGAACTCTAAGCATGCACCATTTAACCTATTTAGCTACTAGTTAGGCAAGGATTTGAGAACACCTACCTTTTGACGTGTGATACGACGTTCAGAAGAAGTTGCTACAGGATCGCAGCAGGACGTAGACTCAGGAAGAAGATGCTCCTTCAGCATAGATGCGGCAGTAGCCTATGTCAGTGCTACGGAGGGGATTAGATATAAGGATCATAAGACATTGGTTTAATGCCTTGTGGGTCTTGCTGAGTGGGAATTATCTTTGCCAGCTAAAATGGGTTGCTCGTGTCTCAATCTTCTAGAAACATAGGGTTAAATGACGCCTTTATAAGGGGTCGTTCATTTAATCTAGGTGGCACTAGTCACGTAAATGACGCCTTACATGAGGACGTCATTAGTTTAGGTGACATTATTGTGGCATTATTCATGGGAATGACGCCCTTGCAAGAGGGCGTTATTTGTTAGACAATTCTACCACATTCACGTGTTAGCATTCAAGATGTACACACATATATTAATATTATAATGGGATGGGGTCCTATTGAAAATGGCATCTCATGCCATGTCTTCAATTTTTTAAATGGCGCCTATGTGAAGGGTCTTCAATTTGGTAAGTGGAAAAGTTAGAATCTACTTACGTACAACCCATGGCCCATGTGTTAAAGTTTGTCTTGTACATTTTTATAATAACTCTCTCATGGTTTGTTTCTTTGTATAAGACCTTCCATGTAAGATTTTTTACCCATGTGCATAAAGTTGGATTGCAAATTTGCATGCTAGTCCCCAAGAGGTTTGGCTCTTTACATAAAGCCTTCATGTTTCTTTATGGCATAAAGTGACATTGGCTTGTATATTTATATAGTAGTCCTTGTGAGGTTGGATTCTTTATGTAAGGCCTTCATGTATGATTACTTTTAGGAAGAAGTTTTAAATTTACTCAATGGTTTTTATCGGGGGTGCTACATATGCATTCTTTCATGCATGTTTCATAAATTCATTCTCATTTAATACAAAGCATTCTCAATCAAGCTTTCATACACAAACATAAAGTTTGTTGCCACATACACATAAAGTTTTGTTGCCATCAAAATCACACACATAGCACAACAGGACCAAATGAAGGCTCTAAATTGGCAGGATGAGGAAGATTTGAAAATTCCCGAAAAGGGAAAGGATGAGGACCTCAGGAACTTAGAAGAGAGAACACTAGATCAAAAGGGGGAAGGTACACCACCCAAGGGTGGGAACTGAGCAGAAGAAATGACAAATGTAAGGGAAGAGAAGGAGAAGTGATCCCCTGAGTGCACAATCGATGGCCCTTATACATGCGTCGTCGCCTCTTCTTAGCAAAAACATCTCGGTAATGGACCCGCCTGGCGTGAGCTCAGACATTCGGGCTTCTTGACTTGCAATATCTCTTCAGATAATGGGCCCACCTGGCAAACGGCCTGGCCCGATTATGAACATGCAGCCTGGGTTGGGCGGTTGCTCCTAGGCAAATGATGCTAACCTCATGTGGACATTCATGAGCAGGTAACTCCTCAAGCAGATGAAGAACAGGAATCCACGGAGTTTTATCACTTGGCACTAGGATCTTGTGATTCGGCAACTCCCCTCGGCAATCAGGCATGAAGCACAACTCCCTTGATAGAAGGGAAGGATGAAATTGAGGGAGAGCAATACACGGCATTGACGTGGCCGGCTCACTGATAAACCGAGAGAGGTTGCATAAACATTGTAGAATGTCCTTGGAAAATCCTAGAAATGCTGCGAGCTACCCTTGAACATGGAATCCATAATTTCCTTGGCAGTCGTGCGAGTTAGCACAATGCTGGTAAAGAACCCCTCTTGGCCAGCAATCTGAATGGCAACAAAGCGAGAAGAAATAACAGCATCAACGGTGAACTCCCCGGCGAGCAATGAGATTGCCACCAGCCTTGCTTGAGAAGAAACTGGCACTAGCGCAAGAGAACCCTTCTTGGCAACCGTCTTCGGGAGTACATGCTCATCAGTCCCAAAGTAGCCAAAAACCAGGACCCGAATCGACAAGCGACAGATGAAATCCTAAATCTTGAAGTGTATAGCCAGCATTACATCATCCTGACTCGCCTCATCTTCTCCCAGGGGACCAGACCTAAGGGGCACCAAAGGTAGCGCACACCTGCTCCATGGGGTGTAAATGGATGAAGAAGTGGAGGGAATAGGTTCAGATGGCGAAGGTGAAGGGATAGCGGCAATGACAAGCGCAAACGTAGGCAAAGGTGAAGGTGTAGGCGAAGGCGAAGGTGTAGCTTGCTCAGGCTTGCGTAATTAAAGTGGAGGTGGCGAAGTCAATGAAGGCGGTGAAGATGACGAAGATGGTGGAGATGGGGTAGATGAAGGTGGTGAAGATAGTGATGGTGATGGAGAGGGGTTAGGAGGTGATGATGGTGATAAGGGAAATGGGGGTAATGAGGAAGGTAACAGAGATGACGAGGATGAAGATGGTGAGGGAGAGGATCATGGCGTCCACTGTCGATGTATCGACACGTCGAGCAGCATTGGGGGTGGAGGCGGTGGCGGTAGTGGGAGTGGAGGAAGAGGAGGCACCAACCTGAGCAAGGGCTTGGGTTTATGGAGATGATGGAGATGAAGGAGATGGTAATGGTGATGGGGTACATGATGATGGGGTAGGTGATGGAGTAGGCAAGGGAGTAGGTGACGGAGCAGGTGCAACGCTAGACGATGAATCACAGGGGTGCCCAGGTCTTGCAATGCTGGAGATGGCTACCTTGGCGGTGCTCGCTACTACTGCTTGCTGCAGAGATATAGAACAACCTTATGAATGGCGGACCAATAAATCCTCCTCTTATCTTCTAAGCCGTAAACTTAATCCTAGAATTCGGGGCAATCCTCAACCAAATGCCCCTGCTGATGACGATATTCACAAAACTGGAGTAAATTCCCGACCGCGGCTCGGCGAGACATAACCAGATGGAGCTGCAACGCGTGGGTGGCCATCAAAGCCCGGAAGATATCGATAAAAGACTCCGGCAACGGAGGATAATGGGCCCGCTCTGGGCAAGGCGGATACCGATGGGTATGGGATAGCAATGGAGAGGGTTGTGGAGAGGGAAGTGAAGGTTGCATAGGCAATGGTGTGCAGCGACTAGCGGAGGGACTCGGTGGAGGCGTATGATGAACGGGGCGGGGAGGTATGTAGTGGACGACATCTACTTGCTCAGGGTTTGGTGTTCCCTTGACAGAAGGCGGAGACACATGCGGGTATGCGGAGGGCTGACCATGGATGGCGGATGGCGGACTCATGGAGGATTGATATGTGGGAGCGGACTGACTCACGGATGGTTGACTCATGGAGGATTGGTATGTGGAAGCATAAGGCTGAGTCATGGAGGGTGAGTAGGTGGTGGAAGGCTAACTCATGGAGGGTGCATAAGGTGTATATGTGGATGACGAGGTGTATGTAGACGTGGAATGTGGAGAAGATTTGGGGTCAAAGGAATCGTGAAGCTGTTGACGAACGAAGCGGGCTCAGCTATATAATTGTTGCCATGAGGTAATGTCATTTAGGGCCAAGATGAAACGGTACTCGGGCGTTGAATTGAAAATAACCATCTGAATCTACTCCTTATCTGAAATATGCCCCGGGACTTGCACGGTCAGGCGATGCCAGCGATCGGCAAAGGCGGAGAACTCCTCGTCGGGCTTCATCTTCTCGTGGGCCAGATCCACAACAGAATACTTAGGCCCAACCTGGTCTCAATATTGCTGAATAAACTTGTCTTAAACAACTTGAAAATTCATAACCTACTCATGCGACAAAGAAAAGAACCAATCTCGAGATGGGCCTTCTAATGACAAACCAAACAGATAAGCCATCAAGCGCTAGTCATGCCAAAATTGGGCCAACTCATAAAGAAACTCCTTTAAGTACACAAAGGGGTCGCATGTTCCACCATAACGGCGATAAGAAGGGATTTGCGAAGGAGGTGAAAGACGAAGATTCTTAAAGGCAAATGGGACACTTAAGGAAGGCTTAGGATCGATTCGGAGTTGCAACTCATCAAGCTGGGGTTGGGCTTGAGCAATCATCTCATGGTAGGAAAAGATCAAGCATAATGCGGGCAGCTTGAGCAAGTGGTTGTGAATGTGAACCAAGATTATGATAACGGGCCGGATAAGAGGATTTGGGTTGAGGAGAAGAAAGGCCCGTTCCGGGAGCAGAAGGATATATGGGCCTGGAAGGGACATGAGCACAAGGACCAATTGGACCAGCAGCATGAGAAGGAGAAGGCCCATTAAGATGATTAGCAATAAGTTTTTGGGCCTGAGCCAGGTCCATTTGGCAAAGAAGTCAAGATAGGTGGGCCATAAGGTTCGCTTGTTCTTCAGACGGGTCAGAGGGACCATGAGAAGATGGGCCCATGTGGGAAGAATATTCCACGCGGGAGTAGGAAGATTGGGAAGGATAATATACAGGATTATAATGGTGCTCCATGAGAGAAAATGGAGACTTAATATAGAGAAATGAAGGGAATATAACCAGGGAAGGAAGGGCGTGAAGGACGAGGAGAGGGCAGGACCTGAGGGTAGGTCGCAGTCTTGAGGAGACCGCTATTAGTAGGTGGCGGTCCTGGGATGACCGCTACAAGACTCTAAGAACCGGCAGATAGACAGACTGATGGGTAGAAAACTGGGGCAGGAATGCGACTTAAACGACAGAACTAGGTTTTAAAACACAGCAAAAAGGCTAGAACTAAATGAATCTAACCACAAATGACTATATGAAGGGGAAGATGCAGCACAAAACACAACAAACAGGATTGGATAAACATAAACAATACGATGTGAGAGGTTTCACCCAAGTCAATCAAGTTAATATGATGGGAAAAATTTTATTTTGCAAAGTTTTGATAGACCTTTTACTGTTTTACTTAAGCATAATTCCCTCAAGATATGGGTATACTAAAGGAAAGGGATCGAAACTTTGAGTTGGCGTAGGGTTAACTCCCTCACACGGATGCAAATGCACAACCTAAGGGGTGGAAAGGTACAACCGGCTCGGCGTCCGTGTGGGAATCCACAGCTCGCGGAGGCTTACGGAGGTCCCAGATAAGGTCACCTAGTCGACTCCAAGGAATATGAAGCCGAGAGGATCACTTACCAAGGTAGGAATGCAACTACAAATATGCATTGCATGACCCCATGCGCACCGGAGTGCATGCAAATATCTAGCCTAAAACTAGCAAATCAAGACAATATAACTACGTGTAAACATAATAATATGATGCAAATAGCATGACCAATGTGAAGGATATGATGAATATAAATGCAGGAATGTAGAAGGTCACGAATAGAAGCCACAAAGACAGCTCAAACAAAACCAAAGAACAGCGTACCTGGGATCTACCCTGGGCCTGCCAAGGGGGCAAGTGGCGGTCTTCAGATGACCGCTACCGGCAGGTAGCGGTCAAGTAGAGACCGCTATCTACAGGGGGATGTGTGACTGCAAGTAGAGGCTTTATGGGGACCGATATATCTAGATGGCGGTTTCTACATAACCGTGACCTCCTCCCAGAATCGAAAACTTGACAGAATAGCATAAAACCCAATAATATATAACGTAAACACTTGGAACACACACACATGGACCTTAAGAAAGCAAGAGCAACGTGATGGACGCTAGGTGTCCCACCGTGATCACCAAAAAATAGGTTGTTGATAGATAATCCTGCCCCGAACAAGATGAATAAATCACATTAGAAAACCCTAGCTCAAAATTTGGAGATAAGCACCAGAAATAAGAAATTTTGCTTGATAAATCACGAGATAAAAGTGGGATAATATCCCTAGAATGGATAATAATTGAGTTGGAAGGATATCCCCAGCGTTAATGGCTCAGACAAGGACTCCTGGGCGTCCTTGGCCGGAGAAAACGGAGCCCAGAATGATCAGGACTCTGCAATCAAAACGCGGTTTGTCGCGTGACCGCCACTTGCAAAACATGGTCAAATGAAAACCGCAACTTGGTGGGATCATAACAGAGTCGACGCACTGGCGAATGTGGCCGATGCACCTGGGACAAGAATGGAAGTCACGGTCAACCATTGACTACGACCTCATGGTCACGGTCAACTATTGACCACGACTATAAGGGGCCTGCAGACTTCGCCTAATCGATGCTGCAATCAAGGACAAATAAGCTCTAAAGGTTTCAAGGCTCAATGGGCTAGAAGAATGATCAAGAATAGGCTCGAAATATGCTCAAGGAATGCTCCAAAACAATGGATAATTCGGAACATCACAATGGTAGATAAGAGAAATAACTCGACTTGTAGGTGATAAGTGTCACATTGCATATAATAAGTTGCATCACATTCATCACTTTTGAGCATTTAACGAGCATAGTTGTGCATTAATATGGCAAAAATCTCATTCTCACCATTAATTTGAGTTTGCATGATTTTATCATTATTTTGAGTTAAAATAGCAATGTGAGAAATATTTAAGAAAATGCACAATTGTTATAATGAAGAATATTGATTATTTAGAATTTTTTTTGAAAATCTCAAGAATTTGCGTCGAAGCAGAAGGGCGCCCATTTAATAATGAACAGCAACTATAGCAGGTGCCATTTCTGAAGCATTTTTATGAAAAAGAAGAACTTGTGGCTGAAGGAAGGGCGCTCATTAAAATGTGCGACCGAGTAAACAGGCGCCCATTCATTTGATGAAAATAGAAAAAAGGAAAAGAGCTGAAAAAAAAGGAGAGGAATGAATGGCCGTCCACTCGGGCGTTAATTCATTGGAGAAGAATGAACGGCCGACCAAGCAGGCGCTCATTCAATTGAATAGAAAATTGAAAGAAAAAAATCAAGAAAAATGGAAAAAGAATGAGCGCATGTTTGGTGAGTCGCCAATTCCTTGATTTATGAAAAAAAGGAAAATATCAAAAAGAGGAAATGAATAATGGGCGGTCGCCTCTTCAGTCGCACAAAGGAATGTGCACCCAGTCACCTAGTCGCCATTTTTACAAGAGGCATAAAAGAAAACAGAACGCCCTGATCACAGTTATCTTTCTATATTTGGACTTATCTTCTCTTATTTGAGGAAAGGAGGACTCTAATCGTGGCAAGATACCTACTTTCATCAAGTCTTGATGCTGAGAAATCAGATTCAAGCCTAATCTTGAAGGTCATGATCGTGGGAAGTTACTGTGCACTATAAATAGATGCCCAGAGCAGACCGAGCGAGAATCTTAGCCATCTTAGCCTCTTTTCATGCTTTTCTAGTCATCTTTTTTAAATTGCATTCTTCTACAAAGTTCTTTATTTTTAAGTTCTCTGCAATTTCTTCTTCCTCTTCCTCTGATTCTCTTCGATTTTTAAGTTATTCTTAGTTTTTCAAGGTTCTATCCTGGGTTTTTTCACTATTCATCTACACAGACACTCCTCTGTTCTTCCTCAGATTTCACCCTCTTCCTCACATTTTCTCTCTCTATACTCTTCATCAACTTTCTTCCTCACGTCTAGTTTTACACCTTTCTATTCTTACACCTCTTCTAAATCCTTTTAGATTTAATGCTATTCTTTTTTTAATCTCACTCTATTTTCAAACAAGTTTTTCTTTGTGTTTTACTGTGTCCTCCACCGTACCCCCTCTTTCTTGTTAGGGTGCAAGGCCCAGATTCAGAGGGGGGGTGAATGAATCTCCCCTATAAAAATTGCTCAACAAAACAATAGCTAGACAATGTTGTAGAATTAAGACACTCAGATTGCTTGACCAACTTGGATGCTCTCCAGTAAGAATTAGATGATCATGTAGACCGAGCTTCTGATCCAGTTCAGGTAAACTGGAGAGCTAACTGAGTTCAAGTATTCAATATGACTCTCTCAAGATCAGAATCAAATGCACAGTGTGCAAGCAGAATTCTCGTTAGACAGAAGGATCTAAATTATATGATCACGCCTAAGCATTCATCTACTGTGAAAGGAGACAATAGACAAGTAATTTGACTGAGATCCTAAGCATGCATCTAGCGAATCAGAGTAGACAATCAAACCACGGTAGAGAAGAACTTTTTAGGTGGTTCGATCTCTATCCAGAGATCTACGTCAACCCCACACTCAAACCTGAGTGTGGATTACTGCTGCCTAACAGCTTGAATCGCTGCGCATCACAGCTTACGTCCGTTGAGCCTCACAGCTTGCTTACAGACCGCTGAGCAACACAGCTTGCTATCCGAGGTAGCCACCTCGCCCGCTAAGCATTACATCTTCGCCACCGCTGATTCATAGCTTCAAGCCGCTGGACCTTACAGCTTCACCTCTGCTGATTGCACAGCTTAGAAATGGAATGTAAAAATAGAAAACAAGAATGATAAAAAATTAGCCACGGAAAGCTGGAGATTGAAAGCGCAGATGTAGCTCGCTGAGGAGCAGTGTGGTCTGGATCTGATCCAGAGACCACAGATCTTCTTCCTTCTCTTCACGAGCTGTTGTATCTCTCTTTCTTCCTTTTCCACTTTCTTTATCTTCTCACTGTCTCACTATCTTTCTCTTTCTCTTGGTTTCTGCTTCTCTTTCTCTTCTGCTCTCTTTTTCTCTCTCTTTCTGGACTCTCCTCTTCTCTTCTTTCTCTCTCTCTGCTTCTATTAGTTTTCGATCACTCTCACGATCACCATCTTCCTTCTTATGAGCAAACAGCCTCTTATTCATAGGCAGCAGAGAGATGCGCGCCTGGAAACCACGTTTCCCACCCAAACTTTCTGTCCAGATCTGAATTTGCAATGGCCACGTGGCAAAATCTGAACGTGTGCTATCCGCGTGTCTAAATCTCCACTTGAGGAATGTCTTGGATCACGTGCCCATCATAAGTATCCCTGGGTCACGTGCCAACTTCCAGTTCGAGCTCACGTGTCTGCCTTAAACCTATCAATAAAAGCAAAAAGGCATTTAGTCAAATACCTTGTAGTCATTAGTAACACAGTCAATGTGCTCTGACTATGATAAGCTTAATGCATATGCTCAGACATGAAAATAACATGCACAGACATCATAACGTGAAATGCAATCATGCTCAGACCTATATGATGAAGTTTACACAGACCTTGATGCATTGGGGAAAATCATACTTGAAATACATGCACATACTTGGTTATGTGATGGAGCCAAGCATGCATAGACCATGCATATGCAGTAAAACATGCACCGACTTTGTTACGCTGGTAACACAGACAAGCACCGACCTATATGCTGGACGAGAGAATGTGCACCGACCCTATTAGGCAGAACAACCAAATGTGCACCGACCTTCTATTGAAGGAACAGAAATTCGCACCGACCTTGACCCTTGACAGTAAGACTTGCACCGACTCTAGTATGCATGAAAGCAACACTAGCATCAACGTTGAACAGTGAACTGCACAGACCTTAAGTGCATTGTGAAATAGTGATATGCATAGACCTTGTGACAAGCAAGCATCGACTATATTGTGCTGACCTTGCTAAGACAAGACATTGCACCGACCTTGTTTCTACTCCCTTAGACATAGCATGAGACGCAAACTTACATGCAGCACATGCACTGAGACGCATATGCACATGAGGCACAATATAAGACGCAGTACATACACTGAGACACAAATGCACATGAGACGCAATAATTCATGATGCAAAGGATGCACCGACCCTGACATGCACCAACCGAGTTTAAGCATGAGACACGAGCACGGTGAAACCTGCACAGACCATATTGGTCACTAGCACCGACCTTAGTGATATATGTGCACAGACATAAATGTGCATATAGGAGAGTATGCACAGACCTTGACGTGTACATGAGACATTATGCACAGACATTGATGATCAATTAAACAAGGAATGCATTAACCATCTACACACGTAAGACAAGATATGCACCGATGTTGTATGCATAGGGCTGAAATCTGCACCGAGGCAGAAGATGCACCGACCTCTTATATGCTTAGAAAACATGCACTGTCCCAATGAGCAAATAGAGTTATAACATATGCATGCTTAACCAAACATTTGACAGCAACTGTCGACTCTTAAAGTCGACATTCTTATCAAGGTGTTCTGCCAACACCTTTGCCAGAACCCAGAGAAACAAGTGATATACACAAGAGGAGTGAGTATGCATGGACCCTCTATATGCATGGTGTGTGCCTGCAACCTGTTTGATGAAATGATTGTGTATTTTAGACATGAGTGTGCACTGATTTCTTCATGACTTAGATAGATCCTTCAGCAAACCATGGAACCATACAAATGCAACATCAACACATATGATATTATGCACAGATGACGCATAGTGTTTGACATCATCAAAACCACAGGGGTACAATAATTAAACCACAGGGGTACAACATATCTCTCTGTTTACTCTTTCAAAACACACTAACGCACACACATAGATATTTATTTTTTTATTTTATTCTTTTTCCTCATCTTCTATCTATCTTTCCCTCCTCTATTTTCTTCACACATCCCTTGGTGGAGATTCCTCTTTCGGTGCTCTAAAGGTGACGTCTACTTCCAAAGCGGTGCGTGAAGTCCCGCGATCAATGACACCCAAGAGGGGGGTGAATTGGGTGTTTACAAATTTTACAGAAACTTTTGACCTTTTATAAAATATGTGATAAGATGCTAATAAAGAGATTCAAAACTATTTGTACACAAATTAGATTTATCAAACTTTGTATGATGAGATATAGAATATGCAAGATATATATAGATAAATTCAGAACAATAATTAACACAGACACTCATTTAGAATGGAGATAGAAGAAAAGGACCAAACCACACAAATCAAACCATACTGCATAGTGATTTTTAAGGAGGTTCGGATGCAACGACGGCAATCCTACGTCCACCCCTCACCAAACCCGGTGAGGCTTCACTCGGGGATAAATCTCCAAACGGAGACGACGCTCCAACCACACACGCAGAATGATGTCTGCCCACACACACACGGGGACGCACCCCAACACACACACACACACACACATGGAGATGAGATCTCCAACACGATCCAACAAGCGGATCACAACACAAACACCCGCTGTCACAAGTGCAGCAAAACACACACACGAGACAGAACGGATCTAAAAGGATCCACACACACACACAAACGCAGATCTAGCAAGATCCATGCACACACACGAATCAAATAGGACACACACACACACGACCACGGATCCAACAACGATCCACACACACACGAGTTTGCAGTTTATAAGAAATACAAATCTGAAACTTAAAACACAATAAGGCACAGTTGAGAAAAACTTCTGATTTGGCTCCCCCTGAATGTATGCTGATTGATCTTTGAATGATGCTTACTTCTTCAGTTCATTGGAAGTTGATGGCTTCAGATGGACCTTGAATCTTCAGCTCCTGGATGAAGAGTTGATCCACGGATCACTATTCACAGCTACAGTAACCGTTTCTTCTTCCTTGGACAACTTCCTTGATCTCCTTGATCCTTGCTTGCTTCTTCTCATCCTTTGAGATTACTGGCTTCAGATGGAGCTTGAATACCTTCAGATGGATGAAGAGGTTGCTGGATGAAGTACTGTTCACTGAGGGTTGTAGTAGCCTTCTTCTTCCTTTGATAGCCTTCCCCTTTGATCTCCCTTGTAGCCCTCTTGGATCCTGTGGGTTTCTAACTCTCTTGTGTGTATTTTATAGACTTTGAATGGTCCATAGACATCCTTTAGACCAGATCCACAAATCATGGTGTAATTGGGGTCATTGGGATTAAACAAATTGGTAGAAAGACCTCTCCTCGAGCTTGGAACAAAAGTCAACAAAAGGGGGCCTCAGGGCTGGCGGTCGACCGGTAGTCATGGGGCGGTCGACCGGAACCTGCTACAGCTAGAACATTTTGGCTCTGGAATAACCGGTCGACCGAAAGCCTAGCGGCGGTCGACCGCTACCTGCAGAAACTGAATTTTTTAGGCTCTGGTAATTCTGGTCGACTGGCCAAGGTGTGTTGGTCGACCGGAAAGACCTATACTTGCAAAAATGAAGTGTTAGCTCAAAGAAATATATCCATAAGTCAAGAGCTTCATGTCCTTATCAATTCCATGAATTTTGGGATTAGATTCAACTTGGTTTATGCATTAGACCATTTGAGCAATTCTCATTACATGAAATCAAAATTTTGTTCCGGGGCCTCTGGCCCCAGATCCCCCCGCAAGGGGCGCTGCCACCTTGACCCCCGCGACCTGACTGCACAGGTCGATCTGCGTGCGAGAGCGCACGATGGCGAGTTATGCAAGGGCTTGAAACCTCATGAACTAGGTGCATATGAACACTTTGAAACACACATGTTCTGAGGTAAGGGTCAAGTTCTTGGCTAAGGATCAAGAGATAAAACTCAATCATCCCAAGTTAATTTTTTGTGAAATAACCTCATGGAACACTCAATAACAAGGAGTGTATAACATGATAAGAGCCTTACCAATGGTTCTTGACAGTACATGACATATACCACATGTTTTGGATTGTAGAGGAGCAAGGCACTTGTTCACATGTTTGGTTTACCAGGCGACTGCCATGGGATTATAAGGTTGATCCTGCAAGCAAGATAGTTAAGGTTAAAACCATGCTTGTTCACATTAAAGAGATTATGAAACCTCTTGCCTCTTGTAAACCAACATATGCAAACCAAGGATCAAGACCATGTAACCGTTGCCATTTGTCGTCTCAACCATACATAGATAACAAGAGTATGAGCAATCAACCACAAGTTTAGTTAACATCACATAATCACACATTAAGTTTAGTTATCATCAAAACCATAATTCAACAGTGCGGTCTTCCTCAAAGGCTCGACAAAGAGACGGCCGCGCTATTCTTCAAATTTCTTGGCTCTATTTTTTCCTTTTTCCTTTAGTTAACTCAAGTTGTAATTTTTAGTTTTCATATAATTGTACTCTTTCCTTAGCAATAAAAGTTGATTTTATGTAATTATTCTTTAATTTTCTCTTTCTATCTCCTTCCAAATTCTCTTCTCAGCCCTCTCAAATTCTTTATATAGGTTTATTTTTAGTCGCAAGTTCATACAATTTTAGTTTAGTTTTCGAAGGCTCACTCAAATTTGATTTTCAAAACATAAGGATTTTCCAACTTGTTTAAAAGAAAATTTCTTCTCCATGGGATCGACCTGTTTTTACCACTCTACTTAGATTTTATATCTTTTTAGTGAGTGAGTTCAATTTTTTTTTTAAATTGTGGCACGGATTTTAAACGACGAGTTAGTGGACATCAATTTTTGGCGCCATTGTTGAGGAGGAAAAATAATTGTTTATAGTTAGATATTCTTATGTTTGATTTGTATATTTGTATATTAATTTTTCTATTTTTATTTTACAGGAAAAAGAAAAAAAATTAAAAAATCAAAGAAAAGGGAAATTTGGACATGAAATTCATAGAAAATCAACTGTAGCAAAAAAAAAATAGGAAGCGTCGCTGAAAGTCTTTATCTGTCACTACACGGAGCAGGAAATCTGGAATTTTAAAAATCCTGGAAAATCAAGTGTCGCTAAAGGTCAGTAAGCGTCGGTACAGGTTCTATTTTTCTAATTTTTGAAAAATCTCAAAAAAATAAAAAAATGTAGAAAAATTCAGAAAAATCAGAAAACCAGAAAACCAGAAAAATATACAAAGTATAATTTTTGGCTTTATTCTTCAATAGGTTGCATATTGATTAGTGTTTTTAGTTGATATTTGTCTTTTATCCATCTCCCTTTTTGAATAGAAAAAAAGTCTCTGAAAAAAAATAGAAAACATAAAACACCAAAAAAAAATCATGACATCATGCTTTCATTTTAGTTATATCTCTTACTTGCATTATTATATCTAGTGAATGTTTCTTCATTTACTTGCATCAAAAATAATAATAATAATAATAATAATAATAATAAAATCATCATCCTCTTCTTCTCTTTCTCCCTCTTAAGGGTAATATAGGAACACCCATCTTGAAATTGGAAGGACCCTCCATTGAGTACTCCATCTCTTTGGATTAAAATATCCTTTTCCAAGACCACCATAAGTCCCCGCACCCGTGGACTCTCTCACGGATGTCGGGCCGGTTGTACCAAGAAACACCTTGAAGTTAGCTTGCCCTTAGAAGTTAAAGAAAAAAGAAAAAAATATCATATTGTATACATAACTCATATAGTTGTTGTTGCATTTGCATCATTTTGAAAAAAAATAAAAAAAATAACAAAACCAAAAATACCAAAAACACACAAACAACTTCCCTTGGGCTCGTTTTTCATTGCATACAAGGTAGGAGATACTTACACCCACCTTTGCTAGGACCCATAGGAGAGATTGAGAGGTTAGTACATCTTAGAAATCACCATCAACCTAACCTCATGGCGGACTAAAACCAACAACAACAAGTAGCACCCAAGCAAATTGCAGCACCCCGGATAAATTTTAGGAAATGAAATCTTTGGAATTTATAAAACCCTTACTATTACCAACCCATATATATATACATAAGGAGGTACACATTAACTATATTTCTTTCCTAACTGAATACATACAAAGCCTTATCCCATTGAGCAACCCATAACCCAAAACACCCCACGTACACATGTGGAGGGGGGTGCCTTACGTTCATGGGCCATGATAGCATTAACCCTCAACCCAAACCCAATTTCCTTAGGGACTCTTTCCATCGAAACCAAACCCACGTACCCTTGTTCGAATCAGGCATGGGGTTAGCCTTAGGGTTTTCATGAGACAAATAAGGGCAAGCGGCTATATTCTAGGCAGGGTAATCGTCGCTCGGGAGGGGTTTTAGAACCTTCCCATTGATAATGTTCGACCCCCTTCGGGTTTCAGTCGCTATGAATAATCCTCTTCGTCGATCAGGAAGAGGATACTACCGGTGCTGCATGTGATAGTGTCGTTCGTCGTCCCCTGCCTCCATCTTGCTGCCGCTGTTCTTGTCTTCCCCTACAGACGAGAAAACCTTCCTGCTTCTTTCTTGCTGAGTCGCAGTTGCTGCTGCTGCTTCCTATCTTCCTCTGCTATCTTCTTCCTCCTGCAAGAAGGGAACATGTTCTTCATCCTCTGCCTCCTTCATGTCCTCGATCATTGTTATTCATCCTTAAAGGTAGGTGTTCTCAAGTAAACGAAGCCCAACATGTTAATCAAGTAAAACTACATGCATCTAGGTCATGCAGTAATGTTTTCCATGAGTTTTAGCATTGTTTTAGTGAGTTATGTAAATAACGACCAGACTCTGGGAGTCAATTGATGAACGACCGTGCACAGAGTCGTGAATTGAAAATTTTGCGATCGAACCTTGGTCGTCCATTAATCTGCGACCCAAGCCATGTCGCCATATCTTTTAACATGATTTAACAAATATACATGCTTAGAAATTGAATAACTATGTAACCTGATGCTAAAATTAATGCATGACCATGTTTTTGGAACTTATATAATTTCCTCTATCTATTCATGTCTTTAGTTTCCCGTTTTGATAAACTGAAAATTTCATGTATCTATGATTGTACCTACCCGATGCGTAGCATCACAAAGAAAAGAGCGACAATCATGTAGTCACGGTTTAAAATGAACGCCCCTACCCAGAGGCGTTATTTGTAAAAATATTAGTAAAAAGCAAACTATATGGTAATTTAATATTCTGCGACCTGACAGTAGATGATAATTAAAGATCGAGCGCCCGTGTAATCGGACGCTAATTGTAATTAATTATATTGTTATACTGAAAATAATTAGAATAAATGTCATGTGCTGTGTCGTTAATTCTTATTATTTCGTGAAAATTTTAGTTATAAACAAGATGGAGTGACTACTCATAAAGTCCTTATTTCATTAAATGGCGACTCATGATCAGGCGCACTTTCTCTGTCTCATGGATTTAAAAATTTTCTGGCCCACACCACAGGTCTATGGCACTGTGTCTCAGTCCGTAGATGCAGTCCCACATTTCACATTATTTTTCCGTATAGCCCCTAACTCTCGGTGATGATTGAGCCCTCCGCGGGATATTCCTTCCTTCGGACTGGTGATTTCATCATTGGGACCTCCATAAGTCTATGCGAAGCCTTGGATTCTGACGCGGGACGGGGACCGACACGGACTAAGACTCACAAAAGACTCTAACTGAGGCCGGCAGTAGCACGCTCAAGGGTCGCCAAGTGGCTGACCACCGTGATATCCCACATAATGAGGGACGTCTCTCAACAGAAACTCCGACCTCGGCCGTCCCAAGGAGGGAAGCGCACGTGTCTAGGCGTATAGTCGACCTCCAAAGACAAGGGGAGTCGAGTCCTAGCTCGGTGCTCGACTAGTGCTAGGGATGGATGCTCTCACTCACGATCCGCGGTGATGGCAATAAGTGGCTAGGCACCTACCCTCTCTCACGCGGCATAATCAATCACATACTAAAAGAGCAAGCAAAAGGAGGGGAGTCGGAGCGCGTACCTCCACGCCTAGGCGTGGGGAAGGAACCCCGGCCGTGAACCAACAACCCCAATACACCAGAGGTCAATAAAATACAACCCAATAACGGCCCACTCCTCGCAGGGAGGTAAAAGGCTACAACCAATACGTTCGGGGCTGCCGGACACGGGTTGACGGGCTGCACTCGGTGACGGGTCGGCCACGAGGAGGTTCGGGTGCAACGCTGCAGAAACCGGTGTCGCGCGCGCCTGGGCGGAGGGGGGGTCTCACGGGCTGATACGACGCCCGTTTGAGGCACCGTCAGAGAGGACGCGTCGCTGACTGTTGGAGGAACGCTCCGGCCAAAGGGGGCGCGCTGGATCCGCCGGTGGTGACCGTGGGCGCTGCTGAAAGTCAGATCAGGTTCTGTGGGCGCAGAACTGCGCTCGCCGACGGTAAAATCTGGAAATCGGCCTTCTGGTGCCCGAACAAGTCCGGGCCGGTTGGGGGTGAAAGCTGACTGGCAGAGATCGCCCTCGGCCAAATGGCGCTGGCAGACGACGCCGGTGCGAGCCGCAGGAGTCGCTGAAAGTCGGGGCTGGTTCGCTGGGCGGACTGGGCAGATGCGCTGGCGCAACCCCACGAGATCGACCGCCACGGACGGTGACGATGTCGAAACGCGATGCCGTCGGCGGCGTTGGAAAGTTAACTCGGAGATCCACGAACCCTGAAGAAACCAGCGCAAAAGACGCAGCGTGGAGGCCTGGGGAAAATTCGCAATCAGGGCCTCCCCGCTGGGCGAGCAGAGAAAGTGGTGCTGGCGCAGGTCGGCGGAGAAAATCGGTACGGGCAGTGCCGATCTCCGATTGATGCCAAACAGGCGCCGACGCGAAGCTGATCCGCAGACGTATCTCCAGAAAATAGATCGTGGCAAAACTCGTCCAAGAATGGGGCGCGAGCTCTGCTACAAGTCGGGGCAGAAATCTGGAATCACGAACACGAACCGTTGAGGAAGAAGATGAGGATAAGAGGGAACCCCGGAGTCCACCGAGGGCTGAGGCGTCACACCCCGCCGTTCTCCCGTCGCAGGAGAAGAAAGAGAGAGAGAGAGAAGGGCGCAAAAAGCTTTGCACAATACTCACTTGTATTCAAAATCATGTGTAAACTGAAACAAGTACAAGATGGAGACTACTTATAGGGGAGGGGAGAAAACCCTAATTCTACTAGAAGGAGGGGTGCGCCTAGCTCCAAGGAGAGAAGGGCGGCCCATATTCCAGCAAGTCTAGCAAAATAAGAAAGAATCTAAGTGGGAGAAGGAAGGGGTGGAGTTGTGGAAAGGAGGAGATGGGGAAAGGGGGAAAGGGAGAGGGGAGCGCCCCCCACCTTCCCTAGTAGGGCTAGGAAGGGTGGGCGGCTGCCTCCACCTTCTCTACATGAAGAGGGGGCCGCACCCTAACCCTAATGGGCCCTCAATAAGTGGGCTTCAAGCCCCATTATGCCCATGAACCAACTACAAGACCCATTATCCCTAAATGCAACCCAATAAGCCATCACATGGCCCAATAAGTGTCTAAATAAGATAAAGTGTCCACGCAGGGACCAAAAGACAAGGCCCACATGGCCTGAGCAAGCAGAGAAGATAGCTAGAAGATGCCGCCATCGCCGAGCCACAAGGAAGTAGCGGTGTGCCGGGTGCTCCGTCGAGGATAGCGCCGTGTGTCCTCACCAATTCTCCCCGGGTGGGAAGAACTCGACCCCGTAGAGTAAGGGTCACGGTCGCTGAGGTACCGCTCCAGCAAGTCCGGATCGATCCGCTCCAGCTCTCCACGTGTAATCCAGGTGTTGTCCGACTCGGGGCGCCCTCTCCAATGCACTAGGAAGCGTTGGTAGGCTCCGCTCCTGGTAGTAGTCACCTGCTCATCCAGTATGCAATCTATATGCTCGCGTGTATGTAATGGGGCTGGAGGAGGTGGACTCTCAGTAGGTGTGTCACTCACAACAGGAGGGTCAGGCCCAAATAACTCACTAGGTATCACCGCGGGATCCCGGTAAGCCACCAGATCAGAGACATTGAACGTGGAACTGATCCCATAGTCGTCTGGTAGCTCGATCACATACGCGTTCGACCCAACACGCCTCAACACTCTGAATGGTCCTGTACCGCGATCTTGCAGCTTCTTTACGGCTCCCGAAGGAAACCGTTCCGGTCTAACCCGGACCATGACGTACTCTCCCTCGCGGAACTCACGTGCGTGTCGATGCGCGTCAGCTGACTCCTTATAACGTGCGTTGCCAGCCTCAAGGTGGTGATGATGCAGACTCCGACTAAGATGGGTAGACTCATATCTTCGTGAATGCAGGGGTGGCCCTGGACATCCAAATATGGATCTAACATGCCTATGACATCTACCTGACTTGACAACATGGGGAGGACCTGGACAACCAAAGTATGACCTATTATGCACATGTGTCTTATGACATATGGTAGAATCAGAAGGATGAATAACCCCAAGTTTACTCATGACATCTCCCCTATATGACAATGGACAAGGTGAAGCATGGGGAAGAGACATGTGTCCCTGGCCTCCTAAGCTCGGGCATCTGGATGCCTGCAAGGTGAGGTGTTGACTAGAAGGCCTAGGTGGAGTATGATAGTGGACCTCCTCGACAAGGTGGGGAAAAGGATATGGGTCGAGAGGCTCACTAGGGAGGGGATTGAAAGGGTCAAAGAAATGATGAACCCTCCCGACAGGTCCCTTCACTATACTTGCCCATGTGTGACATTCGCCCAGGTGCAGAGGATCACCTTCAGGCGCTCTAATGTATGGGGTAAGGGGCTCGTGAGGAAGATAAGGAAGGCAAGGTTCCTCCCTCGGGACCGTGATACCATAAGTGGGGACAAAGTCATCCTCCACGGGTATGGGAAAGAATAAAAGGACCTCGGAGGTGACATGTCTGATGGTGTAGACCGAGGTAATAGACCCCAAAGCAGGGAGTGTAAAGCTATGACTATAGGGTTGGTCAGACCCTAAGGTCAACATATAAGTCAACTCCCATTGACAATCTAAACTCCTAAGGAAGTCCTTCACATTTTCAAGAAAGCAGAAGGACCGAAAAGTGGTGTGAAAGGAGTTAAGGGGTACTACTGGGAGAGCGGGCTCCATGGAGGGGTAGTAGGGAATCGAGACATCTAGATGTGGACCCCTCCCTAACCAGCTAGCTAGGAACTCCCCAATGACAAGCTCACCCTTGAGAGGTAGGATCAACTCTAGATGTGTGTCGAAGGGTGAAGCATCTTCCTCAAGTGAGGGAAAGGAGTCCTCTATGTCGTAAATGGGACTTTGGTTCTCTATCAAGGGTGCTAGGCTGAGAGTGTCAGCTCTAACCTCCATAGGTTCAGGCACGACCGAGAGTTCCATGGGGTCACTCTCTAGCTCCTCTACCTCAGCTAGGTATGCATTGGCCAGCTCTTGGTCAGCCTCATAACTCATTAGAATAGACTTGGGTGAGGCATCCTCCGAATATGAGTCCTCCAAGATAGGGGAATGTGAAGGGCATCGGTCAGAGAACCGAGGGGCAAGCTCCGGGGGTGGTGGTAGGTGAGAGCTCGGAGGCGGAGCGGACTGTGGGTTGTGAGACTCAATATAAGCATCCCTCCTATCCAACCGACCTGAAATCATTTGCACAAGCTGGGCAATGGTGTGGGTTGGAGTAGGAAGATCATGGTGGACTTGCCCGTAGTCATTTGGTTTAGGCTTGGGTCTAGGCTCATCTATGTGTGGGGCTCGTTGCCTCCGACTAGGACCCACTTGTTCGTATGTAATTGGGTGGGGTCGGTTGGAGGTGATCGGTTGGGGAACATAGACCCTCCTAAGCTCTTTCTTCATATCCCACCACGATTCGATGGGCTTTTGCCACCTAATGCCTCTCAAACCCTCAATATGTCTCCACTTATCCTTGGCCTTATGCAGAAGCTTCTCTCTAGCAAAAGAGACTTGTGTGGCTCCGGACATAGGATAACAGTCAAAATATCTATCCATGGCGGCTTCCCAAGTTTGGTAGACACTCGGGTCATGGGAGCCGTCAAATGTAGGCGCTTCGGGCCTACGGAATGGGATGGGGTGGTACCCATGCCCCTGAGAGATATGCCATAAATCATATGGGCTAAACGATTGGGAATTCATGAGAAACTATGAGGGGAACCTATAGAATTGACATGCGGGACGACTAAGGGAACTAGACACAAACCTAAAATGACAATGCAATGGTAGGTTACCTACATGATTAAGAGACTCAATGCAACCTAGACAACCTAAAGACTCAAATCACCTAAGACCCCAATTTGTTAGAACAAACTGGTTCCCTAAGCTCTGATACCAAATTTGACGCGGGACGGGGACCGACACGGACTAAGACTCACAAAAGACTCTAACTGAGGCCGGCAGTAGCACGCTCAAGGGTCGCCAAGTGGCTGACCACCGTGATATCCCACAGAATGAGGGACGTCTCTCAACAGAAACTCCGACCTCGGCCGTCCCAAGGAGGGAAGCGCACGTGTCTAGGCGTATAGTCGACCTCCAAAGACAAGGGGAGTCGAGTCCTAGCTCGGTGCTCGACTAGTGCTAGGGATGGATGCTCTCACTCACGATCCGCGGTGATGGCAATAAGTGGCTAGGCACCTACCCTCTCTCACGCGGCATAATCAATCACATACTAAAAGAGCAAGCAAAAGGAGGGGAGTCGGAGCGCGTACCTCCACGCCTAGGCGTGGGGAAGGAACCCCGGCCGTGAACCAACAACCCCAATACACCAGAGGTCAATAAAATACAACCCAATAACGGCCCACTCCTCGCAGGGAGGTAAAAGGCTACAACCAATACGTTCGGGGCTGCCGGACACGGGTTGACGGGCTGCACTCGGTGACGGGTCGGCCACGAGGAGGTTCGGGTGCAACGCTGCAGAAACCGGTGTCGCGCGCGCCTGGGCGGAGGGGGGGTCTCACGGGCTGATACGACGCCCGTTTGAGGCACCGTCAGAGAGGACGCGTCGCTGACTGTTGGAGGAACGCTCCGGCCAAAGGGGGCGCGCTGGATCCGCCGGTGGTGACCGTGGGCGCTGCTGAAAGTCAGATCAGGTTCTGTGGGCGCAGAACTGCGCTCGCCGACGGTAAAATCTGGAAATCGGCCTTCTGGTGCCCGAACAAGTCCGGGCCGGTTGGGGGTGAAAGCTGACTGGCAGAGATCGCCCTCGGCCAAATGGCGCTGGCAGACGACGCCGGTGCGAGCCGCAGGAGTCGCTGAAAGTCGGGGCTGGTTCGCTGGGCGGACTGGGCAGATGCGCTGGCGCAACCCCACGAGATCGACCGCCACGGACGGTGACGATGTCGAAACGCGACGCCGTCGGCGGCGTTGGAAAGTTAACTCGGAGATCCACGAACCCTGAAGAAACCAGCGCAAAAGACGCAGCGTGGAGGCCTGGGGAAAATTCGCAATCAGGGCCTCCCCGCTGGGCGAGCAGAGAAAGTGGTGCTGGCGCAGGTCGGCGGAGAAAATCGGTACGGGCAGTGCCGATCTCCGATTGATGCCAAACAGGCGCCGACGCGAAGCTGATCCGCAGACGTATCTCCAGAAAATAGATCGTGGCAAAACTCGTCCAAGAATGGGGCGCGAGCTCTGCTACAAGTCGGGGCAGAAATCTGGAATCACGAACACGAACCGTTGAGGAAGAAGATGAGGATAAGAGGGAACCCCGGAGTCCACCGAGGGCTGAGGCGTCACACCCCGCCGTTCTCCCGTCGCAGGAGAAGAAAGAGAGAGAGAGAGAAGGGCGCAAAAAGCTTTGCACAATACTCACTTGTATTCAAAATCATGTGTAAACTGAAACAAGTACAAGATGGAGACTACTTATAGGGGAGGGGAGAAAACCCTAATTCTACTAGAAGGAGGGGTGCGCCTAGCTCCAAGGAGAGAAGGGCGGCCCATATTCCAGCAAGTCTAGCAAAATAAGAAAGAATCTAAGTGGGAGAAGGAAGGGGTGGAGTTGTGGAAAGGAGGAGATGGGGAAAGGGGGAAAGGGAGAGGGGAGCGCCCCCCACCTTCCCTAGTAGGGCTAGGAAGGGTGGGCGGCTGCCTCCACCTTCTCTACATGAAGAGGGGGCCGCACCCTAACCCTAATGGGCCCTCAATAAGTGGGCTTCAAGCCCCATTATGCCCATGAACCAACTACAAGACCCATTATCCCTAAATGCAACCCAATAAGCCATCACATGGCCCAATAAGTGTCTAAATAAGATAAAGTGTCCACGCAGGGACCAAAAGACAAGGCCCACATGGCCTGAGCAAGCAGAGAAGATAGCTAGAAGATGCCGCCATCGCCGAGCCACAAGGAAGTAGCGGTGTGCCGGGTGCTCCGTCGAGGATAGCGCCGTGTGTCCTCACCAGATTCCCTCAAGGCCGCCGAGCAGGTTGTATCCTGAAACCCTAGAACCTTTCTTTGTCACGTCACTCTGAAGAAACGTGATGTTCGGCCCTCGAAGAGCGATGTTCTGGCCTCTTTTGAGAAGTGTGCTATCTGTTCTGAATCTATGACCTGAACTTGGACGCCAGACGGAATTGGCGCCCAGTCAGGGGTCGTAGTTTACTGTTATAGCGACCGTGTCATGGACGCTATTTATGAATGAGCGACTAGTTGAGAAGTCATTAATTCTTCGTGCATGTGATGTGCACAGGAATGAGCGACCATACAGTGGATGCTATTTCTGTAATTGATGGCATCTCAGTGGGCACCAATTACCCAGGTTTACGATATTGTCTTGGTTTTCGTGTGGTTTAACACGGAGTCATACTTGTTCCAAGTTCAGTCCTTGAACTACTTCATTCGTGAAAATCTACCGTATCATCCTACAATGGCATATTCCTTGGAACTCTACATTGGCTATACACTATAGTAGATGTCTAAAATATACATGACCCAATGTATGTGCATATAGGGCCCGATCTGGTCCTGGGAGGAGCACCCGAAAGTACTTGTTCCCATGGGAGCTATATTGATCACGGTGTGGCATTGCACCAGAGCACTTGTCATTCTAGAGATAAGGCATTCCACTCACTCTCTCGTGATAATACTTTCTATTACTCGCGTGCTTGACTTGACTTGCGTGGCCCAGAACGGGTGAATACTTGCTTGCTTTAAATAGTCAAATTTCATGACAAGACTTGTTATTTACATGCTTGAAATACTTGATACTATCTCCCCATGAAAATTAGTGCAAACTCTTGACAGTTCCATATTATTACCTTTACATCATGAGTGTTTCATCTTCAAAGCTCTTGACATCATGATCGTTTATCATGCATTGCTTTACCTGCATTACACGTAACATGTAGCTACTTAAAGCATTGCTAGTTCTTGAGATATAATTCCTACTGAGCATTCACTCTCCCAGTTTCATTCCAACATTTTCAGGTAACTCGGATAGCGACAACCAAACAGATGGGAACAAAACCGAGTAAAGAGCGCTAGAGCCACCAATCATCAAGCTGGCGTCTAATCGTGTCTCTTTGTTTTCTTGAGTGATTTGCCCTTGTACTTCTCAGTTATGTTGGTCTAGTTGGTCAGAACTTGTTAAGGCTTGTAGTCTTGTGGTTATTATGGTCCTTATCTTGTGGTTATTTGGATTATTGTCATTTTGGAATTTATTGGTATTATTGTGGAAATTTAAATTCTGGTTATTATTTATCTTACCTTTTGCGCACTCCGTCTTTGTGTCGAACTCCTTGATTGCTCTGATTGACATGATCAATATAAACTCGTCACGCGTATCGTGTTCCTTCCGCGCTCGGGACGTGACAATTTTTGTGGTATCAGAGACTAGGATTTCAAATTCCTAGGAAACCCAAGTCCAAGGATAGGTTTACACCTTACACCCAGTGAGATTGGTAGAGCCATAGGGTAAGTCCTATGTTGACATCCCAAGTTATAATTAGAAACATGAAACTAATTAGATCAAAATCTCTTGTAGGATCATGGCCGTTGAAAGAGCACAATGGTGCGAGATACAGCGCACAGTGCAAGGTCTAACCCAGGTGCTACAATAGGTGGCGCAGGGCGGAGCCAACCGCGGAGCTGGTGATCTCCATCGGGCTTTCCGCAACATGAACCCACCAAAGTTCACGGGCTCGTCTGACCCCGAAGATGCTGAGAACTAGTTAAAGGAAATCGAAAGAATTTTTTGTGCAATGCAATGAACGGATGAGGAAAAAGTTTTGCTAGCCAAATTTCAACTGGAGCGGGACGCTCGATGTTGGTGGGAATCCGTAGAAGTAACATTGCCTGGTGACTATGTCACATGGGATGAATTTGTTGAGCACTACAGCAACAAGTACTTTTTTGACCACATCTAAGAGAAGAAGGCCACGAAGTTTGCCGCATTAAAACAACGAACCCTATCAGTGGCAGAGTATGAGGCCCAATTTTAAAGGCTGTCTAGGTATGCACTCCATTTGGTGTGTACCGAGAAAATGAAGGTGAAAAGGTTTCTCATTGGGCTTCGGCCCCAGTACATTACCCAACTTGCGCCGATGAACATCCAAGTCTATTCGGAAATGGTCCGGCATACCCAGTTGCTAGAGGATGTCACTGAATTATCTGATAAGATCTGAGGAAGGGACAAGAAGGAGCAAGTCACGAGTCCCAAAAATTTTAAACCATCATTTAACAAGAAGAGGTTCGACAATGGAGGGGAGTCCTCCAAAGAAAAGAAATTTAAGAAAAATGACAAGCCATTCTCCATCACCGCACTTTCTAAGGAAGTTTGCAAGCACTGTGACAAGGCCGGCCATAAGGCCGAGGAATGCTGGAGGAGATTGGGAGCCTGTCTCCGATGCGAGAGCCGAAAATATCGAATCCCTGATTGCCCATTGTTGAATGAACAAACCACTAAAGATGAGAAGCGTCTGGTAAAGAAACAAGGCCGTCTGCAAGCTCTTCAAGAGACGGAACCGACAGAAGGTGGAATTGTGGAAGGTACACTAACTGTTTGTTCTAAGACTGCTAAAGTTTTAGTTAATACCGGTTCGACTCATTGATTCGTTTCTAAGAAATTTGCTGCTTCTTTTTCTGGGGAACCCGAATTGTTAGACTTAGTCATCTCTACTCCTCTCGGGAGCGAGTCTGAGATTACATATCAATACCCAAACTGTAAGGTTATGGTCAAAGGAAACAATCTACCTGCCAACCTGATATGCCTAGATATGAAGGGGTACAATGTCATACTAGGTGCCGACTGGTTATCCACACACCAAGCAACTGTAGATTGCCGAAATGGCAAGATAACTTTTGTAGATTACCCAAAATTGGTTTACATTAGCCCTCGGAATAGATCACCTCTTATCTCAGCCCTTCGAGCTAGCAAGCTCTTAAGCAATAGATGTGTTGCTTTCATAGTTTTTGTGATTGCCACAGAAGTCAAGGAATCTAAACCAGAAGACATTCGTGTAGTTCGAGAGTTTATCGATGTCTTTCCAGAAGAATTGCCCGGCTTACCCTTGAAACGGGAAGTGTCGTTCACAATCGACCTTGTCCCTGGTGCTAGTCCTATTTCTAAGGCACCTTATAGAATTTCCCCCGCTGAGTTGAAAGAACTAAAGAGCAGCTAATGGAGTTATTGAAGAAGGGTTTCATCAGACCAAGCACTTCCCCATGGGGAGCACCTATATTATTCGTCAAGAAGAAGGATGGATCAATGAGACTCTGCATCGATTATCGGCAGCTAAACAACCTCACAATCAAGAACAAGTACTCGCTGTCAAGGATCAATGAGTTATTTGATCAAATCTCTGGAGCAAAATACTTCTCAAAGATTGATCTTTGATCGGGTTACAACCAATAGAGGATCAAAGAAGAGGACATTCACAAGACTACATTCCGAAGTAGGTATGAGCATTACGAATTCATTGTTATGCCTTTTGGACTAACAAATGCCCCTGCCGCTTTCATGTAGTTAATGAACAGCATCTTCAGGCCCCACGTAGACCAACTTATTGTGGTCTTTATTGATGATATTATGATGGATTCAAAGACCGAAGAAGATCACGAAGTACATCTGAAGAAGGCATTGCAAATATTGAGGGAAAATAAATTGTCTGCCAAATTTAGTAAGTGTGAGTTCTGATTCGAGGAAGTATCCTTCTTGGGCCATGTAGTCTCGAAGGATGGAATTTCTGTCGACCCTTCAAAGGTTGAGGCTGTGAAGAATTGGGAATGACCAACAAATGCAACAGAGATTCGGAGTTTCTTGGGTCTAGCTGGTTATTATCGGTGTTTCATTATGGACTTCTCAAAGATTGCGGTTCCTCTCACAAGGTTGACTCGCAAGGAGGTGCCATATGAGTGGAATGAAGACTGTGAGAAGAGTTTCGAAGCATTAAAGGATCGCTTAACTACTGCTCCAGTCTTATCATTACCAATGGAAGGAGAGAAGTATGAGGTATATACCGATGCTGTTAGGATCGGTGCAAGTATTCAGAGGGGGGGGTGAATGAATATTTCCTCTTAAAACCTTTTGGCCTAGTTAAAATTTCGCTTACTAAAAATGCTCGTTCGCAAACCAAATATACTTGAAGGCAGAATGGCAGTAGTGAAACAACCAAACACAGAGTGAGGTCACTAGGGGGATAACCGGACAGATTTAGACAATCTGAAAACTAATTAACTCTTCTGCTCAACCAGAAGGCAAACACAAGGAGCGCCCCTATACAATCACCTAGCGGAAGCACAAAAAGACAATCACACCACTGCACAATAGATTTTTAGGTGGTTCGGTCCAGCAGACCTACATCCACCCCACACTCAACCCGAGTGTGGCTTCCACTAGCTCACGCTAGAAACCGCAGACTCAGTCTGCAACAGGTGCTGCCACACAGCTTGACTAGGGGAACAACCTCCCCTCTTCCTCCCAACCGGAGGGAACCACTAGTGACACCAGTCACTAGCAAACCAGAGACGCAAGTCTCTCTTCCTCCAGACCAGAGGGTACACCTAGTCTTGCAACCCACAAGACTAGAACCGGAGGACCAATCCTCCCTTCCTCCAAAACTGGAGGGAACCAACCAGTGACTTCCAGTCACCAGCAAACCAGAGGTCGAAGACCTCTCTTCCTCCAGACTAGGAGGGACCCCTGGACTTGCAATCCACAAGCCCAGAACCGGAGATCGGATCTCCCTTCCTCCAAACCGGAGGGAACCCACAAGTAGCACCCAGCTATTTGCAACCGGAGATATCAATCTCCCTTCTCCTGAACAAACAGGAGGAAACCCGACCTCTCTACAGAGTATCGGAAACACAGCAAGTAAATAGATCAAAAGAAAAATGAAACCAGCAAAAGAAAGCTGAAAAGATAAAACCAAATGTGGCTCTCGCAGGAGCTGGCTGGCCTGGATTTGATCCACGGTCCAGTAGACAGATCTTCAGGTAAGTTTTTCTTCTACTTCACTTCTCTCCTTCTTCTTTTCTTTCACTCTCTCGATCTCTGCTCCCCTATTCTCTTCGACTCACACTTCTATCTCTCTCTTTCTCTTCTTCTTCTTCACTCTTTATTCTCTTTTCATACGAGCACTATCTCTCTCTCTTTTTCTTCTTCCCCTTCTGCTCTTCTTCTTCTTCACTCTTTCTTCTCTTTTCACACGAGCACTATCTCTCTCTCTTTTTCTTCTTCTGCTCTCACTCTCTTCTCTGCTCTCTTCTTTTCTTCTTCTCTTCCTTTTTCTGGATCGGGGCTCTCTGTATGAGCTTTTCTTCTTGCCAACTCGATCACCTTCATCTGAGGACGAAGGGTTCTATTTATAGCAGCAACAGCAGGTGGATAGGGCACAAAACGCGTGTGCCTCCCACATTTCTAGAATCTTCCTGCCACGTGCCTTTATCAGATTGGTTTCTCTTGTCTCGGATCACGTGCAGCCCAGGTGTGTGGAATGTTCTTCCTCGGACCTGTAATGAGATTAAAACTATTAATACGCTGTATGGCCATTAACAATAGAGCTGCATGAGGTGTATAGAAACAACAAGAGGTGCACTGTACTGAGGACAACACGAGATACAATGAACAAGGCTAGCACAACAAGGAAGATGACACGAGGTCAGATAAGTCCAGCACGAGGTAAAACGAGAATGACACAAAGTGTCACTGTAACAACAAACACTACGAAGTTACGAATACAAAAAGCAACACTAAGACACGAAGACAAAAACAACACGGAGACACGAACATAAAAACAACACAACATGAACATAAAAACAACACAAAGACACAAATACTAAGGCAACATGGAGACACGAATACAACTCGAGTACAAAGCTGTTCGAACATTCGAACGACTCGAAGATGACAACAGAAACAGCACGAAGTGGTTGCAAATCAGGAAAGACACGAGGTCTAGGAAAAGCAACACGAAGTCAGAAATAACAAGGAAACGACTCGAACTAAGGACAACACTTAGAGAAGGATGCACGAAGTGAAAACAACACTAAGACAGAAGATGACACGGCTATCACGACACATGATGAAGCAGTGACACCAAAGACAAAGGAAACGACTCGAGGAACAACAGTAAGTGACACGATGTTAAACAAGCAGACATAAAAGATGACACGAGATGCAACTAGAGGACAGAGAGAAGCGACACGAGGTTCACACAGAAACGACACGAGGTGGCACAGAAAGCAACACGAGGTGCTGCAATGTTCTGCACGCAGTGGAACAAAAATGACACGAAGACACAACAAGGAGAACGACACGAAGTCACTGTAACAAAACAAACACTACGAAGAGAACGACACGAAGTACAAAACGACATGGGCTGACCACGACACGAAGACAAATAACAGAACCCGTCACGAGTTAAAAACAACACGAAGACGAAAATATAAATTGACACGGAGTGTGGCCAAGGCGAGAAGGACACGAAGTCTAAAGAGAAAAATAGCACGAAGACAGCGAAAAATGACACGAAGTTCATAAACTCAACACGAAGACATAACTACTGAAATAATACGAAAGACACGGACACATCACGAAGATCAACACAGAAACCGACACGAGGTGTGGTTCCAAAACAAACGAAATTGACACGAGAGGAACAACTAAAAACAAAGGAAACGACACGAAATATAGTGGAAACAACACGGACACACGACCTGAAGGACAGTAAACATAAACAACACGAAGTATGACAGAAACAGTACGGACATACAATGTGCTACCTCATAGCAGATTTCCTGTTAATCATAGAACTCAACACGAAGTGTTGTAAGCTCAGACGACACGAGATCTTTTCGTGTTAGTGAGGGGAAACAACACGAAGATGATGTGCAGTCTGATGTACAGACTTTGAAGAACAGTCCAATGTATGGACTTTGAAATCGAAGACCAATGTGCAGACTTGACAGTGAAGACTAGTGTGCAGACTTCAAGTTTAACTATGGATGTACAGACTTCACGCGTTGACGCAACATGCTATGCAATGTACACACTTCACTGAACAGGATGTGCAGACTTTGTGAGCGCCAAGTGATGTACAGACTTGGATGACCAATGCCAATGTATAGACTTCCAACGTGAGTGATGCGCTGTACAGACTTTGTCTTCAGACGTTAAATGAGACTGACAGTGTATACACTTAGCCAATGCAATGCACTGTATGGACTTCTAAGAGACGCTCAATGTACAGACTTACTGCCAATCAGTGTATAGACTCTGTAAATGCATATGAATGCTTTATGCAACAGATAACAGTCTGAACTTCAAATGCAATGACTTACACAACAAAATGACTCACAGTGATTAACAACAAACACCAATCATCAAAACCACAGCAATGAATGCTTTATGCATCAGTTTAACATGTAGCATGAATGAACATCAAATATGTTCATCTAAACTGAGCAGCAAGATGACTGAACATTTGATTAACTCACATCAACAACCAATCATCAAAACCATCATCAAAACCACAGGGGCACAACAATCTCCCCCTTTTTGATGATGGCAACACTTTCAATAATTTGAGTCATTCTGATGATGTGAGGCAATCTACTGAAGACTCAAATTATTCTCCCCCTTTGACTTCATCAAAAAGAAAATAATTTGAGAATTTAAAGCAGGTGTAAAGGTTCAGTCAATTTCTCCCCCTTGCAAGAAATGCAATACTTTCCCTTGAGTATATGAGTGCAAGGTCACAAATGATATGAACATGATTCAGTGTGACAAGGAATGCTCCCCCTGAATAGATGCCAATTGATATGAAATTGATGCAAGACATGGAATCTCCCTCTCAATAAGTGGAATCTTATGAGATGAATGAGAAGGAGACCACAGGGGCAAACAAGGAGAAGTTCAGTTCAGTGAACCAATAACATGAGCAGAAGAAATTCAGCCAGACAGATTTTTCAAGGATGCTCCAAACACAAGAAAATTAGTCAGATTTTTACAGAGATATCAATCTCATAAATCTAAAGCATAAGTTTTCAAAGTCTTCTATCATAAGGGCTTATGAATGACATTTATTTGAACAGCATGGTTTAAACATGATGTATGCAGAGTTTATAAATAAAATTCTGTATTGATATCTAAAGCCATGTTTTAATAAAAATGAACCAAGCCCTCATATTTATCTTGATTATCCTCCCTTTATCTTACACAATCAAATCTATTGACTTCTTTCAGAATTACATGCACTAGTATTGAAATCAAGCAATTATGAAGTCATATTATTTTGTCTAGGGTTGTAGCAATCTGATTTTAGCATCAATATTCAGATATTTCAATCTTTTGAATAATTTTCTTGCTACAATTTTACGAGCACTCTAGTTCAGTTCACACCTTGTAGCTAGAGGATATACCTTGATTAGAGGCCAATATCCCTAAGCACTTAGTGTGACTAACTGTCATGCTATATATGAACAGAGATAGCATTTACACATCATGATGCACTCCAAAGCATTTCTTGATGAGTGAGTTGTATTTCTCAGTGTGCATGTCATTGCTCTGCCTGAATTTTCAATAAAATTTATTCTGCAGAGTTGACTAAGACACCTCATGACATCGTCCTTTGGACATGATTTCTCAGTGATCAAGGTCATTGCTCTGACAACAATTACCCTTTAGACAAAACAGACAAATTCCTTTGCTTCAAGTCAATAATAATTTCATGTACTTAACCAATTGAAGCCATGAATTCAATAATGTAGATTTCAGAAGTTTTCAAGATACAGCATGAAACAGATGGTTAAGATTTATTAAACATGCTTCAGATATTTTTTTTTAAAGAGATTTTAAAGTCAAACTCATTGAATACATTAAACTTAAACCACATGAGTTATTTTAGTCATTCATAAAAATGTATTATACAAGATTTCTAGTTCAAAGTTTTCAG
The DNA here is from genome assembly GCA_022559845.1 of Amorphophallus konjac. Lineage (NCBI taxonomy): Eukaryota > Viridiplantae > Streptophyta > Magnoliopsida > Alismatales > Araceae > Amorphophallus > Amorphophallus konjac. Next base: position 222,871,467 of record CM040118.1, read on the forward strand.
ATTTATGATCGAGATAGCCCATTGAAATCTTCATGAAAGACTGATAGAATTCTGAAGCCAAGCGATACCAATTGTTACCAATTGATAGGAGAGATTTTGAAGCTTAGTGTTTTCAAATTATGATCAAGGCTTGTCAACAAAATCAGTAAGAGAGGATATGCAATGAGTTCTGACCCATGTATGCATTTGACAACCTTTATGCAATTGCAATGACTCCCCCTCACAATATGCATTCAAACTCTCTTTTTGGCATTTTCAATACAGGGAGATGCAATGCACTATATGCATGCAGGGACATGCAAAGACTCAACATTGAATTGTTATGCAAGGATATGCAAGTGACTCCCCCTGAAAACATGCAATGCTTGCACTGAAAACTGAACATATGATTCCAAATGATACATGCACATTCAGACTGCCCTATCAAGCAACATGACCCATGGTACTAGGCGGAGCACTTGGTCTAAAAGACCAGCTCTCACATAGTAAGGACCTCCGGACAGATTTCCCTGCCTTTTGGTAGCTTACCATTTGATATACCATCGAGGTCATGAATAACAAGGTAAACTCAACAGTCCTATATGCAATTCAGGTTTTCAATGAATTATGCAACAGACAGTTTTCAAACAGCATTCACATTCAGTTCAGATTTTCAGAAATTTCAGAGTGCATGATCAGAAAATAATGCAACTGGCAGATGATGAATGAATATGCAATAATACATCAAACCAGATATGCAATAAGTTTCAAAATGGGAAATGCAGAGAGATTACCTGAACAGTGTGAGAATGGGGTTTTCATTCTTGAGTACCTTGGATCATTACCCCCTTTTATTCCTCAGCTTCCAAGGCACACCTGTAGCAGATACATCATTTTGATGTAACAGGTACCCAAGAAACCTTGGGTCCTGGTTTGGCAGTGACACTCATAGCAGGTTTTCTAAATAGATTTTTCACATATTTATCATCACAACACATGATATGACAATTATACATGGAATGCCCTACCTGCCCACAATGATAACAGGAGATAACAGATTTCATGTTTTCCTTGTATACATCAGCATTGGCGTGAACATGGTGTGAGTGAACATGATTAATTCTGTTATTGACATAAAAATTTTTCTTTTCATAACCGGCCAGCCAACAGTTAACAGCTCTGTGGCCTGGCTTTCCACATTCAAAACATACAGTGTATTTGCTTCTAGAACCAAACTTCTTTCCATCAATGATGCTTTTATTAACAGGGAAATTAACAAATCCAGAGTTAGTTTTCTTTCCCTGAGCATGCCAGCAGAAGGCAGCAATGTGACCAAACTTCCCACAACAATAGCATTGAATTTTCTTTTCCTGATCAGTAGAATATTTCCTAAGATGTTTTCTAGGATACTTTCTAACAGCATTTCTTTCATCTTTTGTCAATGCTATACAGTTATGCATAATATGGCCAACTTTCCCACAATAGTGACATGTTATAGCCTTTTTATTTACATTCACTCGTTTGACAAGATTGATATTCTCATGAGAGTGTGAATGTGTGTGTGAGCAGTGAGCAGCATGCACATGTAAATCAGAAACATATTTGGATTTATTCAAATCATCATTTTTCTTTTGTTTTTGAATCTTTTTCTGTTTCTTATCTGAATTTTCAGCCTTCTTAGCAGTGAATTGAAAAATAGAAGAATTAGATTGATTAGCTTGTTCAGAGCTTTTCACGAATACAGTTGACTTCTTCTTTTCATTCACTTTCTTATTAGCATGCACATACCCAAGTCCTTCTTTCTGAAAATTCACTTTAGAACCAAGCAGCTTATTCAAATTGTCTTTTCCTTTGACGAATTTTGACAAAAAATTTTTCAGATCTTCAATCTCATAATTCAATGAAGCAATACTCACTTCATACTTGGATAGCTCAGATTCACAAACAATCAACTGTTGTTGCAAAGCATCATTCAGGTTCTTCAGAGTTTCATTTTCTTGTTGAACCATTGTTTCAATGTTGTTCTCATTTCCCCTTACAACAGTTTTTCCTTTTTCAATTGACAACCATTTTTCAGAGAAGACAGTATTAAGAACCATTAGCCTTTTATTTTGATCTTTCAAGTAGACATTTTCTTCAATCAGCTTATCTTTTAATTTCTCAATTTCCTTCTTCTGAGTCAGCAGAGAATCATTTTCTTCTTTCAAGGAAGTGATTAAGTTTTCCTGTACGTTATCATCAGAATGTAATTCTTCAATCAATTCCTTCAATTTAGATTTTAGATTTTCATTTTCAGCCTTTAGACATGTGATTGCAGCATTTTTCTCTTTTCTTAATGTTCTCTTTCTTGATTTGACTCTTTCATATTTATCTAGAAGATGCTCATGCATGGCAACTAACTCATCATGGCTAATATCCTCGATCTTAGAGATTACCTGGGATGAGGACTCATCTGACTGATCACTCCTTCTTGCCATGAGACATTCTTCTCCCTGTTCCACGTGTGTTGTAGTCACTCTATCAAACATTTCCTTTGCAGTGCTACAATCTGAGAAGGAGGAAAAATCATCAGAACCGATTGCAGCCTTCATTAAATTTAGAGCTCTCACATTATCATCATTTTTCAAATTGTGAACATGAGTCCACTTGGACTTATCCTTAGGAAGTTCATGTGGACTGTGAGAGATAATCTTCCACAATTGTGGATTAATAGAGTTAACATGCTTGTGCATACGATATAGCCAGAATTTAATATTTGAACTGCTGAATAGTGGAGGATGAGCCATGAGAACACAACAGATTAATGCAACAAGAATATTGATGCACTAAGAATAAATTAGCACCGAAAACTGCAAGATCGAATCTGCAGGTCGCTGGACCTTGTATGCAGACACCGCTCTGATACCAACTGTTAGGATCGGTGCAAGTATTCAGAGGGGGGGTGAATGAATATTTCCTCTTAAAACCTTTTGGCCCAGTTAAAATTTCGCTTACTAAAAATGCTCGTTCGCAAACCAAATATACTTGAAGGCAGAATGGCAGTAGTGAAACAACCAAACACAGAGTGAGGTCACTAGGGGGCTAACCAGACAGATTTAGACAATCTGAAAACTAATTAACTCTTCTGCTCAACCAGAAGGCAAACACAAGGAGCGCCCCTATACAATCACCTAGCGGAAGCACAAAAAGACAATCACACCACTGCACAATAGATTTTTAGGTGGTTCGGTCCAGCAGACCTACATCCACCCCACACTCAACCCGAGTGTGGCTTCCACTAGCTCACGCTAGAAACCACAGACTCAGTCTGCAACAGGTGCTGCCACACAGCTTGACCAGGGGAACAACCTCCCCTCTTCCTCCCAACCGGAGGGAACCACTAGTGACACCAGTCACTAGCAAACCAGAGACGCAAGTCTCTCTTCCTCCAGACCGGAGGGTACACCTAGTCTTACAACCCACAAGACTAGAACCGGAGGACCAATCCTCCCTTCCTCCAAAACCGGAGGGAACCAACCGGTGACTTCCAGTCACCAGCAAACCAGAGGTCGAAGACCTCTCTTCCTCCAGACCAGGAGGGACCCCTGGACTTGCAATCCACAAGCCCAGAACTGGAGATCGGATCTTCCTTCCTCCAAACCGGAGGGAACCCACAAGTAGCACCCAGCTATTTGCAACCGGAGATATCAATCTCCCTTCTCCTAAACAAACAGGAGGAAACCCGACCTCTCTACAGAGTATCGGAAAGACAGCAAGTAAATAGATCAAAAGAAAAATGAAACCAGCAACAGAAAGTTGAAAAGATAAAACCAAATGTGGCTCTCGCAGGAGCTGGCTGGCCTGGATTTGATCCACGGTCCAGTAGACAGATCTTCAGGTAAGTTTTTCTTCTACTTCACTTCTCTCCTTCTTCTTCTCTTTCACTCTCTCGATCTCTGCTCCCCTATTCTCTTCGGCTCACACTTCTATCTCTCTCTTTCACTTCTTCTTCTTCACTCTTTATTCTCTTTTCATACGAGCACTATCTCTCTCTCTTCTTCTTCTTCTCCTTCTTCTCTTCTTCTTCTTCACTCTTTCTTCTCTTTTCACAGGAGCACTATCTCTCTCTCTCTTTTTCTTCTTCTCCTTCTGCTCTTCTTCTTCTTCACTCTTTCTTCTCTTTTCACACGAGCACTATCTCTCTCTCTTTTTCTTCTTCTGCTCTCACTCTCTTCTCTGCTCTCTTCTTTTCTTTCTTCTCTTCCTTTTTCTGGATCGGGGCTCTCTGTATGAGCTTTTCTTCTTGCCAACTCGATCACCTTCATCTGAGGACGAAGGGTTCTATTTATAGCAGCAACAGCAGGTGGATAGGGCACAAAACGCGTGTGCCTCCCACATTTCTAGAATCTTCCTGCCACGTGCCTTTATCAGATTGGTTTCTCTTGTCTCGGATCACGTGCAGCCCAGGTGTGTGGAATGTTCTTCCTCGGACCTGTAATGAGATTAAAACTATTAATACGCTGTATGGCCATTAACAATAGAGCTGCATGAGGTATATAGAAACAACAAGAGGTGCACTGTACTGAGGACAACACGAGATACAATGAACAAGGCTAGCATAACAAGGAAGATGACACGAGGTCAGATAAGTCCAGCACGAGGTAAAACGAGAACGACACGAAGTGTCACTGTAACAACAAACACTACGACATTACGAATACAAAAAGCAACACTAAGACACGAAGACAAAAACAACACGGAGACACGAACATAAAAACAACACAACATGAACATAAAAACAACACGAAGACACAAATACTAAGGCAACATAGAGACACGAATACAACTCGAGTACAAAGCTGTTCGAACATTCGAACGACTCGAAGATGACAACAGAAACAGCACGAAGTGGTTGCAAATCAGGAAAGACACGAGGTCTAGGAAAAGCAACACGAAGTCAGAAATAACAAGGAAACGACTCGAACTAAGGACACCACTTAGAGAAGGCTGCACGAAGTGAAAACAACACTAAGACAGAAGATGACACGGCTATCACGACACGTGATGAAGCAGTGACACCAAAGACAAAGGAAACGACTCGAGGAACAACAGTAAGTGACACGATGTTAAACAAGCAGACATAAAAGATGACACGATATGCAACTAGAGGACAGAGAGAAGCGACACGAGGTTCACACAGAAACGACACGAGGTGGCAGAGAAAGCAACACGAGGTGCTGCAATGTTCTGCACGTAGTGGAATAAAAACGACACGAAGACACAACAAGGAGAACGACACGAAGTCACTGTAACAAAACAAACACTACGAAGAGAACGACACGAAGTACAAAATGACACAGGCTGACCACGACACGAATACAAATAACAGAACCTGTCACGAGTTGAAAACAACACGAAGATGAAAACAGAAATTGACACGGAGTGTGGCCAAGGCGAGAAGGACACGAAGTCTAAAGAGAAAAACAGCACGAAGATAGCGAAAAATGACACAAAGTTCATAAACTCAACACGAAGACATAACTACTGAAATAATACGAAAGACACGGACACATCACGAAGATCAACACAGAAACCGACAGGAGGTGTGGTTCCAAAACAAACGAAATTGACACGAGAGGAACAACTAAAAACAAAGGAAACGACACGAAATATAGTGGAAACAACACGGACACACGACCTGAAGGACAGTAAACATAAACAACACGAAGTATGACAGAAACAGTACGAACATACAATGTGCTACCTCATAGCAGATTTCCTGTTAATCATAGAACTCAACACGAAGTGTTGTAAGCTCAGACGACACGAGATCTTTTCATGTTAGTGAGGGGAAACAACACGAAGATGATGTGCAGTCTGATGTACAGACTTTGAAGAACAGTCCAATGTATGGACTTTGAAATCGAAGACCAATGTGCAGACTTGACAGTGAAGACTAGTGTGCAGACTTCAAGTTTAACTGTGGATGTACAGACTTCACGCGTTGACGCAACATGCTATGCAATGTACACACTTCACTGAATAGGATGTGCAGACTTTGTGAGCGTCAAGTGATGTACAGACTTGGATGACCAATGCCAATGTATAGACTTCCAACGTGAGTGATGCGCTGTACAGACTTTGTCTTCAGACGCTAAATGAGACTGACAGTGTATACACTTAGCCAATGCAATGCACTGTATGGACTTCTAAGAGACGCTCAATGTACAGACTTACTGCCAATCAATGTATAGACTCTGTAAATGCATATGAATGCTTTATGCAGCAGATAACAGTCTGAACTTCAAATGCAATGACTTACACAACAAAATGACTCACAGTGATTAACAACAAACACCAATCATCAAAACCACAGCAATGAATGCTTTATGCATCAGTTTAACATGTAGCATGAATGAACATCAAATATGTTCATCTAAACTGAGCAGCAAGATGACTGAACATTTGATTAACTCACATCAACAACCAATCATCAAAACCATCATCAAAACCACAGGGGCACAACAGATGCTTCTGGTATTGGCCTCGAGTGTGTCTTAATGCAACAAGGGAGAGTCATTGCATACTCTTCTAGGCAATTGAAGAAACATGAAGAAAACTACCCGGTGCATGACTTGGAGCTAGCCGCGGTAGTGTTCGCCTTAAAAAATTGGAGACACTATTTCTACGGAGAACAATTCACAGTGTACTCTGATCACAAAAGCCTCAAGTATATATTTTCCCAAAAGGAACTGAATATGAGGCAAATGCGTTGGCTTGAATACCTCAAGGATTTTGACTTCACAATCCAATACCACCCTGGTGAAGGAAATTCTGTGGCAGATGCCCTTAGTCGAAAGTCGAGAGCAATATTGGCCAATTGTATGATTCAAGAATGGAAGCTGTTGGAGGAATTCTTCGAACTCAATATTAGCACTGACAAGGAGAAGGGATGTATTACTCTGTCCGATATGAGTTTACATCTAAATTTACAATCTGAGATCAAGAAATTACAAGATGAAGACCCGATGCTAGTAGAGGTAAAGGACAAGCTAGAGGATCGACCAGACTTTAAACAAGCGTCTGATGGTAGATTGCTATTTCATAAAAGAACATGTGTACCGGACTGTCTAGAGTTGAAGAAGAAGGTTCTTGTAGAAACACACCGATCAAGATACACCATTCACCCTAGAGCAACGAAGATGTACCAAGACTTGAAGAGAACCTTCTGGTGGCCTAATATGAAACGGGAGGTGGCGGACTTCGTATCTCGCTGCTTGACATGCCAACAAGTGAAGGTGGAACACCAGAAACCCACCGGAAAGCTGCACCCACTGGTATTCCCAAGTAGAAGTAGGAAGACATTGACATGGACTTTATCATGGGCTTGCCTAAGTCTAAGGGCAGACATGATGAAATTTGGGTAATCATCGACCGCGTAACCAAATCGGCCCATTTCTTGCCTATCAAAAGATGATGGTCGGTTGATGTCCTTGCTGCCTTGTATATCAAGAAAATTGTTAGATTGCATGGAGTCCCTGTGTTGATCATGTCTGACCGAGACCCACGCTTTACTTCCCATTTTTAGAAGGGTCTACAACACTCTCTTGGGATGAAACTCAACTTTAGCACTACCTTCCACCCCCAAACTGACGGTCAGACCGAGAGAACCAATCAAGTTGTGGAAGATATGTTAAGGGCATGTGTCATTTATTTCAGCGGAAGCTGGCACGACCACTTGCCCCTGGCCGAGTTTGCTTATAACAACAACTATCAAGCCAGTATTCAGATGGCTCCATTTGAAGCACTTTATGGCAGGAGTTGCCGATCTCCAATATGCTAGGATGAAGTCGGCGAGAGTCAGCTTCTAGGCCCAGATATGGTAAGAGATACAACGGACAAGGTGCAACTCATCCGAGAAAGACTCAAGAGAGCACAGTCCAGGCAAAAGTCATATGCTGACAATAGAAGAAGAGATCTGGAGTTCCAAGTAGGAGACCATGTTTTCCTTAAAATCTCTCCTAGTCGAGGCATTAGAAGATTCGGTGTTAAGGGTAAGCTTACACCAAGGTTTATAGGTCCGTTCAAAGTGCTGGAAAGAGTTGGCGAGGTAGCCTATCGCATTGCCTTGCCTCCACAACTATTTGAGGTTCACAATGTGTTCCATATTTCGATGTTGAAGAAATATGTGCCCGATCCTTTCCATGTCATCGACCACGATAACTTGGTAATACAAAGGGATCTTACTTATGAGCAAAAGCCAATGAAGATCCTTGATCAAGAGGTTCGAGTTTTGAGGAACAAGATGATCCCTATGGTGAAAATCCAATGGAATCGATGCTTAGAACAAGAAGCTACATGGGAAATCGAGAAGTCTATGAGAAAGAGATTTCTGGAGATGGTTTAGGCTATAAGTACCTTGCACCCTCCATGTCTCCATGCACGCAATTGAATTTGGGGACCAAATTCTTTTAAGTGGGGGAGGGTGTAGCATCCCGGATAAATATTAGGAAATGAAATCTTTGGAATTTATAAAACCGTTACTTATACCAACCCATATATATATACATAAGGAGGTACCCATTAACTATTTTCTTTTTTTAACTGAATACATACAAAGCCTTAGCCCATTGAGCAACCCATAACCCAAAACACCCCACGTACACATGTGGAGGGGGGGGCCTCACATTCATGGGCCATGAAAGCATTAACCCTCAACCCAAACCCAATTTCCTTGGGGCCTCTTTCCATCGAAACCAAACCCACGTACCCTTGTTCGAATCATGCATGGGGTTAGCCTTAGAGTTTTCACTAGACAAATAGGGGCAGGTGGCTGTATTCTAGGCAGGGTAATCGCCACTCAGGAGGGGTTTTAGAACCTTCCCATTGATAACGTTCGACCCCCTTCGGGTTTCAGTCGCTATGAATAATCCTCTTCGTCGATCAGGAAGAAGATACTACCGCTGCTGCATGCGATAGTGCCGTTCGTCGTCCCCTGCCTCCATCTTGCTGCCGATGTTCTCGTCTTCCCCTACAGACGAGAAAACCTTCCTGCTTCTTTCTTGCTGAGTCGCAGTTGCTGCTGCTGCTTCATATCTTCCTCTGCTATCTTCTTCCTCCTGCAAGAAGGGAACGTGTTCTTCATCCTCTGCCTCCTTTACGTTCTCGATCATCGTTATTCATCCTTAAAAGTAGGTGTTCTCAAGTAATGTTTTCCATGAGTTTTAACATTGTTTTAGTGAGTTATGTAAATAGCGACCAGACTCTGGGCGTCAATTGATGAACGACCATGCATAGAGTCGTGAATTGAAAATTTTGCGACAGAACCTTGGTCGTCCATTAATCTGTGACCCAAGCCATGTCGCCATATCTTTTAACATAATTTAATAAATATACATGCTTAGAAATTGAATAACTATGTAACCTGATGCTAAAATTAATGCATGACCATGTTTTTGGAACTTATATAATTTCCTCTATCTATTCATGTCTTTAGTTTCCCATTTTGATAAATAAAAAATTTCATGTATCGATGATTGTACCTGCCCGATGCGTAGCATCATAAAGAAAAGAGCGACAATCATGTAGTCACGGTTTAAAATGAACGCCCCTATGCAGGGGCGTTATTTGTAATAATATTAGTAAAAAGCAAAATATATGGTAATTTAATATTCTACCACCTGACAGTAGATGACAATTAAAGATCGAGCGCCCGTGTAATCAGACGCTAATTGTAATTAATTATATTGTATATTGAAAATAATTCGAATTAGCGCCGCATGTTGTGTTGTTTATTATTATTATTTAGTGAAAATTTCAGTTATAAACAAGATGGAGTGACTGCTCATAAAGTCGCTATTTCATTAAATGGCGACTCGTGATCAGGCGCAGTTTCTCTATCTTATGGATTTATTGGTTTTCTAGCCCACACCGTGGGTCTATCGCACTGTGTCTCAGTCCGTAGATGTAGTCCCACGTTTCACGTTATTTTTCCGTATAGCCCCTAACTCTTGGTGATGATTCAGCCCTCCGCGTGATATTCCTTCCTTCGGACTGGTGATTTCATCATTGAGACCTCTGTAAGTCTACGCGAAGCTTTGGATTCCATCAAGGCCGCCGAGCAGGTTGTACCCTAAAACCCTGGAACCTTTCTTTGTCACGTCACTCTGAAGAAACGTGATGTTCATCCCTCGAAGAGCGATGTTCTGGCCTCTTTTGAGAAGTGTGTTGTCTGTTCTGAATCTGTGACCTGGACTTGGATGCCAGAAGGAATTGGCACCCAGTCAGGGCCACAGTTTACTATTATAGCGACCATGATGTGGACGCTATTTATGAATGAGCGACTGGTTGAGAAGTCGCTAATTCTTTGTGTCTGTGCTGTCCACAGGAATGAGTGACCATACGGTGCATGCTATTTCTATAATTGATGGCATCTCAGTGGGCACCAATTACCCAGGTTCACGATATTGTCTTGGTTTTCGTGTGGTTCAACGCGAAGTCATACTTGTTCCAAGTTCAGTCCTTGAACTACTTCATTCGTGAAAATCTACCTTATCATCCTACAATGGTTTATTCCTTGGAACTCTACATTGGCTATACACTATAGTGGATGTCTAAAATATACATGACCCAATGCCTGCGGATATAGGGCCCGATCTGGTCCTGGGAGGAGCACCCGAAAGTACTTGTGCCCATAGGAGCTATATTGATCACGGTGTGGCATTACACTAGAGTACTTGCCATTCAAGATATAAGGCATTCCACTCACTCTCTCGTGATAATATTTGCTAATACTTGCGTGCTTGACTTGACTTGCGTGGCCCAGAATGGGCAAATAGTTGCTTGCTTTAAATAGTCAAATTTCGTGACAAGACTTATTATTTACATGCTTGAAATACTTGATACTATCTCCCCTTGAAAATTAGTGCAAACTCTTGATAGTTCCCTATTATTACCTTGACATCATCAGTGTTTCATCTTTAAAGCTCTTGACATCATGATCGTTCATCATGCATAGCTTTACCTGCATTGCACGTAACATGTAACTACTTAAAGCATTGCTAGTTCTTGAGATATAATTCCTACTGAGCGTTCGCTCACCCAGTTTCATTCCAACATTTTCAGGTAACTCGGATAGAGACAACCAAATGGATGCAAACGAAACCGAGTGAAGAGCGCCAGAGGCATCGATCGTCAAGCTGTCGTCTAGTCGTGTCTTTTTGTTTTCTTGAGTCATTTGCCCTTGTACTTCTCAGTTATGTTGGTCTAGCTGGTCGGAACTTATTAAGGCTTGTAGCCTTGTGGTTATTACGGGTCCTTATCTTGTGGTTATTTGGATTGTTGTCATTTTGGAATTTATTGGTATTATTGTGGAAATTTAAATTCTGGTTATTATTTATCTTGCATTTTGCGCACTCCGTCTTTGTGTCGAACTCCTTGATTGCTCTGATTGACATGATCGATATAAAGTCATCATGTGTACCGGGTTCTTTCCACGCCCTTGGCGTGACACAAACGAAGAAATATTTCTTGCCAAATCAATACCAACCTTCATTCTATATTCAAGCACCCCAAAATCAAGCAGTCTAATATGAAATCAAGCCAAGTACCATTCAAATGTTGCCATCTTTCTATGACAATACCAATGAGGATCCTTACAAACATCTTGATGAGTTCCTCTAGATTTGCTCAACAGTCAAGATCCAAAACTTTTCTGATGACGCTCTCAGGCTGACTCTTTTCCCATTCTCTCTCAAAGACAAAGCCAAATATTGGTTAGGAACCTTGGGTAGATCAATTGACACATGGGTAGAGATTAAAAAAGAATTTTTGAAAAAATTCTATCCCATAGGGCGAACCAATACCATGAGGAGAGCGATTACTATATTCACTCAAAATACTAGGGAACAAATCTGGAGAGGGGGATTTCTGTAGCCCAATTAAAAGCAGCAAAACTAGGCCCATCAGGACCGAACGAGGCTCAGCTCATCCGAGTGATAGCCCTCTAGGGCCCACTTCGGCAGAAAAGCCCAATAAAGATTACTCGGGGTCCCATCCTTCCTCGGTGGCCCTTAGGCTCGGAAGGCCCAAATGACAGAAAGGAGGAAGACCCACGCCCGAGCCATCTCCCCACCGAGATAAGGGCAGGCGCTACGCGCCCACTCCGATCTGACTGCATCCGAGCTATGCCCATCGCCCGGATAGGGCTGGCACTTCTCATGCTTGGATCAACTGACAAATGCTTATCCATGCAGTCGTTGACAGTCCTTTATGAGCAGGAGTCCAGCGGGATAAGGGTGCCACGATCTCCCAAGGTCATGAAGAGCCCACGATGAGGACGTAACGATCCCATAATGAGGATGTAACTCCCGCCTAAAACTCCTCAGCTTATGGGACTCTTCGGGGGAGCTCGCTATATAAACCAAGGACTCCCTCCGGTAGCAAGTAAGGTAGATAGATGCCTAACACTCCCTGAGCAGGAACCACTTCACCATCTTGGTGTTGGGGAATCTCACGCGTCTCTTTCAACCTCCCTCAATACCTTCCACCATTGCTCTACTGACTTAAGCATCGGAGGGTTTCCCCAGGGAACCATCCCTGGGCCCCCTGATTCGTTTCCCTTTCTCTACAGTTCACTACCCGGTGATCATCCTCCCAGCTCAGGACCAGCGCGAGATCATGCCCCTTCATCTGGCGCCGTCTATGGGAAACGACCAAAGAGCCAGTATGGTGAGAAGAAGTACAGGGAGGAGGTCCACTGGTGACAGGGGAAAGGCCACGGTGGCGGCGGGGGAAGGCCCCTCTCAAGCCTCCCAAAACCCCCCCCTCCGGCGCCAGCACTCCCGCCGACGGACCGCCCCCTCCGCCTGCGGCCAGGCTGCCGCCCCCTCCTCCCACGACAGTAGGGCTGCCGCTCAACGGCGGCGCCGACGCCGTCCAAGCCCTCAACGCGAAACTGGATGTCTTCGTGGAACTCATGAGGACCCAGGCGGCCAGGGATGGAAGGTCACGCGCCCCTCCGGAGAGCCCTCCCCGTGTGAACGTGTCCCAGCACACCACCGGAGGCCGCTTCACCCTCCGAGGACAGTAGCTCATCAGCAACAAAGTAGGAGGACCCTCGTAAGCCCCCCCACCGGAGCAAGAGGCTTCCTCCACGCCGAAGCGGGGCAGGCATGGGGCACGCTGTCCCCTCCCGGAGATCGAAGTCCCCAGGGAGCACCAAGACAGCTTGCCTTCACGCCCCCTCAGCCCTACGACGTAGCGGCAGCCGGAACTATGCCTCCGACTGCGAGAATTCGAGAGGCGTTTCGCAGTGCAGAAGCGCGCCCTGCAAGCCCTGCAGAAGACCTCTCCACCAGAGGACAAGGAGAGATCCCCATTCTCCGACCATATCTTGAAGGCAGGGGTATCTCCCCGAACCTCTATCCCGACCTTCAAGCCCTACGACGGCCAGGGCGACCCGGCCGACCACTTTGACAGCTTCGACGCTCTGATGACCCTTCACGGAGCATCCGACACCATCAAGTGCTGAGCCTTTGCGACCACCCTGGTCCAAGGCGCCCAAGCATGGTTCCGGGCCCTTGCCCCTGGATCCATCCGAGACTTCAAGCAGTTCGGGTGAGTATTCAAGGAGAGTTTCACCGGTAGCGGCCCCCCTAGGTCGGTAGCGGGGCTTTTGGCCCTCAAACAGGCGCAAGGGGAGAAACTTCGGGCCTACATTCTCCGATTCAAATCGGAAGCCCTGAGGATCCCCCGCCTGGACGTCGCCTGGGCCATAACCGCTCTGACTGGGGGCACCCGCGATGAGAACCTCCGTCGCGAGCTTGTCCTCCACCCTCCCTCAACCCTTGCTACGCTAGTGACTCTGGCATTGCGCCACGCCGAGTGCGAAGAAGTGCTCAGTGCATGCCGAGACGCAACTGGCTCGGGTCGGGAGGGGGACAAGAAGCGGGCACCCAAGCCAAGCTCGGGCCAAGGAAAAAGGCGGAACTGAGATGGGGAACGTAAGGAACCGTCATGGAAGTACGAGCGGTACACTTCCCTAACTGCTCCGGTGTACGAGATTTATGAAGACATCAAAGGCTTGGGCCTCCTCCGCCAACCCGAGCCAATGAAGTGGAAGAACCACAATCGCAGCAAGCATTGCCTATTCCACAGCGACCACGGGCATCATACCGGCGACTGCCACCAGCTCCAGGACGAGATCGAGCGTCTCGTTTGTCAGGGGCACCTCTCCCGGTTCGTGGCCGGGCAACAGGAAGACCGAGGCGCCCCAGAGGAGATCAACAATGCCCCACGAGGGGTCCACATCAACGTCATCGCCAGAAGAGCTGCATCAGGAGGAGATAGTGGCCGAGGAAGGAAGCGTCATGCTGAGCGGGCGAGCCGAGCCATTGAGCCTCCCAGGGCCCCTCCGAGCGAGCCCCAGGTCATAGTCTTCTCCGACCAAGACCTGGAGGGGCTGAGCACCCTACATGACGACGCCCTAGTGATATCGGCCACCATAAACCATTGTAACATAGACAGGATTCTGGTTGACAATGGAAGTGCACCTGATGTATTATCCTACGAATGTTTCCTTACGATGGGGGAGGATCCGTCTAAACTCCGCCCGATCCGAACCTCCCTATGCGGGTTCAATGGCCAGGCCACCTATCCCGAGGGAGCCCTAAGCCTGCCGGTTACTCGTGGCACCCCACCCAAGACCGTTACGGTCATGGTGGACTTCATAGTGATCAAAGGTATGATAGCATACAACGCAATCTTCGGTTAAGGAATCCTCAGCCGAACAAAAGTGGTGCCTTCTACCTATCACCAAAAGATGAAGTTCCCCACCAAAAATGGATTGGGGGAAGTCCGAGGTAACCAGGCAATGGCCCGAAGGTGCTACAATATCTCTGATGGGGACATCCCCAGCCACTTCACTTTTTGGGATACTCTTGTTGCTCGCCATCAGCACATCATCATTTGTGGTCGTTAATCTTGAGTCATAGCATGTAATTTTTATTTCATTTGAGTCATGTATGTGTAATCTTTCTTTATTTGAGTCAGTTAATAGGTTAATGGGTCAGTTTGTTAGTCAATTGGGCCCAACTAGTGCGCTAGGCCCAAGGGCGCCCCTCCCTTGGAGTTATTGGTCATTTACTTGTTTGTCAAGGTTATTTCGGTCTTAGGAAAAGTATGGAGTCTATAAATAGTCCCTCCCCTCTCTCATTTGTAACAACCCTTTATGATCAATCAAAAAATTGAGTAAACTAGTGTGTTATTGGAGTGGATTCTCCACTTCTCTCTCTCTCTATTGGGGTGGATTCTCCTTCCCTCTCATTCTCTCTTCTCTCTCTTCTCTCTCTCTACAAGGAGGAGGGCGCCCCCTACTCTCTCTCTTCCCCTCCCAACCTCCTCCACCCTCCCACCTACCTCCATTAAATCCTCTACCACTTCCCACAAGCCATCATTACTTCCCCCTAGTCCCAAGAGACCCTCCAGCAATCCACACCCCACCCTCCAACCCCCAACTACCCATTTCCCTTCCCCAAGCATCACTCCACCTTCCCAAGGCACCCCTTCCCATCCCCAAGACCACCACTGATCACCCCACATTAAGGGAAATTCAAACTCACATTCCCTCCACCCACTTGTGCCCCCCTCACCTTCCCCCTTCTCCCTCCAAGCCCAAATTCGTAGCTCCTCTCTCACCAACTGCAAACACCCCATTCCAGACCCCATTCTCCCTCTCCCACACCTTAGATCACCCCCTCCTAGACCCCCTCACAGCCAGGGCTCTCCCCACACTCATCCACCCCCACTTCCCCTCCCATATACCCCATTTCCTCCCATCATCTTCAACCTACAGTTTTCAGTTCGCAGGCAGTAGAGGAGTGCCCAGTTGCAGAGGCTGTCACGTCTTCACCCGGAAGCTTCAAAGGGCATACCACATATCATTGGAAGCGTCTACCAGCAAGCTTTCCAACGGTGGTGGTCCCGGAGACTTCCAAGATCGGACCTGCTCGGAGGAGGCGATCTACTACGACTGCGCAAGACTTCTCATGCAGAGGACTAGTGCCGGAGTGGAAGCTCGACTGAGACGATCCTGTTGGGAATCTGATCCAGAGTTCTTCTTCAAAAATCTTCTACTACGAGCCTTCTATCATCTGCAAGAAGTAGATCCCCGTTTGTTGACCGGACCTGAAAGTTATCAATTTTCTTCTTCGGGTATGCGATTCTACTTCCACTCACTCTGCACCGACCCTCCATCAGTGTTCAGAGTCTACCGGCCGACCCCGACAACAGTTGACATCCCCGTCAGTCTTGATTCGAAGAGGACTCATCAAAGGTTCCAACAACTCTGGCGGCACCAAATTCTGAGCTCGGGAGCAATCGTGGCACCTTCTTCTTCCTGATATTGGGAACCTGAAGCTGTCAGAGCCAAGGTTCTACCACCCTATTCTAGCCCCTACTCCGACCAGCAGCGGTGCCCAAATTCCACTTGGACTTAATGGGTAAGAAATGAGCCGATTTTGTCAAGCGATCGACGATCACCCATATCGCATCAAATCCACCACGAGTCTTAGGTAGACCCATAATGAAATACATGCCAATGCTTTCCCACTTCCATTGGGGTATGTCGAGTGGTTTCAACTTTCCTGCCGGTCTGAAATGTTCAGCCTTAACCTGTTGACAAACCAGACATCTACTCACGAAATCTGCAATTTCTCTTTTCATATTCGGCCACCAAAAGGACCTTTTCAAATCCTTGAACATTTTCGTGCCTCCAGGATAAATAGTGTATTTGGATCTATGTGCTTCCTCCAGAATCTTGTTCTTTAACTCAGCTTCATCAGGTACACAAGTTCTACCCTGGAATAACAATCTTCCATCGTCAGCCACCATGAAGTCGGGTCTGCTGCTCAAACTTCCCTTGATCTCAACCAGCTCAAGATCATTATCTTGCAAAGATTTGATCTCCATCAATAATTCGGGCTTAAGTCGAATCTGTGCAATTATAACCCGATCATTATCAACATTTAGATCCAGGCTAGCTAACTGTTCTAATAGCCTCCACTCTTGTAACATGAGACTTGATAATTTAGCTACAGGCTTCCGGCTTAATGCATCTGCCACCACATTGCCTTTACCAGGATGATATTCAATCGAGAAGTCGAAGTCCTTCAAGTACTCCAACCATCTTCTCTGCCTCATGTTAAGTTCTTTCTGAGAAAATAAATACTTCAAACTCTTATGATCTGAAAATACTGTGAATGTTTCTCCATACAAGTAATGCCTCCAAATTTTTAAGGCGAATACAACTGCTGCAAGTTTCAAGTCATGAACGGGGTAGTTCTCTTCGTGCTTCTTCAGCTGCCTAGAAGAATAAGCAATCATCTTACCATGCTGCATGAGTACACAACCTAAGCCAATAACAGAAGCATCGGTATAGACCACGAAACCACCGTCGCCAGAAGGTAAAGCCAATACGGGTGCAGTAGTGAGGCAATCCTTCAATGTTTGAAAGCTCTGCTGACATTCCTCGGACCATTCAAACTTGTTGTCTTTGCGGGTCAATCGAGTGAGAGGTACCACAATCTTGGAGAAGTCTTGAATAAATCTCCGATAATAGCCTACCAGGCCTAGGAAGCTTCTCACTTCGGTCACTGTAGTAGGCTGAACCCAGTTCCTTACTGCCTCCACTTTCGAAGGATCAACTGAAATACCTTCTTTGGTGATGATATGTCCTAAGAAGGACACTTCTTGCAGCCAGAAATCACATTTACTGAATTTGGCATATAGTTGATGATCTTTCAATATCTGCAATGCCATCCTCAAATGTTCGGCATGCTCTTCTTCAGTCTTGGAATAAATTAGTATGTCGTCAATGAATACCACGACCCATTGATCAAGATAAGGCCGGAATGCATTATTCATTAACTGCATGAAAGCTGCCGGTGCATTCGTTAGACCAAAAGGCATAACGACAAAATCAAAATGACCATATCTGCTGCGGAAAGCTGTTTTATAAATATCATCTTCCTTAATCCTCAGCTGATGATATCCAGATCGAAGATCGATCTTAGAGAAATACTGAGCTCCCGCTATCTGGTCAAATAGTTCGTCAATCCTCGACAATGGATATTTGTTCTTGACAGTCTGCTGGTTCAATTGCCGATAATCGATGCACAACCTCATCGAACCATCTTTCTTCCTGACGAATAACACTGGGCCTCCCCATGGAGAAGTACTAGGATGAATAAAGCCCTTCTCGAGCAATTCCATCAACTGTTGCTTTAATTCCCTTAGCTCCGCAGGGGACATATGGTAAGGAGCTCTAGAAATAGGAGACGCGCCAGGAACAATATCAATGGAGAAGATAACTTCCCGCTCAGGCGGAAGTCCTGGTAGTTCCTCTGGAAAGAGTTCAGAGAATTCTCGGACAATAGGAGTGTCCTTTATCTCAACTCGCTGTTCCGGTGTAGCATGGACAAAGGCTATAAAAGCCTCGCAACCTCGCCTCATCAGCTTGTCGGCTCGAAGAGAAGAGATGAGCGATACGGGGTTATGGTGCTTGATCCCCGTAAAAGATAAACCAGAATGTCTAGTAAAAGTCACTGAGCTAGAACTACAGTGAACACTGGCCTCATACTTGGCCAACCAGTCTGCTCCAAGGATTACATCATAATCCTTCATATCCATGCAAACTAAGTCAGCTGGAAAGTTCCGTTCATCAATAATAACCTTACTAGAAGGATAGTAATATTGAATAGCCGCTCCAGAACCAATAGGAGTTGATATAACCAATGGAGAATTCATCATAATAGGTTCGACAGATAACGACTTCGCAAATTTTTAAGAAATAAAAGAATGCGTTGCACCAGTATCAAAGAGAACAATGCGGGCTTGTCGATTATAGTAAGGGTACCTTCGACGAGTCCGCCATCATCAGAAATCCCAGTTTCATCCGCATGTAAAGCGTGGAGCCTTCCTTGCGGCTTCTTGATAACTTGAGGTTTTGCCGGTGTAGCTTGTTCCGATAGAAGAGGGCAGTCAGGGATACGGTGTTCCCTACTCCCACATCGTAAACACGCACCTAGCTTGCGCCAGCATTCCTTCATCTTGTGACCTGGACGATCACAATACTTGCACTTGCCCTTGAATGGAACAATAGGGCCGGGTTTCTTCTCTTCATTTCTTGGCATCTTGCCTTTCCACGTTCCCGATCCGATCCACGAACTAGACCCACTCATGGGCCTCTTTTTGCTAGTGCCAAATCCGGGTCTAGGAGTTGGTTGTTCCTTCTTCATGCCTTGCCCACGGATCCTCTCCGTCATTTCTAAGGTATCTTCTAGAACTTGTGCCTTTCCCACCATCTCAGAATAAGTAGAGATCTCCATCGGCGCCAGTTGATTGATGTAATGAAGCTTCAACCCGTTGAGAAATCGCTTAGCTTTCATCTTTTCTATGGAGATAAGGTGAGTAGCATAGCGCGAAAGCCGGGAGAACTGTGCTTCATATTCAGCCACCGATAAGCTTCGCTGCTTTAGAGCCGCGAACTCCGCCGCCTTCTTCTCTTGTACACGATCGGAAAAATATTTGTCGTTGAAGAATTCCTCGAACTCTTCCCATGCGACTTGTTGATCGCCTAGAGTTTCCTTGACGGAATCCCACCAAGTACGCGCATCCCGCTCCAATTGGAAGGTAGAAAGAAGGACACGCTCTTGGTCGGTGCATTGCATGACTTCAAAAATTCTCCCCATTTCGTGGAGCCAATGCTCGGCCTCGTCGGGGTTAGTCGAACCAGCAAATCTTGGCGGGTTCATTCCTCGAAAGTTCCGGTATAAGTCACCAGTGCCATGACCCGCTGCTCCAGCTTGAGCTACCTGATGTAACGCCTGAGTCAGGCCTTGAACCGTGCGCTGTAGATTCCTCCATTCAGCACGATCGGCTGCCATCTACACGAGAAATAGATTACTTAGGTCCAAAAAAAAAGAAGATAATAACACAATTAAGGAACGAACTTAACCCAAGTTTCTACCCAATCTCACCAGGTCAAGTTCTAGACTTTAACAAGGTTAGAGGTCTAATGCACCTAAACACGACCAAAAACTAGGTACCTGGCGGAGCTAATCGGTCCGAAGACCACTCGCCCAAGTATGCGACCTTCCCGATAGGCGTAGCCTAACGTTCGGACAACACCTTTTGATATACCGATTATTGGGATGCAATGCAAGAAAACCTAAACTTAGGGAACCTAGGAATATGAAACCTAGGGCTCTAATACCAACAAAACTGTCACGCCCCGACGCGGAATATCGGGACGTACAGTTAGAAATGAGCTGGAAAGAGAGAGAACTAATCTAAATATATACAAATGCTAAGAAATGGAAATAACTTATTGACCATTAAACAAAACATAATTGGTACAGCAATCCTCAAATGAACTCAATACAACTGGGATAACAAACTCTAAACCACAATAACATAACTGAAACACAACACACTCTAAACTCGACTAACTGATACACTCAAAACATCACTCCTGCCCTTCCCCATCGGTAAGCGCGTCACCTGAAAAGCCTGGAAAGGGGGGAAACAACAACTATGAGCTAACGCTCAGTAGGAAATAACAGATAGGTATAAGTGATTAGCAGTTTAATTATATTTTCAAATTATCATGCTATAAAGGATAATGCAATAAAAGAATCATGATGATATAATGAAACAAAATTGAAAGATCTCGCAAGGTCAAGAAATATAAAGGAACAGAATGGTAATACTTAAGAGGAATAACAAAGACAAGAATTTACTACAAGAGATAACGATAAAGAGTTGACCATATCAAGATAATTCAAGTCATGTCAAGCACGTGTGTAGTTTCATTTCCACATCCAAGTAACAGCAAGTAAGTAACAACAAGTAGAGTATAGAACAGTGAAGAGTGGAAAGTGAAAAGTAGTAGAGAGTAGTAGAGAGTAGTGGAGAGTAGTGGCCAGTCCTAGATTTAACCCATGTCATAGTACTGGTGCCAAATGCCACACCTAGTCAATCACCTCCCCGGGGGTACACGTAGTGTTCGGGCGCTCCTCCCAGGACTAGACCGAGCCCTTAATTGTTTGCCAGCCATTGATTTCTTTGGATCAAAGATCCCACGAATCTAGACTTCCACAATTTATGGCCAGAATTCCAAGGTTTGAACCATGTAGCAATAACAATTTCAAGTAGGAAGGAGATTCATTTCAGAATTTCAAGGTAAGCACAATCATCAAGAAGATTGAAAACCAAGTCACAATAAGAGTTAATCATGCTGCGCTACTGTAGTACAACAGCTATCCAACAAGCTAATCAACATATTAATCCTAATTATCAAGTTAATAGGTCAAGATTATCCATTATCATTTGCATTAAGATAATTGCCAAAAGCTGATTCAAGATGATAAGGTAAAGGAACAAGCTTGTACAGGAAGGAAAAGAATGCATTAATAGAGATTTAATTACACCATTAACCACTAATTATGTGGGTTTCTATTTAACCAATGTATGAGTCGAAATGAAGATGGTAAACGGCATGTTTTTACACTATGTTTGCAAGTAGGAACCAATGTAAATTGAAATCATAAGGTTTCCAGAATAGGTCACTGGTTCTTCAAAAGTATAGTTTTCAATTGGTCTAAGTTCAATGGGTCGATCCCCTAATGATCCGGATCGATCCACGGGTCGCAAAATGATGAAAAGCGGGTTTCTGGTACATGGGTCGACCCCTCGGGTCGACCCCTGTAAAAATGGGGTCTGCCTGCTGGATGGGTCGACCCCTGGGGTCGACCCCCTCAAATCCAGCAGCATCGGTCGACCCATTGGGTCGACCCTCGCGCTGGGCCGAATGGGTCGACCCCAGGGGTCGACCCTCGGGCTGGCCTTTGCTGCTGGGGCATGGGTCGACCCCTGTGGTCGACCCCTGCAAGCCCAGAAAAGGCCGGGGCCTCCGGAAAACATGTAAACTTACCCATTTGAGGTCCAATTGAGTTGAAATCAAAACCCCATGCTATAGGAATCTTACTAGACATATGAGGGTCATAATACATGAGTTTTAAAGCACGAATTTCATCAGAAACCCATTTAATCACAACCTATTCTATGAAGAACACAAGAAGACCTAGTTCAGAACATACTTCCACTAAATTGTCAAATTCTCTCGATATACAAAACCAAATTTGGGGATTTTGGTGTCAAAAGAAAGCTAACTCGATCATGAATCCAACCATGTATGATATGCTACATGAATATCAGGTTACATGACTCAAAATAAGCCCGCAATCAAGCTCTGGCTTAAAGGAATACTATATGAATCATGTTCTAGACATGCTTCTACAAAAATTCAAAATTCACCAAGCATGCTCAATAAAAATTGGGGGTTTCTACGTTGAATAAAAGCTAACAACATGCTGATTACTTCATGTAAGTTAATTAGGATTTGGTTGTTAGATCCTACCTCAAATTGAAGAGGGAACTCGAAACCCTAGAATAAAGAACAAGCTTGACAGCACCTCACAAAAAGCTCGATATCTCCACGGATACCTAATTAAAATTGGGGCTTTTGCCACCAATGGATAGAGCTCGATGAGAGGAACAATTTTCTATACTCATGATCGAAGTTTGGTTGAGAATTCCTACCTCAATCGTTGGAACAAGGAAGGAAGAGAGGAAGCCGACGGCCTGCCGACCCACCTCCACTAATCGAGCAAGAACTCCTTGGATCTTCAACTTCAATGTACCCCACAGCAACCAAATGAAACTAGAGTCGAAGATCTACATTTCTATAGGTCATGGGGCTTCTGGATCCTTCGGAGTTGGGAGTATTCGACGCTGCAAGTTACGTGTTAAAAATGGCGCTGAAATCCTTGACTTGACCAAAACTATGTCGGCAGCACGTTTTAGGGCTAGGTTTACCTCAAATTGATTGAGGGTAAATGTTCCTTACCTCATTGTCTTCCATTTGCCCTTGATTTCAGATCATTTGGTTGAGTAATAAGGTTGAATTTCACGTTTTAAGTTACGATTAGGTAAAGGGTAGGTGGAAGTCAAATTCGGGATTAATCCTCTAATTAGACAAGGTTACGTAATTAATTTGGGTCAAGTCCAGAAGACAAAATTGCTATAAAAATGATCTTTTACCCAATTACTATTTTTACAGATTTTTCCAAGGTAGTCGAATTTTATAGGTTCTATTTTCTAATGAATTAAATATTAATATTTTGAAATTCAAACATTAATTCATTTTAATTCAATTTTTAATTAATAAAAGCTCAATAAAACTTAATAAATAATCGGGGTATTACATGGCACCCCACCCAAGACCGTTATGGTCATGGTGGACTTCATAGTGATCAAAAGTATGATAGCATACAACGCAATCTTCGGTCAAGGAATCCTCAGCCGAACGAAAGTGGTGCCTTCTACCTATCACGAAAAGATGAAGTTCCCCACCAAAAATGGATTGGGGGAAGTCCGAGGTAACCAGGCAATGGCCCGAAGGTGCTACAATATCTCTGATGGGGACATCCCCAGCCACTTCACTTTTTGGGATACTCTTGTTGCTCGCCATCAGCACATCATCATTTGTGGCCATTAATCTTGAGTCATAGGATGTAATTTTTATTTCATTTGAGTCATGTATGTGTAATCTTTCTTTATTTGAGTCAGTTAATAGGTTAATGGGTCAGTTTGTTAGTCAATTGGGCCCAACTAGTGCGCTAGGCCCAAGGGCGCCCCTCCCTTGGAGTTATTGGTTATTTACTTGTTTGTCAATGTTATTTCGGTCTTAGGAAAAGTATGGAGTCTATAAATAGTCCCTCCCCTCTCTCATTTGTAACAACCCTTTATGATCAATCAAAAAATTGAGTAAACTAGTGTGTTATTGGAGAGGATTCTCCACTTCTCTCTCTCTCTATTGGGGTGGATTCTCCTTCTCTCTCATTCTCTCTTCTCTCTCTTCTCTCTCTCTAAAAGGAGGAGGGTGCCCCCTACTCTCTCTCTTCCCCTCCCAACCTCCTCCACCCTCCCACCTACCTCCTTTAAATCCTCTACCACTTCCCACAAGCCATCATTACTTCTCCCTAGTCCCAAGAGACCCTCCACCAATCCACACCCCACCCTCCAACCCCCAACTACCCATTTCCCTTCCCCAAGAATCACTCCACCTTCCCAAGGCACCCCTTCCCATCCCCAAGACCACCACTGATCACCCACATTAAGGGAAATTCAAACTCACATTCCCTCCACCCACTTGTGCCCCCCTCACCTTCCCCCTTCTCCCTCCAAGCCCAAATTCGCAGCTCCTCTCTCACCAACTGCAAACACCCCATTCCAGACCCCATTCTCCCTCTCCCACACCTTGGATCACCCCCTCCTAGACCCCCTCACAGCCAGGGCTCTCCCCACACTCATCCACCCCCACTTCCCCTCCCATATACCCCATTTCCCCCCATCATCTTCAACCTACAGTTTTCAGTTCGCAGGCAGCAGAGGAGTGCCCAGTTGCAGAGGCTGTCACGTCTTCACCTGGAATCTTCAAAGGGCATACCACATATCATTGGAAGCGTCTACCAGCAAGCTTTCTAATGGTGGTGGTCCCGGCGACTTCCAAGATCGGACCTGCTCGGAGGAGGCGATCTACTACGACTGCGCAAGACGTCTCAGGCAGAGGACTAGAGCCGGAGTGGAAGCTCGACTGAGACGATCCTGTTGGGAATCTGATCCAGAGTTCTTCTTCAAAAATATTCTACTAGGAGCCTTCTATCATCTCCAAGAAGTAGAGCCCCGTTTGGCGACCGGACCTGAAAGTTATCAATTTTCTTCCCCGGGTATGCGGTTCTACTTCCACTCACTCTGCACCGACCCTCCATTAGTGTTCAGAGTCTACCGGCCGACCCCGACAACAGTTGACATCCCCGTCAGTCTTGATTCGAAGAGGACTTGTCAAAGGTTCCAAAAACTCTGGAGGCACCTAATTCTGAGCTCGGGAGGGATCGTGGCACCTTCTTCTTCCTGATATTGGGAACCTGAAGCTGTCAGAGCCAAGGTTCTGCCACCCTATTCTAGCCCCTACTCCGACCAGCAGCGGTGCCCAAAGAAATCAAAAAAATTCTAGTGTCATCCCCATCCAGCTACAAAGAATAACCAATTGGTCTCGTCTGCAACAAAATTCGGGGCTGGCCACAGCGTCCAAATACCTGACCGTCTGTCCTGAGACATAGGCAGCAGGTAGAACCGGCTTCGGTGTCTTTCTTTGCTCATAGTTCAAGTTCCCCTCCCCTCTTGGCCGGCTGAAGGACCCTTCCCTGCGTGGAGGTCATTTGAGTGTTATATTAATTAACCCCCACCCCGAGATCCCCCCTCCTGCGAGAGGTGTAGTTTTGTAAATGTTTGAGCAGGTTGAAGCTTCACCGGCGCGGCGTTCGGGTGCATACCCACGCCTCCCCGCTCGCCATCGTCTCCGGCCAGGATCGGCATCTTCACGCTGATCAGGTAAGCTCCTGAACACCTTTCATTGCTGAGATTTAATTGCTTAGTTTAGTATTGCTTTTAGTTGCTCCGTCGATGGTGAGAAAGTGTCCGGTCTCAAATTGCCATCAAATTGAGTGACCATCGCGGGGCGAGTTGTGAGAGCGACCACTTAACCCACGCCCTTGGCGTACCGTCCGCCCATGAATTGAGCATTCCTGGCCCATTTGGGGTCCTCCATAAGCTAGCCAACCATTGGAGTATCAAGGTCTCGACTCGGACCCTCTCCGTCATCACTAAGTCGCCTACGGGCGCTAGTGTGTGCTTCGTGATCGTGTTCACTAATATGAGTCCGCTGCTCAATTTGATTGCTTGCAATATAGGTCCATAGGTGGTTTTACATCAAGTGGTATCAGAGCAAGTTCACAACTTATCTCTATCAAGTTGGTCCTAGGGCATGTTTATGCATTTAGAGTCCTCGGTTGCATCTCTTTGTCCACTAGCATGGCCACCTCTTACTGACCTTGCCAATCGGCCCTCTCCATAAGTCCAAACCACCAAAGGATGCCTACCCCTAACACACATGACCTCCCTGGCCATGTCAACTACCTCATGAAGGCCTTGACCTATGCCAATGAGCGGCTTGATAACATATCGGGTCGACTCAACCAACTTGGAGAAAATGGGCCCGCCCCAAGGACAGATGATAGAAGGACATGTCCCTCACCTCCCACTTTTGATGGAACTCATCTTAATGACTATTTAGATTGGGAGGCAACAATGGACTATTACTTTGAGAGGAATTCCATGTCCGAGGATAGGAAGGTTCGATGCGCGAAAATGCAACTAACCAAAAGGGCTCAAACTCATTGGTTGAAAATTGAAGGCTTAAGGGTAATTAGAAGGGAAGCCCCCCTCACAACATGGGGGGACATGAAGGAACAACTTAGGGCTAGATATATTTTCCCCTCCCATTCCAAACACCGAGTCTCAAAGAGCATTTCAACTCCTTCATTTCCCCTTGGCCAACCCAAGACCCTAATCACGCATTCCCCACCATTTTCCACCTCTCCTACTCCAAACACAACATCTACACCCTACCTACAAGTCCTCACCACAACCATAGCTCCACAAACCCAATTGGGCCCCATGACCACCCCTCCACCTAGGCCCATGACGACCACCACCCCCCAACCCAAATTTCCCCACCAAACCCATATCCCACAATCCCCCTTGACCCCACCACTATCTCTCCATCACCCCCAAAAAAAGATGCACCTCCCAAGGCCAACCAACCTAAACCCCCTCACCCAACCCACCTCCCGCTTCCTACACCAATCTTTCCCCAACCTAGGCCTCCACTACTTCCCTTTCCTATCCCAACCCAAGTCCAACCTTGCCCACCACCCCGAGTGCGTCATGCGCCGGCTTTCACAAAACCACCCACCATAGATCCTCATACCCCATTAGCATTAGAAGTTGTGGCCCACACACACACTCAAGTAGAGAATGATGTCAATCCGGATCCACCTCCCACCATTGTGGAAATTCAAGAGCCCCCAATCCCACCATTCCACCCTAGTCCAACTCCTCAAGAGCCACACATCCACACACTTGGCACCCCCACCGTGAATGAGGCCATACTGCAATGGCTCAAATAAGGACCCACCCTTCCTAGCACACCCCCACCTCTCTCACCTTTGGGATATCTATCCCAAATTGTCCCCCTCCACTCCTACCACACCACAATCCAATCCTACTATGAGGTAGAAGGTTGGGATGATCTCCTCAAAGGTCTAGAGTGGCAATTAGACTTGACTTCTTTGTTGACCCTAGGGGCGGACCGACCCAAGAGCCTTGACCTCATCCATCCATGCATTGGGTCTATCATCTCAGTTTGCACTATTGGTTGCTACACTAGTGACCGCCTTTTCCTTCTCCCCATAGTGGAAGAGCCCATCCCGGTCCACGCCCCTACCATTGTGATTCCTAGAACCTTGAGCAACCAACCCACCCCATACACCGGCCCAACCATTTCACTAGAAGAGGGCGACTCACCACCATATGAGGGTCTTGAAGAAATAGAGTACCCCTATCTAGGCGACCCTTACCATGATCCCTTCGACCCTTTCCTATGGGAACCTAGATCTCCATGTAACCCACTCACCTTATTCACCACCCACCTTACCCTACCCTTACCGCCCATGTTAACCCAAACCCCTCCCTTCCTAGAATCGGGTTACACCAAGTGAGCCTTGACCATAGGCAATATATACATTGGGATTGATGAATTGCCTCACTCCATGATGTCCCCCTTCTTAGATCCCTTTGATCCATACGAGTGGAAGCTCAAGGGCAACCCCACATCCATGCACATGGAAGTCATCTCTAGGATAGAAATACATGTGCCTGGGCATACCGCACCACTTGACATCATTCATAAGTCGGGTCTATTCATTCATATCACCCACATGTCAAGTAAGAAGCATGAGTGGTCCATATTTGGGTGTAATGGCCCTCCTTCATTCATCATGAGTCTTAAGCATGTTAGGAGTATTCATGGATGTCCGGGTCCTCCGGCACTTATCACACCCACGCATGAGAGGGACACCTATGGATGCCCCGGTCCTCCCAAATCATTCAATGTCCTCATAACATCAATGCACAATAGGTCTATATGTGGTTGCCCTGGACCACCTTTGCACACCACACATTGCCCACTCACACTGCATCATTGTGCATGGCATATAAGCAAGTATCAAGCAACAAGCGGTGAGATTCACAAGAAGCGAGCACAAACTCGTAAGCGCCACTTGGAATTCCAAGTTGGCAACTTGGCGATGATGGCTTTGGGATGGCTCTACCTTAGGGTCACCTCCAAATTGAGGGCACGAGGACTTGGACCTTGCCAAGTTCCGAGTGGCTTTGGCAACCCGGATTATGGGTTGGACTTTCGAATGGGTTTTGGGATTCAGATCCGGCACCCTCTAAGGGCACTGCGGTGGATCCTAGTGAGTGCCTTGAGCTTACACTTATCCTTGCGAGAGACACCCTCGGAGTGCCACCCCAAATTATCCTGAGAGTCTGACGTGAGCACACGGCGGCAATACTAGGCAAGCAAGATCTCATCACCAGCATGAGAGTGTGTCCGAGCCACTTTGAAAAGCTGAAGCACCATTCCCCGGCTACGGACGCGGGTTGAGTTCGGAGATCGTGGCACGCTTGGAGCTGCATTTGGTACACTACTTCCCCGGTGGACCCATACTCGACGTGGTCGAGTTTTCCATACCCCGGGGGTATGATGGGGACATCCCCAGCCACTTCACTTTTTGGGATACTCTTGTTTCTCGCCATCAGCACATCATCATTTGTGGCCGTTAATCTTGAGTCATAGCATGTAATTTTTATTTCATTTGAGTCATGTATGTGTAATCTTTCTTTATTTGAGTCAGTTAATAGGTTAATGGGTCAGTTTGTTAGTCAATTGGGCCCAACTAGTGGGCTAGGCCCAAGGGTGCCCCTCCCATGGAGTTATTGGTCATTTACTTATTTGTCAAGGTTATTTTGGTCTTAGGAAAAGTATGGAGTCTATAAATAGTCCCTCCCCTCTCTCATTTGTAACAACCCTTTATGATCAATCAAAAAATTGAGTAAACTAGTGTGTTATTGGAGAGGATTCTCCACTTCTCTCTCTCTCTCTATTGGGGTGGATTCTCCTTCTCTCTCATTCTCTCTTCTCTCTCTTCTCTCTCTCTACAAGGAGGAGGGCGCCCCCTACTCTCTCTCTTCCCCTCCCAACCTCCTCCACCCTCCCACCTACCTCCATTAAATCCTCTACCACTTCCCACAAGCCATCATTACTTCCCCCTAGTCCCAAGAGACCCTCCACCAATCCACACCCCACCCTCCAACCCCCAACTACCCATTTCCCTTCCCCAAGCATCACTCCACCTTCCCAAGGCATCCCTTCCCATCCCCAAGACCACCATTGATCACCCCACATTAAGGGAAATTCAAACTCACATTCCCTACACCCACTTGTGCCCCCCTCACCTTCCCCCTTCTCCCTCCAAGCCCAAATTCGCAGCTCCTCTCTCACCAACTGCAAACACCCCATTCCAGACCCCATTGTCCCACTCCCACACCTTGGAACACCCCCTGCTAGACCCCCTCACAGGCAGGGCTCTCCCCACACTCATCCACCCCCACTTCCCCTCCCATATACCCCATTTCCCCCCATCATCTTCAACCTACAGTTTTCAGTTAGCAGGCAGCAGAGGAGTGCCAAGTTGCAGAGGCTGCCACATCTTCACCTGGAATCTTCAGAGGGCATACCAAATATCGTTGGAAGCGTATCCCAGTCAGCTTTCCAACGGTGGTGGTCCCGGCGACTTCTACGATTGGACCTGCTCGGAGGAGGCGATCTACTCCGACTGCGCAAGACTTCTTAGACAGAGGACTAGAGCCGGAGTGGAAGCTCGACTGCGACGATCCTGTTGGGAATCTGATCAAGAGTTCATCTTTAAAAATATTCTACTAGGAGCCTTCTATCATCTCCAAGAAGTAGAGCCCCGTTTGGCGACCGGACCTGAAAGTTATCAATTTTCTTCCCCGGGTACGTGGTTCTGCTTTCACTCAGTCTGCACCGACCCTCCATCAATGTTCAGAGTCTACCGGCTGACCCCGACAACAGTTCGCATCCCCGTCAGTCTTGAGTCTAAGAGGACTCGTCAACGGTTCCAACGACTCTGGCGGCACCTAATTCTGAGCTCGAGAGGGATCGTGGCACCTTCTTCTTCCTGCTGTTGGGAGCCTGAAGCTGTCAGAGCCAAGGTTCTGCCACCCTGTTCTAGCCCCTACTCCGACCAGCAGTGGTGCCTGAAGAAATCAACAAAATTCTAGCGTCATCCCCATCCAGCTACAAAGAATATCCAATTGGTCTCGTCTGCAAAAAAATTCGGGGCTGGCCACAGGGTCCAAATATCTGACCGTCTGTCCTGAGACACAGGTAGCAGGCAGAACCGGCTTCGGTGTCTTTCTTTGCTCATAGTTCAAGTTCCCCTCCCCGCTTGGCCGGCTGAAGGACCCTTCCCTGCGTGGAGGTCATTTGAGTGTTATATTAATTAACCCCCACCCCGAGATCCCCCCTCCTGCGAGAGGTGTAGTTTTGTAAACGTTTGAGCAGGTTGAAGCTTCACCGGCGCGGCGTTCGGGTGCATACCCACGCCTCCCCGCTCGCCATCGTCTCCGGCCGGGATCGGCGTCTTCACGCTGATCAGGTGAGCTCCTGAACACCTTTCATTGC
The DNA here is from genome assembly GCA_022559845.1 of Amorphophallus konjac. Taxonomy (NCBI): domain Eukaryota; kingdom Viridiplantae; phylum Streptophyta; class Magnoliopsida; order Alismatales; family Araceae; genus Amorphophallus; species Amorphophallus konjac. The sequence goes on from CM040118.1 coordinate 222,902,218, forward strand.
TGAGATTTAATTGCTTAGTTTAGTATTACTTTTGGTTGCTCCGTCGGCGGTGAGAGAGTGTCCGGTCTCAAATTGCCATCAAATTGAGTGACCACCGCGGGGCGAGTTGTGAGAGCGACCACTTAACCCACGCCCTTGGCGTACCGGCCACCCGTGAATTGGGCATCCCTGGCCCATTTGGGGTCCTCCATAAGCTAGCCAACCATTGGAGTATCAAGGTTCCGACTCGGACCCTCTCCGTCATCGCTAAGTCACCTACGGGCACTAGTGTGTGCTTCGCGATCGTGTTCACTAATGTGAGTCCGCTGCTCAATTTGATTGCTTGCAATATAGGTCCATAGGTGGTTTTACATCAATCTCAGTTGAAGCCACAAGGCTGGACGGCAATAATAAGGGTTCCCGGGAAGTCGAGGAAAAATCCGCAACCGCCGAACCTGGAGGTGAATTACTAGCGATTTTCCTAAACGATGACCCGACCCTAGGAGTAAAGATCGGAGCCGACCTAACATCTGAGGTTCAACAACAATACAAAGAGTTCCTTTCCGCGTACATCTGGGTCTTTGCATGGTCTGCTGATCAACTCCCCGGGATACCGGAAGAGACGGTGGTGCATAAGCTCAACCTCAACCCAACCATGAAGCCCGTGGAACAACGCAGAAGGAAGCATGCGCCGGAGAAGCAGACGATTATCAAGGAGCAGGACGCCAAGGGGCAGAAGACTGGCCTTTTTAGGCCGGTCCTATACCCGACGTGGCTAGCTAACGTCGTCCTGGTGCCGAAAGCTTCGGGAAAGTGGCGGATGTGCGTGGACTTCACCGACTTGAACAAGGCTACTCCAAAAGATTGCTATCCCTTACCGAGTATCGACCAACTGGTTGATTCAACCTCAGGTAATGAGATACTCAGCTTCCTGGATGCCTACTCAGGTTACCACCAGATCAGAATGCACCCCGAAGACATCGAGAAGACCGCCTTTATCACCGACTTCGGCGTACACTGCTACACCCGGATGCCTTTCAGGTTGAAGAATGCCGGAGCCACGTACCAAAGGCTAGTCAACCATATGTTTGAGGGACAGCTCGGTCGGAATGTCGAGGCCTATATTGACGACATGCTCGTGAAGACCCCCAGGGCCGAGGACCACTTCGCCGACCTAGCAGAAACTTTCAACACCCTCCTGAAGTACAACATGAAGCTCAACCCCGCCAAGTGCGCCTTCGGAGTAAAGTCCAGAAAGTTCTTGGGCTTCTTGGTCACTCAGCGTGGGATTGAGGCCAACCCCGACAAGGTCCAGGCCATCTTGGACATGCGCCCATCCACCTGCATCAAAGACGTAACGTTGCTGCGCTCAGCAGATTCCTGTTCCAAGCGGCTGAACGATGCCTACTCTTCTTCAAACTGCTGAGGGGGCCCAAAATGGCATCTGCTACATTCGCGTGGGACGAGGAATGCCAAAGAGCATTCGTTAAGCTTAAGGAGTTCCTGGCTTCACCCCCAGTGCTCTCCAAGCCCGTCCCGGGGGAAGCCTTGTATCTCTATCTGTCGGCAACTCCATCCACAGTTAGCTCGGTCCTAGTCAAAAATGACTTGGGAATCGAGAGACCGGTCTACTACACAAGCAAGGTGCTCAACGAGGCTGAGAAAAGATACCCCGCAACTGAGAAACTCGTGCTAGCGTTGGTTACCTCAGTCAAGCGCCTCCGACCCTATTTCCAAGGGCACTCCATCACCGTGCTGACAGCGAACCATTGAAGAAGAGCCTCGCTCACCCTGAAGCCTCAGGATGCCTCGTCAAGTGGGCCATCATGCTCGGGGCCTACGATATATCGTATCGGCCTCGCTCGGCTATCAAAGGCCAGGCGCTCACCGACTTCATCGCCGAGAGCACCATCCCGACTGAAGAAAGATCTCCGTCCGCACCCGGGCCGACCTGGGAACTGTTCGTTGACGGATCTTCCAATTCAGCCGGAAGCGGTGCCGGCATCCTCCTGAAGTCCCCCGAAGGGGCAGAGCTACAATACGCCCTAAAGTTCAACTTCCAAGCATCCAACAAAACTTCCGAGTATGAAGCCCTCATATCGGGAGCCCGTATGGCCCGGCGGTTAGGGGTTGAGCGAGTCAGGATTCACACCGACTCCCAACTAGTCGCTAGCCAGGTCAACGGCGATTATGAAGCTCGGGAGGCAGCGATGATCAAATACCTCCAACTAGTCAAGACTGTGGCACAACAGTTCGAGAGTTTTGAGGTAGTCCGGATAGCTCGGGAGGAAAACTCTCGAGCGGACGCCCTCTCTCGGTTGGCCTCCTCTCTTGACCCCGAGGGTACTCGATCGGTCCTTCTCGAAGAGCTAGAGCGCCCGAGCATTGATACGGAGCTCCTAGCTGTTGACTCAGCCTCCCCAGGCGACTGGCGTGCCCCCTACCTATCGTGGCTCCAAGACTCCCAGGAACGTCCCGACCCTCGGGAAGCTTGAAGGTTGAAATACCAAGCTCGGCGATTCATCACCCTGGATGGCGCACTTTATCGGAGATCCTTCTCTGGCCCTCTTTTGAAGTGCCTCGGTACCGACGAAGCCAACCGAGCGATCGAAGAAGTTCACGAAGGTCTGTGCGGGGCACATTTGGGGGGAACGTCACTCGCCGGGATCTTGCTACGGCGAGGTTATTGGTGGCCCACCCTACAGCGTGACTGCTCGACCTACACACAATGTTGTAACCGTTGCCAGCGATTCGACCACTTGGTCCATCAGCCAGCAACGGAGCTTATCACCCTAGCTGAGCCTTATCCTTTCGCTTGCTGGGGAATCGACATCCTCGGGCCATTCCCCAAGGCCCAGGCCCAGAAAAAGTTCATTATCGTCGCCATCGACTACTTTACTAAGTGGATCGAGGCTGAAGCCACTGCAAGGATCACCGAGACAGTCGTCTGGAATTTCATCTGGAAGTCGATCATCTGTCGCTACGACATCCCCCGGGTGATAGTGAGCGATAATGGTCGGCAATTTGATTCTCGATACTTCCGAGACATATGCACCGACCTCAATATTCGCAATCACTTCACTTCGGTCGCCCACCCTCAGGCTAACGGGCTGGTCGAAAATGCCAACAAGGCTATCTTGAAAGGCATCGAGACTAGGCTCGGCAAAGCCAAGGGCAGCTAGCTCAAGGAATTGCCGAACGTACTTTGGTCACACAGAACGACTCCCAGAACGGCAACTGGTGAGAGTCCTTTTCAACTAGTGTATGGCACCGAGGCCGTGATCCCGTTGGAGATCGGCAACCCCTCCCTCAGAGTCATCCGCTTCTCGTCCGAGGCAAACGACCAAAAACTGCTCGAAAACCTCGACTTAGCATATGAAATCCGGGAGATCGCCAGCATCAGAGCAACGGAGTACCAACGCCACCTCACTCGATACTACAACGCCAAAGTCCGAGACAGACACTTCCAGCCGGGAGACTTCATCCTCAGGAAAGCCGAAGCCTCTCGACCACTTGAGGTTATCCCCTAACTGGGAGGGCCCCTACCAAGTGGTCGAGACGCTTGGAAAAGGAGCATACCGCCTGTCTACAATGGAAGGAGAACATGTCCCTCGGACCTGGAATGTAACTACATTACGCAAGTTCTACTTCTGAGTACTGAGTATTGTGCAAATGACATGAGATAAGACAAAAGGCTCCTTTCTTTCTATTCAAACAACCCGTTTGTACATCAGGAAGGCCGAAGCCAATAGATTACATGTCAAAAAAGCATAAGATCCATCAAGCGCCGTCGTATGAGCCCATCGCTCGGCTGACTCGGATGACCTTCCTGCGTCCATCAATTGACTCTGCCTAGCGTAGAAACTGGCTCGGATAAAGGATAGTTGACCCCGTTGGCTCGGGCAGCTCGAGACAAAGGTGACAGAGGGATTAAGAAAGAGAAGGCTACCTTCCAAGTTGAACTTGGAAGAGAAGGGGGAGAGGGAATGCATATGAAAGTATCTTCCCCACCAAACTGCCAGCTCTTTGGAAGAAAGAGAGTGTAGGCACCCTCCGAAGAGTGAAAGAAAGGAGGAGCAGAGCAGAAGAGGGAAAAAGAGGCTGCCAGAAAGAAAAAGAAACCAGCAGAGCTGGTTGAGGAGGCAGGGGAAGGCCCGGAAGGGATGGAGCTTAGTTGGATTCCTCATCCCATCCGTGAGGCGAGCAAAAAGGGACAGGCAGCAGGGATGTCTGATCCCCCCATCCGTCCTCCATCTTGCCCCCCTGCAAGCGTCCTTGGAACTGATAAAGGGAAAACGGCGTGCCGCTGCGCGTTGGCCCCTTTTCAAGTCTGTCCACCGGCCATCGACTCCTTTTCAAGTCCGGAGCAGCAGGAACTCCCTGCCCCCCGTCGTCGGCAGCCTCCTCATCTGGAGCTTCCTCCATGCTCCGAATACGACGACACAACGCAACGTGAAGAAGGAATGAGGAAAGACTGTCAGGGAAAACCCTAAGCGGTGGAGAGGAAGGGACGCCCTTCAGTCCTTTTTATAGGCAAAGGGAGGCTACTTGCCTTAAATGATTTCCCCCCTCGAAAACACGCCAGAAGGATTTCTCCCTACAAACGGTCACCTCAAACTTCTCGTCTTCTGCCCCAGTAGGACACACGAAGCGGCCAGGCATTTAAAGCGTGGGAAAATGAGAAGACACCCTATCAGACGCTCACCCAACCATCGTGCGAGATTCATGCAGAAAATATCGGCTCTTTCCAACAACCGCAGATACGCTGAACAGAATATGATAATGGCGGTATGGAACAGATAAGTCTTCACCACAATACCACTGCCTTATTTGTTTCAACACAAAAAGAAGGAAGTTTTCTCCTTCCAAAAATTAAAAGATATACAAAGAAAGGAAGCAAAGCGGGTACATCAGGCCTCCGGCCCACCCTGAAGCTCGGAAGTGGAAGGCTCAGACAGTCCACCCCCAACATGCTTAGCGACGGCTGACCCTTGCACTGACCCCACCGGCGTGGGAACTACCTCGGTTGCGCGCCCTCCCTAGGCATCCAGAGTTGGTGATCCCTCGGGCGAAGCCCCCTCTTGATCCTATTCGTTCGGTGCCGAGACAGAGGAGCACGAGGATGACAGATCCGAGTCGTAGCATTGTCCGGATGGGAATTCAATCCCAGAATCCTGTTCCTCGGCATAAGATACTGCCTGGTCGTAGCCCTGCTTGAACCCCTTGCGGATGCCTCGTTGAAGCGCTAACTCGTAGTAGGGAAGGGCAGCCTCCTTAAGGTCGACCCAGTAGGCCTCTGAGCTCTTGTACTGCTGGAGAGCCTCCGCCCCGGTCGATCCCACCCTACCAGCGAGCTCAGCCTCCCTCTGCTCCGCCTCGGCTGACCTCCGCTCGGCCTTAGCAGTCCGCTCTTCGGTCCTCGCCACCTGCTTCTCCCTCTCGGCCCGATTAGCCTCGGCCTCCCGCCGAAGGCGCTCGGCTTCCTCCGCTCGATCTACCAGCTCGGCCCGCTCGATCTCCCACTGGCCATCCAGCTCAGCGCGCACAAGGAGCTCTTCCTTGAGAAGCTTGTTCTTCCTCTCGAGCGATTCATGAGCCTTGGCTAGCTGCTTGGTTAGCGCCCAGGTCTCCACCTGGCTCGACCTCATCAGCCCCTTGACTGAGGAGAGCTCCCGCCGAAGCCCGTCAAGCTCCTCGGTGAGCTGAGCCAACCTCCTGTCCGAACCACCAAGGGTCCAGGCGAGGTTCGCTCGCTCCCATTCCGACCGAGCGTACGCTTCTGCCAGAGCAGCCCCCATCTGGGACAGGGCCAGACCGCCCTCCATAACCCCGGCGAGAGCCGTAGATGGGGAGTACTGCCTACCTCCCCCCCTCACCTTCACGGCTATACCGCGGCATACCTGGTGCAGGGGGCTCGAGATACCGAGCCTCTCCAAGGCCGCCGAAATGGAGAACCCCCTATCGCCCGGCGCCCCACCGTGTGGCTCGGATCGAACCCTAGCCTCGGTCACCCCTCGCGCCTCGGCCGGATTTTCTTGCGGCCCCTCAACCTGGATCAGCTCGCCGCCTACACCACCGCCCGAAGTGCCAGCCCCGACCGCAGTCATAGCTTCCCCAACTTCGGCCACGGCCCCCTCGGCTCCGGCCGTGGGGAGAGCCGGGTCGGCCCCGCTACCGGTTGCTGGAGCCCCCTCGACCCCCTCGGTCCCAGCCAAAGGAGGAACCAAGCCCGCATCATCACTGCCCGCAGGCGCAGCCCCCACCTCCTCGGCCCCCTCTGGCTCGGCTGGTGGGAGAGCCCGCCCGGTAGGGTCGGCCCCACTGTGCCCGGCGGAGGGGTGAGCCGCGGTAGGGTCACCTTCGACCGTGGGTATGACCCCGGCCTTCTTGGCCCGCTTTCTGGCCCTCGTAGTGGCCCAGATCACACCCTCCACAGGGCCCTTGCGCTTGTGTCACGCCCCGAGTGCGGAAGGTACCCGGAGATGCGCGACGAGTTTATATCAATCATGTCAATCAGAGTAGTAGTGTATTCGACACAAAGATAGAGTGCGCAAATATAAAGATAACCCAATCCATTAATTCCTTTAATAAGAATATGTCTACTACAAACCCTTGCAAATACTAGACTCAATAAAAGAAAAGTACAATGCTTGACTCAAGGAAAATAGAGAAAAGACAGGACTAATTGATGCTTGAGTAGCTCTAACTCTTTTACTCTTGGCTTTCCCTATCAGATTGAATTCCCTCATCGTCGGACTTACCTGAAAAGTAGGGAAACACTGAGTGAGTGAACGCTCAGTAGGAAATTATATCTCAAGGACTAGCAAGGGGTTTAAGTAATTACATTTTTCCATGAATGCACTATAGCTACGCATGCTCGTAAAACGACAAGATAGCAAGAGAATATAACAATAAGATGACAAGAAGAACTAGTCATGAACTTTCAAGAACTTATACCAAAAGATATCAAGATATTTAAGCGAGTAGACTCATCATGTCATGTTGGAATTTGGCTATCATGTTTCAAGCAAGCGAGTATACAATTACCCGTTCTCGGGCCACGCAAGTCATGTAATATCAAGTCAAGTACAAGATTTGTGGAATGTTCAATCAAGCTAGTCATGCACTTTGGTATAATGCCAATACCATGATCAATCAACTCCCATGGGCACAAGTACTTTTGGGTGCTCCTCCCAGGACCAGATCGGGCCCTATATGCGCAGGCATTAATCATGTATTTTAACATCCACTCTTGTGTATAGCCAATATGAAATTTCAAGAATAAAGCTTGTAGTCATGTAGAATAGACTTTGATATAATAGAGTCCAAAAAATAGGACACTTGACATAGATAGGCGATAATAACGGTACAATCATGATTATCGATAAAACTAGGTGGAATTGGTTCCCTAACTTGGGTACCATGACAAGTAAGTGCCCACAAGTAGATGGTCACTTCTTTTAATATAGAATTGAGGTCCACAAGAACATCATGTTTGATATAGAATTGGGGTCTACAAGAACATCATGCATGATATAGAATTGGGGTCTACAAGAACATCACATCAACGACATGTTTTCCCCGCTTATTAAGATAATTCTCACATCATACCCATGGCATGACATGAGGGCCGGTTTACCATGTTTCTATAGAGTGACATGGCAAAGATTGTGTAATGGTTTTTTATGGTACAACCAGCTCAGTCGGCCTTGAGAGAATCCAAGGCTCGAGGAGTCTTACGGAGGTCTCTATGACTAACTTGGTAGTCCAAAGGAACGGAACGTCCAATGGAGAGCTTGTATGTCACCGAGAATTGAGGGTAATGCGATAAGACATCATAAAACATGGGACTATATTCACGGACTGGAATATAGTGCCGATATATATATATAATATACATATGGAACTCTCGGTTAACAGTAACAGTGTAAAATAGTATCACAGGAAACTAGCGACTTAATCTAAGTCATTAATCATGGAATTAACGCCTTACACAGGGGCGTTTATTTACAAATTGACGGCTTGTTAAACAGTCGTCCACTCTGTATTTCTATTTTTTTGCAGAATTTAGATAATATGAAATTTAATAAAAACGCGCCCTGGAGAGGGGCGTTACTTTTCAATTAGCGCCCTGTTCTGGGGCGTCACTTTTATAAGAGACGTCTTGCATCAGGTCATTATTTCAAGATTTTACTAGATTTCAGATAATAAAATTTCAGGGAACAATTTCATGGTCAAGACAAGAAAAATAGCAGGATTCGATAGGTATGATCATGCATTAATTTAGATTCATGATTTCATAGTTATAGAATTTTAAACATGGATAATTATCAATTATATGAAATTGACGACTCCTGGGTAGGGCGTCAAAACAAGAATTAGCACCCTTGTCTGGGTCGCTTCTTTAAAATCACTCAGAAAACATTTGGAAACGCAGTAAAACTATATGCATGAGATCACGGACGAGTTTATTTCATAATTTATACTAGTTTGGGCTACGTTCTTGAGAAAACCTACCTGATGAATGTTCTGGTGAAGGAACGTGAAGAGAGTTGAAGAGAGAACGATACTCTGTTCTAAACAGAGTGTTCTGATCACCGGAAGAAGAAGATGATGATGAAGAACTCCACATCCTTCAACTAGACAGAAGAGTTACTACTTACGGCAGACTTCCTGCAGCAAAGACGATGAAGAATCATTAATATTCTTCATGATTTATGACCAAAGGCAGGGAAGAAGAACATTACCTGTTCTTTACGTAAGCAGCAGCAAAACCTCCTTCGACCAACAGCTTATTAGGTTCGACAGGAAGGGTTATTTATAGGATTTTGGGAATCCTAATAGAGTTAGGATTTGATTAAGGGTAGTATTCCCTTGATAGAGTCTTTACTATATTCTATCCTTGACGTAGTTATCCAGAACTTGCTTTGGATAGTCTCCTGGGTCGAACGAAACTCGAACTGAATTGACGTCTTAAGTGAGGGCGTTGAATTTAAATTGACGCCTTTGCCTATGTCGTTTCTTGTGAAAAACGCGCCCAGGTGGAGGGCGTTACATTTACTTCCCCTTTTTTATTATTTTGGCCGTTTGATAATTGACGCCTTGTTGTTTGGGCGTCCCTTTTTAATTAGCGCCTTATCTAGAGGCGTTTCTTAATGAAGTAGCGCCTTGACCAAAGGTGTTATTTCCATTCTGTCGTCGTATTGATGTTTCTCATTCATTTATTTAATACTTTATCAAATTTGATTAATTTGGGGTTTTTATTTCCTTTTATTTTTTTTCCAGGGTTGCTACACCCTCCCCCACTTAAAAGAATTTGGTCCCCAAATTCAATAGTATATATATATATGGAGAGTGTAGAGTATATACCTTAAAATAATTCTGGAAATCGCTTCCTCATGGATTCCTCGGTCTCCCATGTGACTTCATGCTCGGAATTCTTATTCCATTGTACCTTTAGCATGGGAATAACCTTATTTCTTAGGGTACGTATTTCATGATCTAGTATCTTTATGGGCTTCTGTTCATATGTGAGATCCTTCTGGATAACTAAGTCTCCATGTTCAATAATATGTGATGGATCGTGTACATACTTCTTCAACATAGATATGTGGAACACATTATGTACTTTGGACAATTGAGGCGGCAACGCGATGCGATAAGCAACCTCGCCTACTCTTTCCAGTATCTCGAAAGGTCCGATGAATCTTGGTGTAAGCTTGCCCTTAACACCAAATCTCCTTATTCCACGTCCAGGTGATATCTTTAGAAATGCATGATCTCCGACTTGGAATTCAAGATCTCTCCTTCTTGTGTCAGCATAAGTCTTTTGTCTAGACCGAGCTACTTGCAGCCTTTCTCTAATCAACTGTATCTTCTCGGTGGTATCCCTTACCATATCTGGACCTAATAGTTGTTTCTCTCCAACTTCGTCCCAGCATAAGGGTGATCGGCAACTCCTTCCGTATAAGGCTTCGAAAGGTGCCATTCGTATACTTGTCTGGTAGCTATTATTGTATGCAAATTCAACTAGAGGCAAGTGATCATGCCAGCTTCCTCCAAAATCAATGATGCAAGCTCTGAGCATATCTTCCACTCCTGAATCATACAATTGGCTAATAATGCTCTCGGCTTTCGACTAAGGGCATCAGCTACCGGATTACCCTTTCCAGGATGATATTGTATAGTAAAGTTGAAGTCCTTAAGATATTCTAGCCAACGTCTTTGCCTCATATTCAATTCCTTTTGAGAGAAGAGATACTTAAGACTTTTATGGTCAGAGTAGACAAGAAACTGCACTCCATAAAGATAATGTCTCCATATTTTTAGTTCAAATACGACCACAGCCAATTCTAGATCATGAACTGGGTAGTTCTCCTCGTGCTTCTTCAATTGACGAGAAGAATAAGCTATAATCTTTCCTTGTTGCATTAGGACACATCCGAGGCCAATGCTAGAAGCATCAGAGTATACCTCGAATTGCTCTCCTTCCACTGGTAAAGCTAAGACCGCGGCTGTGGTCATATGATCTTTGAGAGCTTGGAAGCTTCGTTCACAATCCTCGCTCCATTCATAGCGTATCTCCTTGCGAGTTAGCCTAGTAAGTGGCACGGCGATCTTAGAGAAATCTTTGATGAACCGCCGGTAATAGCCCGCAAGACCTAAGAAACTTCGGATCTCGCTAACATTGGTCGGTCTTTCCCAATTTCTTACAGCTTCCACTTTTGATGGATCTACAGACAAGCCATCTTTTGATATAACATGTCCGAGAAAAGTCACTTCTTCGAGCCAGAACTCACACTTACTGAGCTTGGCATATAATTGGTTTATCCTCAATATCTGTAATGCAATCCTTAAATGTTCCTCATGCTCTCCCATGGTCTTGGAGTAAATCAATATATCATCAATGAAAACCACCACGAATTGATCTAGATAAGATCTGAATATACTATTCATCAACTGCATAAAGGCAGCAGGGGCATTTGTTAGTCCGAAAGGCATAACAACAAACTCATAATGGCCATACCTGCTTCTGAATGCGGTCTTATGAATATCATCATCCTTGATTCTTAGTTGGTGATATCCTAACCTGAGATCAATCTTTGAAAAATACTTGGATCCAGATATTTGATCAAATAACTCATCGATTCTCGGCAGTGGATATTTGTTCTTGATAGTGAGATGATTCAACTATCCATAGTCGATGCATAACCTCATGGATCCATCTTTCTTCTTTACAAATAGCACAGGTGCTCCCCACGGGGAAGTGCTTGGTCTAATAAATCCCTTCTTGAGAAGTTCCATCAATTGCTCCTTTAACTCCTTGAGTTCGGCAGGTGACATTCTATATGGTGCCTTAGAAACTGGTCCAGCACCAGGAATTAAATCGATGGTGAAGGCCACTTCTCTTTGTGGAGGTAATCCAGGCAATTCCTCCGGAAACACGTCCGGAAATTCTTGCACAACTGGGATATCTTTTATCTTAGTCTCCTTATTCTCCTTAAGGGTGACAAATGTAAGGAAAGATACACATCCTTTCCTGATTAGCTTGCTAGCTCGGAGAGCTGAAATAAGCGGCGATTTGCTTCGACTCTTGAGGCTAGTAAAGATTAATTCCGGAAACTCTTTGAAAGTAACCTTGCTATTGCGGCAATCGATAGTTGCCTAGTATTTGGATAACCAATCCGCTCCTAGTATGACATCATACTCCTTTAGATCTAAACATATAATATCAATAGGGAGATTCCTACCCTGAACCAATACTTCACAGTTTTGGTAATGGTGAGTGATATCAGTTTTGTTACTAAGAGGAGTAGACAAAACTAATTTTATCCATTCCGGTTCTAAGGGTAACGGATCAGCAAACTTTTTGGAAATAATTGAATGTGAAGCACCCGTATGAAATAAGACATATGCAGACTTGGAGCAAACTTTCAATGTACCTCCTACTAGTCCGCCTTCTTCTTCTTCGGTCTCCTTAATTGCATGAAGATGAGCGTTCTTGGTTACCGGGCGCTTTCCGTCACCGACTTGATCATTAAGTAATGGGCAATCGGGAATCCGATGCTCACGGCTCCCGCAACGGAGACATGCTCCAAGTTTCCTCTAGCACTCTTCGGCTTTATGACTAACCTTGTCACAATGCTTGCATATTATATTCGAAGGTGTAGTAGTGATAGAGAAGGGCTTGGTCTTCTTAAATTTTTGGTCTTGAGAAGAAGTACCTCCAGTGCTAGGCCTCTTCTTGAAGTTGGGTTTAAAGGAACCCAAACTTGTAACTTGTTCTTTCTTATCCTTCCCACGGATTCTATCTGATAGCTCCGTGGCATCTTCTAACAATTGAGCTCGGCGTACTAACTCTGAGTAGACCTGAATATCCATTGGCGCCAGCTGGGTAATATATTAGGGCCTGAGCCCATTAAGGAACCTCCTAGCTTTCATCTTCTCGGTGCTAACTAAGTGCTTAGCATACCGAGACAATCTAGAGAATTGTGCCTCGTACTCCGCCACCGATAATGACCGTTGCTTGAGTGCGGCAAATTCGGTAGCTTTCTTTTCTTGGACTCGGTCTGAAAAATATTTATTGTTGAAATGTTCAACGAATTCTTCCCAAGTAATTTGGTCCGGATTTATAGTGGCTTCGACTGCCTCCCACCAGCATCTGGCATCTCTCTCTAACTGAAAAGTAGCTAATAAGACTTTCTCTTGATCCGTGCATTGCATGACATGGAATATACGCTCCGTCTCCCTGATCCAGTGCTCTGCGTCGTCTGGATCAGTAGATCCCATGAATTTGGGAGGGTTTATGTTTTTAAAGTTCTGGTGGAGACTCCCGGCTCGCTGTGCACCTCCCTGTGCTACATGTTACAGCACCTGGGTCATTCCTTGGAGTGTACGCTGCATGTTGCGCCATTGAGCACGTTCGGCAGCCATTATCCTACAATTACAATAGCTATATCAGTCTGCAATTTTGTTAAGAACTCTTAAATTTTTTAGGTTAACTCCACCCTTAGTTCTACCCAATCTCACTGGTTAATGGTTTAAACCTATCCTTGGACTTGGGTTTCCTAGGAATTGAATACCCTAGGCTCTGATACCACAAAAACTGTCACGCCCCGAGCGTGGAAGGTACCCGGAGATGCGCGACGAGTTTATATCAATCATGTCAATCAGAGTAGTAGTGTATTCGACACAAAGATAGAGTGCGCAAATATAAAGATAACCCAATCCATTAATTACTTTAATAAAAATATGTCTATTACAAACCCTTGCAAATACTAGACTCAATAAAAGAAAAGTACAACGCTTGACTCAAGGAAAATAGAGAAAAAATAGGACTAATTGATGCTTGAGTAGCTCTAACTCTTTTACTCTTGGCTTTCCCTATCAAATTGCATTCCCTCATCGTCGGACTTACCTGAAAAGTAGGGAAACACTGAGTGAGCGAACGCTCAGTAGGAAATTATATCTCAAGGACTAGCAAGGGGTTTAAGTAATTACATTTTTCCATGAATGCACTATAGCTACGCATGCTCGCAAAACGACAAGATAGCAAGAGAATATAACAATAAGATGACAAGAAGAACTAGTCATGAACTTTCAAGAACTTATACCAAAAGATATCAAGATATTTAAGCGAGTAGACTCATCATGTCATGTTGGAATTTGGCTATCATGTTTCAAGCAAGCGAGTTTACAATTACCCGTTCTCGGGCCACGCAAGTCATGTAATATCAAGTCAAGTACAAGATTTGTGGAATGTTCAATCAAGCTAGTCATACACTTTGGTATAATGCCAATAGCGTGATCAATCAACTCCCATGGGCACAAGTACTTTTAGGTGCTCCTCCCAGGACCAGATCGGGCCCTATAGGCGCAGGCATTAATCATGTATTTTAACATCCACTCTTGTGTATAGCCAATATGAAATTTCAAGAATAAAGCTTGTAGTCATGTAGAATAGACTTTGATATAATAGAGTCCAAAAAATAGGACACTTGACATAGATAGGCGATAATAACGGTACAATCACGATTATCGATAAAACTAGGTGAAATTGGTTCCCTAACTTGGGTACCATGACAAGTAAGTGCCCACAAGTAGATGGTCACTTCTTTTAATATAGAATTGAGGTCCACAAGAACATCATGTTTGATATAAAATTGGGGTCTACAAGAACATAATGCTTGATATAGAATTGGGGTCTACAAGAACATCACATCAACGGCATGTTTTCCCCGCTTATTAAGATAATTCTCACATCATACCCATGGCATGACATGAGGGCCGGTTTACCATGTTTCTATAGAGTGACATGGCAAAGATTGTGTAATGGGTTTTTATGGTACAACCAACTCAGTCGGCCTTGAGGGAATCCAAGGCTCGAGGAGTCTTACGGAGGTCTCTATGACTAACTTGCTAGTCCAAAGGAACGGAACGTCCAATGGAGAGCTTGTATGTCACCGAGAATTGAGGGTAATGCGATAAGACATCATAAAACATGGGACTATATTCACGGACTGGAATATAGTGCCGATATATATATATATAATATACATATGGAACCTTCGGTTAACAGTAACAGTGTAAAATAGTATCACAGGAAACTAGCGACTTAATCTAAGTCATTAATCATGGAATTAACGCCTTACACAAGGGCGTTTATTTACAAATTGACGGCTTGTTAAACAGTCGTCTACTCTGTATTTCTATTTTGTTGCAGAATTTAGATAATATGGAATTTAATAAAAACGCGCCCTGGAGAGGAGCGTTACTTTTCAATTAGCGCCCTGTTCTGGGGCGTCACTTTTATAAGAGACATCTTGCATCAGATCGTTATTTCAAGATTTTACCAGATTTTAGATAATAAAATTTCAGGGAACAATTTCATGGTCAAGACAAGAACAATAGCAGGATTCGATAGGTATGATCATGCATTAATTTAGATTCATGATTTCATAGTTATAGAATTTTAAACATGGATAATTATCAATTATATGAAATTGACGACTCCTGGGTAGGGCGTCAAAACAAGAATTAGCGCCCTTGTCTGGGTCGCTTCTTTAAAATCACTCAGAAAACATTTGGAAACGCAGTAAAACTATATGCATGAGATCACGGACGAGTTTATTTCATAATTTATACTAGTTTGGGCTACGTTCTTGAGAAAACATACCTGATGAATGTTCTGGTGAAGGAACGTGAAGAGAGTTGAAGAGAGAACGATACTCTGTTCTAAACAGAGTGTTCTGATCACCGGAAGAAGAAGATGATGATGAAGAACTCCACATCCTTCAACTAGACAGAAGAGTTACTACTTACGGCAGACTTCCTGCAGTAAAGACGATGAAGAATCATTAATATTCTTCATGATTTATGACCGAAGGCAGGGAAGAAGAACATTACCTGTTCTTTACGTAAACAGCAGCAGAACCTCCTTCGACCAACAGCTTATTAGGTTCGACAGGAAGGGTTATTTATAGGATTTTGGGAATCCTAATAGAGTTAGAATTTGATTAAGGGTAGTATTCCCTTGATAGAGTCCTTACTATATTCTATCCTTGACGTAGTTATCCAGAACTTGCTCTGGATAGTCTCCTGGGTCGAACGAAACTCGAACTGAATTGACGTCTTAAGTGAGGGCGTTGAATTTAAATTGACGCCTTTGCCTATGTCGTTTCTTGTGAAAAATGTGCCCAGGTGGAGGGCGTTACATTTACTTCCCCTTTTTTATTATTTTGGCCGTTTGATAATTGACGCCTTGTTGTTTGGGCGTCCCTTTTTAATTAGCGCCTTATCTAGAGGCGTTTCTTAATGAAGTAGCGCCTTGACCAAAGGCGTTATTTCCATTCTGTCGTCGTATTGATGTTTCTCATTCATTTATTTAATACTTTATCAAATTTGATTAATTTGGGGTTTTTATTTCCTTTTATTTTTTTTTCCAGGGTTGCTACAGCTTGGGTCCCCGCAGTCCGGAGGATTCACCCTGGGCCACTCTCTTGCCCTTATCTTTGGTTCGGGAGTGACCCGCGGGAGCAGTCGGTTCGTCGGTAGCCGAGTCATCTCCAAGCTTGATCACCTCTGCGGCCTCCTTCAGTGGCTCCCGCCTGGTGTCTACACAAGGAAGAAGACGTGCTCAGGAAAAGAAAAGATGACCCTCACATCCGAAGGAAAATCTAAGCTGTGGCACCTGAGCCCGACGGGTGCGGCCGCGTAAGAAGACACCACTTGATATTCTTCGGCGTCACCAGCTATTCGGTGGACTGGCGGTGCTTCAGCAAAATGGCAGCATACTCCTCCACATGAGGAGGGAACTCATCCTGTCGGGGAGGGACGTTAGGGTGGAAATTGGGGATTACCGGGCACCTCTAGGTTTCCTCCACTGAGCAAATCTCCACCCAGAAGAATTGGGTCTTCCACCCCTTATGCGAAAAATCCTTCACCGCCAAAGAAATACAACTCCTATTTCACCTCGCCTGGATGAAATAGAAGCCCTTCCCCGCCGAAGAATGTGCTTTCAACTCAAAGAAAAAGTGGAAGAGGTCCATGGAAGGAGGGACTCTGCACTGATGGCAGAGAATACGAAAGGCAGAAAGGAGGAGATAAGAGTTGGCTACCAACTGAATGGGCGCCAACCGAAAAAAATTAAGAAGCTGCAAGATGAAAGGTTCGAAGGGAAGATGGAATCCACCCTTCCACGACAGAAGAAATATACAGATGTGGCCTGTACGAGAGTCCAGGCTCGTCTCGTATGGAGTAGCAGCAGCAAAACTATACTTGTGGGGCAGGCGATACTGGTGCTCCAGCCTCCTCACATCTGCCTCCCCCAGTTCACTACAGTTGGGGACCGGCGCCCTCGCCACCGGCTCGTCCTCCCCCTCCTCAACATCTGGACGCTGGCCCGCCATGGAGTTAGAAGAAGACTCTGAGGGAAGACGGTCCCGAGACCCTGAAGATTTCGGGGGAGGAGGAAGCTACTGGACGGCCTCCGCGGTTATCACCGCCAACTCCTTGAACGCCGCCGCAAGCCTCTGCTCCTCCGTCGTGTCCTCACAGCACATCGAAGAGCCCCAAAAATGAGAACGAAGGAGAGCCAAAACCCTAAGAAACGGAGGGAGTCTGGAATGACAACAAGCGCCCAACGTCTATAAACCCACGTGGGAGGCGGAGCATCGTTCTGACCTCCGAGGAAAGGGGGCCCCTTCAGTTCAAATCCGCCAGGATCATCATTAACACGGGCACAGGTGACCACGACACGTGGCTTCCTAAACACTGCCAGATTTCCACCCACCTGAGCCACGCTGGTCCGAAACCCTAAACAGCTACTCGACCGAGCTTATTAAAGCTCGAGAGTAGGAGGGGGACAAGTGGAGAGGGGGATTTCTGTAGCCTAATTAAGAGCAGCCAAACTAGGCCCATCAGGACCGAACGAGGCTCAGCTCATCCGAGTGACAGCCCTCTAGGGCCCACTTCGGCAGAAAAGCCCAATAAAGATTACTCGGGGTCCCATCCTTCCTCGACTCCCCGTAGGCTCGGAAGGCCCGAACGATAGAACGGAGGAAGACCCACGCCCGAGCCATCTCCCCACCAAGATAAGGGCAGGCGCTACGCGCCCACTCCGATCTAACTGCATCCGAGCTATGCCCATCGCCCGGATAGGGCTGGCACTTCTAATGCTTGGATCAACTGACAAATGCTTATCCATGCAGCCGTTGACAGTCCTTTATGAGCAGGAGTCAAGTGAGATAAGGGTGCCACAATCTCCCAAGGTCATGAAGAGCCCACGATGAGGACGTAACGATCCCATAATGAGGATGTAACTCCCGCCTAAAACTCCTCAGCTTATGGGACTCTTCGGGGGAGCTCGCTATATAAACCAAGGACTCCCACCGGCAGCAGGTAAGGCAGATAGATGCCTAACACTCCCTGAGCATGAACCACTTCACCATCTTGGTGTTGGGGAATCTCGCGCATCTTTTTCAACCTCCCTCAATACCTTCCACCATTGCTCTATTGACTTAAGCATCGGAGGGTTTCCCCAGGGAACCATCCCTGGGCCCCCTAATTCATTTCCCTTTCTCTGCAGTTCAATACCCGGTGATCATCCTCCCAGCTCAGGACCAGCGCGAGATCACGCCCCTTCAAAATCCATAAAGCTTGGGATAGATTGAAAGATTTGCTTAGAAAATACCCACATCATAGATTATCAAGATGGTAAATAGTTCAAGCTTTCTATGAGGGATTAACTGAAAATTATCGTCAAATGGTGGATGCGTCATGTGGGGGAGCTTTTATGAGTAAAAGCGAGGATGAAGCTTATGAATTATTTGAGATGTTAAGTGAAAATTCCATTATTCATGCCTCGCTTTCATCCTATGAGAGAATGATTGGGTCGTCGAAGAAGGGTGGACTTTATGAAGTTAAGAATTAAGGAGAATCTAAGAATAGGATGGATATTACTACACTAGCGCAAAAGTTAAATAAAGTGGACTTGTTGGCGCAAAAGATGAAGAAGATGGATTTAGTAGCTCAAAAGCTACATCAATTGTTGTCCATGAATATACAGGAACCTTCTTTTTATTCTGCTCAGTAATCTCAACCTTTCTCAGATTCTAACCTTCAAGAACTTTGTGCTCTTTGTTCAAGCTCAAATCATGTCATTACTGATTACCCCACTGTGGCGCAGCTTCCCCCATTCATCCAAGAACAAATCTTCGCTGCTCAGGGTGTCTCTAAGCCTCCTTATGATCCTTATTCGAATACCTACAATCCAGGCTAGAGAAATCACCCGAATTTTTCTTGGAAAACTCAACAAGGACCACCAATGCAATCAAATCCCTCAAATCAATCTATTCAAAAGTAATCCTTTCAAACTCCAGTTCAAACTCACCAAAACTTCTCTTATTCATCTCCTTTTCAACAAGCTCAACATCAACAACCTCCTTATTAGCATTCAAAGGCCCCGTATCATCAAGCTTAGTCGTTTCAGGGCCAATATCATCAGTATCCTCCACACCGCTTTCAGCCTCAAGCTCCTTATCAACCTCCTCCTCCTCAACTCCCCCAGCCCAATTTTGAGGACAAATTTGACCAACTTCAGTAACTCATTCTTTCTCAACAACAATCCATTGCTAAGTTAGAGGGTCAAATAGGGAAATTGGCTGTTAGCAATATGAGGAGAGATGTAGGTCAACTTCCTAGCCAACCTGTGGCTAATCCTAAGAACCAACCTCCGGGCTTTCACCAAAGAGCCCCTCTTCTTCCTCAACCAACCCAACCTCATCCTCCTCCTCCTATGGGCCCCCAATTTGAGAACGCCAAGGCTATATCTACCCTTAGGAGCGGAAATATTTTAGATGACCCTTATCAGGCTAGGAGAGTTGGTAGCAGTTCGAGCCAAGAAGCCCATGTGGAAAGTGATAGTGAGGACGAGGAGCCGGTGATTGTGAAAGAGAAAAAGAAGCTAGAGGGGGGGAGAAGAAACTTGACAAAGGTAAAGTAAAGGTTGATGAAGGACCCCAAGAATATGCGCTAAAGGCCCCTTTTCCCGATGCTCTAAAGTCAAAGGCTCACAAGAAGATGTCGATTCAACAAGAAGAATTAGTGGAATTGTTTAAACAGGTGAATATCAATATTCCACTCTTGGATGCAATCAAGCATGTGCCGGCATATGTGAAGTTTTTGAAAGAGATTTGTACTCCAAAGAGGGAGTCGAAGGCGGTAACTCAAAAGATCCGCTTATCTGAGGATGTTAGTGTTGTTATAATGAATCATTTGTTGAAGAAATTGAAGGACACCGGAGCTCCGTTAACTCATGCGATATAGTTGGAGTCACGTTTGATAAAGCATTACTGGATCTAGGAGCAAGTGTGAACTTGTTGCCCCCTTCATATACGAGCAATTTGATCTAGGGGAGTTAAAACCCACTTCAATAATCCTTCAATTGTCGGATCGGTCAGTGAAAACTCTGAGGGGTCTGTTGGAGGATGTGATCGTGAAAATACATGAGTGTTATTTCCCGGTGGATTTTCTCATTCTGGATATGGCATCGTCCCAGGATCTAAAGCACAAACCAATTATTTTGGGATGTCCGTTTTTAGCTACGGCAAAGGCCAACATAAACTATGCCACAGGAATGGTGGATATCTCTTTTGGAGGTGAAAAAGTTTCTTTAAATGTGTTTAAGGCATCCCAGTACCCAGATCATGAAGAGGAATGCAATGTCATTGATGTTTTTGAAGAACTGACTGATGAAAGTCTAGATGTTTGTAATGATATGCTAGAAGAGGGTAGCATGCTTCAGGATTCCCCTCTTTCTTGTGCGCCCTACTCTAGGATAGAGCCACTCCCTCCATTGCAAGCTGAACATGTTCTTCCATCTCTAGATCATCCGCCTACTCTTGAATTGAAACCACTGTCGGATTCTCTTAAGTATGCTTATCTGGGCCCTGACCACACTCTACCCGTGATTATTTCTTCTAATCTCACTTCTGCTTAGGAATCTCAACTTTTAGATGTCCTTAAGGAGCATAGGGGGGCGATAAGTTTGTCAGTGGCAGATTTAAAAGGCATTAGTCCGGATGTTTGCATGCATTATATCTATTTAGAGGACAATACCAAGCCAAGCAGAGAGATGCAGCGCCGGCTGAATCCCAACATGAAGGAGGTGGTCAAGAAGGAAGTGGTAAAGTGGCTGGATGCCGGGATTATATATCCCATTTCAGGTAGTAAGTGGGTTAGCCCAATGCAAGTTGTGCTGAAGAAATCAGGGCTGATCGTTGTGACAAATGAAAAAGGAGAAGAAGTGCCCATGCGACTATAGACGGGGTGGAGAGTTTGCATAGACTATAAAAAATTGAATTCAGTAACAAAGAAAGATCACTTCCCACTCCCATTTGTAGATCAGATTTTGGAGAGACTGGCTGGGAAGAAGTATTTTTACTTTTTGGATGGCTACTCCGGATATAATCAGGTTGCAATTTACCCAAAAGATTAGGAAAAGACGATGTTCACGTGCCCCTATGGCATTTGGGCTATGCAATGCCCCAGCCACCTTTCAGCGATGCATGATGTATATCTTTTCTGAAATGGTGGGTGAAATTTTAGAAGTCTTTATGGATGATTTCTCAGTGTTTGGTACTTCTTTTGAAAGTTGCTTAGAAAATCTGACTCAAGTGCTGAAGAGGTTCATTGCATCGAATCTGGTGTTAAGCTGGGAGAAGAGCCATTTCATGGTAAGAGAAGAGATAGTGCTAGGACATGTTGTATCAGAAAGGGGAATAGAGGTCAACAAAGCTAAGGTCGATTTGATTTCTAATCTTCCTCCTCCCACATCTGTCAAGCAAATCTGTTCTTTCCTTGGCCATGCAGGTTTTTATAGAAGATTCATTCAAAACTTCTCTACCATTGCTCGTCTGCTCACTCAATTGCTTGCCAAAGACACTCCCTTTCAATTAGATGATTCCTATCTTGAGGCATTCAATTCTTTAAAAGCGGCCCTAACTCAAGCTCTGATTCTTCAATCTCCAAATTGGTCGCTCCCTTTTGAAATTATGTGTGATGCCTCAGACTATGTTGTTGGAGTTGTCTTAGGTCAGAGAATTGATAAGAAGCCCATGGTAATCTACTATGCGAGCCGCACCCTCGCTGATGCACAGTTGAATTACACCACCACGGAGAAAGAATTGCTTGCTATTATTTTCGCCCTGAAGAAATTTCACTCATATCTGTTAGGGGCTAAGGTCATTGTTTATTCTAATCACTCTACTTTGAGATACGTGTGTTCCAAGAAGGATGCCAAACCCCATCTCATTTGTTGGAATTTATTGCTACAAGAGTTTGATTTAGAAATAAGAGACAAGAAGGGGTTAGAGAACGTAGTAGCTGATCATCTATCAGAGATAGTGATACCTGAGAGTGCTCCGATGTCTGATTCTTTTCCTGATGAACAAATTCTCTTTATCTCTCATACTTCAACCCACTGGTACGCTCACATTGTCAATTACCTGGCAGTAGGACAGATTCCGGGAGGGCGGACTAAACAGGAAAAGGATCGGTTCTTTTCAAAGGTCAAACACTATTTTTGGGAGGACCGGAGCTGTTTCATATGGGTCCTGATCAGATTATAAGAAGATGTGCTCCCGAAGAGGAGCAACAAGCTATCCTGAATTTTTGTCATAGTCTTGCTTGTGGGGGACACTTTTTTAGAAAGAAGACTGCGGCTAAGGTTCTACAAAGTAGATTCTATTGGCACACTTTATTTAAGGATGCTTATGAATTTGCTAAAACATGTTTAAAGTGTCAAACAGTGGACAACAATTCTAAGAAAGATATGATGCCACTTAATCCTATTCTAGTAGTAGAAATCTTTGATGTTTGGGGTATTGATTTTATGGGACCATTTCCACCTTCTTTTGGGAATGAATACATCTTGGTGGCGGTCGATTATGTTTCCAAATGGATTGAAGCTATATCCACAAGGACCAATGATCATAAGGTGATGATTAAGTCTGTGAAGAAGAACATTTTCTCTAGATTTGGGTGTCCGAGGGCTATAATCAATGATGGGTGTTCTCACTTCACGCACTCTCAATTTTGAGCTTTGCTTCGCAAATATGACATCACTCATAAGCTCGCCACCCCCTATCATCCCCAAACCAGTGGCCAGGTAGAAGTGTCCAATAGGGAGATCAAGGATATTTTGCATAAGATAGTTAGGCCGGATAGGAAAGATTGGTCCGAGAGACTAGACGATGCATTATGGGCCTATAGAACTGCATTTAAGACTCCCATTGGCATGTCCCCATACCGCCTCATTTTTGGAAAAGACTGCCAGGGCCATTAAACAAGTTAATTTTGATCTCACTCAAGCTGGGTCCCAAAGAGCTCTACAGCTCAATGAACTGGAGGAATTGCGTAATGAAGCATACGAAAATTTGAAGATTTATAAAGCTAAAACCAAGGCATTTCACGATAAGCATATTCACAGGAAAACTTTTTATGTGAATCCAAAGGTTTGGATTTTTAACTCAAGGCTACGCTTGTTCCCTGGTAAGTTAAAATCCAGATGGGATGGACCGTTTGTGATTGTTAAGACTTTTGACCATGGCGCTATCAAAATTTTGAACCCTAATAATGGTCACATTTTCACTATTAACGGTCAAAGATTGAAGCCTTACTTGGAAGATGAAAAGTTGTCAAAAGAATCCATTGCTTTGAGTGATTTGGAATAAAACCTTCATGAGCTTTCATGCGTCTAACTAAAGATAGAAAACTTAGCGCTTCTGGGAGGAAACCCAAAGTTTTTTGTTATTTGATATTTTTGTTTTAGTGTGTTTCAGTAGGTAGGTCGAGGAGAAAGAGTTGTCGTCGTTATTCTAGAGGAGTCTTTCGCCTCGCATATCAGGTTGTCTCCTTCTTACTCAGTAGTATTTATTGCTACATTGTTCTTTTATTATCAATTCCATATGCCATTGAGGACAATGTCATTCAAGTTGGGGGAGATGATAGAAAATTTCATGATGCATATAGTACAGCCTGATATGAATTTTTGCATTATGTCCTACATGTCACTTTGGCTTGCATTCTTGCATGAAAAGTAGAAAGATGAAATCCCCGACTAAGTTTTCTTGATTCATGCTTTTATTGAAAGTAATTCTGGAATAGAAAAGACTAGATAAAAGGATGATAAAAATTTTATTTCAATCTAGCCATGGAAAACTGATATAAGAATCTCTTTAAAGTTCATTTGCACTTTAGAAAAGAAATCACTTTGCACGCTAATGAAACAAACAGGACAAGCCTTCTACTATTTTGGATATGTTGTTTGATATTCTGCACTTCACCTTTTTATAAAACTTTCTGCCAAGTTATCTATCAAATAAGTGCAAATGGCACAATGAAAAAAATGAAAGAAAAGAAGGGGGAAAAAGGAACACCATGAAAAATGTCTCGAATCTTAGTCATCGGGCCTACTTCACCTAAAACGTGTTGAGGTTCACGTCGAAAGGAAAAGGGAACCGTGATCTGTGTAACTGGGCATGCTTCTCCTAAGGCAAGAGTCGAGGTTCGCGTAAAATAGTGAAGGGTAGTGTAACATCATGTGTGTAGAAAAATAAAAAGATCCCAAAATGACAAAGCAATAAGGCAGACAAAAAGCTAGAATACTTAATGCTCTGATCAAAGAGGTGCAAGTTTGAAAGGCACTTGCTTGGAATACCAAATGGGGGATGCAATTGTCTATGTTGTGAATTTGGTAGTTACACATGCACAAGTGCTATTGAACTTTGATTTTGTATTCTTGATCATGTACCATAATTTTCAAATCTACGGCTAGTATGTGCATTAATGTTTCCTGATTTCTAATCTTTAGTTAATTCTATGAAGGGAGAGCTGGATATAAAAGTATGGACTTTGCATACTCTGGTTGGTCCTAAATTTTAATTTATTTGCATTGCTAAGGGACTAGTAATGAGTAACTTGGGAGGTGTGATAAGTGTCGCATTGCCTATCATAAGTTGCATCACATTCATCACTTTTCAGCATTTAATGAGCATAGTTGTGCATTAATATGGCAAAGATTTCATTCTCACCATTAATTTGAGTTTGCATGATTTTATCATTATTTTGAGTTAAAATAGCAATGTGAGAAATATTTAAGAAAATGGATAATTGTTATAATGATAAATATTGATAATTTTGAATTTTTAAAAATCTCAGAAATTTGCGACGAAGCAGAAGGGTGCCCATTTAATAATGAACAGCAACTGTAGCAGACGCCATTTCTGAAGCATTTTTATGAAAAAGAAGAATTTGCGGCTGAAGGAAGGGCGCTCATTAAAATGTGCGACCGAGTAAACAGGCGCCCATTCATTTGATGAAAATAGAAAAAAGGAAAATAGCTGGAAAAAAAAGGAGAGGAATGAACGGCCATCCACTCGGGCGCTAATTCATTGGGGAAGAATGAGCGGTCGACCAAGCAGGCGCTCATTCAATTGTATGAAAAATTGAAAGAAAAAATCAAGAAAAATGAAAAAAGAATGAGCGCCTGTTTAATGAGTCGTCAATTCCTTGATTTATGAAAAAAAAAGAAAATATCAAAAAGAGGAAATGAATAATGGGCGGCCGCCTGTTTAGTCACACAAAGGAATGTGCGCCCAGTCACCCATTCGCCATGATGGGACACGGGAAAGGGGGGGGGGACTATGCTCTGATACCAATTTGATGTGACACCACCTTGGGCGTGATAGCCACTAGACTCATGCACATTGGACCTAGACTTGCAAGCAATCAACCTTGAGCGACGGACTCACTCTAGCAGACCGACTCGCGTAGCGTTCACGATTGCTCGTAGGCAAACCATCGATGGTGGGAAGGGTCCGAGGTGGGACGTCGTTGTTCCAGGGGTATGTCTAGCTTGGGACAGACCCCAATGGACCAGGGATCCCCAATTTTATGGGCGGCTAGCATGCCAAGGGCGTAGGTTGTAGCGTCTCTCTCACAACTCACTCCGCGATGGTCACTTAATTTGATGAAAATTTGTGACCGGGCACTCGCCTCACCGACCGACGAGTAATTAGAAAGCGATACTAACTAAGCAAGGTAAAACCAGCAAGGGTGTAACCACATGCTCACCTGATCGGCGTGAAGACGCCGATCCCGGCCGGAGATGATGGCAAGCGGGGAGGTGTGGGTACGCACCCGCACCCCGTGTCGGTGTCACATCGATCGGTGACCTACTGTTACATGCACTACACCTCACGCAAGAGGGTGATCGTGGGGTAGAGAAATTAAATTACACCCAAAACTACCTCCACGCAGGGAGGGGCGGTCAGCCGGTCAGGAGGGGTGGGGAGATCGGAGTGGTCGAAGGAGATCGATACCCGGCCTACGGAGATTGAGTTGCTTCCCCGGTTGACTGTAAGTAGCGCCTTGTTGGAGGTGAACTCTCTACTGGGATGTCTGACGGAGGTGATGTTGGTGTATCTGGAAAGCTGATCGAATTTAGAATTACCAGGCGGAAAAATTGCCATATTCCAAGCTCAGACGAAGACGGTCTGCCAAATCTCACGGAGATGCGCAGGAGACAATTCTGGCTAACCAGAGAGCTCTTTGTTGGGATCGTACTCTCAGCTGCGATGTCGGATTGAGGCGGGACTAGAGCCGTTGCATCCGTGGATGAGTCTTCTTTGAGCAAAATCTAGAGTGGTCCCCAGGAGAGGTCGGAGCAGACCGCTAGGTGACAAGAGGTGCAAGAGTATCCAAACTGGTTCTGCTAGACTAACCTACGCACTCCGGGGAGAAACGTTGGAACATGGTGCTCCGGTGCTCAAACTACTCCCTTCTCCTTGGGTCTGGTAGAGGACTTTCAGAAGATGTCCTCCTCCAAAGGGCGTGCCATGAACTTCACTGATCTGATCGTGAGGTCTTCTGCAAGTCGCCTCTAGCTGTCAACTGTAGATGATCTGCACAGTCTGGCGAGGATGGCTCCACCGGACAGCACAGACGTCGGATGGAGACGGGACCACCTCTCCTGTGAAGCTGCTTGGACGAGCTTTCCACCAATATAAGATATGGCACTTGGATTTTTGAGGTGATGTCGGGGTCAAGCCTGCAACTTGTGCCTCTGCTAGTGCCTGCGAACTGGGCTGAGCAGGGTGGTGATAGGTGATGATAGCGATGGCAAGGGGCGAAGGTACAACAAGGGGGTGAGGGGCTAATGGCTGTGGAAGGTGGAGGGGGATGTTGGGGGTTGATGGGGGGCTAAGAAGTGCAAGGGAGGGTGGAGCTGGGGTTGGGGATGAAGGGGAGATGGATCTGGGTGGTGGGGTGCGATCTGCTCACAGGTGTATAGGAGGGGAAGGGAGCTGGTCGACCAGCCAAGGGGAGGGGGTGAGGAGTGCGACCAAGGTGGGGGAAGGGGGAATGGAAGAGGGTGGGACAGGTCCCCAAGGGGTTGAGGAGTGATGGCTGGGCTTGGGGAAGAGGGTGGGGTGCTTTGGGAGGTGAAGAGTTGCTTGGGGAAGAGGAAGGGTTGCTTGGGAGAATGAAGGGGTGCCTAGGAGGTGGAGATTCTACCTTGGGCTTGGAGAGGAATTGAATGGATGTATGGGGAAGGGGGGAGGGGACTTAATGGGAAGTGAATGGGGGAGGAGAGAGAGGAATTTCAAAATTGGGGTGGGAGGAGAGAGAAAGGGTCACCCCTTAGAGAGAGAGAGAGAGAGAGAGAGAGAGAGTTAGTTTCTCACTCCAAGGAACAATCAAACTAGATTTCAATTTCTTCCTCAACTATTTATTAGCTTCAAATGGAGGAAATGAGGTCCTAAATATAGGCATCCCACATTTTACAATAAGTCCCTGACTTTTGGACCAATGACCCGACTAACCAAGGGGAAAGGGGGCGCCCCTGGACTAGCCCACAAGTTGGTCCCAATTAGCTAATCTAATGGCCCAATTGACATATGACTTATGTAAATGACTCTCTTAACCTAAGTACTTGACTCAAATAAAAGGAAAATTACATAATTGTGACTCAAATATAAAAATTACATGCCATGACTCATAAAAATGTGGCGAACAAGATGACGCACAGCTGGCGAGTGACGGGATCCTCGAAAAATATGGAATAGTCGGGGATGTCCCCATCAGACCCCTGGAGTGGGGAGAACTCGACTCCGTCGAGTATGGGTCCACCGGGGAAGTGGTTCCCCAAGGCAGCTCCGGGCGAACCACGATCTCCTGACTCAACCCCGCATCCTTAGTCGGGGGATGGCACTTCAGCTTCTCAAGGTGGCACGAGCACACCCTCTTGCCAGTGATGGTATCTTACTTGCCTAGTATTGCCTCCGTGTGCACACGTCGGACTCTTAGGTAGATATGAGGTGGCACTCCGAGGGTGTCTCTCTCAAAGGTAGGCATAGGCTCGAGGCACTCACTAGGGTCCACCGCTGTGCCCTTAGAGGGTGTCGGGTCCGCCACGTGGGAAGTGGGGTATATCCCAAAATCCCATCGGTAAGTCCAACCTGTAAGTCAGGTTGCCAAAGCCACTCGGAACATGGAAGGCCCAAGTCCTCGTGCCCTCAATTTGAAGGTGACCCTAAGGTAGAGCCATTCCAATGCCACCATCGCAAGGTTGCCTACTTGGAATCCCAAGTGGCGCTCGCGAGCTTTTGCCTGTTTGTTGTGAAACCCACCGCTTGTTGCTGGATACTTGCTTGA
Source organism: Amorphophallus konjac (assembly GCA_022559845.1). Classification (NCBI taxonomy): domain Eukaryota; kingdom Viridiplantae; phylum Streptophyta; class Magnoliopsida; order Alismatales; family Araceae; genus Amorphophallus; species Amorphophallus konjac. The sequence continues at coordinate 222,930,412 of CM040118.1, forward strand.
ATGCGTATGCCATACAGTATGATGCGGTGTGGGTGTGAAGTGTGTGGTATGTAAAGGTGGACTAGGGCAACCATAAGTGGACCTATCATGCAATGCGGCTATGTAAACCTTGATGGACCTAGGAGGACAAGGGCATCCGTAGGTGAAACTATCATGCGTGAATATGGCAAATGTTGGGGGCACAGGGCAACCAAATGTGTATCCTTCATGCACAAGACCCATTTTACTAATGATGATAGACAGGGGAGGACCGGCACATCCGAAGGTAGACCAGCCATCCATCCTACCTAAAGTGATATGTGTAGGATGACCTAACCTTCTAACTATGCCGAATGATGTAGTGTGTCTAAACAAATGCTTTCCTAACCCAGAAATGACTTTCATATGTAGGGATATGGTTTGGCCCTAGAGCTTCCATTCGTATAGGTCGAAGGGGTCTAGGAAGGTGCATTGCATGGTGTGGGGCGCTACCTCATTACCTAGGGGTATGTAGTCCAAGGTTATGGTTCCCATGGTGTGACCCGAGTCAAGGAATGGGTGGGTTAGGTCAATCATGGTGGGTTGGGGTATGGAAAGGTGGATGGTGGGTAAGGCAGTTGGGTCACATGGGTAGAGGAAGGGGTCGAAGGGATCATGGTAAGGGCTACCAAGAGAGAGGAACTCCATGTCCACAAGGTCTTCACCAGGCGGTGAGTCATCCTCCTCTAAAGTAATTGGTCCAAGATCTCTAGTGGGTTGACCGTTCAAGGCATTTGGGATCTCAATGGGTGGTGAGTAGACTGGGATGGGTTCTTCCTCCAAGGGGAGAAATAGGACGATCTCACTAGTGCAATGCCCACTAGTGCAAATGAAGGTGATGGAGCCGATGGCGGGGTGGGAAAAGTTAATGGTGCTAGGCTCCGATGGTGCCATGGCTATCAGGCCGGTCAAGTGGACTTGCCAATGTAGGCAATCCACTAGGTCTCCCAAGTCTTCCGCGAAGTAGAAGGTTTGGAAAGTGACATGGGGAGGCCGGGTGGGAACAATTTGGGATTGATATTGATGGGGTCATCACCATCCGTTCCGGCACTCACGGCCCTTCTCCTCAACCCCGAAGGCGTCAGACATGATCTAGTCATTTATTTTTGAGTCATGTAATTTTATTTGAGTCATATCATTGTAATTTTAATTTTATTTGAGTCCAGTACCTAGGTTAGGTAGTCATTTACCTAAGTTGAGTGTCATTAGGATGACTAAATTGGTTAATGGGCCCCATTAAGTGGGCTAGGCCCAGGCGCCCCCCCTTGGACAGTCTGGTGATTACCTCTTTTGTTTAGGGTTGTTTTGGTCCTAGAAATTGTCAGTGTCTATAAATAGCCCCCTCCCCTCTCTCATTTGTTACCTTTGATGATCAATGAAATTTAAAATTCCATTGGAATTTTATCTCCCCTCCCTCTCTTGATATATATATATATCTCTCTCATATCTCTCTCTAAGGGGGTCGCCCCTCTCTCTCTCTTCCCCTCCCACCTACTTTCTCTCTCTTCACTCCTCCATTAAGTCTATTCCAAGTCCCCACAGCCCCCTCTTTACTCCACCCCAGCCCCAAGAGAACCTCCACCAATCCTTGCTCCACCATCCAACCCCCAACTACCCATTTCCCTTCCCCAAGCACCTCTCCATCTCCCCAAGGCTGAAGAAGCTCAAACCCTATGCCAAATTTGAATCTCCCTCCCTTGCTGGCTGCCCCTAACCCTTCCCCAACACCTCCTCCCCCCCTGGTCGCCCTCCCCATTTCCCCTTGCTACCCTTGGCCATCCCACCCTCATACACACAACCCTACACCACCAGCCTCTTCTCAGTTCGCAGGCAGCAGAGTACTAGCAGATTGCAGAGAGTGCCACGGTGTCATCATGAGGCTTCAGGAGGATCACCATATACCGCCGGAATCATTGTCTAGTCAAATTTACAACAGAGGTGGTCACACCATCAACCGACTTCGGGGCTGCCCAGAGGAGCCAATCTCCCCAGACTGCGCATTTCCTCCCAAGCAGACAACCAACAACGACTTGTAGAGCCTTCCACGACCAGAACCCTATACTTCTTGAGGTGACACTTGGCTGAGGGCTTCTCCTTCAAGTTCCCTTCCATCTCCAAGAAGCATAACTATTTTTGGACCCCGGAGTCGAGTTCCGGATTTTCTCCCCAAGGTGCGCCAGGTCAGTTCCCCTGAGCCAATTCCGATACCCCTCCACTGTTCTGGTCTTCACGGTCAGCTCCGATCTCAGACGATAGTCCCGTTGGTCTCGGATCAAAGAGGACTCATCCACGGTTGCAGAGGTTTTGATCCTGCCTTATTCGAAGTCCGGGAGTGTTCGTGGTGCCTTTGTCTTCCAGCAGCAGCAGACTGGGAGCAACCAGAACCAGCACCAAACAGTCCTGTTCCAGACCCTGTCCCAGCCACCGGCAACCTCAAGAAATTCTCCAACGATTCTGACGTCCTCCTGGGCCAACCCAGGAGGTTTTGGCGCTGGTTTCATCAACAACAGAGTTCGGGAGAGTCCGTAGCGGAGCTGACAGCGACTGCCTATCTCACTATCCAGAAAGCTGGCAGAACCGGCTTAGCTCACCATTTCGGTTTTATCTTAAGTTCCCCTCCCCGCCTGGCCGGCTTATAGCCCCTCCCTGTGTGGAGGTAGTGTTTGATTGTAATTCTTATAATTTCTAACCCCTAGTCCAACCCCCTTACAAGGGGCGTAATGCTTGTTAATTAGGTAATCAGGTTGAAGCTTCATCGGCGCAGTGTGCAGGGAATCACGCTTCCTCACTCGCCCACGTCTCCGACCGGAGCAGGTTTCTTCAAATCGTCTAGGTAAACTCTCGTCCCTTGCTCCCAATAGTACTTGTTCGTTTAATATTCTCGAATTGCGCCATCGGTTAAGGGAAAGAGTGCCCAGTCCCAAGGCTCCACCACCTTCGTACGACCACCGTGGATGTGAGTGAGTGAACCCGCGCCCTTCGGCCATTGCCGACTCATTGAGTTGGGCATCCATACACCAAGGGGAGGTTTACCTTGAACTCTGCTGGCCCTCTACCAGCAAGGGTCTTGTCCCACTTCCTCGACTCAGCATCCCCGCGTCACCCCCGGGTTGAGTGTGCGCGTCATACGAGTGTCCGCTTACGTATGCTTCTTAGCCTTGTGGTTGTGCTTGCATACTTAGGTCCAAGGAGCATTGGCCTTGTGCCTATCACCCCAAGGTGGTGTCACATCAGATATCCCAAGGGTGAGAGGTATGGTGGTGAGCTAGGAAGGGTGGGACTTTGCTTGAGCCATTGGACTATGGACTCAACTATGGTGAGGGTGCCATTTGTGATGGTGTGTGGCTCTTGAAGATCCAGGCCATGAGGGGTGGGGGAAGATTGAGGCTCTTCTTCCTTATTGGTGGGAGCTTGGGCTTCCTCTATGGTGATAAGAGGGTCTGGATGGGCATTTGTCCTCACGTGGTCAAGTGTGTGGGCCACGACTTCAACCTCCAATGGGGTAGGAGGGTCCTTGGTGGGTGGGTTGGTGATAGGCGGTGCTTGGTGCACCAGGGGTGGTGAGCAAGGGTGGGCTTGGATTGGTGTAGGTAGGGGAAGTAGTGGAGGACTAGGTTGGGGTAGGATTGGGGTTAGGAGGGGAACATAGGTTGGTTGAGTGATTTTGAATTGGCCGGGCGGGGTTGGAGGAGTGCTCCTCGGGCTAGGGTTCTCCGAGTAGGAAGGGGAGGGTCGGGGAGCATAAAGCTTCCTAAGTTCGTTCCTCATCTCAACCCAAGAGTCGATGGGCTCTTGCCTCCTAACTTCTCTCAAACCTACAATTTTCTGCCATTCATTCCTAGCTTGGCGCCAGAGCAAACTCTTGGCATAGTTGACTTGCATAGGCCCTGACAAGGTGAACCTCACAAATTGTTGATCTATGGAGCTCTTCCACTCTAGATATATACTAGGGTGGGATCCATCAAACACAAAGGCCTCTAATGGGTCTAAGGCAGAAGAATATGCCAAGTATGAGGTGGTCATGATGGTGGCCATGGGTGATGCATCAGGTGACTCTAAATGCAAAATGTCCTAGGACCAACTTGTAAGACAAGTTGAGAACTTGCTCTGATACTAATTTGATGTGACACGGAAAAGGGGGGGACTATGCTCTGATACCAATTTGATGTGACACCACCTTGGGGGTGATAGCCACTAGACCGATGCACCTTGGACCTAGACTTGTAAGCAATCAACCTTGAGCGGCGGACTCACTCTAGCGGACCGACTCGCGTAACGTTCACGGTTGCTCGTAGGCAAACCAGCGATGGTGGGAAGGGTCCGAGGAGGGACCTCGCTGTTCCAGGGGTATGGCTAGCTTGGGATGGGCCCCAATGGACCAGGGATGCCCAATTTCATAGGCGGCCAGCACGCCAAGGGCGTCGGTTGTAGGGTCTCTCTCACAACTCGCTCCGCAATGGTCGCTTAATTAGATGAAAATATAGGATAGGGGCTCACCTCACCGACTGACGGGCAATTAGAAAGTGATACTAACTAAGCAAGGTATAACCAGCAAGGGTGTAACCACGTGCTCACCTTATCGGCGTGAAGATGCCGATCCCGGTCGGAGACGATGGTGAGCGGGGAGGCGTGGGTACGCACCCGCACTCCGCGTCGGTGTCGCTTAGATCGGTGACCTGCTGTTACATGCACTACACCTCATGCAGGAGGGTGATCGTGGGGTAGGGAAATTAAATTACACCCAAAACTACCTCCACGCAGGGAGGGGCGGTCAGTCGGCCAGGCGGGGTGGGGAGATCGGAGTGGCCGAAGGAGATCGATACCCGGCCTATGCAGACTGAGTCGCTGCCCTGGCTAACTGCAAGTGATGCCTTGTCAGAGGTAGAACTCTCTGCTAGGATGTTCGACGGAGGCGAGGCTGGTGTCTCTGGAAAGCTGATCGAATTGAGAATCACCAAGAGGAAGAATCGCCATATTCCAAGCTCAGACGAAGCCGGGCCGTCGAATCTTGCGGATCGGCGCAAGTGACAATTCTGGCTGACCATAGAGTTCTTTGTTGGGATTGTACTCTCAACTGGGATGTCAGATTGATTTGGGACCGTTGCGTCCGTGGATGAGTCTTCTTCGAGCAGAATCCGGAGTGGTCCCCAGGAGAGGTCGGAGCAGAGCGCGCGGTGACGAGTGGTGGAAGGGTATCCGAACTGGTTCTGCTGGACTAACCTGCGCACTCCGGGGAGAAATGCTGGAACGTGGTGCTCCGGTGCTCAAATGACTACCTTCTTCTTGGGACTGGTATAGGACTTGCAGAAGATGTCCTCCTCCGAAGAGCGTTCTAAGAACTTCACTAATCTGATCGTGAGGTCTTCTGCAAGTAACCTCTGGGTGTCAGCTAGAGATGATCTGCGTAGTCTGGCGAGGATGGCTCCACCGGACAGCACGGACGTCGGATGGAGGCGGGACCACCACGCCTACGAATCTGCTTGGATGAGATTTCAACCAATATAAGATACGCCACTTGAATCCTTGAGGTGATGTCATGGTCGAGCCTGCAACTTGTGCCTCTACTGTTGCCTGCGAACTGGGCTGAGCAGGTTGGTGATAGGTGATGATAGTGGTGGCAAGGGGCGAAGGTACAGCAAGGGGGTGAGGGGATAATGGCTGTGGAAGGTGGAGGGGGGTGTTGGGGGTTAATGGGGGGCTTAGAAGTGCAAGGAAGGGCGGAGATAGGGCTAGGGATGAGGTGGAGATGGATCTGGGTGGTGGGGTGCGATCTGCTCACAAGTGTATGGGAGGGGAAGGGAGCTGGTCGACTAGCCACGAAGAGAGGGTGAGGAGTGCGACCAAGGTGGGGGAAGGGAGAATGGAAGAGGGTGGGAGAGTTCCCCAAGGGGTGGAGGAGTGATAGCTGGGCTTGGGGAAGAGGGTGGGGTGCTTTGGGAGGTCAAGAGTTACTTGGGGAAGAGGCAGGGTTGCTTGGGAGAATGAAGGGGTGCCTAGGAGATGGAGATTCTACCTTGGGCTTGGAGGGGAATTGAATGGATGTATGGGGAAGGGGGGAGGGGACTTAATGGGAAGTGAATGGTGGAGGAGAGAGAGGAATTTCAAAATTGGGGGGGAGGAGAGAGAAAGGGTCGCCCCTTACAGAGATAGAGAGAGAGAGGGAGGGAGTTTCTCACTCCAAGGAACAATCAAACTGAATTTCAATTTCTTCTTCAACTATTCATTAGCTTCAAATGGAGGAAATGGGGTCTTATATATAGGCATCCCATATTTTACAATAAGTCCCTGACTTTTAGACCAATGAGCAGACTAACCAATGGGAAAGGGGGCACCCGTGGACTAGTCCACAAGTTGGGCCCAATTACCCAATTTAATGGCCCAATTGACATATGACTTATGTAAATGACTCTCTTAACCTAGGTACTTTTCTCAAATAAAAGGAAAATTACATAATTGTGACTCAAATAAAATATAAAAATTACATGCCATGACTCATAAAAATGTGGCGAACAAGATGACGCACAGCTGGCGAGTGATGGGATCCTCGAAAAATATGGAATGGTCGGGGATGTCCCCATCACGCCATTTTTACGAGAGGCAGAAACGGAAACGGAACGCCCCGATCGCAGTTATCTTTCCATATTTGGACTTATCTCCTCTTGTTTGAGGAAAGGAGGACTCTAATCGTGGCAAGATACCTACTTTGATCAAGCCTTGATGCTGAGAAATCGGATTCAAGCCTAATCCAGAAGGTCATGATCGTGGGAACTTACTGTGCACTATAAATAGATGCCCAGAGCAGACCGAGCGAGAATCTTTGCCATCTTAGCCTTTTCTTAGCCTCTTTTCATGCTTTTCTAGTCATCTTTTTAAATTACTTTCTTCTACAAAGTTCTTTATTTTTAAGTTCTATACAATTTCTTCTTCCTCTTCCTCTAATTATCTCCCGTTTTTAAGTTATTCTTAGTTTGTCAAGATTCTATCCTTAGTTTTTTCACTGTTCATCCGCGCAGACACTCCTCTGTTCTTCCTCAGTTTTCACCCTCTTCCTCATGTTTTCTCTCTCTGCACACTTCATCAACTTTCTTCCTCTCGTCTAGATTTACAACTTTCTCTTCTTCCACCTCTTCTAATTCCTTTTAGATTTAATGCTATTTTTCTTTTAATCTCACTCTATTTTCAATCAAGTTTTTCTTTGTGTTTGACTGTGTCCTCCACCGTACCCCCTCTATCTCTCTATTTGCTCTTTCGAAACACACTAACACACACACATAGATATTTGTTTTTTATTTTATTCTTTTTCCTCATCTTCTATCTATCTTTCCCTCCTCTATTTTCTTCACACATCCCTTGGCGGAGATTCCTCTTTCGGTGCTCTAAAGGTGACATCTACTTCCAAAGCGGGATAGTCTTCCTCAAAGGCTCGGCAAGGAGATGGCGACACTATTCTTCAAATGTCTTGGCTCTATTTCTTCCCTTTTTCTTTAGTTAACTCAAGTTGTAATTTTTAGTTTTCATAGAATTGTACTCTTTCCTTAGCAATAAAAGTTGATTTTGTGCAATTGTTCTTTAATTTTCTCTTTCTATCTCCTTCCAAATTATCTTCTCAACCCTCTCAAATTCTTTAGATAGGTTTATTTTTAGTCGCAAGTTCATGCAATTTTAGTTTAGTTTTCAAAGGCTCACTCAAATTCGGTTTTCAAAACACAAGGATTTTCCAACTTGCTTAAAAAAAATTTCTTCTCCGTGGGATCGACCCGTTCTTACCACTCTACTTAGATTTTATATCTTTTTAGTGAGTGAGTTCAGTTATGTAGCACCCCCGATAAAACAATAGAGAAGTTGAACTTCTTAAATAAACAATCCTACATGAAGGCCTTATAAAAAGAACCATACCTTATGAGGGATACTATATAAATATACAAAGCCCAACAACACTTAAATGCCAACACATGTATAGTACGTAGTGGGGTTTCTCTTTTTACAACCCAAAAGGAATGGGCGCCCCTTACTAGGGCGCCATTCACCAAATTTAGCCCCCATGCAAGGGTGAAATTTCCTTCAGGGGCCACCAACCAATTATATATTAATATATGCATACATCTTAAAGACCAACACATGAAGGTTGCAGTTAATGTCTAAAGCAAAAAAGAATGGACGCCCTCATGCAGAAGTGTCATTTACATGAACAAAGTCCTCCATCTAAAGGGCGCCCCTATACCAGGGCGCCATTTCAAAAGTGCTTCTAGAAGACTTGAGACACGAACAACCTCATTTAGCTGACAAAGCACCATCCTCTGACCATGGACAGCAATGATCTAGGATCTTGTTCCCCAACCGGACCCGCAAGGCAATAAACCAATGCATTGCATTGGCAACGAAATTCCCTATAACTATTTCCCTCCGTAGCACAGGCAGAGGCTACTACCGTTATTAGTGCTGCTTACAGAAGGGAATATTTCCCTTCTTTCCTTCGAAAGACATGAAGAGACGTCTTCTTCCTACATTCTACATCCTGTTGCTGGAGCTTTACGGTAGAGAGCGTGCCTTACTTTATTCTCTAAAGCTCTGTTGAGAAGGGGCTTGGCTTGGATTTCTCCTTCCTTCTACTTCATGTACCATGTGTATCACTCCAAAAAGGTAGGTGTTCTCAAGATCTGGCCTAACTAGCAGCTAAATAGGGTAACATAGCATGCTTGCGTAGAACTAGTAGAGTTCATCTTCCATGTGATACAACATGTTACACAGGTTTTTATGTAGATCAACTATAGCATGTTACACTGGTTTTACCAGATCCGAATATATCTTATCATATTAGTTTTTTTCAGCCTTAAAATATCATGTTTAGACCTAGTATATAACCTATTTTACAAGATATACATATATGTTTTAAAAACCCAGAATGTCCAGCCCTCAGGTAAAGGGCGCCCCTCACCAGGGCGCCATTTCCTGAAGGGGCTCCCCAAGCCAGGGCGCCATTTAAATGAAGACTGTTTGAAGTGTCTTCAATTCATTTTCTAGCAATTAATAATCAACGCATTCAAAAATTTATATTTATTGAACTAAACCATAAAATTCTTGCATGGATATGTTTATGTGATCCTGATATTTTTCTCTACCTGTCCATATTCTTACTTGTTGATTCGGAAAAACTTTCTACTGATGAATAGTAAACTATGTCTGAAACGCACCCTTGCGGTGCGTAGAAGTGTCACAGAAAATAGCGCCCCTGTCTATGGTGCTATTTTATGAATGAAGACCCTCCAGAGCGTCGCTATTTAAGTAGAGACACTCCAGAGGGGCGCCATTTTCATATTGTTAACGAAATATCTATAAATATATATTACTTGAATAATGGCAACCCTTAGGGCACCATTCACTGAAAGGAAGGCAGCCCCTGGGGCGCCAATTGATGTGAATAGCGACCCTCCAGAGGGTCTTCAATTAAATGAAGACTCTCTGTAGGGGCGCCATTTCTTGAAGGGCCAGTAAATTGATCCATGTTCAAAAATTCATATCTATGAAACTAAAACCCAATAATTTTGCATGAGCATTGTTCTACACTCCTGATAATTTTCTCAGTCTACTCATGACCTTGCTTCCTGATTTCGTGAACCTACGACATTATGAATATTGTTATGATTCTAGAAATGCACCTGCCCGGCGTAAATACAGCCAAATGAATTGGCGCCCTAGCCAGGGGCGCCAATTGATTGAATAGAGACCCTCCAGAGGGTCTTCATTTAAATGAAGACCTTCTGTAGGGGCGCCATTTTCCTTTATAGAATTTTGAAAGAAGCCCTATCCCCCAAGCGCCAATTGACTGAAAGAGTGCCCGACCCCCAGGTGCCAATTGACTGAAAGAGTGCCCGACCCCCAGGCGCCATTTCTTGAAAGACTGGGTAACCGCCAGGCGCCATTTCCTGAAAGCCTGAAAGCAGGGCTAACCCATGGGTTCCAATTCAGTGAGGCAGCCTGCTAGCTGCCAATTTCATCTACATGATTCAGTGAGCAACAGATTCCGTTCTGATTCCTAATTTGTCTCGTGGTTTATACCGACATAACCCTAGTTCATCTCCTGCATGATATATGCCTTTGAACTCCATCCAATGACAGTCTACCTTATGTATATCCTACAATGGTGAACCCTTGAAATTCTATATTGGCTATAAAAATGAGAGTGGATGTCGAAAGAAATACATGAAATGTTGTGCATATAGCGCCCGAAAGTACTTGTGCCCATGGGAGTTGAATGATCACGGTGTTTAAGCATTGCTCCGAAATACTTGCTTGACTTACTTGACTAGAGACATTCCACACTTACTCTCTCTACTTGCTTGACTTGACTTGCGTGGCCCAAAATGGGCAATACCTGACATACGTGGCCCGAAAAAGGGCAAGGTACTTGCTTGATTGAAATAGCAAATTCTATTGACAGGTACTTGATACTACTTGCTAGAACATGAATTTTACTTGCTCGAACATGATTCTTACTTGCTTGTACATCAGTTCTTGCTTGCCTGAAAAGTGGCATCAACATCTAGAAAGTTCTTGATATCCTGCTTGTCAAATACTTGAAATTATGCGATACTCTCTCTATACAGTTCTTGATCTCTTACTTGTTCATCATGCATAGATATACCTATATACCTGAATTTCTTACTTGATCATCATGCATTGTTATACCGCATTACACATAACATGTAAACCACTTAAAGATTGCTCGAACTTGAGATGTAATTCCTACTGAGCGATTCGCTCATCCAATTGCATTCTAACATTTTTCAGGTAATTCAGATAGCGACATCCACACGAATGGGAATGAGACTGAGTGAAGAGTGCTAGAGTCACGATCATCTACTGTTAGCTAGTCGCGTCTTCTGATTTTCTTGAGTCCCCTTTGTACTTCCAGTTATACTGGTCTAGTCGAATGAAACTTGTTGAGGCTTGTAGCCAAATAAATGGATTTGAATAATGGACTAGAATTTTCGTTCATGGATTAATGGTATAATTGTCATCTTGGACATTTGGTATCATTTTAGAAATTTAGAATTTTGCGCACTCTGTGTTTTGTCAAAAAAAATTTTACTGTTCTGATCAATTGGTTCTATATAAGCTGGCCACGACCTCGGGTACCGTCCGCGCTCGGGGCGTGACAAGTTATTTTCTTGAAATTGTGGCACGGCTTTTAAAAGATGAGTTAGTGGACATCAGTAGGCTGAAAATGGGTGTCAACAAGAAGCTCAAGGGGCATAGACACACAGAAACAACAAGGACAACAAAGCATACGGACACAAGCGCGCAAGGACTCAAGCCCCAAGGCTTCTGGCAAAGACGCGAGGTGCAAGGAGTGTGGGTGGCTTGTTGATCGGCTCATATACTCTGAGGGTATGTCAAATTTACTACCCTCACATGGCGTCTAGCCGTTTCACTCAAGTCCATCCCCTCGTGTATGAAGCATTATGATAACGGTGAACACACCCGCACATCGGGTCCGCCCGTGTATGGCGCGTTATGATAATAAAGCGCATGCCATAATGCCGAACATGCCCCCGCCATGGGACAACATGCCCACTGCTCGCCCCGTGTGAGCCACCAACTGTCCGGACTGTTGAATCGAGTTAGCCGGACCCGGGCCCGGAAGTAACATTCCTGGGACCGACTTCTACTCCCCGGCATGAAGGCACTCGCCTTCCGGGACCCGTACCCGACCGCTCACCTCGAGCCACGTTTGGCCTCCCACAGGCGCCAGCTAGTGTCCACCCCTGCCATCCAGTCTAGCCCTCCCTCGGCAACTCGGGCACGTCCCAAGCTCCTTGTGGAGAGCCCCTGTAAAAACACACGGATGTCCGCTTTATCCTGCATTGACCTGAGGACCGGCCCATGTGTCGAAATTGTATCGCGGCTTGCACTAGTTATATTTCGGCCTTCCAGGCCCACTTGTAAAGCCTATATGGCATCTATAAGGCAAGAAACTAGTTGACTATGCATACCCACACTTAGGTCTCAATCTCACTTCTACACCCTGTTGGAAATCTAGTCTTGATAATGACAACTTATGAATCATGTTTAGACTGGATTAAATAAAGCTACTGTAGGGTTTGCCTGATATGCCTTGCACTGTCTTAGGTTCATGCGATATTTGTTCAAGTCATTCATGTCAGTACAATTCTGTGTTTGATCCACAGCATAGTCTTTGCATGGAATTCACTAGGTCGGTGCAATTCTTGTTGTTGCACACACGACCAAGCCGTTGCATCTATCAGGTGGGTCAGTGCATTGTAAATGTCTGAGCAATCACTATTTGAGGTCAGTGCAAACTTTGACTCAGTGCATACTCTCACTTACTCATATAGAGGTTGGTGTAAGTTTGCCTCGGTTCATCTTTTTCTAACGCATATAGGAGGTGCGTCTTACGGTATGCCTCACATGTGGCCTAGTGTCGGTGCATATTTTGTTTAAAGCTTTGCACTCGGTGCACACTTCCCAGTTCGTGCATTCAGTATTCATATACTCGGTGCAATATCGTTTGTCTTCCTTGCACCTGAAGTCTGTGCATTCACTATGCATATACTCGGTGCAATGTTTAGTTAGCATGCATAGATAGTATGTGCTCTTCACTGTAGCGAGGTATGTAAGGGTCAGTGCATCTCTTGTTCATTCTCGCTTCATAATCGATGCACACATTGTAGCAGGTCAGTGCAATATTTGCATATACCATATTAACTTAGTGCAAACATTGTTCGATACCATATAAGATGTCTAATGAAATATTCTCTTAACTGACAGGATAAAGTGATCTCGTGAGCTTGAACTAAGAAGGCACGTGTTCCTAGAATGTTGGAAGGTGGCACATGATCCAAGATAATGAGCGAGCCAGTGATCCTGACACGTGGACAGATGAGGACCAGATCCTGAAACATGGCTGAGAGCCTTCCGGAAGCATTTGGGTGGGAGTGTCCCCTCCACTCGCCCAATGTGTGAGCACGTGAGTCCGAGAATATAGTCATATATAAACCCTTTCTCTGAAGAGATTGAATGTGTGTGAAGAACAGAGAAGAGAAAGAGAGGGAGAGCAGCAGAAGAAGAGACTCTCAGAGAAAAGAAGAGGAGAGTTGAGCAAGAAGATCAGAAAATTTGAAGAGTGATCTAAAGAGAAAAAATAGAGTATCGTGAGCTAAGAGAAAAGAAGAGAATAGGGAGGTTGCCGTTCGAAAAACAAAAAATATATAAAAGGAAGGAGTCACCAGGAGAGCGAGAGAGCATACTGAGAGAAGAAGAAGAAAGAAAGAGGTAGAGAGTGCAGAAGAGAGAATAGAGAGAAGAAGAGAGAGTATTCCCTGAAGATCTGAGTTGTATTGGCCTCTGGATCAGATCCAAGCCAAGTTACTCCTACGGAGCTACATTTGTTTCAGTTTCTTCTTTTGTTTCGTTTGTTCTTTCCATTTTCATTGGTGTTCTTCCGATCCTCAGGTTTGAGGTCAGGGTTCCTCCTGTGGACTTAGGAGAAGGGAGACTGTGTCTCCGGTTGCTAGTTATGGGCTGTCACTAGTGGTTCCCTCCGGGTTGGAGGAAGAGAGGAGAGTGTTCCTCTGGGTCAAGTTGTAAGGCAGCATTTGTTCCAGACTGAGTCTGCTTTGAACTCCAGCTTGGGTTAGTGGAATCCTCACTCGGTTTGAGTGAGGGGTGGATGTAGGCAGACTGTGGGTCTGGCCGAACCACCTAAAATTCTGGTGTTCTGTGGTTTGCCTTGTGAGTTTGTTCCTGCCTTCTACTTCTCTCACAGGGGCCCTTGTCAGGTTGGGTGTGCGCTGCCTGTTCGATTCATTGATTGCCAGATTCGTCAAATCCGTGAAGTTGTTGATTTATGTGTGTGGGCTTCAGTATCATTCCCCACTAGTTTACAGATCACCTTTAAAGAATTCAAGGTCATCCCTGAGCCGTTTTCTTTCTGAGAAATCGGCCTTGTCTTGCTTGGTGCTTTACTGTGCTTTCTCAGATTGGTAGTTCATCTAGTTGAAAGAAGTTCAGACTTAACAATGTTTAAATCGGCAAATCTTTTTATTAAAGATCCATTCACCCCCCTCTGGATCTATCAAGTGGTATCACAGCGGGTTACTAGCTCTTTCAGATCCAACGATCTGCAGTAATTCCTGGTGTTTTTCGGTGGTTTCTTTCTCTATTTGCCGTTTACTATTAGTGGTCGTCTGCTTCCGATTTGCCAATGGCTCATCCTCCAATTTTTAATGGGTCTGATTTCCCTAACTGGCGTGGCAGTCTGTGCACGTTGATCAATTCAGTGAATCCTAACCTCTGGAATCTTGTCTCCAAAGGTCCACACAGAATGCCTAAAGATGTGTCCAAATGGACGGACAAACATAGAATAAAAAATAATGAAAATATGAGAGTTCTACTCATTTTAAGAAGGACTGTTGATTCTGACATCTTTCCATTTGTTACAAATTACAGGTCTTCTAAGGATATCATGGACAAATTGATGGCAGTCTATAAGAGAAGTGATGGCATCTGCTTGATGGTTAATTAGAGCAACCATAGCAGTGATCAAGATGAGTTCAAAGATGCTGAAGAGGTAAACAATCCATTATCTAGTTACACTCTAAATGATTGGGAAGATACCTATGCCAACCTGTTAGAATCTTATGAAAAACTAGGGAAAAAGAATAAAAGTCTGAAAAAGAGGTTAAATAATCTAGAGAATCCTAACTCTGGAGGTGAATGTTGTGTTAGATAGAAGCACTCTGTCACCACGAAGTGTGGATCTAGAGGGGGGTGAATAGATCAATGGCCTAATTTAACAGTTCAATAAGGCTCTAATGCGGAATTTCATCAAATCTACAAGATTACTAACTAGAGCGTTAGATCTGATCAGAAACGAAGCGATCTGAGAAGCGAATCGGAAAATGCAACCACACATCAGATCAAGCAATCACACAAACACTTGACACACCAGATTTTTAGGTGGTTCGGTCCTCCAGACCTACGTCCACCCCACACTCAAACACAAGTGTGGCTTACTACTGCGCAACACAGCTTGCGTCCGCTAGGCCTTACAGCTTAGCCTACAACCGCTGAGCTTTACAGCTTGCTGTCCGAGACCTAGTCTCGCCCGCTGAGGAATTACAGCTTGACCTGTCCAGAGGATATACCTCTGCAACTGCTGGGGACTACAGCTTAACCCGACCAGTGGAATCCTCCACTGCAAACGCTGAGCAACACAGCTTGCTCCGCTGGGCAATACAGCTTAGCCGTCCGAGGTATCCACCTCGCCGCTGTGCATCACAGCTTGCACTGTTGGCAAACAGCTTGAAGAAAGGTTTGAAAAGAAAACACAAAATGGGAAACAAGATAGCAACAGAAAGCTGTATATGATAAAGCACAAAATATATCCCTGCAGGGAATGAGGCTCAAACAATTGAGCAACCTCAGATCTGGTTTTGAACCAAAGATTTGAGGAACAAACTCTGATGAAACTCTCCAGACTCTCTTGTCTTCTTCTCTTCCTCTTTCTCTTCTCACTCTCTGATTCTTTCTTTTCTCTTCTACTTTCTTTTCTCTTCTTCTGGATCGTGGAGGCTCTCTCTCTGCTTCTGCCCTTTCTACTTCAGTCACGATCACCTTCTCCTGATGGAGAAGCCTTCATTTTATACCAGCAGCAATTAGGAGGGTGTGTGGCTTCCAGATTCCCACCCAGAGAGCCTTGACCACCTGGCAGCATTTCAGCAGGCTTCAATACACGTGTCACGATCCTGGTACTTCCCTTATCCTCGGATCATGTGCCTTCATTAAGCTCCTCGAGTATAAGTCCTGTCAGGTTAAATTTGATGTCAGTTTGAATCAACTCTGATGGAAAAGAAAAGAATGCATCGAGTAAGTCTGAAGTTTGAACAGGCGGCAATGTATAGACTTGACAAGTGATACAAGCACAGGCGGCAATGTATAGACTTGGCAAGTGATACAAGCACAGGCGGCAATGTATAGACTTGGCCGATGCAATGTTCAAACATTGCATTGATACGCCACTAAAGGATGTACAGACTTTAGAAATGATGCATGAACAAGCAACGATGTATAGACTTGATGCAGCATCAAAGCAACCATGTGCAGACTTGCTAGCATGCGGATGTATAGACTTGTGCAAACTTGCTATCATGCGGATGTATAGACTTGTTCAGACAGACGATGTACATACTTGCATGAGACACAACATGAGACGCTAAGTGAGACACAACATGAGACGCAGAACTGCAAAGAATGTATAGACTTGTGTGTGCGGACAGACGATGTACATACTTGCATGAGACACAACATGAGATGCTAAGTGAGACGGATCTTATCATGCACTGACTTATCATTGAAGCAAATACTGAATGCTCAGGCATGTCATCCACGGATGTACAGACTTTGAACGTGTGTAATGTGCAAACGTTGTACAGACTTGCTGATGTGTAATACAGTGTGCACAAGGTGAAGTATGCACAACAAAAATGAATGCACTGACATGCCATCAACCATTGTACAGACTTTATGTTCAATATGCAGACGTTGTACAGACTTGCTAAGTCTGGAGTTAAGCATGAACGCACAATGCACAGACTATGCGTGTGCTTGTATGGACTTTGAGTACATGACATTGCCTTACGTCTGTATGCAATGGAGTGTATAGACTTTACGTGCAAGACATTGTATATGCATGAACGATGTACAGACCTTGCTGCATGTATAGACTTTATTAACTGACACAGCAAAGGATGTGTAGACTTGTGACTCATAGTGTTTGCTATCATCAAAACTACAGGGGCACAACAATCTCCCCCTTTTTAGATGATGGCAACACTATGGGTTACACTGACTCCGAATGCATGCTATGAGATGAAATAACCAATGCAAGTTCTAACAAGATCTCCCCCTTTGCCATAATATGATGCATACACTCCCCCTTTGTAATAACAATGTATACACTCCCCCTGGAATTCATCAAACAGACAATATATTCTCCCCCTTTGCCATCAACAAAGAGGAGGGAAAGAAAGTGTAAGGGAAGAAGGATATCTGACTGGCATTCTGAGCAAGTAGTTCAGGTATTAAGCATTCTAAAGCATAGAGCCTTCAGTCATATGAATTTAGAAACTGCTTAGAGATTGAATTCTGGTTTGAAGGTTATAAAAATTAGAGTTCATGCACTATAATCATTGAATGAGTTTGCTGTGCATGATAATAGCAATAAACCAGAATCACATTTGAGCATGAGAGATTCAGTTTCAAAGTATCTTACTTTCTTAGACTCAGTAAAATTTGTTAAGAGATACCAGGTCATGTATTGAAATTAAACAATTTGACATACCTGAATTTTCTTTTTGAAGGAACAGCATTTTCAATTTTATTTCATTAAGGGCATTCAGGTACCATTTATCTTTTTGCGTAAGGGTACACGTTTATCAGACGCCAGTACCCCTAGATACTCAACATGATGGACCATTCTGCCTATGATCAAATTTAACAGGACTGATTTACACCTTTTTGTGTGAGGGTACACGTTTATGAGACGCAGGTACCCCCAGGTACTCAGTGAAACCACCCTACTGTTTTGATCATTTTTACAGAGATAACTGATACACATCATGACATAAGTGTTATCCATTTCTTTGATGGACCACTCAGTTTCTCAGTACTTTACCAGTCATTACTCTACCAACATTATTTTTCAATTATTTTTCAAGATTTTTTAATATTTTTCTTAGCTGTCCTTTATTTGTTTCAGAATGGCTTGTTTAAGGACAATACACATACTTAGCCTTCTCTAACAGGATTTCAGGTGAGTTTTCAGATTTCAGATACAGTTAACTTGGCTGACATGTAATGAAATAAGGGTTGAGAGCTTTATCAATTATCAGCATTCTTATTTACTGATTGTAATCTTTAAACTCTAAAGTTTATAAAATTTAAACCATTAAGTCAGTCCTTAAGCAATTAAAATTCTTATAAAGGAAGAAGTTTGTTTTCTATTGCTTAAGAATTAGAACTGACTAACAGATTGCTATATTGTCAGACTCAACTCATTCAGGGTCAAGGGGTTTAATGAAATCAAGAGAGAAAAGATTTGAGGTTCAATGAATTTGATGACCTCTCTGAATTTCATATAACACTCCCCCTGTCTATATGCATGTGGTTTTGCAAATGAATGGGAAGAATTAGAGGAAAGAGAGCTTAGACATAGTCATGGCTGAATGATATGCAATGAGGATCATGAGTGTGATGCCAATTGATATGTCATGAAAAATATGAATGTTATGCATGCATGGTCTGGTGCAACATTCAACAACCTCAGAGTTTTATTTAGACTACCAGATGTAAATCCAGATCAGAATTTTATTCAAACCACCTGAAAATTTATTCATCATGCTGAAATTTACACAAGCCAAGTTCTCTTCTAAGAAATTTGAACCTTTCATTCCCTAGTGGCTTAGTAAAGATATCAGCAATTTATTTTTCTGTTTCAATAAAATTCAATTCAATTTCCTTTTTATTGACAGCGTCTCTAAGAAAATCGTGTTTGATGTCAATATGCTTAGTCCTAGAATGATGAACAGAATTTTTAGCTAAACATATAGCACTAGTATTATCACATAAAATTAGAATACATCCCAATTTTATCTGATAATCAGACAGTTGGTGCTTGATCCAAAGTACTTGGGCTGCACAGTTGCCAGCTGCGACATATTCATCCTCAGCTGTGGACAAAGCTACTATGTGTTGCTTTTTAGATGCCCAAGACACTAGACAACCACTTAGGAATTGACAGTAGCCACTAGTGCTTTTTCTATCTACTCGACACCCAGCATAGTCTGCATCAGTGTAGGCTAGAAGTTCTAACTCACACCTAGTAGGATACCATAGACCAAGCTCTTGAGTGCCTAGTAGATACCTAAAAATCCTTTTCATAGACTTAAGGTGTGATTCTTTAGGACTAGCCTGAAATCTAGAACATAGACACACTGCAAACTGAATATCAGGCCTAGATGCTGTAAGATATAAAAGGGATCCGATCATACCTCTATATAGCTTTTAGTCCACTGGTTTACCTTGAGGGTCTGTATCTAAGCTGGTCGAGGTACCCATTGGAGCAGCTATTTCTTTGAGGTTGTCCATCTTGTATTTCTTTAGTAAATCCCTTATGTACTTGGACTGAGTGATGAAGGTTCCATCTTTTGAGTGTGTTACATGTAGTCCAAGAAATAATTTGAGCTCACCCATTGAGCTCATTTCAAATTCATTAGTCATAATCTGAGAAAACTCCTCAAACAGTTTGGGGTTAGTTGACCCAAAAACTATGTCATCCACATAAATTTGAACAATAAGTATATCTGGATGACTTACCTTAGTGAACAAAGTTTGATCAACTACTCCTCTTGTGAAGTTTTTATCTGTGAGAAATTTGCTCAACCTGTCATACCAAGCTCTAGGAGCTTGCTTAAGACCATAGAGAGCTTTATTAAGTTTATAAACATGATTGGGGAAGTCTAAACATTCAAAGCCAGGAGGCTACCTTACATAGACATCCTCACTGATTTTCCCATTCAGAAAAGCAGATTTTACATCCATCTGCTGGAGATTTATTCCTAGGGAGCATGCATAAGCCAATAAAATTCTAATTGCCTCTAACCTGGCTACAGGGGCAAAAGACTCTTCAAAATCTATTCCAAATTCTTGGTTATACCCCTGAGCAACAAGTCTGGCCTTATTCTTAACTACATTCCCTAACTCATCAGTTTTATTCCTAAATACCCATTTAGTCCCTATGACTGTCCCATGATCAGGAGGTGGGACCAAGTGCCACACCTTATTCCTGTCAAATTGATTGAGCTCCTCATGCATGGCATTAGTCCAATGCACATCCTTGAGAGCACAGTCAATGGACTTGGGTTCTACATGAGAAACAAGAGCATATGCATTCAATTCATTTTGAATTCTAAAATGGCTTCTAGACCTAGGAGTGTCATGCAAATTGCCAATCACATTATCTACATGTTGATCTTTCAGATATCTAATGTTGATAATTTGATTATCATGATTTTCACTTACCTCCCCCTAAACTGTAGGCTCTTCTCCATTAAGCTCTTCATTTTCTTCCTCATCTTCTGATTTGTCTGTAGGGTTCCCATCTTTCAGAATATCACCATTGTCTTCATTCCTGCATTGACCAATATGTCTTTACCAAAGATTCATCAAAAACAATATGTGGAGATTCTTCAACAGATTTGGAGTTTAGATTATACACTCTATATGCCCGGGTGTTTTCAGAGTAACCAAGAAAAATTCCTGGTTCACCTTTAGGTTCAAATTTATCAAGGTCTCTTTTATCATTTATATGAATAAACCATTTGCAGCCAAAAACCTTGAAATGAGCAATTGAAGGTTTCTTACCCTTTATGATCTCATAAGGTGTTTTCTGGGTAGAAGGTCTTACCATAGCTCTGTTGATTATATAACAGGCAGTATTTACAGCTTCAGCCCAGAACTTCCTTGGCAGACCACCTTCAACCAAGAGTGTGCGACCCATCTCCACCAGGGTTCTGTTTCTCCTCTCCACAACTCCATTCTGCTCGGGTGTCCTTGGTGAGGAGAACTTGTTATGAATATCATTTGTCCTGCAGAAATCTTCAAACTGTGAGTTTTCAAACTCACCTCCATGATCAATTAAAATGTTTTCAATTTTCTGGTTTATCTTAAGACAGAACTCCTGAAATTCTGTGAATGCATCACTTTTATGTGACAGGAAGTATACCCAAGTGTACCTAGAGAAGTCATCTACCAGAACAAACCCATACTTCCTCCCTGATAAGCTGACAGACCTGGTTGGCCCAAAAAGGTCCATGTGTATCAGCTCATAGGGTTTAGAGGACAGATTCTCTGTTCTAGATTTGAATGACTTTCTAGTTAACTTGGACTGAGTACATGCATCACAGAGTTTATTTTCTTTCTTAAAAGAAACCTCAGGAAGTCCTCTAACCATGCTGTGCTTATTCAATTTATGCAATACTGTGTAACTAGCATGGCCTAACCTACGATGCCACAAGAAGGCTAAATCTTCTTTACTAGCAGCGAGGCATAGGTTAGAATGTGATATGTCATCTAAATCTATCATGTATGTATTATTAATTCTTTTACCAGAAAACTTAACAAAGTCAGAATCAGGTTCAAACACTTTACAGCATTGAGAGTCAAAAAGAACTTTATACCCTTTATCACATAATTGGCTGATGCTAAGTAAATTATATGCTAAACCTTCAACCAGCATGACATCTTCAATGCAATAGGTAGTACACTTGCCTACCTTACCTGACCCGACAATTCTACCTTTTGTGTTGCTACCAAAGGTGACAAGGCCTCCATGTTTCTCTATCAGCATGTAGAACTTGGCCTTATCTCCTGTCATATGCTTGGAGCAGCCACTATCCAGGTACCACAGGTTGTTCTTGGCTGCCAGGCATACCTGCACACACAATTAGGTAGAGAATTTTGGAACCCAAGTCTGTTTGGGCTCCAGAGCAGATGAAATGCAGGTAAAGCATGAAAGCAAACCTTTTGGAATCCACATTTGTTTAAAAGAATTCTGTTCATTGGATTTTACAGATTTCTTTTTGTTGTTATTCCTCTTCTTTTTGTTGTTTTCCTTCTTGTTGGCACCATCATAATTATTGACAGATTTGTTGCTTTTGTGCCAGTGCCTTGGCCAGGGTGCATTCACGAAATTGTTGCCATAGTAGTTTCTGGGCTGGCTGAAGAAATGCATGTTCCTAGGTGTCCAATTGCCATACCCACCAACCCAATTTCTGGTGTAAGGTCTGTGAGACTATGTAGCTTGATATGCATGACTTGTATACCTCCCCGGAGTACTAGTCCACCCTGACCTATTGGAATAGGTTGACTGTGCAGTGTAGTAGGACTGAACTCTGGGTTGGTAGAATTGTTTGGGTTGACTTCTAGATGCATTCTGTCTCCCCTACACCTTCGACCCTGTCGACCTATTTACAGTTGTGTGTTGGGTCTTCTTCTGAGATGGTGGTGGTGGTGGAGACTTAGTGGCCTTACCATGGGGTTTATTTGCATGTGTAGGCTGACCCCTAACCTGAGACTGAGCTTTAGTATTTGGCTTGGATGTACCAGCTCTGCTATGCTCATCAATCTTTTGTTTGCCCTTCTCCTCAGCACTGGGCTTCTTCAGGTTCACAGTTTTATTTACAGAATTATCTGAATTCATGTTAATGAGAGGTCTTTTCTCTTTCTGTGCAACAAATGATATAGTCTTCATTGCAAAACTTTTAGTTGCACTGGAATTAAATCCAAGACCCTCTCTCCTGAAGTTGACTTTTGACCCTAATGAGGCATTTAAGTTCTCTGAACCTTGGGTCATCTTTTCTATTGTTCTCAGCTTGTCCTCATTATCTTTCTGAACATCTTCAACAGATTTCCTCAGTTCAGTGTTCACACTTAGGACAGCTTCATACTTTTCATTTACAAGCTTCATCTCACTCTCATATTTTTATATTTTCAATTTCCATTCATCAATTGCATTTTCTAACCTCTCATTCTCTTCCTTAGAAATTTTTAACTCATGCTTGATTTCTTCATTTTCAGAACATGTGAGTTTCAGCTTAGCATTTTCAGATTCGAGGCATGCAATTTTATCAGTCAATGTTTTGTCATTTTGCATGGAATTTATTTTTCTTCTTAGATGCCTATTTTCTTTTCTAATATCATCTACTTTACCAGCAATATCATGATAGGCATCTACCCAATCAGCAATGGTAAAACTATCAAATCGAGAGGGTACCTCATCAGAATCTTCCTCTCTGTCTTCAGAACTGGTTGCCATAAGACACATAGGTTTTTCTGATTCTTCCTCACTGTTCGAGCTACTGCTCAAGGTACCTTCATCCTCATCACTCCAGGTACTTACCATGGCTTTCCCTTTAGTGTTCTTTCTCTTGGACTTGTCCTTGTGCTTCTGATTCTCTGGACAATCAACTTTCAGATGGCCGGACTTGCTGCATTGGTAACACATATTAGTTTCAGTTTTCCTTAAAGGATTAGATTTATACCTTGTATCCCGTCGGCCACCACCATGGTTTCTTCGGCTGAATCGCCTTCCTTCTTTCCTGAGGAACCGCCTGAATTCTCTGGTGATCATTGCTATCTCATCACCTTTTGTTTCTTCTACAGACAGGCTCTCCTCGGATGATGATCCATTATAGCTGGATCGGATGGATTTGCTAGCACCAGCTTTCAGAGCGATCAGTTTTTTCTTCTTCTAAGCTTCCTCTATCTTCGGCAGATGTATTTCATAAGCCATCAGCGATCCAATCAACTCATCTGCCATGGTGTTGTGTAGATCCCTTGACTCTTCCATTACAGTAGCTTTAGTGTGCCAAGTAGGAGTCAGGGAACGCGGGATTTTCCTTACAATCTCATATTCTGAATATGTCTTCCCAAGACCTCTGAGACCATTTGTGATGACTGTCAGTCGAGCGTACATCTCCTTGATGGTCTCTTTGGGCTTCATCCTGAAAGCTTCATACTCTGACACCAGGAGGTTTGCCTTCATCTCTTTGACCTGAGAGGTCCCTTCGTGGATAGCCTCCAGCTTATTCCACATCTCTTTGGCTGAAGTGCTAGATGATACACGAGAGAACTCTGTGGGGTGCAGGGCGCACTGAATCGCATTGATGGCGCTCCAGTTCAGAGTGGACCTTCGGATCTCTTCATTGGTCCAGACATCCTCGTTCGGGGACAGCTCAAAAGGTCCTTTACTCACCACCTTCCAAGTCTCATAATCCTTCGCCTCAAGAAGACTTGCATACGGTTCTTCCAGTATGCATAATTTGATCCATCAAAGTAAGGGGGCTTGGTGGTAGAATGTCCTTCAGCTATCAACCCTCTTGCATCCATCTGTACCTTCCTCTTCGGGCTGTAAGTCCCTGTAGAAGAGTTAGGCTCTGATACCAACTGTTGTGTTAGATGGAAGCACTCTGTCACCACGAAGTGTGGATCTAGAGGGGGGTGAATAGATCAATGGCCTAATTTAACAGTTCAATAAGGCTCTAATGCGGAATTTCAACAGATCTACAAGATTACTAACTAGAGCGTTAGATCTGATCAGAAACGAAGCAATCTGAGAAGCGAATCGGCAAATGCAACCACACATCAGATCAAGCAATCACACAAACACTTGACACACCATATTTTTAGGTGGTTCGGTCCTCCAGACCTACGTCCACCCCACACTCAAACCCAAGTGTGGCTTACTGCTGCGCAACACAGCTTGCGTCCGCTGGGCCTTACAACTTAGCCTACAACCGCTGAGCTTCACAGCTTGCTATCCGAGACCTAATCTCGCCCGCTGAGGAATTACAGCTTGACCTGTCCAGAGGATACACCTCTGCAACTGTTGGGGACTATAGCTTAACCCGACCAGTGGAATCCTCCACTGCAAACGCTGAGCAACACAGCTTGCTCTGTTGGGCAATATAGCTTAGCCGTCCGAGGTATCCACCTCGCCGCTGTGCATCACAGCTTGCACTGCTGGCAAACAGCTTGAAGAAAGGTTTGAAAAGAAAACACAAAATGGGAAACAAGATAGCAACAGAAAGCTGTATATGATAAAGCACAAAATATATCCCTGCAGGGAATGAAGCTCAAACAATTGAGCAACCTCAGATCTGGTTTTGAACCAAAGATCTGAGGAAAAAACTCTGATGAAACTCTCTAGACTCTCTTGTCTTCTTCTCTTCCTCTTTATCTTCTCACTCTCTGATTCTTTCTTTTCTCTTCTACTTTCTTTTCTCTTCTTCTGGATCGTGGAGGCTCTCTCTCTGCTTCTGCCCTTTCTACTTCAGTCACGATCACCTTCTCCTGATGGAGAAGTCTTCATTTTATACCAGCAGCAATTAGGAGGGCGTGTGGCTTCCAGATTCCCGCCTAGAGAGCCTTGACCACCTGGCAGCATTTCAGCAGGCTTTAATACACGTTTCACGATCCTGGTACTTCCCTTATCCTCGGATCACGTGCCTTCATTAAGCTCCTCGAGTATAAGTCCTGTCAGGTTAAATTTGATGTCAGTTTGAATCAACTCTGATGGAAAAGAAAAGAATGCATCGAGTAAGTTTGAAGTTTGAACAGGCGGCAATGTATAGACTTGACAAGTGATACAAGCACAGGCGGCAATGTATAGACTTGGCAAGTGATACAAGCACAGGTGGCAATGTATAGACTTGGCCGATGTAATGTTCAAACATTGCATTGATGCGCCACTAAAGGATGTATAGACTTTAGAAATGATGCATGAACAAGCAACGATGTATAGACTTGATGCAGCATCAAAGCAACCATCTGCAGACTTGCTAGCATGCGGATGTATAGACTTGTGAAAACTTGCTAGCATGCGGATGTATAGACTTGTGCAGACAGACGATGTACATACATGCATGAGACACAACATGAGACGCTAAGTGAGACGCAACATGAGACGCAAAACTGCAAAGAATGTATAGACTTGTGTGTGCGGACAGACGATGTACATACTTGCATGAGACACAACATGAGACGCTAAGTGAGACGGATCTTATCATGCACTGACTTATCATTGAAGCAAATATTGAATGCTCAGGCATGTCGTCCACGGATGTACAGACTTTGAACGTGTGTAATGTGCAAACGTTGTACAGACTTGCTGATGTGTAATGCAGTGTGCACAAGGTGAAGTATGCACAACAAAAATGAATGCACTGACATGCCGTCAACCATTGTACAGACTTTATGTTCAATATGCAGACGTTGTACAGACTTGCTAAGTCTGGAGTTAAGCATGAACGCATAATGCACAGACTATGCGTGTGCATGTATGGACTTTGAGTACATGACATTGCCTTACGTCTGTATGCAACGGAGTGTATAGACTTTGCGTGCAGGACACTGTATATGCATGAACGATGTACAGACCTTGCTGCATGTATAGACTTTATTAACTGACACAGTAAAGGATGTGTAGACTTGTGACTCATAGTGTTTGCTATCATCAAAACTACAGGGGCACAACAGTGAAATCATTGAAATTCTAGAAACTAAAAATGAAATATTTAAAAGACAATTGTCGAATCTAGATGCAATCAATTTAGAACTCGATCAAGTCAAATCTGAAAACGGAAAACTCAAAAAACAATGTCAGGAATCTGAACAAAGATTAATCAATCTTGAAAGTGAAAATAGATTGATCACTGAAAAATTCGAGGCTGTTAGAGCTGTCAATTTAAAGTTTCAAGATAATCTTCAAAAATATGAACTAGAAAACCAGCAAGAAAATGTTAAGAAAAATAAGAGTTTCCTAACTGATGTTTTGTTTGATGACGATAAGCTTGAGGAGGAGAACACTAAATTGAAAGCATGATCTGAGAAATGGAGAAAAGAAAATGAGGAATTGAAACAGTTGAATACTGCTATGTCGGAAAGACTTCTTGTCTTAGAAAAAGGGAAATGCGTTCTTGAAGAAAATCAAAAAGAGCTCAAATTGAAACAAGAAGTTGAAACACTCAAAAATCTGAATGATACTATGTGTCAACAAATTAAGTCCTATGAAGAGGAACTGGCCAGTTATGTGTTTAGTATCCTAGCTCTCCAACAAGAAAATAATGATCTTAATGAATCCTTGTCTAGATTTGTTGAAGGAAGGAACAATTTAGATAAGCTTCTTGGAAGCAAGGTTAATTTTCAGAAGGAAGGGTTATGCTATAATGCTACAAATAAAAAGTGTTTTGGAAACAAAACTCAAACATCTTTTATTTCCAGTTCTAATACTCACAATTCTTCGGACCAACCTATCTTTCAGTTTACTGCTCAGAAGATTTCAAAAACAACTGAAAAACAAAAGAACAAAATTGCTTCTGCCACTTCTGTGCATGTTCCCCACAAGACATCCTCACACACACATGCATACAAAAAAAAAGTGATTTGTCATTACTGTCACAAGATTGGCCATGTGATGCATGAGTGTAAAGTGATGGAAAAGGATGATCTAAATGCTAGTAAAAGACATGCTGGGAAAACTTATCTTAGAAATCATGATGTTCGGAAAAAAGGGATTCTATGTTATTACTGTGGCAAATTAGGCCATATTGCAGCCCACTGTTGCCATGCTCAGGGAATGAAATTCAACTCTGAATTTGTTAAATTCCCTATGAATCAAGATGCTTTCAGTAGAAATAAATCTATTTTCAAAGGAAAATTTATTTCTTGTTTTGAGTGTGGAAAGCTAGGCCACAAAATTGCTGATTGCTGGCTGGCAAGAAATACAAGACAAAGCTTCCATGATAAAAATAGATACTTCCATGAAAATGCACATAGAGTTCATGGTCCTATTAATGTGCATCATAATATTACAAATTCTGTTGGTGCATGTAGATATTGTGGAAAATTTGGACATTCTATAGCTAATTGCTATTTGATGGAACTTGATGACAATGCAGCTAAAAAATTGTTCAGAACACCTGTTAGGGTTAATACAGGACTCAAGGTTGCTTGGGTTCCTGCTGGAATAAAATGATCAAATTGTTGCAGATATGCCTTGGTCAAAAAGAAAGGGGTAAATGAACCAAGGCATTTGAAGAAGAAAATCCCAGGTCTGCACTTTTCAGGTTAGTCTTCCAAGCTCTGTTCCATTACTGTGTGCTATGATCTAGATGAATGCATGCAAATGATTGTAGCTATTTTTGAACCTTTTGCATAACTATGGAATGCTACATGAATTGTCACACTCCCTGAATGGTAGTTCATTACACAGAACACTGGTATGAAAATCTAAAAGGAGTCAGTTGAATGTTTGCATATGCATCTACAAATAAAACATGCCTATACCTTTGTGTATCTGTAAGAAAATCAAGGTGATGCTTGATTAGGATCTTAGCACTTAGTGAGGGGGAGCTGAGCTGGTCTGAGCGGGCCGATATAATTGAGTGTTTGGTGCACATCATGGATTTGAAAGCCTTTGGTGATTATGCTGAGATGTTAAGTTGGAACAGTTAGAACTGTTCAAAAGTCTTTGGGTCAAGAGAAGGCTGAGGATACCTTGGTCTAAAGCTGTCTGCAACTCTACACCAAATTGGACTCCTGCTCTAATGTTGCTGGATAGTTCACTCCTTCATCTTCCAACATTATTATCAACCTATCTGACACTTAGGGGGAGCAATATATGGAACTCTATTATCCTTGTCCATTGTGCTTTATTATTATCAAAACCACCTCTAGTAGTGTACAAAAATGTTGATCTTCCCAATTGAGTGATCTTCGGCCTATAAAGATTATATCTTATAGTTAATTATTCAAGAGGACTCTTGAAAGTATTTACAATGGAGCTGAAAACATTTCTAATAACTGGAAGTGTCCATCTAAATAAAATTCATCAATCTGAAAATTATGAGTAATGGGATAATCTGGTAGAAGAGGATGTCTTATAGAGTGCTTTTTTTAAATCATGCCTTCAAGCTGATATGAATGTAGACCAGGGAATATGCCATTAAGTAATATAAATGAAATGCAGAGCAATGGCAAAATTTCTGAGAAACTGGTTATCTAGATCAAAGAAATCTAGAAATTATGTCATGAAGAAATAAGCTATCTCTATTCATAAAAGATGGCATAAAGGTAGACTGTGCTGAGTAACCAGGGATTCTGGTGTCTGATAAACATGTATTCTTGTGTAAAAAGGCCAGTCCTACCGGAATGCTCCGTAAGAAAAGAAAAAGAAAAGAAAAAGAAGGAGTGGATATGGTTGACTCTGGTTCTTGTTCAGAAGCTGAAACATGACTTAAAAGCAATATAAGACATATTTTTGGAAATCAGTCTTATCCTATGAAAATAATGAATAATTTTGATGAATTATATTAACTAGACATTGTATTGTGATTAAAAAATGCTTATCTTCATTGGTTGTGTGTTAAAAGATGAATCTTTTGAGCAACAAACGTCTAAGATATAAGTTTAATACGCCGAAGACCATAAAAGAGGAGAAGAAGAATATCCTATACACGAGAGGGGTAGTTTGGGTACAAAAGGCACATCGGGTAAAAGCAATAATAAATTTAATATATTGTTTAACCCTAAAGTGTCGCTCAAGTTTCCCCCATTCAAGCCCAGTCATTCATTCCCGCACTCACGACTTCCCGCCGTAAGCGCTTCTCTAGTTTCTTCCTCTCCGCTATTCTGCTACTCGCCTCTTGACATTCTCTTCACCTGCTTCGACATCTACACTCACTGTTCCTGAAAGGGGTCGTCCTCATCTCCATTGCCATCTCTTGAGATGTCTTCTCCGACAACAAAGAGCAAGGGTAAGGACGAGGTGTCTGAGGAGCAACAGCCTCCAACACCAGATATCATAATGTCTGAAGAAGAAGATCAATATGAGAGCAGAATCGAGGAGGGGCGTAGAGGAGAACCCAAAGGAAAAAGGAAAGCTGATGAACTTGTCATACACGAAGAGGTAAGGATTGAGCAAAGCGAGGGAGCCACGGAAGGGAAGAAAAGAAAAGGAAAAGAAATAGTACATGAAGCTTCTGGAAGTAAAGGTATTTTGATCAAATCCCATTGTAAAGCTGATACATCTCTGGAAACTGAATATTCAGAACTGGTAGATTTTTTTTTGGATTTCTGAGATGAAAAAGCTCTTGGGAAAGTATTAGAGATACTACCCTGAACTCTCTGCTGAGTTTTTACAACAATCTCGTTTTCGATATTGATTGATCTGTGTTGCTCTATAGTGTCAAAGGAGTCAGCTGAACAACATGTTGAAGAAATTCAATATTTTGAGGAAGTTCGAGCACCAAATGATGATCAAGAACACCCGGTTTATAATGTTGAGTATATTGATTCAAGTGATTCGTCTGTCAGCTCACAGGAACCAAACAATGAACCGAATATTTCTGAATTGCTAACAAATTTGACAATTCTAGTTCAAAATCAGAGTGAGATGGTGTCTTCTCAACTTCTATTTACAAATCTTCATTTAATCAGACTGAATACAAGGCTTCATCTTCTAGAGAACAAAGTGAATACGTAGTGGCTACAATTTCGGGCTGACAAACAGAGAATAGATGCTGCGATGCAAGAGTTCTTAGGAAATTTCATGGGTCTGATTAACAGAATAGCAGAGATGGTTAGTAGTATTCAAAGCACTCAGACCACCTCTTTCAAAACTCTTTCTACTATTCTTGATAAAACCTATGATATCAATATTAAACTTGCAAAGATGAGAACTCTAGATCACCCTCTCCTCACTGGCCAACAAGAGATCCGTTCTGCAGTGGACAAAGCTCAATTTGAAGTTTCCATCATTGCTACCAGACTTGAAACTGTCATGACAGAGCAAGCAGATATTTCCTCTCTCACGGCCAGTGTTAGAAGCACTGTCCATTACTGCTTTGAAGAGCTGTCCAACTCCTTACATTCAATTCAAGATTCAGTCCTGGTTAGTTTTTCAGGTCTAGTTTCCTCAAATCAGCGAGCTCATTTTCAACGAGGCAGCTCTAGCTCTGCTCCTCCCAGGGATGGAAATGGCTCAAGATCCTCCCATGGTCACTAACTTCTTTTTTGATAATGATAAAGGAGGAGAGAGATGTCATGTTTTGAAGATATGTTATGGATGGATATTGGATATGAGAGATGTCATGTTTTGAAGATATGTTATGGATGGATATTGGATATTGGATATGTTATGTTTTTTTTATGCGGTTGAATTTTTTCTTTGCTTTGGATACCGTGTTTGTTTCGTGAGAAATTAATCAAACATTCTCTAAAATCTCTCTTATGTACAGAAGTGCTAGTGTTGTTTTTGCTTGTTGAATTGCGTGAATGATCATATATGACTCATTATGTTGTCATCATCAAAAAAGGGGAGATTGTTGGAAATCTGATTTTGATAATGACAACTTATGAATCATGTTTAGACTGGATTAAATAAAGCTGCTGTAGGGTTTGCCTGATATGCCTTGCACTGTCTTAGGTTCATGCAATATTTGTTCAAGTCATTCATGTCAGTACAATTCCGTGTTTGATCCACAGCATAGTCTTTGCATGGAATTCACTAGGTCGGTGCAATTCTTGTTGTTGCACACACGACCAAGCCGTTGCATCTATCAGGTGGGTCAGTGCATTGTAAATGTCTGAGCAATCACTATTTGAGGTCAGTGCAAACTTTGACTCAGTGCATACTCTCACTTACTCATATAGAGGTCGGTGTAAGTTTGCCTCAGTTCATCTTTTTCTAACGCATATAGGAGGTGCGTCTTACAGTACGCCTCACATGTGGCCTAGTGTCGGTGCATATTTTGTTTAAAGCTTTGCACTCGGTGCACACTTCCCAGTTCGTGCATTCAGTATTCATATACTCGGTGCAATGTTTGGTTAGCATGCATAGATAGTATGTGCTCTTCACTGTAGCGAGGTATGTAAGGGTCAGTGCATCTCTTGTTCATTCTCGCTTCATAGTCGATGCACACACTGTAGCAGGTCAGTGCCATATTTGCATATACCATATTAACTCAGTGCAAACATTGTTCGATACCATATAAGATGTCTAATGAAATATTCTCTTAACTGACAGGATAAAGTGATCTCGTGAGCTCGAACTAAGAAGGCACGTGTTCCTAGAATGCTAGAAGCTAGCACATGATCCAAGATAATGAGCGAGCCAGTGATCCTGACACGTGGACAGATGAGGACCACATCCTGACACATGGCTGAGAGCCTTCTGGAAGCATTTGGGTGGGAGTGTCCCCTCCACTCGCCCAATGTGTGAGCACGTGAGTCCGAGACTGTATTCATCTATAAACCCTTTCTCTGAAGAGATTGAATGTGTGAGAAGAATTGAGAAGAGAAAGAGAGGGAGAGCAGTAGAAGAAGAGAGTCTCAGAGAAAAGAAGAGGAGAGTTGAGCATAAAGATCAGAAAATTTGAAGAGTGATCTGAAGAGAAAAAGCAGAGTATCGTGAGCTAAGAGAAAAGAAGAGAATAGGGAGGTTTCCGTTCGAAAAACAAAAAATATATAAAAGGAAGGAGTCGCCAGGAGAGCGAGAGAGCATACTGAGAGAAGAAGAAGAAAGAAAGAGGTAGAGAGTGCAGAAGAAAGAATAGAGAGAAGAAGAGAGAGTATTCCCTGAAGATCTGAGTTGTATTGGCCTCTGGATTAGATCCAAGCCAAGTTGCTCCTATGGAGCTACATTTGTTTCAGTTTCTCCTTTTGTTTTCATTAGTTCTTTCCATTTTCATTGGTGTTCTTCCGATCCTCAGGTTTGAGGTCGGGGTTCCTCCTGTTGACTTAGGAGAAGGGAGACTGTGTCTCCGGTTGCTAGTGATGGGCTGTCACTAGTGGTTCCCTCCGGGTTAGAGGAAGAGAGGAGAGTGTTCCTCTGGGTCAAGTTGTAAGGCAGCGTTTGTTGCAGACTGAGTCTACTTTGAACTCCAGCTTGGGTTAGTGGAATCCTCACTCGGTTTGAGTGAGGGGTGGATGTAGGCAGACTGTGGGTCTGGCCGAACCACCTAAAATTCTGGTGTTCTGTTGTTTGCCTTGTGAGTTTGTTCCTGCCTTCTATTTCTCTCACAGGGGCCCTTGTCAGGTTGGGTGTGCGCTGCCTGGTTGATTCATTGATTGCCCGATTCATCAAATCCGTGAAGTGGTTGATTTATGTGTGTGCGCTTCAATATCATTCCCCACTAGTTTACAGATCACCTTTAAAGAATTCAAGGTCATCCCTGAGCCATTTTATTTCTGAGAAATCTACCTTGTCTTGCTTGTGCTTTACTGTGCTTTCTCAGATTGGTAGGTCATCTAGTTGAAAGAAGTTCAGACTTAACAATGTTTAAATCGGCAAATCTTTTTATTAAAGATCCATTCACCCCCCCTTTGGATATATCACACCCGCCAGTGTGTGTGTCTAGTCTCCCAGACTCTAGTTAACTAACCCTCCCAGTTAAGGGCAACGGTCGTCCTATGGTCGCAGGGTATTCCTGATCCTCTATCCATGGCTTCAGAAACATCCAGGCTCTTCTTCAACATAGAACGAAGGTGTTCGGATTCAATTCGATGTAAATAAACACCGACTGCTTACGGTCGGTGGGGAAAGACATCCCATACATGAATCCCCGCAATCGTCTACACACTCATACCTTTGGAACCACCCTTCTCTCCACGTGACTTCCGATACCCTCATGCCCACGTGCCGCGTCCTGGCGACGCTTCCCCGATCAACATTCGGTTCCATAGGTGATTGTCAAGAGATTGAATGGCACGCCCGCACCATGTCCAGTTACCCGGTCACCCAGTTACCCTGGTTCCATTCACCCGGAATGAGCAACCACTCTGTTTCCACATGCCACTACCATTATCCATTCATATTCCTGGAAACCTCTCATCCAAGTTGACCCCTCTCCACTTTTCCGTAAAAGGCGAGTGTACGGTGTTGTCGTGAGATGTTGTGTAGGAATGGCTGATCTAGAGGGGAGGGGTGAATAGATCTGCCCCCTTTTTTCAAAATGAAACTACGGAATATAAAGATCTTCACACAAAGCAAGAACCTCACACAATAGATGCAATGAAGAATATGTAAGTCAGCCTAAGCAAGCATCTTGCGAAGAACAGTCACACATGCAAACCACAGACACAAAGGTTTTAGGGTGGTTCGGACTCTACCCAGAGTCCTATGTCCACCCCTCACTCAACTAAGTGAGGCTTCCCTAGTGCAACTGCACTAAACCGCTAAAACACAACTTAAAGACACATAAGGCCAGACCACAGATCAGAGCACACCCTCTGTCTATCTTCCTACTACATCCGATAGGGACGGATCACCATAGATCAGAGCACAACCTCTGTCTGTCTTCCTACTACAACCGGTAGGGATGGTTCACCACAGATCAAAGCACAACCTATGTCTGTCTTCCTACTACACTCGGTAGGGATGGTTCACCACAGATCAGAGCACAACCTTTGTCTGTCTTCCTACTACTACCAGTAGGGACGATTCACAATGTCAGAGTAAAGATGTTCAAAAAGAAAAGATAACAAGACACAAAACTCAGACAGGATATGGGAAGAAAATGTCCCTGTCTAAAATCTGGAGGGCGCTCTTGGCTGCTACTAGATCAGCTGCTTCCTTGGAGAGTAGCTTCTCCTTTGCCACAGGAAGCTGGAGACGGAGCTACTTCTCCTTTCAGAATGAAGAAGAGTGAAGGTGCAGATGTCCTCCTGCTTCAAGTCTTCACGGGGATTGCCGTGCTCTTCTTCTCTAATGTCTCCTTATCTTGGACGAGTTAGGCTTCTATTCGAACCTTCTATACTGAGCATGCTCTCCCCACTTCTCCTTATTCAGCTCTCTATCTGTCTCCCCTTCTTCAGCTCGTGCTCCATTGTATATCATATCGTACATGCAGAAAACTTCCTTTTCTGCATGCAGGGTACAAAGCATGTAGCTCTTGATCTTGTAGCTGGAAATCTGGACCGTCTAGATCCATAGGAACTTTTAGATCCTACGAAGAGTGGCCACTGATTGGCTCGAAGGTGATAAGGTACGTTGCCATCTCATTGGCTGGCAAATCCCCTTCATGTAGTACACGATGATTTGAAGCTTTTTCCCAAAGGCAAGGTGCATGTTCAGATAAAATTCCTTTCTAGGAGTTCTTTGATTGGTCCAGTTGAAATCAAGAAATATTCTCTACAAAAGTTCTTCTGGAAGGTTGCCACATGGCCTAGGAACACATGTCAGTCACGAGTTCAAAGGCATGAAGTCAACTTGAGTGAGTTTGGCTCTTTTCTAGCTTGGCTGCGTTGACTCTATGAAGCACTGTGTCGACGCTACTTTCGTTGTTCTTCTTCTAAGCTCCTTTTCTATTCTTTGCAGGTGCTAGCAAGAACTCAAGACATCTTCCACTGATCATCGCTTGATCTTGGATGATGTTTATCAAGGTTGTCCAATGATCAAAATAGCTCCAGAATTAAGGTGATGAGGTTTGGAAACCCCTACATAGTTAAATCCTTCGAACAGGCTTGATCACCCTTCATGTTTCACTACTAAGAGCTATTTTTCACCCTTAAGAAGCTATTTGTGACTGCTATCGGCTATTTGTCACCCATAACGAGCTATTTGTCACCCTTATCACTCGATAGTCGTCGCCCTTGCTTCTTCTTTCATCTTTTGAGGTTGGCACCCTGGATGCGTCAACGCCACTTGAGCACTGCGTCGACGCTGCCTTTATGCATTTCAAAGCTTTTACTCTGGCGATCTATTTTTCAGTCTTGAGAGGCTATTTTTCAGCCTTGTGGACCTATTCGTCAGCCTTAGCAGACATTTTTCACCCTTAACCTGGCATTTGTCAGTGATAACAGGTGGTCTTGTCTGCTTGTGTAGCACCCTAAATAAATATAAAAGAGGATTTTAAACTTCTTCCTAAATAAATAATCCTAATTGAAGGCTAAATAAAAAGAAATAAACGTTACTAGGGCCGTAACATAAATATACAACAATTAAAGTTCATCATATAAACACCTCGTACGGGGGTTTTCACCTTTCCAACACAAAGGGAAAGGGCGCCCCTTACCAGGGCACCAATTACCTGAACAGGGCCCATGTGCAAGGATGCTAATTCCCTTCATAAGGCCACTGGCCAACCAACCATCTGATATATATATAGATATATGTATCTCTTTTAAAGACCCCACCAACCAATCATATATATATATATACATCTAAAGACTTAAACACTCATCGTCTCTTTAATATCAACCAACCAGTACAGTGCTTAAAAGCCAAAGCTAAATAGCGCCCCTGACCTGGGCGCTATTCACAGAAGGCCGCCCCTGATCAGGGTGCCATTCACATTACCTTTTCAAAAAAAATAATAATAATAAGGGCCAAAAGATATAGCACCCACATGCATGGGCGTTATTCACCTAAACAGAGACCCCACACAAGGGCGACATTTCCCTGAGGAACAGCCTGTCATGCAGCTCCTGCTATTCTTCTAGAAGGGGGTTGACACAAGAATAGGAAGTTTTCGCTGGCAACGTACCCTTTTGCCCGACAACGGATTGAAGCACTAATTGCTTCTTTTTCCATGGCAATGGACCCTTATGTTTTCTTTCTTTTCCTATAATTATTTCCCATCTAATTGTTGGAACCCTGGTTTTGAGAATGACATTCTATGAATCATGCTAAGACTAAAATGAATAAACTCTTCAATCTAATCTATTGTGTGTCTTAGTATCAGAACACAGATTGTTGCATGATCATTCATAGAGTTCATCAACGTCGATGCAGTTTATGTTTATGCATTCATATAGGTCTGTGCATACATTGTGAGTCTTCATGCAAGGACGGCATATAGGTCAATGCATATTTTACGTGTCTAAGGACAGCAAATAAGTCAGTGCATTTTTACCGTCTTATGCATATTAGGTCCATCCATATTATCATCAGCATGCAGGTCAGTGCATTTCTTTTTGTAGAATGCACATGTAGTCGGTGCACGGTTTTGCCTTACACTTATGGAAGAATAAGGTCGGTGCACGTCGTTGTGTTCTCCTAATAAGGTCGGTGAAATCTTCGCTTCTCTACTCATAGTCATTGCACATTATTGTGACTCCTCTGGTTTGATGATGATTTTAGTTAAGGAGTCAGTGTGTTTTGAATGATTGGCAACAACTTAATTGACTGGATTGACTTTACTGCATTTACTGTTGACTTTGCATTGACTCCTGTAGCATTGGTTACTTTGATGAAATTAACTTAGTCAGTGTTAGTCAAGCTTTCTGCATGTATGCTAGCTTTCTAATGTCGGTGTATGTTTTCCTCCTTCATGCAAAGTCTATGCACATAACTCTCAAGGTCGGTGCACATTTTCCCTATGCATGTTACAAGGTCTATGCATGTGGACTGTCTGCCATGCAAAGTCAGTGCACATTTGCTAGCAATAGCAGTTGAGGTCTATGCACACTTCACATATGCACAATGTAGTCTGTGCATATTTTCTGCAACGAATATATAGGTCAGTGCACATTCACTTTTATCATACACAAGGTTGGTGCACATTTACTATTGAGCTTATTAGAGTATGTGCAGAGTCTGTGTAAGCCATGCTAGCATTGATGCAGTTTTCATGTTAGCATTGTTAGCGTCGGTGCACACTTTATGTCAGCCTTGATTAGAGTCGGCGCAATGTTGTTTTTGCACTTGACTAAAGTCGGTGTTAGTATGTA
The DNA here is from genome assembly GCA_022559845.1 of Amorphophallus konjac. Lineage (NCBI taxonomy): Eukaryota > Viridiplantae > Streptophyta > Magnoliopsida > Alismatales > Araceae > Amorphophallus > Amorphophallus konjac. The sequence continues at coordinate 222,967,738 of CM040118.1, forward strand.
GGGCCTTGCATGAAGGTTGGTGCATCTTTTGCTTTGTGCTATATCAAGTTGGTGCATGCCTCATAGAACTGCATATAAGGTCTATGCAATCTTTTTGTCTTGAGCTAGACAAGGTCAGTGCAGGTTTTGTTTTGCACATATGTAGGTCAGTGTATTCTTTGTCTACGCACACACAAGGTCGGTGCTAGTGCGTCAAGCCCTCGTATCTAGTCCGTGCATGTTTGTGATGAATGCTTGATAGGTCTGTGCATATTAGCAATAGCTAACACTCTGTCTGTTTCTCTGCCAGGCCAGCCAATGGTCGAGCATCTACTGAGCAAATTGCACGTGTCATTTAAAGTACCAAGCGAATGGGACCTGATCCGAGAAAAAGGCTTATAACAGACGATCCTGCCACGTGGAAAGTAAAAGCCCAGTGATGATAACACGTGGATAAATCTAGATCAGATCTGACATCAAATTTGGGCGGGAATTGTGGCTACCATGCGCCCATCTCCAATAGGTTATGCAAGGAGGGCCGATCGCCCAGTTTCACGTGGGAGTGAAGTAGAGGGCTAGCCACAGAAAATGAACCAGAGAAGAGGGTGAGCATCCAGCAAACTAAAATTGAGAATAGAGAAGATTCCTGAGTGAGGCTGATCAGTTTGAAGGAGAAAGGATAAAATTGAGAAAGAGCAGTGCGTTGGAGTTCAGTGAGTGAGTGTGTTTTATGTTCTTGGTTCCTGGTTCAAAACCAGAACCAGTATGCTCAATTTAAAAGCTACATTCGCTCAATTCAGAGCTACATTCTCTTGTTTTCTTAGTTTCTTTGATTTGCTTTTACAAACCTTTGTTTACTCAAGCTGTGTCAGCGGGTTGTTAAAGCTGTAAGTCAACAGTCGGCAAAGCTGTATTGCCCAGTGGTAGAGGAAGATTCCTCTAGATAGCTTAAGCTATAAGGCTCAGCGTTTGTAGGGAACTTGTTCCCTAAAGCTATGGATCAACCGTAGCAAGCTGTAAAGCTCAGCAGTGAAGCCTTACTCAGTTGAGTAAGGGGTGGATGTAGATCTCTAGAGGAGATCGAACCACCTAAAAATTCCTTGTGTCCGTGGTTGCCATATTAAGTGTGTTTGCTGCATTTATACTGCTGGTCTATCTGAATTAACTGCCTGATTTCTTGTTCGTTTATGAGCTAGAAGAAGGTATATTAAAGGATTCCACACAAAGGGTAGGTCAAGTTTACCTAGAAGGTGAGTCACTTGTGTGAGGAGTCTCCTAGAGTCGAACCTCCGCCAAGTATCTCTTCCAAGTTCATTAATATGCAATAGATCAATTGGCAATTAAGTCAGTCACTATATCTGCTAATATTTTTGCAAACTGATATTGATCTATGAGTTGAATGTTCTGTGATTGCTTTGGTTGTGGATAGTAAGTAATTTTAAATTCCACATATATAGTTTCACTTTGTCAATTGTACGGGGAAAGATCTATTTACCCCCCTCTAGATCTACTTAACACACATCTTGCGTGAATGCACACCAGGTCAGTGCATGTTCTGATGTGTGTTCATAAGGTCGATGCAATTTTTACCTCGAGCATGTAGAAGTCAGTGCATTCTCTGCATAGTGTAGAACAAGTAGGTGCATACTATGCCTTGTGCAATATAGGTCCGTGCATGTTTTCATCTTAAGTGTATAACAGTCAGTGCAACTTTTGCATCGGGCTTGTATAGGTCGGTGCATCTTTTGGCTGCACGCATGCAAGGGTCAGTGCACGTTTGTATCTCATGCATACAGAAGTCGGTGCACTCTTGATGACTGCATGTATAGTCGATGCACGCTTTATCATATGCATACAAGAGTCAGTGCATTATTCGTATCCTACATTTTAAGGTCGGTGCATGGTTTATCTTATGCATGTATGAGTCGGTGCACATCTTTGTCTTATGTATATAAAGGTCTGTGCACGTCTACTTAATGCATGTAAATGGTCTATGCATTCACGTCTATATATGTACCTAGTCGGTGCATGTTTGTCTCATTCATATAATCAGTCCGTGCATATGAATGCTTATATGAACTCTAGCTCACCAAGTGTTTGACTAAATGCCACTGTTTTAATTGACAGGATAAATGAAATTCTCAAGTTTCTGAGATAAATAGAACGTCAAGTAAGGCACGCGTTCCAAGACTCTGGGACTGAAGGACGTGATTTAAAGAGACTTGCTCTCCAAGAACTCTCAGCCATGTGTCCCTCTCTCATCCTCCAGATCTGACACGTGGGCTCTGATAAGCGTGCTCTTGTTGGAATTTCTGGGCGGGAAACGTGTTTTTCACGCGCCCCTCTCTCTCGAGCTTTATATATAGAAGACCCGGTCGCGCCTTCTACAGATGATGGAATTTTGAAGAAAAAGTCTGAGAGAGAAAAGGAGAAGAAGAGATCTGAGAAGAAGAACAGAGTGCCGTATTTCAGCAGATATCTGAGAGAAAGAAGAGTGTGAGTCTGAGAGTGAAAGGTGATCGTGAGATAGTGAAGAAGAGGGATCTCGAGAGAAGATTATGTGAAGCAATTGAACCAAGTCTTGAAGATCTGTTCTCCACTGTGTTCCTTGGATCAGATCCAAGGAACAACGCTCCCGCATGAGCATTTGATTTGTCTTTACTGTCAGTCTTCTGATGCTGAACATTTTGATTTTCTGTTTTTATTTTTCATACTTTTTCTAAGCTGTGTATCAGCGGTGGCATAAGCTGTAAGGCCCAGTGGTTTGAAGCTGTGAATCAGTGGTGGCTTAAGCTGTAATGCCCAGCAGTTGAAGCTGTGAATCAGTGGATTGTTGGCAAGCTGTGAGGCCCAGCTGTTCAAGCTGTTTGGCAATGGAATCCACACTCTGGTTAGAGTGTGGGGTGGATGTAGGTCCTGAGGACTGAACCACCTAAAAAGATCTTGCGTACTATGGTTTGATTTCCAATGTGTCAATCATTAGATGTATGCTAGGCACGATCCTGATTGCTTTTATTTTTGCATTAATCTTAAGTCTTCAGGTTAAGTTTTAATTTGATCAAATTTTTAGAGGGAGATTCATTCACCCCCCCCCCCTCTGAATCTTGGTTTGCACCACCACATCGTTCTAACACTAATGTGAGATAGAGAATGCTGTCATTCTGCTACTCAGCAAAAGAGAATCTCTACTGCTGAAGCATTGTAGAAGGGAACGTGAAGGCTGGTTTTATTATTCTTTCCCCTACATATCTCGGTGTTCACGTCAAAAGATAGGTGTTCTCAAGATCTACCCTAACTCGTAGTTAATATAGGATAACATGCATGCTAGTTTAATCTTCCACTTCTGCAATTTGGTCATCTCAATCAGGGGTATATTAAAAGGCTTAGTGAGAAAGTTAGGCTACGCTTATCAGGAACACTAACTCTTGTGTGAGTAGATCTGTGATCTCACCTCCGCCAAGTACCCACCTGAAGCAGACTAATCATATTGTGTATAACCTGATCAGTTGAAAATGGCGCCCAAGGGGTTGCCTCCATTTCTTGAAGGGCGCCCATGACTTGGGCGCCATTTCTTGAAAGGCCACTTTGCAGGTAGTCATCATTTTCAATTCATGTAAATTGATCCATGTTTAAAAATCAATATCTATGAAATTAAACCTAAAATTTTTTTGCATGAGCATGATCTTGCAATCTTGCTATTTTTCTCTATCTATCTATGTCCATAGATCCTGATTTCCTGAACCTTTGATATGGTGAACAATGTTTTGTATCTCGAAATCAACCATAGTAAAGGGCGCCCCATGCTAGGGCGCCATTTCATGAATGGAGACTGCGCCATTTCTTTAAAAAAAAGAGAGAAAACCAGAATGGGCGCCCCTCTGAGTGGGCGCCCTATTCTAAAACAAAGGCACCCTAAGGGGCGCCATTTCCCTATGACCAAGAGCTCTGCGAACCCATTTCTGAGACCGAAACCCCTGAATCATGTATGTGAACTCACTACTGAAAACTTGGAAGTTCCCATTACTAAGAAACCTCGTGAATCCATTTCTGATAAACCTGGATAAGACCATTACGGAGAACTCTGTAAACTAAATTCTGCAACCAAAAAAACCGTTTCTGAAAACCCTAAAAGCCATTACTAAAGACTCCTGGAAACCCAGTTCTGAAAGTCATTTGTGAAAAATTGATTTCTGGAACCCATTACAGGACACTGAGAAAACCATTAAAAAAAATAGGGATATAGCGCCCCTGACCAGGGTTCCATTTCAATACGGCGCCCTGGACCAAGGTCCAAGGCGCCATTTAACCATGAAAAAAAAAGACTAAAGATAGGGCGCCCTTCTGCAAGGGCGCCATTTTCTAAATAGAGACACCCTGCAGGGCTCCATTTCCATGCAGTCTAGGATTTTCTGGCCTTATGTCCAGTCTTCACAGTATGATCCTTGGCCTTCCCTGCTTAAAATATGCAGTCCTTAACCCCTAATCCCCCTTGAATGCCACGTCATCTTCCTAAAGCTCTGATTTTTGAAAACTTTTATTTTGTCCACAGAATGGACCTTACAGATTTAAACCCCACAAATAAGGGAGCCAAATTCCACCAGACTTTCCTATGTGTCATGCATTTTAAGTAGCTTAGTAATAATTCATCATTTACATGTGATATGTCCTTGAACTCCATTCCTGAAAATCTACCTTATGTTCCTACAATGTATAAATTTCTTGACATTCTATATTGGCTATAAAATGAGAGTGGATGTCGAACAAACATGACGAATGCTGTGCGTATAGGGCCCGGTCTGGTCCTGGGAGGAGCACCCGAAAGTACTTTTACCCATGGAAGTTGATTGACCACGGTGTTTAAGCATTGCACCAGAGTACTTGCTTGCTAGACTTTAGACATCCCACTCACTCTCTCGTGACATGACTTGTTTGACTTGACTTGACTTGACTTGACTTGTGGCCCACATAATGGCAAAAGTACTTGATTGAATGAAATGAATGAAATAGCCAATTCCATTACATATACTTGATATTACACGTGCTTGTTGCTACTTGCTTACTTTCTTGGAAAAACTTGTGCAAAGACTTGCTTACTTTTTTGGAAAAACTTGTGCATTTACTTACTAGTAACTCAATGATACATCTTATTGATACAATTCTTGATATCTTGTTCGTCCATCATGCATCATTTTACCTGCATTGAACATGTAATTTACTTAAAGATTGTTAGAACTTGAGATGTAATTCCTATTGAGCGATTCGCTCATCTAGTTTATTCTAACATTTTTCAGGAGATTTGAATAGCGACCACCATCCAGATGGGAATGAGACCGAGTGAAGAGTGCTAGAGTCACCGGTCGTATACTGCCAGCTAGTTGTGTCCTAAGTGTCTTGAGTCCTTCCTTGTATTTCTAGCTATGATGGGTCGAGTTGAATGAAACTTGCTTGTAGCTTAGTAGATGGATGTGAATAATGGATGTCATGGACTAGAGTTATCGTTAATGGATTAATTGGATAATCGTCATCTTGGACATTTGGTATCATTTAGAAATTTAGTATTTTGCGCACTCTCTTATTTATCTATATATATATATATATATTTACTGCTCTGATTGAATGGTTCTATATAAAACTCGCCATGCCATCAGGTATCTTCCGCGCTCGGGGCGTGACAGCTTTACGTGGTATCAGAGCCTAGGATTTCAATTTCCTAGGAAACTCAAGTCTAAGGATAGGTTTACTCCCTATACCCAGTGAGATGCATAGAGCCATGGGTTAAGTTTGATAATGACACCCTACCTTATAATTAAACCTGATATTTATTGTGTTTAAATCTCCTTGTAGGATTATGGCCGCTGAAAGAGCACAATGGCACGAGATGCAGCGCACCGTGCATGATCTTACGCGGGCGCTACAGCAAGTGGCGCAAGGCGGAGCTCACCACGGAGCTGGTGACCTTCATAGGGATTTCCACAACATGAACCCACCTAGGTTCAAGGGTTCGGTTGACCCCGAGGATGCCAAGAACTGGCTAAAAGAAATTGAAAGAATTTTCTGTGTAATGTAATGCACGGATGAAGAAAAGGTTTTATTGGCCACATTCCAACTCGAGCGGGACGCTTGATGTTGGTGGGAGTCTGTAGAAGCAACATTGCCCGACGACCATGTCACATGGGCGGAGTTTGTTGAACCTTTCAACGATAAATATTTCTCTGACCGCATTCAAGAAAAGAAGGCCGCGAAATTTGTTGCATTAAAACAACGGGCCTTGAAAGTGGCCGAGTATGAGGCCCAATTCTCAAGACTGTCCAAGTATGCACCCCACTTGGTGTGTACGGAAAAGATGAAGGCGAGAAGGTTCCTCAACGGGCTTCGACCCCAATATATCACCCAACTTGCGTCGATGGACATCCAAGTCTATTCGGAAGTAGTTCGGCGTGCCCAGTTACTAGAAGATGCCACTTAATTTTCTGAAAGGATTCGAGGCAGGGATAAGAAGGAACCTGTCACAAGCCCGGGAAATTTCAAATCATCATTCAACAAGAAGTGGTCTTACAACGGAGGGGAGTTCTCCAAAGAAAAGAGATTTCAAAAGAACAACAAGCCATCCTCCACCAACACCTTCTAAGGAAGTTTGTAAGTATTGTGACAAAGACGGCCACAAGACTGAGGAATGCTGGAGGAAGCTAGGAGCCTGCCTCCGATGTGGCAACTGAGAGCATCGAATCCCAGACTGCCCATTGATGAAGAAGCAAGCCACTAAGGATGAGAAGCGTCTGGTGAAGAAACAAGGCCGTCTACAAGCTCTCCATGAGACGGAACCCAGGGAAGGTGGAATTATTGAAGGTACACTAACTGTTTGTTATAAGACTGCTAGAGTTTTATTTGATACTGGAGCAACTCATTCATTCGTTTCCAATAAATTCACTACTTCATTTTTTAAGAAACTTGAACTGTTAGATTTGGTCATATCTACACCTCTTGGGAACGAATCCGATATCACACATCACAACCCAAACGGCATGGTGATGGTTAAAGGAAACAATCTACCTGTCAACCTGATATGCCTAGATATGAAGGGGTATGATGTCATACTAGGTGCCGATTGGTTATCCACGCACCAGGCTACTGTGGATTGCCGAAATGGTAAGATCACTTTCGTGGATTACCCCTAGTTGGTTTACATTAGCCCTCGGAATAGATCACCTCTTATCTCAGCTCTCCAAGCTAGCAAACTCATAAGTAAAGGATGTATGGATTTCATAGCACTTGTGACTACCGCGGAAGTCGATGAGTCTAAACTTGAGGACATCCGTGTAGTTCGGGATTTTCCCAACATTTTTCCAGAAGAGTTGCCCGGCCTACCCCCGGAAAGGGAAGTGTCATTTATAATCGACCTTGTCCCTGGCACTGGTCCTGTTTCAAAGGCACCTTACAGAATGTCCCCCGCTGAGCTGAAGGAGCTAAAAGAGCAGCTAATGGAATTATTGAACAAGGGTTTCATCAGGCCACGTACTTCCCCGTGGGGAGCACCCGTGCTATTCGTCAAAAAGAAGGATGGATCGATGAGACTATGCATTGATTATCGGTAGTTAAATCACTTACAATCAAGAACAAGTACCCGCTGCCGAGAATTGATGAGCTGTTCGATCAATTATCTGGAGCTACATACTTTTCTAAGATTGATCTTCATTCTGGTTACCACCAAATGAAGATCAAAGAAGAAGACAATCATAAAACTGTATTCTGAAGCAGGTATGTGCATTACGAATTCACTGTTATGCCTTTTGGACTAACAAATGCCCCTGCAGCTTTTATGCAGTTGATGAACAGCACCTTTAGGCCACATCAGGATCCATTTATTGTGGTCTTTATTGATGATATCTTAATTTATTCAAAGTCTGAAGAAGACCATGAACAACATCTGAGGAAGGCATTGCAAATATTAAGGGAAAATAAATTGTATGCCAATTTCAATAAGTGCAAGTTCTGGCTCGAGGAAGTATCCTTCTTGGGCCATGTAGTTTCAAAGAACGGAATTTCTGTTGACCCTTCAAAGGTCAAGGCCGTAAGTGCAATGGAGATTCAAAGCTTCATGGGACTAGCAGGTTACTATCGGCGTTTCATCAAGGACTTCTCCAAGATCGCCATTCCTCTGACTAGGTTGACTCACAAGGAAGTGCCTTATGAGTGGAATGAAGACTGCGAGAAAAGTTTCAAACTTTGAAGGATCTCTTGACCACTGCTCCAGTCTTAGCTTTACCAATTGAAGGAGAGAAATACGAGGTATATACTGATGCTTCTGGTATTGGCCTTGGGTGTGTATTAATGCAAAATGCAAGAGTCATTACATACTCTTCCCGACAATTAAAGAAGCACGAAGAGAACTACTCGGTGCATGACTTAGAGCAAGCCGCGATAGTATTTGCCTTAAAGATCTGGCGACACTATCTCTACGGAGAACAATTCGTAGTATATTCCGATCACAAAAGCTTCAAATATTTAATCTCCCAAAAGGAGCTGAACATGTGGCAGAGGCGTTGGCTCGAATATCTCAAGGATTTTTACTTCACCATACAATACCATCCTGGTAAAGGTAATTCCGTAGCTGATGCCCTTAGTCGAAAGTTGAGAGCATTAATGGCCAACTGCATGATTCAAGAATGGAAGTTGCTGAAGAAATTTTTTGAACTCAATATAAGTACAGATGAGAAGAACGGGTGTAGTATTCTATCCCACATGAGTCTACATCCGGATTTGCTTCCTGAAATCAAGAAGCTACAAGAAGAAGATCCTACATTAGTGGAAATAAAGGACAAGCTGGATGAGAGACTCGACTTCAAGCTGGCACCCGATGGTAGATTGCTATTCCATGAACGGACATGTGTACCCGACTATCCCGAATTGAAGAAGAAGGTTCTTGAAGAAGATCATCGATCGAGGTACACGATCCACCCTAGCGCCACTAAGATGTACCAAGATTTGAAAAGAACTTTCTGGTGGCCTAATATGAAAAGAGAGGTAGCGGACTTCGTATCTCGCTGCCTGAGATGCCAATAAGTGAAGGAGGAACATCAGAAACCCGCTGAAAAATTACGTCCGCTAGATATTCCCAAGTGGAAGTGGGAAGACATTGGCATAGACTTTATCATGAGCTTGCCCAAGTCTAGGGGCGGACATGAAGGAATTTTGGTAATCATCGACCATCTAACTAAATCGGCTCATTTCTTGCCCATTAAGAGCCGATGGTCAGTTGATATCCTTGCTGCCTTGTATATCAAGGAAGCGGTTAGATTGCATGGAGTTCCTATGTCGATCGTATCTCATCGAGACCCACGTTTTACTTCTCATTTGTGGAATAGCCTACAACACTCTTTGGGGATGAAACTCAACTTCAACACTGCTTTCCATCCCCAGATAGATGGACAAATCGAAATGACAAACCAAGTTGTTGAAGGCATGTTAAGGGCATGTATTATAGACTTCGGCGGAAGCTGGAACGATCACTTACCCCTAGCCAATTTTGCATATAACAACAGCTATCAAGCTAGTATCCAAATGGCACCTTTCAAGGCACTTTATGGCAGAAGTTGCTGATCTCCAATATGCTGGGATGATGTCGGTGAAAAATCAATTCTAGGCCCAGATATGGTAAGAGATTCAACCGAGAAGATACACTTCATTCGATAAAGGCTAAAGATAGCATAGTCCAGGCAGAAGTCATATGCTGACAATAGAAGGAGAGGTCTGGAATTTCAAGTTGGGGACCATGTTTTTCTCAAGGTATCTCCTGGCCGAGGTATTAGAAGATTCGACGTTAAGGGCAAGCTTAAACCAAGGTTTATTGGTCTATTTGAAGTTTTGGAAAGAGTAGGCGAGGTGGCTTATCGCATTGCTTTGCCTCCAAAACTATCAGAAGTGCACAATGTATTACATAATTCTATGCTAAAGAAGTATGTGCACGATCCCCTCCACGTCATCGACCACAATGACTTCGTGATACAAAATGACCTTACTTATGAGCAGAAGCCAATGAAGATCCTCAACCGAGAAGTCAGAGTCTTAAGGAGAAAAATGATCCCTATGGTGAAAATCCAATAGAATTGATGCTTAGAGCAAGAAGTTACATGGGAAACCGAGGAGTCAATGAGAAGAAGATTTTCAGAGTTATTTTTGGAGCTATTCTAGTTTGTAAGTACTTACCCCCTCTATGTCTCAATATATGCAGTTGAATTTGGGGACCAAATTCTTTTAAATGGGGGAGGGTGTAGCACCCTGAATAAAAATAATAGAGGAATTTAAAAAATTTTCAAAATAAATAATCCTAATTGAAGGCTAAATAAAAATAAATAAATCTTACTAGGGCCCCTATATAAATATACAACAATTAAAGTTCATCGTATAAACACCTCGTATAGGGGGTTTTCACCTTTCCAACACAAAGGGAAAGGGCACCCCTTACCAGGGCGCCAATTACCTGAACATGGCCCATGTGCAAGGGCACTAATTCCCTTCACAAGGCCACTGGCCAACCAACCATCTGATATATATATAGATATATGTATCTCTTTTAGAGACCCCACCAACCAATCATATATATATATACATCTAAAGACTTAAACACTCATCGTCTCTTTAATATCAACCAACTAGTACGGTGCTTAAAAGCCAAAGCTAAATAGCGCCCCTGACCTAGGCGCTATTCACAGAAGGGTGCCCCTGATCAGGGCGCCATTCACATTACCTTTTCAAAAAATAATAATAATAATAAGGGCAAGAAGATATAGCGCCCACATGCATGGGCGCTATTCACCTAAACAGAGACCCCTCACAAGGGCGGCATTTCCCTGAGGGACAGCCTATCATCCAGCTCCTACTATTCTTCTAGAAGGGGGTTGACACAAGAATAGGAAGTTTTCGCTGGCAACGTACCCTTTTGCCCGACAACGGATGGAAGCACTAGTTGCGTCTTTTTCCCTGCCAATGGACCCTTATGTTTTCTTTCTTTTCCTATAATTATTTCCCATCTAATGTGAGATAGAGAATGCCGTCATTCTGCTACTCAGCAGAAGAGAATCTCTGCTGCTGAAGCGTTGTAGAAGGGAACGTGAAGGCTGGTTTTCTTAATCTTTCCCTTACGTATCTCGGTGTTCACGTCAAAAGGTAGGTGTTCTCAAGATCTAGCCTAACTCGTAGTTAATACAGGATAACATGCATGCTAGTTTAATCTTCCACGTCTGCAATTTGGTCATCTCAGTCAGGGGTATATTAAAAGGCTTAGTGAGAAAGTTAGGCTACGCCAATCTGGAACTCTAACTCGTGTGTGAGTAGATCTGTGATCTCACCTCCGCCAAGTACCCACCTGAAGCAGACTAATCATATTATGTATAACCTGATAAGTTGAAAATGGCGCCCAAGTGACTGCCTCCATTTCTTGAAGGGCGCCCATGACCTGGGCGCCATTTCTTGAAAGGCCACTTTGTAGGCAGTCGTCATTTTCAATTCCTGTAAATTGATCCATGTTTAAAAATCAATATCTATGAAATTAAACCTAAATTTTTTTGCATGAGTATGATCTTGCAATCCTGCTATTTTTCTCTATCTATCATGTCCATAGATCCTGATTTCTTGAACCTTTGATATGGTGAACGGTGTTTTGTATCTCAAAATCAACCACAGTAAAGGGCGCCCCAGGCTAGGGTGCCATTTCATGAATGGAGACTGCACCATTTCTTTAAAAAAAAGTGAAAACCAGAATGGGCGCCCCTCTGAGTGGGCGCCCTATACTAAAACAAAGGCACCCTAAGGGGCACCATTTCCCTGTGACTAGGAGCTCTGTGAACCCATTTCTGAGATCGAAACCCTTGAATCATGTATGTGAACTAACTACTGAAAACCTAGAAGTTCCCATTATTGAGAAACCTCGTGAATCCATTTCTGAAAAACCTGGAAAAGACCATTACGGAGAACTCTGTAAACCCAATTCCGCAACCAGGAAAACTGTTTCTGAAAACCCTAAAAGCCATTACTAAAGACTCCTAGAAACCTAGTTCTGAAAGTCATTTTTGAAAAACTGATTTCTGGAACCCATTACAGGACATTGAGAAAATCATTAAAAAAAAGTAACAGGGATATAGCGCCCCTGATCAGGGCGCCCTGGACTAGGGCGCCGTTTATCTATGAAAAAAAAGACTGAAGATAGGGCGCCGTTCTGCAAGGGCGCCATTTTCTAAATAGAGACACCCTGCAGGGCGCCATTTCCCCGCATTCTAGGATTTTCTGGCCTTATGTCCAGCCTTCACCGTATGATCCTTGGCCTTCCCTGTTAAAAATATGCAGTCCTTAACCCTTAATCCCCCTTGAATGCCACGTCATCTTCCCAAAGCTCTAATTTTTGAAAACTTCTATTTTGTCCACAGAATGGACCTTACAGATTTAAACCCCACAGATAAGGGAGCCAAATTCCACCAGACTTTCCTATGTGTCATGCATTTTAAGTAGCTTAGTCATAATTCATCATTTACATGTGATATGTCCTTGAACTCCATTCCTGAAAATTTACTTTATGTTCCTACAATGTATAAATTTCTTAAAATTCTTTATTGGCAATAAAATGAGAGTGGATGTCGAACAAACATGACCAATGCTGTGCGAATAGGGCCCAGTCTGGTCCTAGGAGGAGCACCCGAAAGTACTTACGTCCATGGGAGTTGATTGACCATGATGTTTAAGCATTGCACCGGAGTACTTGCTTGCTAGACTTTAGACATCCCACTCACTCTCTCATGACACGATTTGTTTGACTTGACTTGACTTGTAACCCGCATAAGGGCAAAAGTACTTGCTTGAATGAAATGAATGAAATAGCCAATTCCATTACACGTACTTGATATTACATGTGCTTGTTGTTACTTGCTTACTTTCTTGGAAAAACTTATGCATTTACTTGCTAGTAACTCAATGATACATCTTATTGATACCTTGAATTCATGCGATGTCCTTTTTATACAATTCTTGATATCTTATTCATCCATCATGCATCATTTTACCTGCATTGAACATGTAATTTACTTTAAGATTGTTAGAACTTGAGATGTAATTCCTACTGAGTTATTTGCGCATCTAGTTTATTCTAACATTTTTAAGGAGATTTGAATAGCGACCACCATCCAGATGGGAATGAGACCGAGTGAAGAGTGCTAGAGTCACCGGTCGTATACTGCCAGCTGGTTGTGTCCTAATTGTCTTGAGTCCTTCCTTGTATTTCCAGCTATGATGGGTCGAGTTGAATGAAACTTGCTTGTAGCTTAGTAGATGGATTTGAATAATGGATGTCATGGACTAGAGTTATCATTAATGGATTAATTGGATAATTGTCATCTTGGACATTTGGTATCATTTAGAAATTTAGTATTTTGCGCACTCAGTTATTTGTCAATATATATATATATATATATAACTTTACTACTCTGATTGAATGGTTCTATATAAAACTCGCCGCGCCATCAGGTATCTTCCGCGCTCGGGGCGTGACAGCTTGGCTGCGTCTCTGACTGTGTCGACGTAAGACATGGTTGCATCAACACAACGAGGAGAAAATGTGAAGGCGCTACACGCCATCTTTTAGCCATGAAGGCGTATTTGTCACTCCAAATGCCTATTTGTCAGCATTGGGCATCTATTTGTCACCCTTATTCACGAACAACCATCACGTTTAGTTTTGGCATTTCTGTCTTGTGAGTTGTCCGTGCATGCGTCGACGCCAAGGTCCTATTACGTTGACGCAGCCTTAACACTTTTCACTGATCTTGCTCTGTCGTCCATTTATCAGCCTTAGAAGATATTTTTCGCCCATATGGACCCATTTGTCACCACTAACCGGCATTTGTCACCCTTATGTGAACATTTGATAGCGATATCTTGCGGAGTCATCTACATGGCGGAGTCGACTCCAGTCCATCATGGAATCGACTCTCCTTCTTGATTTTCATGCAACTGACTTGATTTTGTGCATTTGGCCATTCCTTTGATCAAAAACGATCCTGACTTCACAAAAACTCATGGATTAACCTTATCAAAAATATTTGACAGCATCAAAAGCATATGAACCTGAAGAATCAAAACGTATGAAAGTCAAAGAGCAAAAAATGTATGAAACTCTAGGTTCAAAGGCGTATGAAATTCAAGGATCAAAAACACATGAAACTCAATGATGAGTCATAGTGTTGACATCATCAAAACACAATGACACAACATGAGAGACATAAGGCTGAAAGAGGAAAATACCCAGAATATAACATAAATTCCTTTTTTCCCTTTTATCGCTTTATTTCCCCTTCTCACCGCGGTCACCAACATACATTCCCCCCGACGTGCCCCACCCCATCGTCGGGGCGGGAAACACCAATCTATACCTAGGATAGCATCGTAGCCTTCCATGTCAAGGCACACCAGATTTGCAGAAGGATTATGGCCTCCAATGATTACCTCACTATTAGGGTTGTGAGTTTTGAGTTCGGTTCCAGAACCTAGAGGTGTAGTAACAGATAGGTCTGAAGGTAAGGAAACGGGTGAAATCAGTAAAGTTTTAGCAAAGATAGTGGATATAAAAGAATGTGAAGCACCGGTATCGAATATGTTGTCTCCCATAGTTGATTATGATATTTGGTTTTAATAATAACAAAACGATTGTGCTTGTGTGTATGTGCATCATTGAGCAACGTGTTTATCAAACTGAGTGTGCTTTTGTGTGTGTTTCATTGAGCGATATGTATGCAAATTGTTGATGAGTTAAAAGATGACTTCAAGGTTCACACTTGGAAGTCATATGAATGCTTGTTGCTTAAAGAACTCATGCTATGTTCATCTTGGCCTGCAGGATCAAAGGATCAAAATCCATGGTTCATGCTTGGAACTCAAAGGAGTGCATCAATGAAGTTCTTCTTCCAAAAAGGGAGTTGACTCACTCATCGCATTGCGTCGACTCCAATGTTTCAATCATTTCATAAAATATGTTTTCAAAGTCGTGGTTGGGTATTTTCATGCATTTTCCTTCAATTGGTGTATTCTCATTTTGGAAATGGAAGTTTTAATATCTAGAAATGTCTAATGTGTTTCATGCATTTTTCACATGAGACTTTTGAGGCTTATTTTTCTAAGGCCTTATGAGCTAGGTAATTGTTAATGATCTCCTCATGCAAATCTTGGTATAAATGAGTGAGTGATGTTCTCATAATCCATGATACGTTGTTTTTCAATGCTCACATGAACCTTGGTAGAGTTTAGCTAAGATGCTCATTGATTGTGTAAAACTTGATAGCCATTGCTCTTGTTGTTTAGGTGTAAGACTTGTGTTTTCAAAGGGCTCCAATGCATTTCTCATTTAGAACTATTTGGGTTAAGTTCTAACATTTTTCTCATTCATTTGTTTCTTAGATAAGCAACTGAAATGGACTGTTATGCAGGTTTAGAAAGTAATGCCAATCCCATATGCAAAGGTATCAAAATCATGGTGAGAACTTGGCACTTTGCTTGTGTGTGTTTTGGGAAAACTGGTAAGTTTTCATATGGAGTTTTAATGTTGGAAGAAAGAGGTTGATATATGTTTTCACATTGCCTAGATACCAAGGAATACTTGGTTGTTTGTTTATCCATTAACCCTTTCTCTATTTCATTGGGTTTCACCTCTCACTTGATTGAACTTCTGCATTTTGGAGAGTTGTAGAGTTCGATCGACCGAACTAACCAGGTTGGGCTAGTTCTGGGTCTGTGAAAGTTTGGTCGACCGACCCCAATTTTTGGTCGACCAAATATGGCGAAAATCGAAAAATGTGGATCCAAAAACCATCTAAACTCAATCCATTTGTGCTTAACTTTTACCCCTTTGGCCCTGGGTTCATGGTAGACCTATTGGGGGTCTTTTGGAGGATTCTAGAAGGGTTATATTGGCCTTTTGGTTTCTCCTATATATGCATATGTGTGACCTATGAATTTAAAGAGGAAAAACCCTTATGTGCTTATTGTTTCTATCTTGCAGGAGAAGAAGGCCAAGGAGGAGAAAAGGAGAAGTGGGAAGGAGGATTTCATCTACTTCAAGTGATTTCTGAAGCTCAAAGAAGAAGGAAAAGAGAAGCGGAATGAAGAGAGGATCAAGAGGATGTTGATATCGGGTTCATTCGTCTTCCCTCCGACCTGAGTCTCAAGAAGCATCATCTATCGGCCTTGGAAACAAAAGGGAATATATCTCTACATCTTATTTCTGCTTGGTTGTGATGTGTTTCATGATTTATATTCTGGGTTGAGCATGTTTGAATATTTGTGTCGACTTTTCTGAACTAGAAATATTGTGTGTGTGTGACTGTCTGTGTACGATCATGTGTCTAGGGTGCTGTGTTTGTTGCAGCGTGTGCGTGTGTATGCTCCTAGACTTACAATCCAGAGCATCTGGGGTTCATCCCCGTTAGTGTTGTGTCTACAGCGTGAGGAGAGTTCTCCTCGTGGGGATTTTTCCCATGTGTGTATTGGAGCGTCACCTCCGTGTTGGGGATTTATCCCCGAGTGAAGCCTCACCGAGTTTGGTGAGGGGTGGACGTAGGGAGCCCGTCATGGTCCCGAACTATCTTAAAAATCCCTGTGCACTGTGGTTTGATTTGTGTGATTGCTTCCTTGTCATCTATCCCTTTCACAAGAGATTATTTTTCAAATCACACCTTATTCGCATACATTGCTTGTTTGTCTAAATATCGATGTGTGACGTGTTTGCTTGACAAATCTGTTTACATGCTCGAGTGAGTCGGGAGAGATTGAGTGAACTTAGCATACACTATTTAGGTTAATTCCTTCAATCTCGTCAAACTTGTTAATTTCACTTAGTAAGATTTAAATTTACCATAACGCGTAGGGGACAATTCAACCCCCCTTCTTGTCCGCTCGCCTACCCGGGACCAATAAAATAGAACAAAGGTAGGATATGAATAAATGTGGGTGATACCTTCGATCATATCTCCTTCCTTTATAGGTTCATCCACCATTACAGCATTTAGATGACCTTGCCACCTATGACCACCATCATTCTTGGAAGGTTGTTCCTTTATAAGGGGACAATCGGGCATTCTGTGCTCCCAGCTACCGCTGCGTAGATAAGCGTCAAGGTGCTTATTGTTTCTATCTTGTAGGAGAAGAAGGCCAAGGAGGTGAAAAGGAGAACTTGGAAGGAGGATTTCATCTACTTCAAGTGATTTCTAAAGCTCAAGGAAGAAGGAAAAGAGAAGCTGAATGAAGAGAGGATCAAGAGGATGTTGATATCAGGTTCATTTGACTTCCCTCCGACATGAGTCTCAAGAAGCATCATCTATCAGCCTTGGAAACAAAGGGGATTATATTTCTACATCTTATTTCTACTTGGTTCTGATGTGTTTCATGATTTATATTCTGGGTTGAGCATGTTTGAAAATTTGTGTGGACTTTTCTGAACTTGAAATATTGTGTGTGTGTGTGTGTGTGTGACCGTCTGCGTACGGTCGTGTGTCTACGCTGCTGCGGTTGTTGTAGCGTGTGTGTGTGTGCTGCTGGACTTACGATCCAGAGTGTCTGGGGTTCGTCCCCGTTGGTGTTGTGTCTACAGTGTGAGGAGAGTTATCCTCGTGGGGATTTTTCCCGTGTGTATATTGGAGCATCGCCTCCGTGTTTGGGATTTATCCCCGAGTGAAGCCTCACCTAGTTTGGTGAGGGGTAGACGTAGTGTAATACCTTGGATTCCTATTGGGTCTTTTGGATCCTTTTCAGAGAGTTTCGGATCGCTATTGTGGGTCCTGAGTTGAGTTTTACGATCCGTGTGGGTTTTTCTCTCGTACAAGTTACGGAACCCTGCGGTGAGTTTATTTCTCAGTTCATCGACTCGTGGACGCCACAGTTGCGCTGTACTCGTTGAGAGGATCATTTTGACTATTTTTGCATATTTTTATGAATTAGTCCATTTTTGGACCAAAAATCAAATTTTCGAAAATTAGGAAAATTTCCTAATTCTTTTCCTTTTTCTTTCCTTCCTCTCTCCTCCCTTCTCATTTCGTCGCCGTGACTTCTCTCTCCCCCATTTTCTTTCTTCTCTCACCCTCCCAGCTCCGGTTGCAGATGGAGGAGGCTCGGGCAGGTAGAGGAGATGCCGTGGGAGTGGTCCGGAGCGCGATGGGGCGAGGATCAGACCGTTTCTAGCGCGATCCCGAACGGTGGATTCAAAGCCGACGGTCAAGCTCGCGACGTGATTTTCGGCGTGGTTTAGTCACCTCGGTGCATAGAATCTTTGGTGGAGGTAGGGAGATGGAAGCTCTACTTCTCCTCTACATTTTCCCTGTAATTTTGTGTTGTTCGGTACAAGTTTGAGCAGGTTTCGTTCAGTTTCGGGAAAATCATACTTTTGGGGTGTTCGCAGGGTTCGCCAGAAAATGGCGACGGTTTTTAGATCAGTTGGTATCAATCGAACCCCTGGAATGTCAGCGTTCCGGATCTGCTGATTTCGTGTCAATTGGTTGTCATTTGGGGCCGGTACGAGCCCGGGAACCCTTGTGACTCAATTAGGGTTAATTTGGTGGAATTGCCTGTTTCAAGCCGTTTGTGCGTTGTTTTGACCCCTTCTGGAGTGTGGAAGGTCGGTATGATTATTGTGGTTTTTATCCCCTTCGATCAGAATCGAACGGGGCCTGGAATCGGGCCCGGAAGTTAGGGTTTTGCCGTTTTTCTGCCGTGACCGATCGACCGGACCAGATGGGCTGATCGACTGGCAGTCACCTGCGGACCGTGTCGGGTCCGGTCGTTGGTCCATTCGACCAACCGCCCAGGTCTGGTCGACCGACCCTGTCAGGTCGATCGACCCTAGGGGTCAGGTCGACCGGATTTCTGTGTTTATGCTCATTTCGAGTCCTCGTCGGTCCGATTGAGGCCCAATGACCGACCTATGGCCTCGCGAGTGTTCCGGACACCCTTTGGGCTCCGTGTTCATGTTTCTAGGGTCTCAATAAGTGTCGTGTTACTTCAATTAGCGTGCCCGTAGATGTATGTGTCTCGGGCTTTGTGTTACGCTTGATTGAGTCACCGTGAGTCGGTGTGAGTGCGGTGGGATTCCCCCGCATGGGTGTGGCCTCCCTTGAGTTCCCATCTTGAAGGGGTGGTCTCGGCGGCTTGTGGTCTGCTTCGGTATTTGTGTTACCGTGCTTTTAGACCTAATCAAGATTTAAGTCAGTTGGCCTTGGTGGTCCAACCTTCATGCGTTTCTTCACTATAGCGCGCCTTTCTTAGGCCGCTACAAGTCGTTTGTCTTAGGTCAATGTTTTAGGGCGGTTATGGTGGCGGTTGTCTCTTGGACCGCCTAGTCCATGTAGTGTGTCTGTTATCGACCGCTTGGTGGTTTGTCTGGGCAGGTCAGTTGAAGTTTGACCGAGTCTAGCAGCCATAGCTTTGACCGCTACAATCACCTCGTGGCCTTGTCTATGACCGCCATTGTATGTGCCTCTATGTATGTACAGAGTATCACTTTCCGACGTTTTGGTTTCCAATTGTCTTGGCTCAACCTTGTGGTTTTCCTATCGTCCCGTGAATGTCTTTTGATGTCCTATGAGGGCTATGACCACGATATAAGGTAGCCAGGCATGCCTTGGTTTCTGTACTGCTATAGAGTCATTGGTAGGTTCCGGTCAACCCGGTGTGACCAAGGGGTTGACAGGTAACCTTATGTGTGTCTCGACGGTTTCGTCCAGTCCGAGACATGGTTCTGGATGCCTCGAGGTATCATCTTACCTCAGTTTGCGTGTCTAGGTGTGCTGAGGGTCTTGTTGATCCCTCAGGTCTCCGTGTGTCATTTTACGCGGATGTGCCGTTTCCTCTGGCTTTGGATTAGACTGATTGGCGGCATGTCTCTGCCGTTGTGCAACGATCTTGACTCCGGGTCATGAGACTCAGGGATCGTTGTGTTAGTAGGTCTAGTTGCCATGTCCAGAGTCTGTTGGCAGTTGGTGTACTACCTTTGTGCTTCGTAGTACGGGCGACAGTGCTTCCTTGCCTGTCAATACTATAGCGCTTGTGTTTCAGAGTTCTGTGTCTAGTGAGCTTCCACTAGTCGTAGCCTAGCGACGCGTTACGGCGTGTCGACCCACCTAGAAGTGGTGGCATGGTAGTTCCCGAGATATGATTTTTAAGCTAGTTCCGTGGGCCCCTGCGTAACGGTAGCGTCCTGTTGGGGGGGGGGGGGGAAACTAACTAGAGGCCTAGCTCTAGGCATGAGCCAGTGTGTGCACACGTGGTCAGGGGTGTAGGACTTGCGCCGACGGGTGTGACCCTGACTAGTCACTCGTTACTGTGGTTCCTGTTCTGGTTACAGTGTCTTAGTCTCTATAGTGTGCTTGGCAGCGTTAGACGAGACACTTTAGGCGCAGCATAAGACGTCAGTGGACGCAGCTGGCTGTTCTTCTAGTGAGGAGGTGCTTCCGTCACGTGACACGTGAATCTCGTGTTTTTCACTTTTCGTGACCCTTCAGGGTTAGCCTCTTCGTGGTCTTACCTGAGGTCAGTCTTGTGTCGTATACACGACGTTCCAGTCGTGTATGTGGTCGTGTCTAGAAGAGCGTGCATGACAATTGAGTCGTGTGTGCTTTAGGTCTGTCTTGTCAGTTTAGGTCTTCACTAGGCTTTTATCTGCTTTAGTAGGCCCTGAGTTTGTCGACGGATCGGTGACACTTGACTCTGTGAGATCAGGGTTCGCCGTTCTGTTGCTGCTCGGAGTAGTGTGGGGAGCCGAAGTCCTTTCGACAGCCGTGTTTTCATTTAGGTACGGCTTCTTTTCCCTTTTCTTTTAGCTGCTCTA